>CM037861.1:62201396-63401396 GCA_021292105.1 Anadara kagoshimensis | reverse complement strand
ACTTATATAGAAGAATAGCATTGTTATACATGCAGAAAGAACTGTGAAAAGTATTACATAGGTGTATGATGCACTTTAAAAATGATTACGTATTTATGATTCATTGTCATACTAGCTAGAAACAAAATATACCATTGTATGGCTGAACAAACGGAAAACTTTTTATCAAAACACTTGTCATCCACTTATTGATTTGCAGAAACAATTTTTAAAAATATTTTTTTTAAAAAAACATTTTGTAGTTTGTCGATATAAAAACGTTCATAATCTCAATTTCTTGTTGTTATACTTGTCACTTTAATAGCATGTTGACAGGCACTAAAAGACAATATTTTATTTAAACATTGTAACGCCACAAGTAGTGTTGCCACATTAACGCGCCCGACACGTCTATGCGGGGAATTTCAACGCATAAAGAGGTCAGCCACATTTATGCGGCGGCGTTCAACGCAAAAGATGTGTTGCTTATATGCGGCGCAAGGATGCCTTTTTGGCGCATAAAAGCGTCCTCTTTATGCGTCAAAATTCCCCGCATAGACATGTTTGAACACGTTTATGCGGCAGCACCGCTATGTGGCGTTACACAGTATCTTGAAATTTTTGGTTTGTGCAATAGTTAAATTTGAGCATAGTTTCTGATTATAACGTACAGGAACAATTCTTAGAGAGATCTAGAAGTCAGGTTAAACAGGTTGAACTTTTATGCCAAGTGACATTAGTTTACTAACAAAATACATTCAAGAAAAACACTCACGACTCCATCAAACGAGTTAGCAATGACATTTTGACTCGTATACGTCAATGTGTTCCTCTAAAGCAGGCAAGAGAACTAAGTTTTCTTATTTTATCAGCAAATGAAACAGGTGGTCCGTCATTTTGAAATCACGATTCCCATGTAACTAAGCGTGGTGGTGATGGATTTGAAGCTGTCGCACTCGAGAACACCATGCCTATCTGAGAATTTTCATGTTTTATTACAAAATACACGTAAGCTTTAATTTGGTCCTATAAAACATATTTTAAGTAACGTATTAAAATATATTTTAAAAGATTAGTTGAGAAATTAGTAATAATATAATCAAATTTTTTCTCAAGCACTTGAGCGACCAAAACTATTTGACTAAATGATAAAAACACCATGACAGAAAAGATAAGATACGAATGACGTAATTTGATGACGTAGAATGCAGATAACATGTCGTTAAATATTAACAGTTTGACCTTAAATGTAAGAATGTTAAAATGAAACTGTGTAACTGTCAATAACTGCACATCACATATAAGATGTATGACACATTACGGACATCCGACGACTAACATATATATTTATATAATGTTTAAATGATATGTGTTTCAAATTTGAATGATGCGTTGGTGTCAGAGTGACATTAATGACACAACAGCTAGGAGACCTACTGCACATACCGGAAACAACATCAAACGGACATAGAGAACAGATAAAATAAGAATAGTGATGAAACAATACATGACCCTTCCCAGTGTGAGAACAATTAGTGCAGAAATCCAAGGCTGTAGGAAAGGTCATCAACTCAAAATTACTTCGCGGAGATTTTAATTAATTTACCTTACTTTAAACGACACTTACAAACAGGTAGGCGGGCTCATCATTTATGATTCCTCCTACCCTGGCGACTCTTGTTAAGTGACCACCTCCAAGAGTGTCTAAATTGGATTTTAAACAACACTCACAAACTGGTAGGATGACTCCTCGTTTCCCTCCATATTCCCCCCCCCCTAGCCTTACCACTGTTATCCGTGGTTAAGTTGGACGCCTCCATGCGTTTTTGTATTGGGTTTTAAACAACACTTACGTTCTCGTAGGAGGACTCCTCCTTTTCCCCCGCCTTCTCTACCATGACCACTTTTATACCGGTCCTTAAGCTGTGGTTAAGGTGACGGCCTCCATGAAATATCTTTGCCTAGTTAGGCTTACATCATTGAAATATGTCTAAGGATAAGCTTGCATCTAGGATGTGAACATTTTTCTATACAAACCAAGGATCAAACTTGTGTTTTAAGAAGTATGACAAAAACCTTGACTTTATGCATTATCATACTGAAAGCACAGAATAAATACGTGTTATCTGCATACAAAGGTGATCAAAAGAGCTTGGACCACGACCGGATAAAATGAAATAAGATTCGGACATGGATTAGTATGTTTGTTTTTGATGAACCAAGAATATTGAGCAACAACATGTTGCAACAAACGTACATGGATTTTAAAACACAATCAAACACAAATTAAACATTTTAACCACAATCCCATTTTTTTTAAAACTGGCAAAATAAGTTAAATACTTGAACCAAGCAAGTTAGAAAACACTAAACATTGATTTAATACACGATTTTTGATAGATAATGACAGTTACCAGCCTCATTACTCTTGTTAAGTATACCGGGGGCGTTCAGAAAAGTTTCGGGACATTTATAAATATTTTAATTTGTTCATTAAAATTGCTTACTTTATACAACGAAGCAGGCTGCTTGCAAATAAATTGTTGACTCGGGGATATTGCAAGCCTAGGCTTATCAAGGCCCTCAAAAAGTTTTATCACCGTCATCACAGTATTGTTGATAAGTTTGATGCCTGTGTATTTGATGTCTCATAGTTCCATGTTCCGTTGACTCAATTTTGATTTCACACGTGGCGGTTGTAGCTAGCTTAAACAGAAGGTGTTTATCCTTCCGGAGCACCAGGCCTCACTTCCCTGTTGGAAGTTCACGTGTTTAATCTAACTTATCAGTTTCAAAGTTTTTACTTTGCTTCAAGATTGTGATTCTTTCATGCATGGAATAGTATTTGCAATAGAATGTATTTAGACATGTTGGGTATCTATAGTAACCGACAAGATAAACATTTCCAATCAAATCGGAGATGGTAATTTGGTCAACATTAAGAGGTATAATTTTCATCCATTAAACATTTTTTCAGAACCTTATTCTTCTTGTAAAGCCAAAAACACCAATTTATTCTAAATCCGTGTATAGAAAAACCAAACATACAGAACCATGTCAAAAACACAATCCCAAAGCAAAGTTAAAACTGAAATCGGCAAATTAAGTTAAACACGTGAACTGCCACCAGAGAAGCGAGGCCGGTTGTCCTGGATGGCTAATCACCTCTTGTCCACCAGCTGATGATATTGGTGGTAAAAACTTTACTTGTGTTAATTAAAGTTTAAATCTCAAATCGCTTATTTTGCTAATTTTAACAAAGTAATGAAGAGTACAAAGTTGTATATAATTACTGTTATACCACGACTTAATTGAACTTGTAAGATTTCATCATCAGCTCGTTGTGACATATACTACGTGTATTTTGTCAGTAGTTCAGCGGTTTACATATAATATACATGTATTAATAATGATTACACTTGACACAACTAAGACATTGTTCATAATCTTATCTGAATAATTAATTTGAATAACTAATATCTGGAAAATTATCTTCATTTGGATATACGCAATAATAATTTGTCCATTTCAAATTTAATAAATTTAATATGCAGACACATGCAATTACATAATAAAAGTTCATTAAAATTTGATATGTAGTATCTTGCAGGCTATACCAATTCTTGGTGGTATATGGAATTTCGGTAGCTTTCAGTTCTCAATACATTATATCCTCGTTCTACAAGTATCGTATGTTAGTCAGAGGATTTGTGTTTTTTGCGGTATTCAGTTTAGATAAAATTTACAATTCTTTACAATTGATTTCTTTCTCAGAAAATAAGTTTAAATAGAATTTTTTGAGGTTTGTATTGGCAAATATGTGAAGATCTTCATGGAATATCATAATAATAGACATAGATATGCAAAATAATTTTAATGCATGTTGAAATCGAAAACAAACATACTTATCCATGTCCGAATCAAAATCCAGAAACAAAGTAAAAAACTTTGGAATTGACAAGTTAGGTTAGACACGTGAACTTCCACCAGGAAAGTAAGACCGGGTGCTCCGGAAGGGTAAGCACCTCCTGTTTAGCTAGCTACACCCACCAGGTGTATGATCAAAATTGTGTATTAGGAACATGGAACTGTGGGATGTCAATTCTATCCAGGGCAATCCTGGACACAGAGACATCAAACTTATCAACAATGCTGTGATGGTGGCCATAAAACGTTTTGAGGGTCTCGATAAGCCTAGGCTTGCAATATTCCTGAGTCAAGAATTTATTTGGAAGCTGTAAAAAATTCTATCTAATTTGCGTGTTTCTACCTGCAAGAAATTAAAAGAATTCTTCCAAAGAATACGTTTCTAACAAACTGAAAACATTCTATCATACCATCTATATAAACAAATCTTTCATAGCATTTGTGGAAAATGGAAAACTCGTTATCAGAGAAATGCAAACGACTTGCTCAAAGCACCTATTGTAACCAAATGGTTGATAGCAAAATCTAAACAGCTTTTCGGAAGTAAATGTGTGTAGCAAAAAAGTTCTTCTTCTAAAGAACCCGTTGTAAGCAAAATGTAAACAATTCTTGAAAACATGTTGCTAGCAAAATGGAAATAAATCTAAAACCAAACCAGGTGCTGCCAAAATAGTAAACTTTTACTACCAAACCAGGTGCTGTCAAAATAGTAAACTTTTACTACCAAACCAGGTGCTGTCAAAATAGTAAACTTTTACTACCAAACCAGGTGCTGTCAAAATAGTAAACTTTTACTCTAAAGCTTCTTTTACTTTCTCTTTCTAATTGATATCTAAGATAAGCAACTCCCTAAAAGCATCTGTTTATACGAAACTATTGAAAGGCAACAAATGCTCTAAAATACCCAATGGCTAGTGTTAATAGAGAGAAAAGAATTTGTAATAACATGTATTTGGCAACAGTTAACGAAACCAAGAACACGACACAATACAAGCAAATGATGGAAACAAACAAAAGACAAGAACAGACAAACGTGTATTGATACCACTGATTTTAAAATTCTTCACCTTAATTTATCTCATTTCAACATCTTGTAAAAATATTATATTTTGATTTTCACAATTTTGTCCGAATACTACTAATGAGGAATTTTATTTCAAAGCGTCTTTCTACTGCTGCAAAACTAAAACCTGATGGAAATAAGTTGGAAGGGAACTAGAGTAAATGTCCAGTGTTTGGGTTGTAGTACTACTTGTCTCAACCATCCTGCTTATTTAACAGCAATTTGTACATAAATATGCACATTTAAAATTGAAAAAATGAGCCATGTTTTACAAACAGTTAACCAACAACTCTTGTATGTATGTTATCTATAAAAATATATCATTTTGGTTTTATCATAAAACAATTATAGGGATGGTATACCTTAAATTGTAGGTAAGGAACATGGATTAAATAAGTGTAACTTTTACATAGAAAGGGGTAGTAAACAGGACCCACCCATCTTAGTACAGCTTGATGGTGGGTCCGTCATTGATTTCCCTCCAGCCTTATCTAATAATGTAAATTGTATAGGTTTCCTCAACTATAAAGAAGGTATGGCTTATAATTATACTTACACTTCCGGAGAACCCGGTCTCACTTCCTTGGTGTAAGTTCATGTGTTTTACTTAATTTTCAGGTTTTCAAAAGTTTTACTTTGTTTTTTGGATTTTGATTTGGACATGTTTTGGTATGTTTGTTTTATATTATAACATTTTTTCATACTTCCCATGAAAATGTTTTGGATACGTTTTCTACGGGAAGCATTCAAAAGGTCGTTCTTGACATTCTTACAAAGTCCGAGTGGTAGATCACCATACAGTTTAGGATATAAGATTTTCTGTTCTATGTACTGATAACAGGAAACAGCATGGAACTTTGCAAGACGGTATTTTACTAATTGATTTCTTAGTTTTGAAAACGATATCTTAACAACATATGCAAAACTTACGAGACTCTTTGAATCATTCGTTGACTGCCAACTAGAGACAACTCTTAAAAGAAGCTATTGCTAGCAAAATCGATGCGACTCTCTATATCACCAACTGGAAACAACTCTACAAAAGACCTGTTGCTAACAAAATGGGTGCGACTCTCCATATCACCAACCGGAAACAACTCTACAAAAGATCTGTTGCTAGCAAAATAGATGCGACTCTCCATATCACCAACTGGAAACAACTCTACAAAAGACCTGTTGCTAGCAAAATGGATGCGACTCTCCATATCACCAACTGGAAACAACTCTACAAAAGACCTGTTGCAAGCAAAATGGATGCGACTCTTTCAACACGCCAGTTACTTGTAAACATCATTTCTTTCAAATTAAAAGTGCACCTATTGCGTGCAACAATGAAACTCTGTCGGTTTGCAAGGATGGAAAAATGTTTTAAGAACAACTAGTATTCACTCAAAATATACTTTAACTCGTCGAGAGGACAAGTTCTCATCTTATCTACTTGAACACATTGTCATGGAATACGTACTTTGAAACATAGATTAAGCATAAAGTTAATCATTGCTGTAGACACTTTTGTATTCGCTCAAACGCTTCAATTATCGGAAGCAAACAATGACTTTTTGACTTGATCTGAGTGTTCATGGTTTCTTCGCGCAATTCTATAAAGTTGTCGATTCAGCAATAACACGATAAAAAGTGAAATTTAAAAACGTCATCAATTAACATGTGCTATTTAATTAGCTTATTATCTCACTAAAGAATGGATAATTGAGTTACTGTTTATTGCTCAACTTTGACCATGGCGTGCTTCAATTTGGAATATTTAAAATCTGAGCACGCCACAGAGCACCTGTTTGGCAGCGAATTTCATGCACGGAATACACTCCAAGATCAGCATCAAACGTTGAAGATACTTGAACCTCATATTTAATATTGCACGCGCATTCTATTTATAGACAATTACATGCGATAAGACATTTATAAAACACAGATTTTGGTCAAAGGTCAAGTAATTGGCTCAGCAACATGTATCAAGTGTTATTAAAACACAAACAATTTGACAAAATAGATCTCTACTGTAGATCGATGCGGATCGCACGCCTTACCGTAAAGCTACTATCAACATATCAACATATTGGTAATGTCTTTTTTGAAATTATACAGAACTACTTTTGTGAGACTTTATGTCTATGGGGAACTTTTAAGGTATTAAAACTTAGAAAAAATTGAAAAAAACTTTGACATTTAACAAGTGAGAGGTTGAGCCTTATCATTAAAGACACTCAAAACTCAGCGTGATAGATACTTTTTTCTCTATTATAAAAATTCCTTATACAGATGCTTTTAAATCAAAAATAGAGCATTAAGGCACGCACTTGTTAAAAAAATGTCGCTAGAGAAAAATGCCTTTTGTATAAAATGCTTTATTTTAAAATATTATTTCCTTAATATTTGGCCAATATTTTTCGGAAAAAAACGCATTAATTAAGAAGCCAATTACTTAATTTTCAATTTTTCTATAAATTAAAATTTTATTATATATATTAAGTTATAACTTATCTAAACCTCTCCGTTATTAAGTATCATTAGATACCCATAATGACTTTTACATTTATACAAGTCACGATTTCGTCCCAAATCGAAGGGATATTATCTGCATCGCGCTGTATGTAAGCAAAAGGCAGGGCTGCAAAATCAACATCGTTTTTAATCACAAAGTGTGCATTTTTGCAATCAGATAATCTACTTTTCTGATGGAGTAAACAGAATGAAGAACACGAAATTCTTGATAAAGAAAAAAAAATAGTATGGAACTTCGTGATAGCTTTCTTCCGGTCATGTCTGGGCTATTTTTAATTTTCATTTAGAACTTAAATTTTAAAATTTGCACGTGTTTATAAAAACTGTATAAGTATGGTGTTTTAGTGCTTATTAAATGTACCTGCACTTGATATAGTGGAGTTTGAAAGATTAGGGATAATTATATAAATGAATTTTAATATATCAGTATTTTTGCAGATATTAGTTTGAAAACTAAATGATAAAGTGGTCATATTTTAAAATTCAGTAAAATTTAAATGGTAAAAAAGACGAATTTAGTTTGTTATCGTATGAGATATGCAATATGCAAACAACCGTTGTATGCAATATGCCATCTATATCGAATTACTCTTCAAAAAATAGAAGAAAGAAAGAAATGATAATTACAATGTATATTTACTTGTATTTTTGAACAAACAGAATAAATAAATAAATAAATAAATAAATAAATAAATAAATAATAAATAAATAAATAAATAAATAAATGAATAAGAAAAAATTAATAAAATAAAAGAGAGAGTATTGAAATGAAGTTTTTATACATACATGTAATTCTTTGTTTTAGAAAAACTACGTACATATTTTGCCGTGTGCACATTTTGTTTTAAAACATTTACACATATCAGTTGCAAAATTGGAATTATATTTAAAAATTAAAAATCTTGATCAGTTTGGACATTTTTGTACAGCACATGACAATTTGTTGAAATGCACTAACTAAACTGTAGAAAGAACACATAGGTTAAAATACAATTATACAGAAAAAAATCATGACGAAAAGCAAAATTGGAAATAACAAACTAAGGAAAGTCATATTAGTTATCACGATGTTCTGTCCCATATACTTAAAGACCAAAAAATTGACCCAGTCAGACAATTATAACTATAACTTGTGTTTAACAAAACTTTACAGACAGATTTTTAAATTTGATAACGAAGTGTATTTTTCTGCACTAAAGTAAGCATATAATTAAAAGTAACATTTTAAATAAAAATTGGAGAACGTCCTTTACTTTATAAGGGAAGAGTGAACGCCTAATTATGATGAGATGGCAGAAATAAAAAGGGGAAGGGGAATAAATTTCATGTTCCTTTTGTCCCCTCCCGAAATAAATTTTGTAATTATTTGGTCAATTTCACCCTCTTCAAAAACACATCCATCCGGAACTTGGATAATTGAAAATTATAAAACGTCTTTGGCCTTCTAAATTACTGATGTCTTATTGTAAGCGGACTTTTTAATTTTTGTGTTGGAGACAAACTCGTGTACTTTTTTAAAAGCATATGATTAAAAACGTTTAAAATAGAATAAATCCTAAAAGTAAAATGATATTTTTGACAGATATTATTTTATGAAGATAAAAATAAATTAGATATAATTTCAGTAATCAATCCCAAGAAAAGAAAATTAAAATGTAACGGTAAAATATCTTTTTTAAATTCCATTATTTCTTACAAGTACTTTTTCCTGTCCATAAAACTGATCATGAGTAGATAAACCTTATGATATTTTTCTTATTGTTAACTTATATTATATTCTAACATTACGTTTCAGTAATAGGATAAGTATTTATATGACTTACATGTAATTTGTGCGTTGATTATATTTTTTACTTATTGATTTGACCAAAATGTTTTATTTTAGTTTCAACAAAACTGCTTTGCATTTAATGTTTGTAAAAAGAACCCATGATCAACTTTTACTATAAACCTTCATATCAAACACAGTTTTTATCAGTTGGATTGGTGTCTGAATATCCTGCTGCCATACCCAGTGATGTTTTCCACAAGAAAAAGCAGCAGATTTTTTTATAGCAGTAAACATCGATATCGACAAAAGTATAATTTTATATAATGTCGCTCATTTTCGATTTATCAGTCCAACAATTAACCCCGAAGGCCCATATAAGGAAGGCAATAGAGCTGCAATAGAATTGTCTGAACATGACCCCAAAACGATACAAGTTCCCTATTCAATTTGCAATCACTTGGCAAAAATGTGAAAATTAAATACTTTCAATTAAAAAAAACGGATTGGTTATAATTTTGTTCGGATTTTAGCGCTTCTTACACAGAAATGGAAGATGAAGCACTAAACGCCATTTCTGGACAGTTCAATGGTTATATATGCATTAGCATTTCTTTACATTGAAATTTTATTTTAAGTTTTAATCATAAATGAAGTTGCTGTTTACGACACACATGACCAGTCGCTGGAGCAGCCAATAAATTACGTAACACATATAAGTTTAAGCAAAAATTGAGTGACGCCACTTGATCAATGGTAACGAAGGCTCAGTAATAACACTTAGTCTCAAACAGAGTTTTATAGAACAAAAACACTAAAGTTAATTAAGAATATTTTCATATTTTTCACAGTGTTGCATATATATTAACGCAGTTTGTTTTATTTGAAAATTATTTTTCATATTTGCTTTAATATTGTATTTGTTTGGCCCCTACACCAGACAAGGAACTATGTGAGACTGGTCGCGTCTGAAGGGACATTACGGATTTAATGGGTGATGAAACAAAGATGTCGCCCTGCAACTGATCCATACTGACCTGGTCAAATTAACAGTTTTAGATGATGTTGTGCCCTGAACTTGTGAACTTCATTTTTTAACATTTAAATGTAACACGTTGTGATTAGGACCTTGAAAAGTAGCCAATTAATTCACACCTAAAAACATTAATTTATACAAAAAACCTAAACCCACACCTGGAACCTCACTTCATATTGTCATATTGGTTGACGTATAGCTTCCAAAAGTTTTTACTTTGCTATGAGATTGTGATTTGGACATGGATGGATTGGTATGTTTGTTTTTAATTTAGGTAGTTTTACATATGTGTTTCTATACATTAATTTTGACATTTTGACCATTTTGATCAATGCTAACCAACATGTAAATTTAAGACCAGTCAATCTAGACTGGTGTTGTTTATGTTATATTTTTCTAAATGAAAATTTTAGTTTTCTGAAATATAAAAAAAATATTATATTACAATTAAACAGCATTAAAAAATCAAACGTTGGACTTGACAAACATACATGTATTTGGAAAACAAAAGCAGCTGAGAAAAAGAAGACTAGACAAAATATACACATTGAGATTATAAATCTTCTTACTTTGATCAGTAACTGCTGTATATCATGTTATGTTATCAAGTGGTTTCACATATTTTACAATCAGTGGTCCCTAAACATGCACAGTAACAAACTGTTAATAAAATAAGGCTGATGATATTTTGAATCACAAAAGGAAATTGGAATTAACACACATGTCATGTATATATATATATATATATATATATATATATATATATATATATATATATATATATATATATATATATATAATCTGAATGAAATATTCAATTCATAATATATTAACTTGTTTAATTATGAATGTCTAATATTTCATTCAGACAATTCAAAAATTTATAATATGACATAAAACTTTGTTCACATAACCCACTTGTTTGCGTTTTTAAGTTTTTAATTTTTTTCATTCATGATACCGATGTCAAATTGAATCAAAAACAAACATACCAATCCATGTCCAAAATAACATATATATATATATATATATACCAATTTTTTATATATAAAAATTGGCAAATTAAGTTATACTGAACTTCAACCAGGGAAGTGAGTGAGGCCGGGTGCTCCGAATGGGGAAGCACCTGCTGTTTAGGTAGCTACACCTGCCACGTGTGAAATTAAAGGAACATGGAATTAGGCGAATTTAATTCTCATTATTATTATTTTTATTTTTATACATCTTTGCATATTATTGCATGCTACCAAATAAAATGTACATCAGTCAATAAAAAGACTACATACATCTTTTATTGAAATTATTGTCATGATTCCTGGGAAATTGAACACCGGCATACAGTTCCCTATAAGACATTACAGAAAGGTTTGGACAGCATCTACGGATTGTTGTTTAGTCTTTTTCTAATTTACTATATTTCAAAGAAGACATAGGTGTTAGAACTTTCATAGCTTAAAGTTCAATTTAGAGAGTGTAGATCAAAATTTAAAATCTACGAAATATAAAATGTAAATATGACCTTGATAAAAAATCTATTATCTAGAAATAACCCCCCATTGTCTAGAGGAGTAGTTAATCCGTGGGATAAAGAACACAAATATTAAAATCTTTATTTTATCAATCATTGGTTTACCAAAAATGTCAAAATATGACGTCATCAGCAAATTAATCATCTTAAACGTCAACAAAATTCTACCTTAACCTTAAAGTGACATTGAGATGCGGCAGATGTTAAAAAACTCTCTCGTCGGATAAGGACCTTTGAATTTGCACTTTATATTTTCTTAATCTCACATTAATATCACTAGCTGGTAATATCTTGATATAAATGAAGTTATCGAGGTTAAATATTATCTTTTCTTAATCTTTGATATAACTTTTCAGAATAAGATTTCTTTTTACAAAAACTATCCTTTTCTGTCTTTTTTGGGGTTCACACATGTATAAAAATCAAACTAAAATTGTTATAAGTTGTTAAAGTGTTTGTCACCTGTAACATTTAGAAAGTAGTGTAAAACACAAATATCTAAAATTAAAGTGTATAAAATAATCATTAGAATACGATATTTTGCACGCATCATTACACAAATCACCTAAGTATCAATGCACTATATACAAATAATACGGTGTGCACAGAATCAAATAATAGAATAATGAATGATTGAAAATTAAGATTGTTCAGAGACTTAAAATTATGAAATCACGATGACGTCTAATGTTTGCAGTTACACTTGACCAATCGTTGCACTCTGATCTGTTCATGAACCTATGAACGTAACCCACGCAGAAAACGTCTAAATTCACACATAGAAGACGTGTAGGATGTTCTTTGATTTATTTCTCATCTCAAGTCCATTTGTTTTGTCGCCACGTGCCGCTTTTGTTTTATTCATTTGTTTGACCATCAATTAATATAAAATACGGAGTTCTACCACTAACCACCATTTATTTAAATCAGTCCACATATATAGTGTGTTTTATTGATGTCTATAAATTAACCATTAATCACAAGTATAGTGGTACATTTGGCTTAAGTTAACTTTTGAAGTATTTGACTTCCAAGGTGTTGCATTATATCAAATAAGTTAAATTAAAATATAAATCAAAAAAGCAGAATGTGCTCCACAATTGAATGAATGATTGTTTAAAGCTGTATCAGCACCATGGGTTTCTGCGGCCAAGAGGTATAAAGTGCACACTTACAGATAACAGCGCCGCTCACCCTCTAGGTTTGAATCCTACTCGAGACAGTTCCGAATGTGAGAAAGTTTGTCATTTAGCTTGCCGAAGGTAGGTGGTCATCTTCGGGTACTCCAATTTCCTTCAATATCCATTACCGTCTTTATATAAGTGACTTGGTAGTAAAACAGAGGTGATGATGATGATGATGATGATGATGATGATGATGATTAGCAGTTTATTTTGTCTTGGAACAATTTTAAAAATATTATTTCAAACATTCCTTATTCTTGATGTAAGTTAAGTTTCGAGACAATAATTTCGTAAGAAATTAAAAGATATAATTTAACGAAGTACGACGTGCAAAAGAAAAGACACTGCATGTACCCTGTGATGTCACGCATGGTAGTCATTGCAATTATGCAATGATAGACGCAGCACAGTACCGAGCCCATGTCTTCTTCTGTCCGTTTACTAGGCTGGAGAGAAAGGAATAACGCTAATATCTCAAAGATTTGAATGGTACGGTTAAAAATCAAATAATCATTTACTTACATGAGCAGAGTCGTTGCTAATAATCCTTATTTCGATCTATTCTGTGCATTATAACTCCTTTAATGCACCAAAACGTGTTTTGGATGGGTGTTTACAATGGTAAAAATTTTGACAAAATGGCGGAGTCTTTCGTGTGACGTAATGATGACGGAAGAATTTATTATTTACGTAGGTTCGCGAGGGGTACAATGAAGGGTAGTTCAAAGGTCGGGTTGAATTTAAACGTTTGAATTTACGTCAATTTTTTCAAAAGTTTGAAAATGCAGAAAGGTAGTTCACTTTATTTCTTTATTAAACCGATTCCCAGTTACGCAAAAATCAATCTGTTCTTGGGCTGCACGAACCTACGTAAATAGTCGACTCTCTTTCGTCATGACTACGTAACATAAAGAACCCCGCCATTTCGTAAAAAAGATTACCATTGTAAACACCCACCCAGGTTATATTTTGTCGCATAAAATGATATTTTAAGCAAGGATGGAACCGAAACAGAAATTTTCAGTTACGACTCGGCTCATGTAAGTAAAAGAATCATTGATTTGTACCCGTCGTATTGAAATTTATAGAGTATTTTGCGATCTTGCTTTCTCCGTAATAGGCTAAATAAACAGTAGTACCAATTAACTATATTATTATATTATTATTTAGTTCTTTCAGTCTACATATCATATTCAGTTTAGAATTCAGTGTTTGTCTACAATAAGTTAATATGTTACGTTATGTCTCTAATCGCTAATCGAGGTACGCTGTACAGACCTGTCAAAATTTTAATACTAAGCTTACAAAGTTAAGTCATAGCTTGGCTGTCAAGTGGTCAAGATATGGAAAGCTAGTGACTGCTGAGATAAACAGCAGCTGCCTAAAACCTGTAGAGATATTGCTAATTTAAAGCCGAGATGAGACGCCTATTCGGCACTAATTCGTCACCTTACTGTTAAACTTTAAACAGGTCTGTACTATAGTGGGATTGCCTCTATTACTGCTTCACTGACACCAACCTAATAATTTATCAAAATTCTTTTTACCACAGTGTCTGCCTTTTTACGCGAATTGCACGTTACTAAGTCTATTTCATTGAGGATTTTTGATTTTCTCTGCCTCATTTGTAAACTGTCTGGGATTATTGGTCGATAGTCGCATATTAAACTATATTTATGATGTAATAAGTAGAATTTAATATCTGTTGCCTGTAATCCTCAGATGAGGGCGTGTTCGACCCATACACTCGGTAATTAAATGTTTTCTTTCGCGCTCAGATCAACGTCTCCCTTTCCGATACACCAGACTTTAGCACAAAAAGACATAAACCTTACTAGTTAATTATCATATTTGGAAGTGTAAAACGTTTATTAAAGTATTTCAAAGACAGGAGTAAAGCTACCCCTTTCCTTTTAGTATTTTAATGTAAAACAGATGGCTTATTTTCAGCAATATAATTTTTAGGGCCATGTTAAATTAAAATTTTATTGAATAAATTACCATCGAATCATAATATTTTGCAATTTTTAAAAGCACTGCGCTAATGATGCATATAACTGCATGTTAATGTTTTATTGGACAGGGTTAAAATCAAAGTGAAAAGCACGTGCAATTTTATATTCATGATCATGCATATTTTATTTATCTGATACTTTGATTAACCTTTTTAGACTTTTTCGCGTCTTTGAAAAAGTACAAGTAGAATTTAAAAGGCGAAAATATAAATTGAGTTTCAACGGCTTATGAGCAAATAAAAGCTCCAAAATATTTGACAATGACGATTTTTTTGTCAATGTATTTTAACCACAATGTGTTGTAAGGCGTTTTATAATTCAGGAGTTTTGTAACTAGTGGAATCCACGACAGCATTTATAATTTGGAACATCTGAAACTGATTTTCTAGGTTTGTGACTTTAAAGATATGAAATAGCTAAACGATCATGTGAGATAAAGAATAGTTTCAAGTTTTCACAACACATTTGCACACAATAATTAACCCAATGAGTTTATCACGTATTGCAGTGAGACCGTTTGTCCACACTCCCCTGGTGTAAAGTCACGTGTATTGCTTAATTGGCAAAGTTTATTCGTTGGTTTTAGGATTGTGATTTTGGTCATGGATTTGTATGTTTGTTTGATTAGCAAAGAAAATTCACAGTGAAGTAAACAAACCGAACCTCAATCATATATGACGCCCATTATGTTTTGAAAACAAACCAGTGATAGCGTGAAATTAGCTAGTTCATATAAAAGTAAGACAAACTGACGTACCAGATCAGGAAAACAGACTCTTAAAGGTTTATAAATACACAAAATCTAATCTTTATAAAGTATGTAGGGTTACATATCATCACATCACTGCTGCTCATGGTTGGCTTCCGTTTGCGTATAACCCTTGACTTCATTGTGATGCAAACGATTGTACTGCGTTAACTTAAAAACGTCCATTTTTAATTGTTTTGTTTTTGTTTGTTTCAAAATAAACAAATAATAACAAAATTATTGAAATGGTAAACAAATTATTGCGTAACATCCTCCTTTATATTTACATTTTTAATGTTTTTAGTTTAAAAACTCTTTTTGGGACATGTACAATTGATCAAGTGGCGTCACTCAATATTGTTCATGCATAAACGTGTGACGTCATTTTTGCTGTTCCAAAAACTGGACATGGATAAATAGTTGTGTTTTAAATTTCAGTATCGATTTAAAAAAAAAACAACAACAACTAAAATAAGATTTTAAAGAAATGGGAAAATTTAATATAACAATTGAAGTGTTTAGAATTGATGTTATAATGTTAAATATTTCATTGCTAGCACGCATTATTCACTTTGCTTTCCACGGCATTGTTAACAAAATATCTAGACAGTCCAATGGTTAGTTAAAAACCAATCAAGATTTTTGGTTATAATGAATTTGGCGTCACTTTCATCATTTCGTAATATTTTTCTTATGCTCGGATGTTTTCTCTGGATCGATTCCATAGTATACAATCAGATAAACATCTCCAACCAAACCAGAGATTAAAGGAATCAGTTATTTATGTGATTATTTTACATCATATACTTTTCCGATCGTTTTTTATTTCAATATTTAGAAATTACTACTTCAACCCAAATTCTTCACTTACTTTCTTACTAAATAAATAAAAAACAAATAAAATCATTTTGAATGCCCAATTAAAAAACGAAAATGATAAAACTTAACTATATTAATCAGATCCATGATTAGAAATTTTATTTATTTATTTTTTATATTTATTTAAAATTAGTAATCATAATATTGCATTCGTAAAATTGTGTCACGCTTGTAAATGATTAAAACAAATTATACTATATTTGGAGCAAAAAATTGCAAAATCATTTATCCCACTCGATTAAATCGTGACGCAAGAAGGACATAACTATTGAGGAAGGAGGGGAGAGTGTATTAGTTGTCATATTTTATATGACGTCAAAGAGGGCATTTGTCAGATGAAATACATGTATATGTACAGCTACTTAATGTGTCAGAGCAAAAAAAGGAAGTTCTTTAAAATTTAAAGTTACAACTATTTAATAATAATAATAATAATAATAATGATAAATATTATTAATAATATTTTTTTAGAAACAATAAGGTAGAAATGAAAAAAATAACGAAAATAAGCAAAATGCGAGTACAATAGGCCACTACAAAACACATTGTAAAATATACAAGTAAGGTTTGGCGAAGACACTGCGATTTTACGAGTGGGGTGGAATTGAGTAATAACTTTTATGCCAAGTCAGGATTTTTTCGGTTATTTTTAAGGCGGTCAATTCAGGGATGTAGAGGAAACCAGAGTGTCAGGAGAAAATAACGGCATTCAGTAAGCAACCTGATACTAGGATCTAGTCCGATTGGCAATTTTATGAATGCTTAAAATAATGCTTTCATTGGTTTGAGACCGACCAATAAAGAATGCTAAAGTGTTAAAGTCAATTTCAAGATAAGTTATACATTTTAAAAATAGAAAAAAACGTACTTAGAAACAGTAAAGCGATCGAGAATAGAAGTAAATTTTAGAGAAAGTCAAATAAGAAAAAAAAAACCAAGAAAGAACAAACACACATTTCGACCACTGGTTATTAAACCCAAAGCTTTGGAAGGACAATGGAGTTGAATTTTTAGTGATGTGGTAGTAGTACCATAAAATGGTTCTCAACCATCAAACGTTTTTAAAATTCAATTATCCATAAGTTTAACAAAAATACCAACTAGGTTTATTTACCATCAAAAGTTAATTTTAAATATTCAGTTAACGATGGGATGGTTATCTTGTTAACTTTACAACGTTGCAAGAACTGTCAAATAGAAAAGAAGAATGTTCATGTTCTTTGTTGTTTAGAATGGCCGTCTTTCTGTTGTTTTTTGCCTTTCACTTGCCTGATATACAGATTTTCTCACAATATTACACACATGACGGGTGTAGCTAGCTATACTTGAGGTACTTACCCTTCCGGAGCACCTGGTCTCACGTGTTTTACCTAATTTGCCAGTTTCAAAGATTTTTACTTTTTTAGGGGATTGTGGTTTGGAGTTGGATTGGAATGTTTATTTTGATAAGTAATAAATTCGATAAGGTGTTTTACGATTTGGTACAATGATGTAATTTGCCGATGATAAGATCAAACACAACATACCGGTCTATGTCTTAATCACAATCCCAAAAGGAAATTAAAACGTTTTTAAACTGGTAGATTAAGATAAACGCGTGAACTGGAACCAGTGAAGTGAGACCCCGAAAGTGTAAGCACCTCATGTCTAGCTAGCCAAACCGAGAACGTCCAAAATCAAAATTGAAAAAATGCAAGGTTAATAATGGTAAGGTTAATAAGAACAGGAACTCGACAATAGCCATAGATACTTGGCAGCTACACCAAAAGAAATGACAAGATATTGTTAAAACTGATCAAACTCAGAATTTGGACAGGTACCAACTTTAGCAACAAAATTAGGCTACCCTGGATACAATTGACGTCCCATAGTTCCATTTTCCTTTATTACACACGTAGGCAATGTAGCTAGCTAAACAGAAGGCGCTTATCCTTCCGGAGCACACGGTCTCACTTCCCTGGTGGAAGTTCACGTGTTTAACCTAATTTACCTAGCTTCAAAGTTTTTTTGCTTTGCTTTGGGATAGCGGTTTGGACATGGATTTGTTAATGTTTGTTTTGGATAATAAAGTATGGTTCAGGCAGTCTAAAACATTCCACTTAAACCCATGTCTACCAGACGTCCCAAAATATATATAGTAAAGACTTATTGCATTAGTGAGCAAACAAAGACACTACGATTGCTTTAAATCTAAATTTCAAGAAGTTTAGTAGTGACTATTAACCTATATTAAAACTATTGAGGAGTCCGTCCACAGCAAAGTTGTCGCGGGAGCGCTAAAGCATAGAGGAAGAAACTCCTTTTAAGAAATCATGAATTAAGGAAAGAAATGATCAAATCTGAAGAAGAAATCTCGAAAGTAGCTGAATCATGTACAGTACAGACCTGTAGAAAGTTTAACACTGAGCTTATGATAAAGAGTCGAAGTCTGGCTTCTGAATGGTCATGACATGGTTAGCTAGTTACCGAAAAACTGCCTAGAGCTTGATAGCAGCTGTCGAAATACTGCTGTTATATAGCTAACAAGTGGTCAAGATGAGCTTTATTAATTCGTTAGCTGTGTGATAAACTTTGGACTTTTCTGTACTATACTTAACGATGCACCACTACATATTCAAAGAATGTAAAGCGGATACTTGATGGATGACATATAAAATATCACAACTTCTCAAACTCCTACATGGGAGTACTTTTAATACTGGACGTGTTTTAGGTCAATCAAAATATTAAGAATTTTACTTTTTCCTCAACTCCTACATCTTAATATGAATAAACCGTGAGATATTTTTATTTTGGAATACTGGACGGATATGATTAAGATTATAGTAAATGTTACTTACGGAAGCTGGAGGGATGAAGCGGATTAACACAAGTATTTTAAGTGGCTTAAGATTAGAGTTATTTACACCGACCACCAGTAATATTTTCAGCCTCATCTACAATGTCCGACCTCGGTGACCCCTAATTCAGTGGTCAGATACACTTCAACTATTAAGCGTTTAATTGGTGCATTTCTATTGTTAAGCATATTTGATGAGGATATGTTTTATAAACAAGGAATGTATAGTCAGTTTGGTTTTGAAAATTTTGGTGGGAAAAACTTGCATAGATTCTAGCGCCTTTACATTCCTCATTTGTGTGGTCAAGCAGATAGACAGATTTGCACTTTTGTGAAGTACAAACACAAGTGCTTGGTCATGTAATATGTAGTATAAAGTGTAATTGGAGGATTAGTGATATATCTTGAATGGATTGTGACACTTTCTCACGATCACCAAGTTACTTGACCTACTTTAACGCGAAGCAAAGAAATAAAATAAAACATACCAAAAAAGAAGCATACCAATCCAATACCATACCAATCCATGCCCAAATCAAAATCTCATAGTCAATTAAAAACTTCGAAAACTGGCAAAGTTAAACACGTGAACTACAACTGTGGAAGTGAGGCTATGTGCTAAACATTTTGTAAATCCAAGATATGAATTTAACAATGACCGAACACCTCAACAACCGTATGAAATAAGTTTTCAAAACACATAGACAAAGATAGATACAGACTGAAGCCACTGACAGTATAACTTCCGACTTTAGACCAACACTGGGCATAATATATATAGAACTCACTAGCTTTAGTATTTTATAAGACTCCAACCATCACACAATCAGTAGTCCCTCGATACCCATACAGTAAGCATCTTTGTCATAGAAATCGGCACACATGTGTTATCCAAACATACACTATTACTTTATATAAAAAAGAGTTTTTGTAGACAGTAAAGATAAGATATTGCTGATAAGTATGATGTTTCTGTATCCAGAATTGCTCTGGACATATGTCCCATAGATCCATGTTTCTTTCATACAAGTTTGATTACACATGTGGCTGGTGTAGCTAGCTAAACAGGAGGTGCTTTCCCTTCCGGATTACCCGGCCTCACTTCCCTGGTGGAAGTTCACGTGTCTAGCCTAACTTGTCTGTTCCAAAGATTTTACTTTACTTCTGGATTGTGATTCGGACATGTTTTTGATATCACCTTTAATACTACAATGGGCCAACAAATACCAAAGGAATGGTTTTAGGGCCCATATACATCCGTGGAGCTTTAAGGTAGACCCATCAACCTTATCCGTCGGAGAATACCAAGTCTGAAGGTGCACAAACTCTATTTATATAATATAATTATATTTTAGAATGTTGACTCCTTTATACAAGTTTTTGATATTTATTCAACAAGAAGAAAGGGAAAAAAATGATGAAAAAAGGGTTTTAGAAGAACAAATATCCAGAACATAACTAAATTGATAGAAAGATTGTAAAGCCACACACTTCATATGATTGCGTAAAGACTAAACTTATTTTAATGACATGTCATCCTCGAGTATTCCAAGAAAAAAGTTATCTGTAGTATGTCAGTATGACTTCCGTACGGCCGAAATCTACTTTATAAAAATGCTTTCCTTATGGGAGTGATTTGGACATGGACTGATATGTTAAATGTAGTAGCTTTTAGTGTAAAATGCATAATTGATAATGTTGACTATATTTTTATATTAAAGTTACTTTAACGTATTTTTAATCTTGTTGGAATAATTTTGGTTATTGCACTTCACTTCGCAACACTGTCATATACTCGACAAAGCCAAAAGGGTTTTTAAAAAGATGTCATCAATCTGGGGTTTTTTTGGAGGGGGGACAATACAATTATCGTTTCTTTGTTATTCAGATATTTTTGTACATTTTTGTCAAGTAAAGTGCATATCTTTTTATACTTTATCGTAAATAGCTGCTGTATTACTATAATAATATTAAAATGTTATCGGGTACAAGCGGTTAGGACTTCTTCAAATAGTTTATGGTTGGTTATGTAATCAGAACTTAATGTATTATCAAATTTTAAAAGATTTAGTTTTAATTCAGATGTCATTTTTCACGGATGTTAATCTCGAAAGATACATTTTACAATTCCATCCTCGCTCCATTAGAGATGTGCATGCCACGGAATTCTGATTGAATATTAACTCAATCTGTATGTGAATTTACAATGATGGCACCAGCTTGTTTTCTATTATACTTGCTAACAGAATTAAGCAAGACAAGGTTGCGTAATACCCTCCCTTTCTCTTCTTTGTTGACATGGATTCATGTACATGAAACCGTCACCAGGACCAGCTGGTTCTTAAAGCATTGATTTTGTTGACAAATCGTAACCTTATTGGAAAATTAACAAAACAGTTGTCTAAAGCATGTCCTGTCAGCATTATTTCAATATTATAATACCCAGGATAAAATTAAAATTTACCGTAGACAAGATTCCCATGTACTCTTGTTGTTTACCTACAACTTTCCCTTGATAGCAATCATTTATTATCTATTCTCCAGTTTCTACTATGTCTATCTGGTTTGCCTGGCTTCAGCTACAAGATGAGTGGTTTGCTTGGCGCTCAAGTTACATGTATTATTCCCGTTGGTTGCTGTACAAAATAGAGCTTGAAAAAACAAAGTAGATTAATTCCTTTTAAGCAGATAAATCTACTACATGTGGTTCAAAGGCTTCAATAGATTGCATTGAGGAGAATGCTATTGGACAGTATATAAGAAAAGTACAACGA
Source organism: Anadara kagoshimensis (assembly GCA_021292105.1). NCBI lineage: Eukaryota > Metazoa > Mollusca > Bivalvia > Arcoida > Arcidae > Anadara > Anadara kagoshimensis. The sequence goes on along the minus strand of CM037861.1, from coordinate 63,379,136 downwards.
TAAAAATCTGCATAATGACAGATTACACACAAGTAGGCAAGTTATTTATTAAAGATTGGAGAAAGTACATGTATCATTAAACAATAAGTAAAGAAAAATAATAATAAAAGTAATTAGAATTTCTGACCAACATCAGCACAAAATAAAAAACCAACGAAAGTAGAATAACACTATCCTGGATATATTTAACGTCACAAAGATCCATGTTTCTTTCACTCAGTTTTCATTACACACATGGCGGGTGAAGCTAGCTAGCTAAACAGGAGGTGCTTACCCTTTCGTAGCACCGGCCTCACTTTTCTGGTGGAAGTTAACGTGTATAACCCTATTTGTCAATTTTATTTTTACTTTGCTTCTGGATTTTGATCCCGACATGGGTTAGTATCAAAAACAAACATACTAATCCATATCTGAATCACAATCCAGAAGCAAAGTAAAACTTTGGAACTGACAAGTTAGGTTAGACACGTAAACTTCCACCAGGGAAGCGAGGCCGGCTGCTCCAGAAGGGTAAACACCTCCTGTTTAGCTAGCTACACCCGCCACGTGTGCAATCAAAATTGTGTGAAAGGAACATGGATCTTTTGGACGTCAAATATATCCAGGGCAATCCTGGACACAGAGACATCAAACATATCAACAATACTGTGATGACGGCCATAAATTTTTTGAGGGCCTTGATAAACCTAGGCTTGCAATGTGTGTTTTTGATAATATTAAATGAAAACTATATTCTTTAGAAAATATGTTTTACCCATCAATATATTATAAAAGTTAATAACAATAGAATATAAGGAAAGCTTAGAGTAGCTCCCCTTCATATGATGTCATTTTGTATTAATTTCGCATTACATTGGGTGGTGTGTAAGGTTAATAGAACGTTAGTTAAAACCAAGCAAAGTGACACTAAAATGGACGAATTGTACTTAGTGGATAATGACGACGGTTAAAGACGGCAACAAAAGTTTAGAAAAGGGTTTAAATGAAACGAGGACTAAAACAGTGGAGTCTCATTTTCCCTTATACAAAACTAAGGAAAAGGACTTATTAGTAAACTAGTTAGACGCTTATTTCGGGATTATTACCTGCTGGAGTTAAAACCAACAATAACATGTATGGTTAAATAGCAATTACATTTGCCTCAGAATTGAAATAACAGCATTGTTCCATAATAACAAGTCTAAAATGTAACTGTTGCTTTGATAAACACGTCTTCTTCTTGATTTCCTTTTAAGTATAACCATAAAATACTGAAAATCTAGTAAAAATGATTAATTTATAACATTTGTATTGCGATGAAGACGTCTTAATTCCTTATAAATGCAGAAACATGCGTGGAACTAAACTGCTTCTTTGTTTCTATCCAAGCAGGTTAACATGATGAACCAACGTCGCTGCAACGCAATATTTTATAATGTAAGAGAGGTAACTCCCAATTTTTCTATGTTATAAATCTTGTTGGAATCGTATCATGAAATGAAAATAAATAAATTATATTGCAAACTTTTATGTAATTCCAAAGTACAAATACATGTAAGTAAAAAAAAAAACATTGGAGGATGGGCACGTATCTTAAATAAAAAAAACCATACTAATCCATGTCCAAATTACAATTCCAAAGAAAAAGTTATAACTTTGCTGGCAAATTAAGTTAAACTTCTACCAGTAAGTGAGGCGGGTGCTCCGGAAGAGCTAGCGTCTCCTTTTTAACTAGCTACACCCGTTAGTTTGATGTAGAATTGGAGAATGAAAGGAAAATAGAACTATGGGGCGTCAAATATATCCAAGGTAATTTTAGATGCATAGACACCATACCTATCAACATTAGCAAAAACAAATAAAGTTAAACTAGAACTGCCTCTTGAGAGCAAAATATCCCCGCCCCCATCATTCAATGTTTTCCCGTGACCTTGATCTTTACGATATGTCCTTCGTTCAAAGTCATGACACACCTTTAGACCATGGAGATTATTTATGTGAAATTTATTACCGTTGTTCAAAGCAGCTATGAGATATGGCCAGGACTAGATTGTACATGGACGGACAGACAGACATGGTGATTCCTATATACCCCTCCTAAAACTAGTTTACGGGGAGTATAATAAAAGTACAGTCAAAATAGTACAGAAAAGTGGGCATGAAATAACAACTATCACGTAACACTAAGACCCGATTAATCAAAGCTTTGTTAGAGCGTATTCAGTAATTATCTGATAAGCAATTTTTTGTACCTTGTATTTTATCATATTTTTTTGAAAATTTCTATCCAAAAGATCATAAGAATAAAGTTTCATCAAAGTAAAACATTTTGGTTTAAAACTATTGATTTTAATGACGAGTAAACTGATCGATTTTGAATGATGGGTTGTATTTTTTTTGCTAATCATTGAATAAATTAATTCTCAATAGAACAACATTACACAAAGTTATAGCTTTACCATGGTTTGAAACACCTATAGCTAAACAGGAGGTGCTTATCCGTCCGGAGCGACCGGCCTTACTTCGCTGGTGGAAGTTCACGTGTCTAACCTGACTTGTCAGTTCCAAAGTTTTTTCGTTGCTTCTGGATTGTGATTCGGACATGGATTAGTATGTTTGTGTTTGATGTGATATACATGTATATATAATGTTTAGAGAAACTACTCGTTTTGTCTAGATATCTCACTTCACCCTGTCGTCCATAGTACATGTATATGAACTGGTATGCTTGTGTTTAATTGAATAGAAAAAAATCACCAAAAAAGGATAATATCAAAGGGATAAGGACGTTGGTTAAAGACAGCATATAATGACGAAGATGCCATATAAAGAGGTCTAGAATAATGCGGGTCTGTAGAGCTGACTTCCTGATGTATACAGCTATGTCCAACTTAGTGAAAAAGTTCGGCGTGCATTTTTGTGATTTACATCTACAACAACATGTATTGACATCAGATTGAAAAGCAACACGATTGTGTCGAAATGTCAAGTATAGAATATAGAAATTAATGTTAATTTTGATTTCCTTCTAAAAGCCAGTTATTTATAAAGTGTGATCATTTGATTACCTTCCGTGTTGTAATGTTATGTTCAGCTTATGTATCTTCACAATTAATTGTAACAGTGTAGTAACAATACTTTGATGAGGACTGGAACTAAACCCACCTTTGTCGTTATTCTAAAGTAACACCTTTATGTAAAATATAAGCAAGATAACAATTTACGATAAAGACACTGCGGCAAATTATTTTGTAATGGAAGAGAGGTAACTCCTAATTACCCTATGCCTTTGGAGTTGTATAAACTTCATTGCTAAACTTTTACTTCATGACAATACAAGTTATAAACGAAACATTGGAAGATTTAAATGTATGATTAAAACATTAGTGAAGATAAATTATAAAGAAATAAAAGTTAATATAGACAAAGTAGCAGTAACGTTTACACAAAGCAAAAACAATCATCACGTTATTTATTGACGTAGTTAGCTAAACAGGAGATTTACCCTTTAAAGCACCAGACTTCATTTTCCTGGCGGAAGTTTACGTGTTTAACAATTTGCCAGTTTCAAATTTTATTTGCCTTGGATTGTGGTTTGGACATGGATAAGTGTGTTTGTTTATAGAATTTAAGGAAAGATTTCCAATGATGTCAATTACAAATGTAGTCTGAATACCTTTCTATATGTTTGTCTTGTCCTGATGCTGGTTTTATTAACATAAGTTCTGCAAATATGGCCATTACATCAGTCCCTGTAAAGGTGTCACTATACTTCGGTAAGTACATATGCGTTTGTCATGGATACTTATTACACAAAGGCGTATACATACACGAAATTCCTAATAAATTATTGCGAGGCTTTTTAAAGCAAGTATTTAATTTTATGTACGGTTGCGGCAACTACATACTATTTTCACACTTCAATATCTTGTCTGATTAGAGAAGATAAATACTACGTAACATAATGAGCAAAAGATAATTGCAATGATAAGTTGTATTCTAGAAAACATATTTGCTGTGTTTGGTATTATACTTTTCCAACAAACAACCGGTATACTAGAGGTCAAAAACTGTGTACCGCTGCTTGCTGGTATATTTCTTTATTCTTATGAAGCAGAATTTTTGCAGAACCGTTTTAAATATGTAGAGAGAAGTGTCGTTAAATCATTCAACTGAAAATACAGATATATAGATCAGTTCTGTCTCTTTATAATCCTACATTTTGAGATAATGCGAATTTCATCTATCCTAGTGAGCTTGAAATAAACGAAACGATTGATTCTTCAAGTTCCTCTTCATATTTAGACTTATACCTGTATTATGACGCCTCACGGATGGCTTCATTAGATGTTGTATGACAAATGTCATAAAATCAATTCCTTCGATTTTCTATGAAGTTTATCTGCTTCTCCTGCTTATTGCTTATATTTTTGTAATTAATTATTACGCTGTGGTAGAGTATGTCCCCACTACAGGAACTTTATATATTATTATGTCGATATTGCATGCATATATATATATATATATATATATATATATATATATATATATTATATATATAATGAACATAAAACCAATCTGGAATAAAAAATAAAATGTTTTGATAATTTAAATGCTTTTAGTTAAAACTTAGTTTAAATATTGATAATATTTACCTGTCTGATGGACAATCCACAATTCATAAGTAAGGATGAATTTGATTGACCTTTGTTTGTTGGTAGATTTGATATAATAACAATTTGATATAATATAAGCAAACTAATTACATCACAAGAGTTGCTCACAGGTGGACGCCTGAAGGAAAAAAGAAGCAAGGCAGACCCAAAAACACCTGGAAGAGAACTGTGGAGAAGGAAATAAAGGAACATAGACTAACTTGGGGAGAACTGGAGAGGATGGCACAAGACAGAGATAAGTGGAAAGCTCTAGTCCTTGCCCTATGTGCCCCTGGGCGTAAAAAAGTACTCGGTAGGTAGGTAGATTTGATATAAAACTGCATTATCAAAAACAAACATACCAATCCATGTTCGAAATTACAATTCAAATCAAAGTAAAGCTTTGAATTTAAGTTAAACACGTAGATGTATATCTGGGGAATGAGACCGGTTGATCTGGTAGCTAGCTACACCCGCCACAAGTGTAATTGAGAATGAAAGGAACATGGACGTCAAATATGTAAAGGGTAATAAATATATGTATTTTGATTTTTATTAATTAGTTTACTTTCAATAGCCACTTAAGACGGATATACTGTTTATTTTCAAAGCCTATATTCTATATTAAATCTACAGCAGTGATTTACAAGGTTTAAAGAAAGATAAATGATAAATAATAACAGCTTTTGAAAACGAAAACGAAAGTAGAAAATTACACAGTATGTTTGCTTGGCAACTAGGGATATGAATTGTAGAGATAGCTGAGACATTCACACTTCTTTTGAACGATTGAAGTGTTAATAGACACACACCTATCTCTTTCCATTTAAACTGATATTGGTAACATTGCAACGCTTGGCAAATAGTGTAGCGAAATTGACTTTAAAAAACAACGAGTGCAGGCAGCATACAGACGAGTACAAAGATGGAAATAAACTTTGGATATAGGATGGCAGAAAAAGCAAAATACTTCGGATCTCCATAAGTTACAGCGCGTTCGTCACTTGGATACAAGTATAATATGTAAACAACATAAGGCGTAAATCAACATGCAGTACATTGCAATAAGTGGAGGCCAGACTTTCCCCAACAGATTGCAGTTTCCTTATGAACATTCTGAAGAAATGGATACAACAATTAGAAATATCAGGAAAACATTAAGACAAAAATACAAAATTGGCGGAAAATCAACTAGAAAACAAACACAAAAAAGCATGGACGTGTCTTTATTTCAAGAACGGGGAAAATCCATGAAAAGTATTATGTCCAAACAAAAAGGAAAACGCAGAAAAAGTAAAAAGCGATTGAGGAAGGATTTTGTTTTAGAAGAAAATGATATGAGCACAGAGGAAATACCTGATTTTGAAACTCTAAATGATTCTGAATACGAGGATGAGAGCTCGGACGAAATATCATATTATGAAAGTTTTAGTGAATCTGAATATGATCATGTCGAGAACACAGAGGAAATGTATGAAACATTAGATGAAATCACGGACGAAATATCTTTTGGAACATTAAATGGAATCACGGACGAAATTTCTCTTGGAACATTTAGCGATGCGGAATATGATGTTGAAGAGAAAACAGTTGGCACGTGGAGTGACATAGAATATGATTATTATAAGTATCCGGACGAACTATGTGATTACGAATCAGAATATAATGACCACATGGACATAATGGATTGGCTCGACGATTTAAAATGTGATGATTATGAGAGCACATCTGGAACGTTAAGCGATGCAGAATACGATGAAGGTTACTATGAGTACCTGGCCGATATGCTGACCGAAATGATTGATGCTGGGTTTTATGATTCAAACTATAATGATGTTTATGATGATTACTATTAACACATATGGACATAATGATCAATGGTGATGGTGATGATGATGATGATGATGATGATGATGATGATGATGATGAAGCAGACAAAATCGTATTTAGTGATAAAAAATGTCATGACAACATACATTCAACGACATTCAGTGATTCAGAATGTCACGATGATAAAAACACGGACGTACTGTTATGTGATGGCATACCGGTATTAAAACAAACTCAAATGACAATGGAGACTCTTTATTATTTAGTATTAAATAATGAGGATGATGTTATGTAGTTTCGTCGATTATAATGTTAAGGGACTGAAAAAGTATATATGGTGTCAAATTTATTGACTGTTGAAAAGATAATGTATTTTGTAGTCGCATCCAAATTTTTAAGAAAGAAACAGTTCCCGTAAGGCGGGAATGCATCTGTTTTAAAAGGAGCATCGATGGAAGAAATCTAGATTGTTTGATGTAATTATTTCAGAATGTGTTGTACTTTAACAATATTTAGATATTAACACATTTGGTGAGTGTAGCTAGCTAAACATGAAATGCTTACCCTTCCGCAGATCTCAGTCTCACTTCCCTGTTCGAATTTCAAGTATTTAACCTAATTTGTCAGTTTTTACTTTACTTTAGGATTGTAATTTTGACATGGATTAGTATGTTTGTTTTAAAATATAAACTTTTTGTTAATTAATGTTGCATGGAACATTTAACTTCGTCCGCCAGTCAATTTTTGCATTGTTTCATCATTTATTTAAAATTTAATATCTATACTATATTTCAGACATGTGTATCCTGGTGGTATTGATATGATCACAGGTTTGCCCAAGATAGGTAGTGAAGTTCGAATGCAGGAAAGACTACATATTTCTTATGTTTCTTTTTTCTTGTTTAATTCAATTTTAGATTTCCTTGTTTTTGTTTTTCACTTGAATAAATGCGTTTTCTTGTTCTACTGCTTGTACATCATTTCATACTGATTTTTACATTTACAAAACCCTTTGATAAACATATTTCAACTCAAACACAGACATGTCGGTCCATGAATCAAGAATAATGTAAAAACTGAGATTTGCAAATTCGGTTAAACATGTGAATGTCCACCAGGCAATTTAACTAACATTATTGTTTGTTACCCTTTAATATTTTATACGGACCCTCTTCAGAAATATTTTATCACAAATGCAACATACTTCCAGCAAAACTTAGATTAGCTAATAAACTGAACATCAAGATATCGGAGTTAATATTTATAGCACTAGTTCCATCTGATAAGTTATTTATATTTGGATTTTAAAAAAATATAGTTTTATAATTGGCAAAATATATTTTGATCTTTCATTTATCTTTATTGTTTGACTTGTTTTATTTATCACTCTATTGTCAGCCACTGATCTTCTCAAATTTGCATTTGTATTAAGTTAGATTTTTAGAAAATATACCTTGTACCTATTTAATATAAATGTACATGGAAATCCCTTGATTAAGATAACGTTTTGTTTTTATCTATGTATACCCATTTATGGTTAAGTATAAATGTAATAGGGTTTATGTAAATACATGCGGAGTTAGTTAGTGTGATAATTTATAAAAGTTAGTGCATGAGAGTTTTGTTGTGATTTATCTTTTTTATGTTATATTTATTTAAACAGTTTTACAAATGCTTATTTTAATTTCATCTCTATTAGATCAGTATTATACCTGCATTATAACATTTAGTATTCAGAAAAGAAATTAATTGTAAGTTTAACTTTTTTTACCATACGTATAATTCCTGTTAATTTTCATTTTCATCATTTTAGGTGCTTACCCACCCAAACCAGCCGATCTCAATTCCCTGGTGGAGGTTCACATATTTATCCTAATTTGTCAACTTTAGATATTTCACTTTGTTTTGATATTGTGATTTGGAAATGGATTGGTCTGTTTATTTTTTACACCATATATTTTTTAATAAGTTTTGAAATATTTCACTTTTTACGCTGAAGAGGCGATGCCTTTAACTTTGAAAATGAATTTGTAATAAACTTTAACACAGTTATAGCTTTAATATCTTAAATTGGTATGCTTGTTTTTAATACATGCTAAAAACACAGTTTTTGACATATGTATGTTTAAATAGTTCAGTGTTTATATAATTATTTAATACATGGTTAAGGGTGTATTATCGATAAACATCATTCCTTGCCGACCCCTTACACTCTTACCATTGAAACGCCGATGAATCTTCTTTGACAGGCGTTGTTAGTCCTTAAGAAGAAATAAAAAAACAAATATAATAATCCATGTACAAATTACAACCCTCAAAAGAAAATAATGGAGAAAGAAGAAACGCTTATTAATAACACCTTGAAAACTGACAAGTAACACATTGAGCTAAACACGTGAACATGCATTAGGACAATGAGACCAATAGCTCGAAAAGAGAAAGCATCTCCTTTATAGATAGCTACACATGCAACTTGTTATCAATATTGAGGATGAAAGGAATATGGAACTTCTGGATGTCAAATATATCCATTATGATTTTTCATAAATAATACATAATAAACAGAATATAACATTTCCATACTTTACCGTCAACTCCGCCTGTGGAATGATATTGTGAATCGAGAGTTTACAATCTAGTTATTAGGAATTCTTATCAAATCAAAAAGCAAACATACAAACCAATGTCCAAACCACAATTCCAAAGCAAAGTAAAAACTTGGAAGTGAGGCAGGGTGCACCGGAAGGGCAAGCATCTCCTGTTTACCTAGTACACCCGCCAGGTGTGTAAACAAACCAAAATCTTGAAATGAATTGAACTATGAGACGTCAAATTTATCCAGGGTAACTTTAGATACAGAGACATCATATTAATCAACAGTATTGTGATTACGGCCATAACTGAGGTTTGAAGAACCAGGCCTAGGTGGTACTAATCAAAATATCTCAATCTTTTACTAGGTGGCATCACTATGCCTAACTTAAAGATATTGGATAGATGTGCGTTCTTAACTGATAATGAAAGAAGATAATCATGATTTGAATAATGTTTTGAGTGCAACAACTATAACAATATATGAACTCTCGTGTCAGATTTATTTCACGGTGTTTACTAATTTGTTAAACATTATACATCTTGAGAAGCTTGTATGTGATTAGTACACGTGTATTCATCAAAGCATTGTTTTTGAAAAGTTATTAATAATTTCCTTGCAATGTTTTACCCATAAGGACTGGTTACACTGTAAGCCGGGGATGTATAATTACTTTGCTATACTAATTAGTAAATTGTACATTTTTCTTTGTAAAGATAACTAAGTGCTATAAGTGCCTTTTGGGTTATATTTCATGAAAATCAGTTTATCTTATTTTCTATGGTATATTTAGTACTACATATTGTCCTTTCATAAAGTTTTTTTTATTGTTTTGTGTCTTCCAGTTAAAGATGTAACTTTTATTTTTAAGATTTTGTACAATTTTAGAATTATGTAAAGAGGCCAAATCGAAACAAGTAATCCCGTTTTATCATATACATGTATTTTTATTAAAATTATATTTTTATTTGTGAGAGCAAGGTCAAGAATTGTGTATCGGAGTTGTTTGCTTTGGTTTATTTAAACTCTTTGAGGATATATTCAGATTCATGGATCATGTATTTTTCATATAAAGGGTTTTCAATATTTCAATTTGATCAACGTATCGACAGATTCCATTTAAACATTTAAAAGTATAATTTTTTTCCTCCACTAATGTGTCAGTGAATTGTTTTTAAAATGCTTGGTTTTTAATTTTTCTTTGCAATGAATCCTCGATACGTGATGCACAATCAGTTCCTTTAAGAACCCTGAGACCTTTAGTATGTTATTTTAATTGTTTCTCGTCTAATGATTTTCCTAATAACCCACGAACTGAACTAGATTGTATGTGGGGGTACTAGTACTACCGACATGTACTATATTCTGAAAAATCACCATTCTATAACAAAATTGTTTAACTGTTTATGTTGTTTCTTGAAACATTTTTTTCGAAAACTCAAAAGTCCTAATTCGCTTCGGTTATTCACTTTAAACAGGTCAGCAAAATAGCCATAGTTATAAATAGAAATGGGATTTTCCTCTGATGAGTTATAGTTACAAAATAAATTAACTTGTGTTTAAATGATCTATTTATTTATAGCGACCTATATCGACTTGATTTTTACAAAATAAACCCAACCTAGTCAAATGTGTATTGCATGTATGGGGATCCCTTAACTAGATAACGTATATTTTTAAACTTCGAACTTATGTTCTAGTTCATGCATACCTATTGCGCAGTAATTAGGGACATTTTAGATACAACTCTCAAGAATCGAAGTAGTGTGTTGGAGCAACACATATTCCGATATAAGTATTCAGTTTTTTAGTCAGTGTTTAATTCAGTCATCAAGCCATCAACTATCATTATGGCATTGATACAGCTACAGCCATCGGAAATATTATTTTCCCAAAAAAGTATAAAAAACAGATTTCAAGACAAAAGCAACCAGCCCAGACAACATATAGGAGAGGTGTTGGATGATATAGTACAAGGGCGAGTTAAAATTCAGAGTATTCCCAAAATCGAGGTCATCAACGAAGATAGATTATGGATTTCGGGTGACAACAGACGCCTCTGGATATTTAAACAGTTACAGCACTTGGGCAAGGTGGACAAAATTACAGTTAAGCATGTAAAAAGCATCAATCCAAAAAAGTTGACAGGAATAAGTCATACGATTGCGATAAGAGGCGGTAATGTAGAGTATCCAAACACCTGCTGTACCGATTATCAAAATGAAAGCATACATGATCCAGATAAGGAAGTACTTATTAAAAGTGTAAGAGAAAAATTAAAAATAAAATGCAGAAAGGGAAAGAAAGCAAAGGAAGTAAAAAACTCAAACGATGGAACTTGTAGCGATTCAGAATATGATTACGAAAGCACGGACGAGTTTCCATATCATGGACGCTATAGTGATTCAGAATATGATGGCGAAAGCACGGATGAACTGCCATATGATGGACGCTATAGTGATTCAGAATATGATGGCGAAAGCACGGATGAACTTTCATATAGTGGAGCTTGTAGCGATTTAGATTATGCAGACGATAACACGGGCGAACTTTCATGTGATGGACGTATTAGCGATTTTGATTATGCAGACGATAACACGGACGAACTTTCATGTGATGGACGTATTAGCGATTTAGATTATGCAGACGATAACACGGACGAACTTTCATGTGATGGACGTATAAGCGATTTAGATTATGCAGACGATAACACGGACGAACTTTCATGTGATAAACGTATAAGCGATTTAGATTATGCAGACGATAACACGGACGAACTTTCATGTGATGGACGTATTAACGATTTAGATTATGCAGACGATAACACGGACGAACTTTCATGTGATGGACGTATTAGCGATTTTGATTATGCAGACAATAACACGGACGAACTTTCATGTGATGGACGTATTAGCGATTTTGATTATGCAGACGATAACACGGGCGAACTTTCATGTGATGGACGTATTAGCGATTTTGATTATGCAGAGGATAACACGGATGAACTTTCATGTGATGGACGTATTAGCGATTTTGATTATGCAGACGATAACACGGGCGAACTTTCATGTGATGGACGTATTAGCGGTTTTGATTATGCAGACGATAACAAGGATGAACTTTCATGTGATGGACGTATTAGCGATTTAGATTATGCAGACGATAACACGGACAAACTTTCATGTGATGGACGTATTAGCGATTTAGATTATGCAGACGATAACACGGACAAACTTTCATGTGATGGACGTATTAGCGATTTAGATTATGCAGACGATAACACGGACAAACTTTCATGTGATGGACGTATTAGCGATTTAGATTATGCAGACGATAACACGGACGAACTTTCATGTGATGGACGTATTAGCGATTTAGATTATGCAGACGATAACACGGACGAACTTTCATGTGTATGATTATATATACTGACATTAAATGTAAATGTATTATTCCTTTTTCCTCTATAAAATTGTTTTTTTCTTTGTCTCTTGTATTGTATGTATATGTTTAATTTATATTTTTTTCCGAATTTTAAAGTAATGCTTATCTTTTAGATCAATTTTAAGCCTTGATACTTTAAAAATGTCTTAAAAATAAAATTGATTTTAAGTTTTACTTATTTTTATATACATACGAGCTATTCCTTTTACCTTGAATATATTTGTTATAACATATATATTAATTAACTTATTTGAAACATTCCATTTTGTTAAAATATTTTAAAATTATTAAATTTATTACAATTTACTCTAAATTCACCATTAAATACACTTTTGAACATATGCATTCGTATCCAGTTCACTTTATTCTAATTGCATGTACTGTGATAGTATGCTATATATGGTTAAGGTTGTATGATTGACCTTGCCGACCCGTTCATGCTTACCATTGTAACGCCAGGTATCGTTTCGAAAATACTTTGCTAGTTCTTTAGAAAAGTGTTTTAAAATAAAACCTGTCGTAACTTAGGAAATTCCCTTAACAATTTCTATTTTACTTATTTGTATTATTAATGCGTTTTAGTGAATATCAAAAACAAACATACTAATCCATGTATATAACCCATGTACTAATCAACTAAATATATGATTTATCACAATGAACAGAATTAAACCTTTTTCGTTTTTCACCCACAAATCTTTTTTTTAATTCTCGAATTTATAGGGGTGTTTTAGATAAAATATGTTTTTTTGCAAGATTTCTTATCACAGACAATTACAAAAATAATTATGAGAAACTATTTGTATCTATGTATAATAAACTTGTTTGGTATATAATATTTATTAAATTTTATAATAAAATGTGATTTTATATGGTTCGTATTTTGTCTATTTATTATAAAATGTGTTTATAGATTTTATTACATGCAATACATCCCTATCAAAAGAAAGATGCTGACAAAATATATTATATTAAGATTCTAGGTATTTGTATACTAACCCTAAACAAACATACCAATCATTGTCGAAACCACACGGGAAAGTAAAACCTTTGAACTGGCAAATATGTTAATCAAGTGTACTTCAACCAGGGCAATGAGTACGGATTATGAATGAAAGAAATATGAAGCTATGGGACATTGAATATATCCAGAGTAATTTTTTCCACAGAGACTTATCAACAAAATTGTGATGATGCCCATTAAACTTTTTATGGCCTTGATAAGCCTAGGTTTACAATATCCTTGCGTCACCAGTCAAAAACTACAAATCCATGTCCGAATCACAATCCAGAAGCAAAGTATAAAACTCTGGAACTGACAAGTAAGAGCAGACACGTGAACTTTCACCAGGGAAATTTTATTGGGTGCTATGAAAGGGTAAGCACCTCCTGTTTAGCTATCTACACCCATCAAAATTTTGTGACAGAAACATGGATCTATGGGACGTCAAATAAATCCAGGGCAATCTTGGGCACAGAGACATCAAACGTATCAACAATACTATGATGATGGCCATAAAATTTTTGAGGGTCTTGATAAGCCTGGGCTTGCAATATCCCTTATTCAACAATTTATTTGCAAGCAGCCTGCTCCGTTGAACAAAGTCCCCGTAGTTGGAACATGCTCTACCATAGCGTATTAATTAGGAAACAAATACACCATAAACATAAGAAGCAGCTATATTGCTGTTTAGAAAAGGAAAGTTGACAATAGAAACACATAAGTCTTCACGTTTGTCATATAGTTTCAAATGTAGCCTTTCGTGGGCGTCATAATTCATATGAGGCTGAACTCGAAGAATCAGTCGTATCCTTTATTTCAAGCTCACTTATGAGGAATTGTATTCCGAAACGGCCGTTTAGTGCTGTAAAATTAAAACTGGTGTAATATGTAAGTTATAATGCGGGAAATAGATGATTAAATTATATTGCTAAACCTAGCTGAAAACATGTCCTAGGCAATAACAAATAGAAAAAGAACACAATAAAGACATGAAGGAAAGAAATATGAAAATTATATATTACTAAAATCTTAGGCTTTGTTTAAGATGTGAATTCAGTCAAACGTCATTTGGTGCAGATATAATACCAAAACATACAAATGACTAGATGTAGCTAAATGTGAGCTCAAGCACATGTATAACATTTGCATTAACTAGTCCTAGTTGATTTAATTAATCAGAGAGCCGCATCCGATTCTCTTTTTCTTCATGCCATAAATGGACTTATGTTTGAAATAGTTGAAACTATAGCAGGGACAGATAGATCGGATGAACACACTTCCAAATTTAGCAAGTTACAAAATTATAACAATCATGTATTAGATATTGTGGTATTCTTCATGTAAGTACGCCTAACTCTAGGTGCATGTAGAAGAAAGGTAACTCTAATTTAATAAAATATTTTTAGTACAAAAACGAGTTATTTTGTTTAACATTATACATGTATATGAATGTCATGATAAGAATACATTAATCAAAACTATCTTTTTGTCTGACAATGTGTTAGTTAGCAAGGTTTTACCCACACGGACTTGTAACTGGTTACATGTTCAGACAGGAATGAATAAATAATTTGCAATACTGATTAGTAAATTGCTCATGTGTCTTAGTAAAAATCGTTATAGATTTGTAGATATCAATTGGGTATAGTATCCTTTCTGTACCGATTTCTTTATAAAGTTTATTATTTTTCGTGATTTTTGTTGCATTTTGTATTGCTTCGTACATGTCTTTTAATTTCAAACTGCTTTGTTTTACTACATTCTATGACCGTTATCACAATATTGTTGAAAAGTATGATGTCTCTCTGTCAAGGTTTACCCTGGATATATATAATATTCTATAGTTTCGTGATTTTCATTCTCAAGTTTAAGTTCACACGTGACGGGTGTAACTAGCTAAACAGGATTTGCTTACCCGTCTGGAGCACCCGGCCTTACTTCCCTGGTGGAAAAGTTTGAAACTAGAGAAAAATTTGAAAATGAAAAACACGTTCTTGATAAAAGCCAATAAACTCGACTTGTTAATAATAAAACCAGTTAAACAAGACATGGTAAGAAAAGACAAATAATATTGGGGTTACTGATTGTTTCGAGAACATTGTTAAAATTAAGGAACACTGTTTAAAGACGTCCGACCGATGCACAAAGTGTATAAATGAATAATCCTCCTTCGTAAAACTTTAAGGGTTGGTCCGTAACTAATTTCCCTCGAAT
This sequence comes from Anadara kagoshimensis, assembly GCA_021292105.1. Classification (NCBI taxonomy): domain Eukaryota; kingdom Metazoa; phylum Mollusca; class Bivalvia; order Arcoida; family Arcidae; genus Anadara; species Anadara kagoshimensis. The sequence continues at coordinate 63,363,418 of CM037861.1, read as the reverse complement.
TGTCTGCAAGGAAAAAAGGTGCTTAAATGTTGTATCGGTTTAACCATATTTAGGGTCTGTCTTATAAAATATTATACTTTTTGAGTTATTTGCTTTGGTTTATACTATTTCTTTTAAGATAAATTGATGGACTATGTTTAAAATTTAGGATTTTACAGCACTTTATATAGGATCAATGTATCGAGATGTTTTATTTTAATATTAAAGTATTAAACTTTATCAATGAATTTGAAAAAAAAATCAATAATTGTTGCAAAATTAGTTCCTATAGGAATCCTGAGACCTGTTATATGTTATTGTAATTGTTTAGCTTCTAATCCTGCTCATCTTGAAAGGCTAATAAACGTTTAGTCTCTTTTTATAAAGATGCCTACATAAACATCTCCGTTTAACATGCAGATGGATAATATAATTTGTTTTGTTTCTGTGATATTGCTAAGTTATGTTATGCCCTTCATCTTTATTTTCATTGATCAGTTCATTTATGTGCAGGTCCGTTAAAAAAGCAACGTGAGTCCTGAATTTCAAAAGACACGGTACCCCTTGTGTAGAATCTTAAATTATTTTGTTTCATTATGTTACTGCAATAAGTGTTACAAGTAAAGAAACACCTTTTAATAAGAGACTAAATTACGTATACACAACGTTTTATCAACTTGTTGACAAAAATGTAATGATGTCAAGTGATTTTTTAAATTCAAACTTTTTAAATGTCAATTAAAATCCATAAAATTAAACAATTTCTTCAAACTGTTCAACACTTAAAATCAAATATATTTCTCAATTTAAAAATAAATATATCAGAATAAGTTTATCTATGATGCAAATTTTATAAAAATGTTGGGTTGAAATTTGATTTTCAAATAATAATGCCAACTGCAAAAGCTCGTCCTAGGCAGAATTATGATTAGAATAAGATTTTTTGGTAAAATTGGAATAAGGCCAGAGTGATTATATTTTTTCACATTATTTACGATTAATGAATTTGCTCCGTGTGTATTTTCTATCGTGTATTTGTGGTTCATTTTCCTTTTCTAATTTTGGTTGCACGTTTACAGTTACTAGTATATTCGTCAAAGTTGACACCAAATGTTATACAAACTCAAAAATACCCGGTCTTTAATGGCCTGATAATTCGCCGGACATGAATCCCAAAGAAAATCTGGGGGAATTATCTAAGGATGTAGCTAAGGATAATCTTTGATCCAGTTCTGCTCTTTGGAAGTCCATGCAAAGTTGTTGGTATAAAATAACAAAAGCAAAGTGCAAGGGACTGTTTGAGAGTATACCAAAACGAATAATGACCGTCATCAAAGCATGAGGAGCATCAACTAATCAAAAACAAACATACTAATCCATATCCGAATCCCAATCGTAAAAACTTTGAAACTGACAAGTTAGGTTAGACACGTGAACTTCCACCACTGAAGTGAGACCGGGTGCTCCGGAAGGGTAAGCACCTCCTGTTTAGCTAGCTACACCCGCCACGCGTGTAATCAAAATTGTGTGAAAAGAACATGGAACTTTGGGGCGTCAAATATATTCAGGGCGATCCTGGACACAGAAACATCAAACGTATCAACAATACTATGATGACGGCCATAAAACTTTTTGAGGGTGTTGATAAGCCTAGGCTTGCAATATCCCCGAGTCATCAATTTATTTGCAACCAGCCTGCTTCGTTGTAAAATGTTCCCGTAGTGGGAACACGCTCTACGATAGCGTATTAATTGGGAAAGAAATACACCATAAGCAAGAGAAGCAGGTATATTGCTGCATAGAAAAGGAAAGTTACAATATAGTTATTGACAATAGAAAAATTGAAATCATTACGTTTGTCATAAAGTTTCATATGTAGCCTTTCGTTGGCGTCATAATCCAGGTATAAGTCTGATTATGAAGCAGACCTTGAGGAATCAGTTCTGTCAATAATTTCAAGCTCACTAGGATAGATGACATTCACATAGTCTCCAAATATATTTGACGTCCTATAGTTCCTTTCACACAATTTTGATTACACGCATGGCGGGTGTAGATAGCTAAACAGGAGGTGCTTACCCTTCCGGAGCCCCCAACCTCACTTCATTTTTTTGTTTGTTTTTGACTATGTACTATTTTTTATTTTTTCCTGTTACCCCATGGTGTTTTATTCACAACCTGGACTTTTTGGGAACTAGTACTATCGACATGTACTATATTCTGATAGGTCACCATTCTATGTCAATCTGATTTTTGACCATTTTTCAAGACCTCAAAAGTCAATATATTTCTAGATAAACCTAAGTAGTTCATTGGAATCAGGCCAACAAAATACGTATACTAGTATATATAACTATAAATAGAACTTGGATTTTCCTCTGAAAAACTATTAATAGTTACATAATATGCTACCTTACGTATGAATGATCTATTTATTTATAGCGGCCAATAACCACTTGATTTTCACAAAATAAACCCAACCTAGTCAGTTAAACAAACGTAACATGTACTTTGTACTGCATGTATGGGGATCCCTTAGCTAGATAACGTTTTATTTTTAAACATTTAACTAATTTTCTAGTAGATTCTTACCTGTATTTATGTGAACTGGGGAATTTTGGTTTTGCTTTGTATATATAAATGCATAGGCAGTAATTAAGGACAACATTTAAGATACAATTTTCAAAGATCGAAGTAGCGTGTGAATAGAGCACTTACTCCGATATATTATTCAGTTTCTAGAGCCAATGTATAATTCAGCCATCAAGTATCATTATGGTATTGATAGAGCTGCAGCCATCGGAAATATTATTTTCCCAAAAAAGTATAAAACACAGATTTCAAGACAAAAACAACCAGCCCGGACAACATATAGGAGAGGTGTTGGATGATATAGTACAAGGACGAGTTAAAATTCAGAGTATTCCCAAAATCGAAGTCATCAACGAAGATGGACTATGGATTTCGGGTGACAACAGACGCCTCTGGATATTTAAACAGTTACAACATTTGGGCCAAGTGGACAAAATTACAGTCAAACACGTAAAACGTATCCATACGAAAAAGTTGACAGGAATAAGTCACTCGATCGCGATAAGAGGTGGACAAACTTTCCCTAGTAATGTATGGTTTCCAAACGCCTGTTGCACTGACTGTCAAAAAGAAAAACATTCTCATGAAATACAAGATCCAAGTATTCAAAGTGTTAGGGAAAAATTAAGAAAAAGGTGTAGGAAGGGGGACAAATCAAAGACAGCACAAGAGGAAGAGCAGATGGAAGTGACTTCAGTTCAAGAATTGGCAGACTTTACCGGAGATAACATTTTCAAAGAGCGGGAATCGACAGGAAATACTGGAACTGGAAGTGTTGTGTCCAAAGCAAAGCGGAAACGGAAACGGAGGGGAGGTAGAAAACGATTTAGAACAAGTAAGGATGGAGGAGATGACGAAGAGTGTACAGAGGTTATGCCAGTTGTTGCAACTCAAAATTGTAACATGACATTAAGATCCGGTAAAATTTTGTCTTACATTTAAGTTGAAAATTACAATTTCGGCAAAAATTTTAACAGTGTATAGTGGGAGTGATGATAAATTTTAAGTAATTTTATTTATGGATATGGCCTGCGGATTCTAGATAAAAGAAATGTGGCAAAATAAACTGATGCATGATATAGACAATACAACGAACCAGATTGTATAGGAACAATATACAAGTGTTAAAATTATACATCGGATTTGTGACTGGAACTACGAGTGTTATTCTGAACAGTGTCAGTGAATATGAACATAAAACATTATAGGAATTCTGAAACTGTTTTACCAATAGATACCCATTAATTCAGTTTAGTATTCATAATTATATATAATTCTATTGTAAACAAAAAAATGTTAGTATTGTGTAAATAAATATTTAATGTGATTGTATGCGTTTGAATATTATGAAAACTATGTATTATTTTATTATCTAATCTAAAGTAGGCTGCTTGCAAATAAATTGTTGACTCAGGGATATTGCAAGCCTAGACTTATCAAGGCCCTCAAAAAGTTTTATGGCCGTCATCACAGTATTGTTGATAAGTTTGATGTCTCTGTGTCCAGGATTGCTTTGGATATATTTGACGTCCCATAGTTCCATGTTCCTTTCACACAATTTTGATTACACACGTGGCGGGTGTAGCTAGCTAAACAGGAGGTGCTTACCCTTCCGGAGCACCCGGCCTCACTTCCCTGGTGGAAGTTCACGTGTCTAACCTAACTTGTCAGTTCCAAAGTTTTTACTTTGCTTCTGGATTGTGATTCGGAAATGGATTAGTATGTTTGTTTTTGATTATAACCTTCATCACAATATTGTTGATAAGTATGATGTTTCTGTATTCAAAATTACCCCCGGATATAACCATGTTCCTCTCAGTCTTAATTTTGATTACAAAAAAGATAGGTATAGCGAGCTAAACAGCAAAGGAAGCACCCAGACGTCCTTTTCTATAGGAAGTTCACATGCTTAACAAAATTTGTGATTTTTTAAAGTTTTTTTTAACTTTGTTTTTGGGATTGTGATTTGAACATGGACTGGTGTTTATTTTTACGATTGAATGGTATATAGAACGCAATCATTAGTAACTGAAAAAAATGTACTCAGAAACATCCAGTGCAACACAACTTATAATGTTTGATACGAGAATCGACAAGCACATACTTGGGCCACTGACTATAAATCACGACTTTGGATGGACAATGGAGTAAATGTCTAGTCGAATGTGCAACCAAGCGTCCCATTGATTGCATATGAATGTACACACTTTATGCACACCACTGGACATACTCCAGGTTTTGTCCAAAGTCCAAAGTTTTATAATCAGTGGCCCTTTTTTAAATATGTTTGAACTTCATGTCTTGTTCAGTTAATTTATCTTTTGCTTTCATTTTGCGCTGGCTGTTACAATTTACATATTTTCAGTTTGGACAAATATATATTTGGCCGTCATATCAATATTGATGTCTCTGTATCAAACGTAAGCCTGGATATCTTAAACATCGAAGAGTTTCTTCATTCTCAATTTTGATTAAACGTGTTGCGGATGCAGGTAGCTAAACAAAAGGTATAACCCCCACAGGAGAAATCAGCCTCACTTCCCTGGTAGTTCTCGTGTTTAACTTAATTCCCAAGTTTTCAGAGTTTTTACGATGCATTTTGAATTGTGATTTGAACATGAACCGGTATATTTGTGTTTTATGTATGCACCTCAAGGAAGCTAGTTAAGGAACATTGTTCTTTAAGTAAATCTGACTGATACACAGAGAGTGTTGTAATCAGAAACAAACTAACGCTGTAGAACTTTAAATTTGATCCATAATTAATTCTCTACGCGTTTTAGGCAGCCTGCAAGGCAAGAAATTATTAAAACTGAAGACTGCATAGATTCCTTCAAACAAAAACAAGCATATCAGTCCATGTCAAAATCACAGTTCCAAAAGCAAAGTAAAAACTTTGAAAATGGCAAAATAAGTTAAACATCATTAGTACAAAGTTTTAACATTCATTTTTATCATACCTCCTATATGATAAAATAACAAACACACCAGTCAATAAACGTTTTTTTTTGGAGGAGACATAAGTTGATTTGAACATTGATCGGAATGTTTGTGGTTGATTTGTAACTTAGACAATGCTGAATATCCTGCTTAGTATTGCTGAATTTGCAGTTCCAAAGTCTACAGAATGCTGAATGGATAATGAAAATTCAAACATCATAAACATAGTCAACTAACTTCATCTTAAGTTGTATACTCATGTTCGTACCAATGGTTCCAACAGTAATAACTGATGACCATGTGATATGCCTCACGTTGCATTTTATATTTAATATTTCTGGACATTGCTATAAAGATTCACACACACACACACACACACACACACACACACACACAACTTAGACGGATAACTTATAATAATAAGACATAATAATAGACAGATAATAGTCTGTACAAATGATTGATTGATTAATTGATTGAAGGGGTTTTTATGTCACAGTCAAGAATATTTCACTTACAACGAAATGTCGCCAGCTATAGGGGAAGTTGCAGAAATTTGACTTTTGCAGTGCAATAATCACTGTGTGCCTTGGTCAGACCCCCAGGGTTTGAACCTACAAACCCCACATATGAACAAGCACTTTACAAATTGAGATACAGAAGTGGTCTGTCCAAATGAATAGACGTGTCTGTATTTAAACAAGATTTTCTGAGAAATACATAAAAAAGTAACAACTTCATAGGAAAATAAATATTTATTGTGTTTATTCATGAACCCATTTAAATCATTCCAAAAAACAAAAAGCAAAAAATATGATTTAATGTATTCATCATTTGTCACGAAATTATTTAATTATATATTTCTTTTTTTTAAAAAAACCCAAACCATATAGTCATTTACCTTGGCCTTATTTTAAAATTTGATAAAATCAACATTATTTCATTAAAAACAATATGGACATTTTGTCCAATCATTATTCAGTTTGATTTACATGACAATAACATTGTATGTAGTGTTAACAGAAGTTATCATAAACACAACTGCCAGCAGAAAAAGAAATATGAAATAACTTGGATACAAAGTAAAAATGTCCACACAAAAACAGGCAAATTCAGGGAATTAGAATCCCTTGCTGTAGGTACTATTCAGTTAAAGGGCCATAACTCCAAGTAAAATGAGAACACCTACTTACAGATATTTCTTAGTTGGACTCATTTTTTAGTCAATGCACAGCCTTCAATGATAGCTTATCCAAAAACAGATGATGATCAAATATTATTAATAGAATCTTACACCAGTAACAGGGTAAGACAGAAATATCTCAAACGAGGATAAATATTTTCCTGTCCAGAATGAGCTTTAGCAAGTTCTGGACATTGAAAATATTCATACGAGTTTGAGATATCTCTGTCTTACCCCTGTCACTGGTGTAGGATTCTTTTTTTCACACATTTGCAACATAAAACACGATTTGTAAACAAAAAATTGCATCAAATGTTCAGTTTTCATGTCACAATCCATGCCTGCTAAAAATGACGTAATCAATTTTTGTTGACGTTCTCACGTAAAATGATTATGACGTCATCAATTAAGCGTGTGTAAGCAAATGTGACGTTGAAAATATTGTTGGTTGACTTCGGAACTTTTCTTATGTTATGAAGTCCTCCAAACGATAAATCTAGAGCAGGTATAACCACGCGGGAAATTCAGAGTGTAGCCTGTCTCAACCCTAGGGTGAGACGAGGAAATACCACATGGGTACAAACGCGGGATTTCCATGTCACAGGTGTGAGAAAACTATAAAAATATAGTCATTTTCTCTAAATATCAGAATTTTAAATAGGGGAATGTTTAACTGAAATTTAATACTGAAACAATAATTATTGGCAAAAGCACCATACATTAATCTCTTTTGATTTTTTTTTATCTGTCATGGAGTCGAGGTTAATTAATAATAACTACAGCAAGTTAATTGAATACTATACACACATAAACCCACCCTGACACAAACTAACACAAAAATCAAGATTTTTAAATAGCAGTTATTGTTTAATATAGTTTATAATTACTGATAATATATTAATTTATCATTTCAATTTACTCATTCCAATTCCATCTAAAATGCAAATAATCAACATAAACAAGTTATTGCTATATTTCACAAAAACTTATTTCTTTAAAGTAAGCAATCTACACTTTTTACATACAGTAATGTATGAGTTGTGATTGGGTTCTGATTCTATTTATCAAAGTTTCACAAATAGGTTGTTGTTGTTGTTGTTGTTATGGTTTTTATACACCATTGATTTTATAAGGGGTGAGTTTTCTGCATCAGAATTTTCTTTAAGTATAAATCACACTGTCTGTAAAATAAATGATAGTGTACTACATTTTATAAAATAGGGAACACAAAATTCCAGTTTCATCATAGAAATAATAACAATAATATTGCTCATTTAACAAGGTCAAAAGTAATTTTACACAATGACAATAATGATTTAAATCAGCATTATTAATAAACATTTTCCACACTTAATCTGTAATGAACATTTATATGATTGATGGATGGATGTACAAAATGGGAGGCAAAAATATGAAATTTATTGTTATCAGACAGGGTATTACTTCCCTTGTTTGAACTCTCAAATATTTTAATTTAAATGTGGAATTATCGTCATGTAGGTGAATTTTCTTTCAGCTGCGTCATTTTATTATTGTTAAAGTCTCGGACATATATATTTAACTAGAGATTATAAAGATAAACTTTTCATAGATAATTGTGAAACTTATCAGGATAAATATTCACCAATGTACCCACTGTCTCACTGAATAAATTTACCTTCAAAATAAGAGATTAAAGAGCTTGGTTATTTGTTATTGCATCTCTTGTGTATAACATACATGCCATATTTTTATGGGAGCAAACTGTGAGATTGGTAGTAATTTTAAGGGAGTTTTGAAAAAAATAAGGGAGGTTTTACGTAAACCTGTAATGCCGACATTTTTCGTGTATTCTTGGGTTTTTTGACAACTATAAATGCTATTGTATTTTGTCACAGCTTAATGTCTTTTTCAGACTTTGATCTTTCATCTGAATTTTCATAAATAATAATTTAGTGTGCATTACATTATATATAATATTCAAAAGATATGCATTTTGTCAAAACATTAAATGATAAAACACCAGACTAGATTTTTATTACAAATAAGCCTAGTTTCCTTTCTTTTTTTCATTTTATCAGTGAAAAGATTTATTCATTAGATACCCACAGTACATATTCAAGAATTTTGATTATTAAGCTACAAGTAAGACTAAATAGAAAATTCATGGGACACAATAAGATCTTATATTGTTTAGTACATATCCATTATTAAACAACTGTTCAATGAAAGAATGTGTTTATTTTTTGTCTGGAAAAATAAATAAGTTACACAACAAATCCTGCTTTCAGATGTTTCCTTTCTATATTCATTTTATCAATGAAAAGGTTTCTTCATCCAAACAATCACCAAAAAGTAGTCTGACAGATCCTAAGCCATGTGCTCTTTGTTTACTTTCTGTAGAAACATGATTATTTCCCTTGATATATTTATACATGTTATTCAAAGCACACTGTTTAACGACTATTTTATCGGGTTAAGAGTTAAACATGGATGCTACCTCATGGCACAATCATGGTGTACAGCTTACCCTTATTCATTAAATTTGGGTTTGTTTAGAAGAAAAATAAAGAGATCATGGTTTTAATTGCGTTATACAGCCTTCATTTAAATAAGGAATACATAAAAAGGTAATTATTTCCATCTGTCTTATCAAGTTATGCTATTGATTCACATCGTTTTCCATCCCCCCAAAAATCCCTGTTCAGAAAAGATACTTTCTCTCTGCCTCTGACAATTTGTGTAATTGTTTATCTATCACAGATGATACTCCATACATGTGTATCTTAAATTAAATGACCAAGTACATCATGGAGGTGACAACGCGTGTCCACTTGCTGATTAAGGGATTATCTACGGTACATTGCACACGACTTTGGACACTTCGAACCATGTTTATTCAGTAATTACCCCAACTGATTGGCGTAGCTTGTTTGGAGAAAAATTAAAGGGAGGAATAGCAATTTTCCGTGAGAAATCGATCTAACGCCGGGAGTTTCAAAAATAAGCAAAAATCCGTGAGGTTTTGTCTCACGGCGTGAGATATGGCATGTATGGTATAACGACAACAATACCATGAGCGAAAACTGTGCCTGCAAATTTAATACCAAACACTTTAAAGAATAAAACAATGAAATGCAAGCCACTTATTTTTTTGTAGAAAAAATAAATGCTTTTCGCTCAGATATCACTGCATAAAAGTATGTTCAATGACATGAATCAATCTACACAGAATTACTTGCACCATCTTTTTCATATAACCGATAAGATGTAGTGTGGTAAAAATTTTAGAAACTAAACATAAACCTTGATACCAACAAGGCTGTCAAAAACAATAGAAAAGTTACAAGGTTAAATTTTTATTTTTTTACTTTGATTAGACAAAAATGAGGCAATAACAGGTGAACCGAGGTAAATGAATTATGTAATGATAACATATGGCTTTTTTGGCAAAATGCAAAAAATTTCAGCCCCATACCAATAAAAATATTTACACAATATATGTATTATCTGCCAGAACATATGACAGGAGCAAAACTTTGTAGGGTCACAATGACCTACTTTATGTAAGGTCGTCACAATGACCTATTTTGTGTGGGTTTATACAAGTTAGCTAACACAAAAGCATTTGTAGAATTTTCAGTATCAGAACAATGAATTAACAGGACAATATAAAATTTCTTTAATAACTTAAATAATTATTAACAAGCTCAACTTCACATTAAATACACATCATCTATCACCTGCAGTTGTTCTGTGTCAAAAACCAGAACTTACAGAAATGTACATACATGTATTTTATTATGAGGCACTAATCTGTATTCTCTGTAAGTCATAGATTCTTCTACAGTCATAGAATCACCTTAAATGCAAACATTTGTTCAATTAACCAAAAACTATAAAATGGCAGACCTGATGGTTCATGGTCATCATAGATGTATGACATAAGCTTTTTTCTGGTGAGTCAGTGGCTGACCATATCTAAAATGCTAACACAAGCTTATGAATCACAGCATCCTTCACATTCTAGGTCTGAATTCCTCTAAGGAAAGAATCCAAGTTTTTAAGTTGCTAAAGACTGGTGGTTTTTTCAAGCAACTCTGATTTTCCCCATCATCTCAGAACCAAAGGCCTCAATATAAGTGAAATAATCTTGATTGGGGCAACAAGAAGATCATTTCTCAGCCAATTTTCATTCTTCATTTTGGTGACCTGAACCGGAAAAAAATATGTGATCTATGACTGTGTAAGAGTCGACGGCTTACTGTTATGAGAAGCTTTATATAATTTACACATTGTGTAAAAACTCTAAAATAGCCAATACTTCTTATAAAGCATTCAAACTTTGTATTGTTTTCACAATTCACAATATCCTATATAACACTTTTCAAAAAATACTTTCACTATATATAAAACATAAATTTTGAAATCTACTGAAATTAAAATTTAAAATTTTGGCAAAAATATTTTTTTTTTGACATTTTATGTTTCAGTTATGTATCACAAATAATACTATGCATTCAACTGCAGAAAAATAAATTTTCCAAACATAATAATTATAAAATAATCTTTTATTGAAATTCATCATTTGGAAATTTAAACTTCCAAATTATTTTATCTTGTCAAAAACCAATATTCTTTTCATTAAAATAAAAAATAAAAAGACAGAAATACTTCCAGGAAACAAACGTTTAATTTCACAAAAAACATGGAAAATCTGAAGTGTTTAAAATATGTAGCAAATGAAATTTAAGATCATGATGCTTTAAGCACACAAAGTACAAGGGTAAAATGCTGTTATCCAAATTTACCATACTTAAACATAGACCAAAAACTGTCAAATTATTGTTACTTAAACATAAAAAACAAAAATACTATCAAAAAACATATTAAAGCCTAAATTATTGAAATATACTTTGAATCATTCATTATTGTGGTGTCATAATTTTCATGGAGACCCTGGTTGACAAAGTTACAAGTCCATTAATAGTATATATTACAAACACCTAAAACAGTTACTTTAAACAAAAAATTATCAACCCACAAAATTGGACATCATGAAAATAAATATTTTCACATTAATTTTTAATTAAAGCACTGAAGGTGCTGACATAACAAAAACAATGCATAGTTTTGACCTTTTCATGTAAGGCCAGTTAGTCTTGTCTTATGCCTCAGCTTTATTAATACTTTACATCATTAAGTTTATTACAGTTTAACATCTGGATACAAGTGTTACCATCAGTTAACTCAGGTAGTTATTTCTTCTTGGTATTATATGACCTCATTTGTTTGTTTTTACCAGAAAAAAATCACTGTATTTTAAGCAGCACTGCAAAATCAAGCTGGTCACATGATAAAACTGACAGACCCTACATATTGGGTTCAAATGATGAAATAAAGCATAGTTACAAAATAATCAATTTAAATGTGCTTAAAAATGTCACATCCTTTTTGGATACTGTAAAATTAAAATTTTCTAAAATAAGAGAAATATTTATAAAATCAAAATTTTAACAAACTGATGTAAAGAAAAGTAACAAAAACAAATCAATTATGTAACAAAAAATTAAATCCAAAACCAGAGCGCTTGTCAATGTTTAGGTTTAGTTCCAACGATACCTTGACCTTAAGCCAATCCAGCAAGCTTAGCATGTGTCCATAAGGTTTGTGTTCCAGTTAAACCATGACCTTGCATAAAATCTTGTTGGCATGACAACGGCACCTCAGAATGTGTTAGTGCCATTTTTAAACAGTTTTCAGCAAAGAAATGGCGTAAATCATGACCCAAAACTTTTTCTATAAATCGACGAAGTGGTAAAATATGGCTGACTGGAGCATCCCAGATGGTCAGGAAATCTTCGACGATGTGATGCATCAGTTTAGGGTGAGGCAGGATCTCTTGCGTTGTCATGCTCTTCATTTGAGCTTCTGCAAAAAATAAAATTCAAATTTTACATTTAACAATAGGCCTAAATGTTTATGTATGACACAATCAAACAAAACAAGAAAAGACAAACACATATTAAACCAGTTATTATAAAAACTCCTGAATTTTAGATGTACACAGGATTTATAATAACAAAACATTGTCCTATGATGTGGATATAATATAATGGAGGGCCTCCAACCATCCAACTATTTGATAACTAGTGGCTCATATACCAGTACAAAAATTAAAAATGTCTTAAAAAATATAGAATGAACAAAACAACCATGAATATATATGTTATCCATATAAATAATTCAATAATATTTTTATTACATGAGTTGTATGTATATGCTTTAAGGTGCTTTAAGATTTTAAACACTTTTACCCAAATTATTGATAAGATTGTTAAAATTTGTCTTGCCACCCCATGCCTATGAATGATAATTTTAGCCCTGTCTATTCAATATATATAATATATACAAGTTATCTCCCTTTGATTGTATTTTCCTTTAAGCTTTTACCATTGTATTCTTAAAGATTAGTTGACCTGGTTAGCAACTACATGTTGTATCTAAGAAACAATGTTTTTTTTCCTTCAAAAGTAACTTAAATATGAAGCTATAGTGCCATATCTTCCTTTGCTTACTTATAGAACCCTACAAAAACCCGACCCTACTTCCATGATCAGTTCTGGAATGGTTTGGATAATAATGCCTAATGCTCATCAAAAGATCTATAGACATGTTTATCTTTATTTTTGTCATACTACTGGAATCCAACTTGGACAGATCCTAGTTTGAGGAAATTTGTCACTTCATTTGCCAAAGGTCAGGGGTTTTATCCAAGCATTCAAAAACTGACTACCTCAAAATAAGCAAAGAATTTTGACATGGCTGTAATACACAGTTACTTGACCCCAAATGTTTGTCCTTTAAAACATTTTATGGTTTGTTTTGGGAGTTTACTTGGCTCTGGCTATTGCCATGTACATTATATATTTAGTTACAATTATTTAAGTTTCATAATATACTGGCGAAAGTCAACAGATAATTTTCCAGCAAGCACTTAACCAGATTTCCAACAGATAACAGTTATATTAAGATGTTAAAAGTTTCTTCATTATTACAAAACTTAGTTTTTTATTTTTATTTTTTTTTTAATTTGACACATAATGGGTAAAGCTAGCTTTCCAAAGGCATCCGGCTTCACTTCCCTATTGGAAGTTCAAGTGTTTAACTAAATTTGCTAGTTTTCAAAATACATCTGTATATACTTTGTGTTTGTGATATGGCCATGGACCGGTATGTTTATGTTTGGTTTATACCTGTTGGTACACTGTCATAATAGTAGAAGACTGGATGGAGGAAGTTTGAGTGATGAGCTTCAGCCGGTTCCCCTGTGGCTCTGTTTACACTGAACACATCTTTGCCAGGACCAGAGAATGTGGTACCATACTGTAAGACTACAGCGATGATCTTTTGAGCAGAATGTCCCGTCATTTCTTCTAACTTATGTAGTAGATTTAGTGGGAATTCTTCCAAATATTCAAACTCTAATCCATCACTATAAATATAAAATATAACAGGTGTAAGTGGAAACAAGTTATAACTAAAATGAGATGACATTTTAAAAGTGTCATCCTAATTAACATCAACCATGTGCATGATCATAATACAAATAATTAATGGCACATATATTCCACCCAAAGATATGTTAAACAGTTTTCAAGAAAAATGGCGAACAAAATTCTGGTGGAAGAAATGGAGTGAACACTATATCCCCCCCCCCTGGTTTGAGGGACATTATACGTTTTACAATAAGAATATAGTGGGATCCATTCTGTATCATCTGCTGCAATCATGAGATTCAGAATTTTAAAATTTTCTGAAAATATCTCAAATTTTGAGATAGAGTGCAAACAGCTTCAACATCTCAAGAATGCATATTATAGTCAACTGTACTTGTTGCAGATTACACAGATAATTTATTTCCAAAAAAGTTCACATTATGACAACTCTATCAAAACATCTCTAAACATCACCAAAATATAATTAAACCATTTCCACATGCTCAGAATGATATTAAGATAAAAATAACTCTGATTGGTACATATACACAAACCCCCTTTGTCATCTTTGAATTCAAAATTACTTTTTAACTTGAATAGTGTCAAAAAAATTAAGAAAAAAAGAAAGCTTCACCAAATTTTTTTTTCAAATCCAAAAGTAACTGTAGGAATTACCTATTACACAAACAATGCACCCTTATTTCTGCATAGATGTACAGACTTATTAATAGACAGACTGACAAACAGTCTTGTCATTTATAGAACTGTTTCTACGTATCAGCAACAAAGGTAAAAACTGGATACAGATACTAGACATTATTAATATGCTATAGCAAGTTTCTGTTTATAATTCCTTATGAAACTTTAAGAAATATCTCAAAATATAAAAACATGATTTCAAAGTTCAAAAAAGTCTAAATGAATTTTTTCACTGATATAAATCATCATATCAAATACAGGAGCTTGTAAAGCCATTTGTTATGTCAATCAAGCACTCCCTTATCTGTCTATCGGACGGACAATCTTGTTAAGAGAGCAATTTCCATATTTACAATATTCAACATATCTTGTTTATAATACATGAAATTAGTAACCTTCAAAAAAGCACAAATTACGTGAATTAAGATACTTTGACATGCATATTTTCCACAGATCAAAATACATCTGTAAATCAAAGTCAATAACAATGTCAATATCGATATTGTTATTACTGAAGGAACGGCACAACCTTTAGGAAATAATGCTGCTACTCATCGCCATGATCCTGATAAATATTTATTTGAAAATATAGATTTATCAAAGAAAATCGATGACAAATATCAAATGCCAATTTCATTCATTGTTGGGATGAAAACAACATGTATGGATATTTGGGGGCATTATGAAACAGTGTTTTTACTTTCAAAGATTTTTTTAGTAATTATAACGTCAAAATATCTTGTAAGAATTATCTTTTCAAAAAGTGACATACATCCAACAAATGTTATGAAAAAAGCAATAACTTAACTTGACTGCACAGTGCTAATGTGTTAGAGTCTTGTGACCGCATATCTATCAAAGATCTTGACACAAAATGGTTATAAAACATATATCTATGAATGTGAACAATAGTTCAAAGAATTTAAAAGGAATAAACATTTTACTGGTCAAAAGAATATTTTTTAGAAAACACATTAAAAATTGGAAATCAATAAAAATTTCAATTCAGGTAATGATGCGATCAACAACTATTTAGAAAATAATATCAAATAGAATATTGTATGACAATAAGTATGAATATCTTCAAAAGTTTCTGAAAATTTATTCCAAAAAAAATTTAGAGATCAATGACATAAAACATCAATTTCAACAGTTGTCATGACAACAACAACAAACAATCAATCAAGTATCAAACAGTCCTTATCAAAGGAGCATAAAGATCTAAAATTTGTTGAACAATATATTTATAAAAAAAAGACTATTTTAAAGTAAGTCTGCAAACAAGACACTAATTGTTATGGTAACAAGTTTCAAGCATAAGTTATTTAACCAGTGTTCATTCTAAAAGGGGCCAGGGGGTCAGTTATCCCTTATTTTTCCAAATGACTTCATAGTTAAGGTCTTAGTGTGCCAAATTTAACATAACATGAATGCAAAATTATTTGTGTTATGGTGTTTCAGAGTAAAGTTTTTGAAAATGGCCTTCTCTGAAAAATCACAGATTAAACACTGGTAAACAGAGCTGCAGTTCAAAGGTGATCAGGTTTGTTGATAAAGTGAACTTTTACGATGCCTGAGTTTGTTTACAGATAAAATAAACGATTATGATGTCTGATGAAGGAAAAATTGGATTATTTTTATAGGTTTATTGATTCAGTATGACCATTTTGTACAATAAATGTAAAAATAACATAATTACTGAGTCACAAGTCTGTAGTACTCTATATCAAGTCAATACCCAATTGATTATATCAGAAATATCCATAAATAAAAACTGGCGATGTTGGCAAGGTACTAAATATATATATCAGATATAACTTCATAATTTGTATAGAAAAAATATAATGATCAAGAACAAACATGCTGGTCCATGTCCAAAAATTACAATGCCAATGCCAAAAGCAAAAATCAGTAAAATTGGAAAATTACGTTAAACATGTGAACTTCCACTAAAAAAGTGAGGCCAGGTGTTATGGAAGGTAAGCATCTCCTGCTAAGGTAGCAAATTGCAAATATTTCATTGACATTTGTTATGAAATGAAATGAATATAATCAAGAAATATATTTTAATACAAATAAAGGATATATGGTAAGTGCTTTACATGGCCCCCCAAAAATGATATGAAAAAACATTAATGACATCATGATGACATCACAAACAAAGTATTAACATGTATTTAAAAAATATATATTTTTTTATAAACCATCATAGATTTTTACTTAATAAACCCACAAAATGTCCATCCTTAATTTTAAAATTTATTTCTGTTATTCATTCTTTACATGATTATTTCTTCCTCCCTAGACTCATTAAATTTCATTATTTGACATAAAAACATAATTATTCTACAGAAATTTTGATAAATACCTCTAAGTCGGAAACATTGTTATATATTTGTTATATGTGTTCTGTAAATAGTACCAAAGTATCCTGGAGTCAAGAAATAATGAATCAATATTTTTTCTCAACATCCTGTTTTTGTTGTTTTATTTTTATTTTTTAAATATGCTATTTCTTAATAAATAACATAAAATCTATTTTGAGAGATAAATTAAAATTAACTATGTCAATTATTTGAAATAATCACACAATTTCTTTGGTCTAAATTGGTTGGTGGGTTGGAATTGTTTTACACCTAAATCAAGATTATTTCACAAATATTTCACTTATATAATACTTACACTTCTCTAATAAGATTGAAGATGATGCTGTTTAAAAGTGTTGCCTAGTCCACTGCAATCACATATAATAAATGTCCCAGTCAGTTCAAACCCTTAATCTTTGGGTTCAGAAGGGGTTTTGGTGGCCAAGTGGTCCTAGGAGCATGCATATGGAACCCAGTGTTCTCAACCTCTAGCTAGGTGAAAATCCCACTCTGGATAGATCCTAGTTAGGGAAAGTTTGTCAGTTCACTTGCCAAAGGTCAGTGGTTTTCTCTGGGCACTCAAGTTTCCCCTTCATCCCTGAACTTAACACCTTAATATTAGTGAAAGACTCTTGACTGGTGCATATTACATCAATACTCCACTCCAAATTTAGAAGCCAGTGAGAATACACAAGGCTGATTCCCCAACCAACTGATTTTATAATTCAGATCAATACATTTCTGATGTTAATATGAACTAAACGGACTAAATCCTTTATCCAGGATTTAAATTTCAACTTTTTATGACAAAATAATGATGATATATCACCAAGAACAGCAACCATCTGTTATGTTCCCTAGTTATAATAGCATATTGAAATTTAACACTGGCAAATATTGCATGGATTTAAAATCAAATCTAGAAACAAGGTTATATATAAAATAATTACAAAAAAGTTGCATAAGGATTATGAGAGAATACTTACTTTTTAAGAATGATGACATCACCAAGAACGGCAAACATCTGGTATGTTCCCGAAGCTTCATTAAGACGTTTAAATATCACATTTATAAGTTCTGTAATTGGAGCCGTCATTGATGGCCAAGGCACTTGTTCATATTTCCACTCTAACAGGTTGTGTAAAGCACGAGCTGCAATTAAAAAATAAATAGAAACATTAGAAATCAATCTGATTGTTTGAAGGTCAAAGGTCATTTAACTAACATCTAGATATTATGATCTATGAAGTCATTTATCACATCTGGAAGTCAAGGATTATATTTGTACTAAACTGTTGCACAGCACCTGTAACTTTATAATTCTAATTTCAAGGAAAAATTCATTTCATTTCTTCTATGTATGTCACTGTATTTCTACTCACATTTATACTATTGCAAAGTAGTCTAAAGCACTTAGCAATAAATCAGTGTCTTTTATTGCCTAGGTTCAAATCCCACTAAACACAGATTCTAGCATGAGAACGTTGTTAGTTTCCTTGCAGAAGGTCAATGATTTTTCTAAGGATAATCTAGTTTTCTCCACCATATCAGAACCTTGACCTGGGTATAAACCACCATTACTTCATTTCATTTAAGATAACATCAAAAATCGATTTTTATTCAGAGATATGTACCTGTATAGCGGAAACCATGGATAAATCCCCCAGCAGACTTCCTGAAGTCTAGAGAGTGTGTGTTGGTTCCAGCAAAATACATATGGGGATTTTCTACAGATTCGTAATTATGCATTATATTTGGATATTTTTTAGATCTTCCTTTGCCTGATGTTACTTTAGTATTGCTGCAATATAGAAAAAACATTTTTGAAAAAACGAAACAATTTAAATAACACATACTATCTTATCGGAAACAAAACACTGGTGTAATACACCCTGTCATTGCCTAGCTCGGAGGAGATGATATTTAAAAAACATCCTATACTTATGTGAAATAGTTATACATCTACCTTCAGTATATCAATTTGGAACTAAATCAGCTGATGGTTATAAATAAGCATGTAACAGCTATAAATCTATTTTTCTATTTATAGTGACTGTGGTCATCTTGGAATTTTGGATAGCCATGTCATACATTTTTTTATCTATATCAACCAAGGATCGTCCTCATCATAGATGTATTTGGTTTTGTATGGTCCAGCAGTTTTGGTGGAAAAAATTCATGTTTATTTATGCATGGATGCAAGCTTCACCATGCCGCAAGTTCAGCTAGCTATAGCCAGTTAAACTAAAAATGTGACAGTGATAAAAAAGTAAAAAAAAAAGTTATGTTAGCCGTAATGTATGGCAAGATTACATACAAAAATTGCTGAAATGCTGATTTTGACATTTTTTAAAAAAAAATTGATATTAAATCTAAAATCCAGACACCTAATTATCCTATCACAGGGTTTACTCAATGCAAAAGTATTGATTCTATATAGAATGATACACAAACTCATCACTACTGACCGACAAAGCAGACAGATAACAAACAAATAAAAAAGGTTCACTTACTTTTTAAATATTTCCATATCAAATTTAAAGCCCAGACATCTAATTATTCTGTCGTAGGGTTCTCTTAAGGCAAAATTATCTATTCCATATTGTATGTCTTCCTCATCATCTTTAAACTTTATAACCAATTTATCACCTTCCTTGACAAACTGGACTTCATCGACGGCAGATTCTAACACACCATCTAACGACTTTAGCTGGTAAGTATCCAATAAGGCATTGTTTACAGCTCTATAATATAAAAATTAACAAGAATATTTAGTGAATTAGGATCCCCCAGCAGGTTCTTTTTGGTGATTTGCACATTTGAACATATGTTCAAAGGGCAATAACTCCCAGGAAAATAAGCAAACCAGCTCGGGTTAATAATATGCACATTTCCTATAAATGCTTTGCACCAAGTTTTGTGAAACAGTGCTTCATAGTTTTGAAGAATTTGTGTAGACCATAATTTTGGACAGACAGAAGGATGAAAGAAAGGACAGATGGAAATTCAAATTTAATATCCCCATCTTTCTTCGTAAGGTGGGGGATAACAAGTATTACATGAAGTTATATTGTGTTGACAAAATATTAGGCCTATCTCTGGTTAAGATTTCTCCATCTTACACATCAAATACAGGTGTTGGTACATTCTATTACGGTAATCTTATCATATGTATTTGACTGGATTGGGTTAATGGTGTTTAATGTCCAAGTGAAAAGTCTTTTATTAATAAAGAGATGGTCAGTTCTTGGATGGTGGAGAAATCTGGAGTACCCAGAGAAAAATATGGACTTTTAGAACGTGAACTGACAAACTTTCTCACACTAGAATCTGTTTCAGTGGAATACAAACCCAGGAGATGACAGGTGCTCTGATCCATTAGTGACAACTTAAGATCACTCAGACACCAAGACAGCTCTGTGTTCATTGTGGGAGTTTTCAGAGGTGTTCATATTCAAAACCTTTACTCTAAAACACCTTCTAGAATGAACACTGCCCCCTATCTTTTGTTAGAAAGAACATTGCTATTCTGTAATTGGTCATGATGGTACATGTATATAATATAGAAATAAAGCATTAATCCAGTCACAGGGAATACTGCTTTATGCTTCAAACTAGAGTAATACAGCTCCATGTTTGTGAGATCAAATAGAGATGTGATGTATTTTTGTAATTAAATTTATAACTACAGGCTAGATAGATCAATGTTGTATGATAAGCAGTATAATTGTGTATGATAAACAATAATTAAATTGTGTTATTTATTCTACAATAACTGTAACTCAAGTATTAAATAATCAGAATTATTTATATAATTACATTGTGTTTATATTATCATATGACAGGGATTGGTTTATATACAATACAACATGTTCATTGTACCCAGTTGATTGGAATACATGCTGTACAAATATTGTAAACACTGCTATATCGTAAACACACATATTATTGTCAGATGAGAGATTGGTTTATACGCAATACAAATTGAAATATATGCTTAGCTGATTGGAATATATGCTGTTATACATTGACATTTTGTAAACACACACACACATTATTGTCAAAGAGTGACTGGTATACACAATACACATGTACCAAGCTGATTGCAATATATATAATTGATTGACTGAATGTTGTTTTATGTCCAAGTCAAGAAAATTTCATTTATATTGAGATATCACTAGATATAGGTCAAGTGGTAGAAGTTTTGACCTTTGCAGTGTGCTCATGCCAATATACAGGGAGGGTTCTTTAGAGTAACAATATACCTGCAGTAACATCAGTTTTTAAAGTCTCTTCCACACATGTCCAAAGGAACCTGTGACTTTCATTTCTGAATGCTCAGTGCTTGAACAAAGATCAGTACACTACCTATTTTCAAGTCTTGGTCAGATCTGGCCAGGATTTGAACACACGACCTCCCACATACAAAGTAAGCACTCTACCAACTGAGCTACTGTAGTGGTTAGATTTGAATATATGCTGTATAAACCATAAACACACATATTATTGTCAGATGAGTGAAGGTTTATACCGAATACACATGATATACTGTACAGTTCACAAACAGTTATTTCACTAGACTTTTGCCTGGTGAGAAGATAGGACTCTTGGGTAAAAGACTTTTGTATGGTGAGCTAAACATTGGTTAGCCTATTTCCACTTAAACAGCAAAATCAGTATAAAGGTTCCAGCTCATGATATATGTCAACAAAATTAATTGATGTATCGCCACCCATGCCTTTTATGTTCCAACACTAACAGCCATCATGGTACCAAAGCAGGATCATGGAAACTAATGACATACAAGTGACAGTGATGTCATTAAATGGCACAATTTAGGCCGGGTTTTCATTATTTTTGTGTGTAATACAAGCATGCCAGGCCTTTGTTAGAACATTGTGGGTGTGGCCAGCAATCCGTCTTTTGTTCAACTAAAAAGAAGTCAAGATCAACTTCACAAAACAAAATTGATCCATTTATAGAAATTCATAATAAGTTTTCAGCTTTTAGGACAGTTTTAGGTATTTTGTTTGAATATCATCAGATCATTTCTTAAAATATGCTAAATTTCCATAGCAACAGATCTAAAACAAAGATTAGCCTGAAAGCGGCCATGTCACTTTGCACCAAATGTTAGCCATAGTAACCAGTTTTACTTGGTAACAGATATCAGCCAATAACCTCTGATATTTGAGTTAGGCTGTTGACATTTTATTCAAATATTATCCATCTCTAAAACAGTTTTGTTAAACAGACAGTGTCAACAGAACAGCTGATAAGAGATTACATGACCAAACAATGGACCCATCTGTCACAATATCTCCAGCAGAAAATTTCAAATTATTTAGCGTTTTGTGAAATATCACTTATCTAATTATATGCTTAATCCTGGCATTACTAATCTCCTACATTATATAAGATCTTTGCTAAAACGTTAATCAAGCTTGCAAACCGATGATGCAAATGATGAACGAAAGAATGGATGAAGTGATAGATCTAATATTAATTACTTTCGCAAGATGATTAAATAATAAAGCATTTTAAAATAAATTTACACATGACTAAAAGCAATGCTCTCTGAGTACACAAGATAATTCCATAAAGCAAAGTCAGCTGCCTACACATAATAAATGCCACAGAGCAAAAATAGAGCAAAGCCATCAGAGTAAACAAGAAAATATCAAAGTATGTTTTGTCCTTTTAGCTAGAAACTCATAAAAAACAAAGCTTTCAGTGAAAGCCAAATCCCCTGCCAAGAGGTATTTAAAACTCTTGTTGAACGGATATGCACAATTACACCTCCAATTAATCATTTCTGTAAAGTTTCATCAATATCTGATGGAAGGTGCAGTAAAAAAGTTTGACATACACGGAATGCATGCATACTATATCCCTTTGATGATTTCTCAGCAAGGGTGAATTATGAGAAGTAAATACAGTGGATACACATATAGAAAACCATGTGATAGAAACTGTTACAAACATATATGGTAACTATAAATCTATGTTTATCATAGTCTCAAAAAAAGTTCTTGTAAATTCTGACTAAACTGTAAGTTTTACCTCAAATCACCAACATAATGTGTAGCCCAGGCTAGTCTTACTCTTGACCGACCAACCATATGAATGACATTTGTAGCACCATAAATAGAATTAGCGGTTTCAAAAGCTGAATTTCCTCTACCTAAAATAAATAAATAAATAAATAAATAAATAAATAAAATTATTTGTCTACAAGAATATTTCATGAACATTTGAAAATAGAAAATGGTGAAATGGGATATGTCAGTCTACCATGTGATAAAATCCCTTGTACATTTGTGCACATCAATAATTTACATTGGGTATGGAATCAGATCAGTTGATGTTTTCCAGTAAAAAGACATTATTCCAGAAATTAATAACCTTAACATTATTCAAAAAATTGCTACACAAATTTTCAGGGTATTGGTTGCATGGTACACCAAAAAATTGTGTCCTTAAAAAATATCATTGTAAGTAATACAGTGTATCAAAATAGTATCTTTGTTCCTGATGAAATATGAAAGCAACAACAGTATAAAACCTAACACTTGATGTTGAAAAGAAGTAAATAAGAAAAAAATCTATCTCACTTTTTGAGCTATTTCAACTCTGTTTCCGTTACTGAGCAATTGCTATAGATGCATAAAACCTAGATTTGCAAACATCTTGTATTAGCAGCAGCATATGGCAACCTAATCATTTTTATGTTGTTTTTTAATTTTTGTTTCATTTTTTGGTAGGTGGTTTTAAGGGTGAGAGTGGGAAGTTATAATATTCAACAGACTGTATGTTTTTATTAAATCTTTTAAGCATTCCAGTTGGAAAATGCAGCTTTAATTAAAGGCAATTAAGTTCAAAATCTTTGGAAATAAAACTTACAAGAATAATCCAGAACAATGGTTTAAAAGTTAGTAATTTGGACAGTTTAAGTGCAATTTTTGACAAATCTTAACATGTTTGATTAAATCAATGAACTACAGGCTTTATAACAACCAAATCGTGTAATAATAAAATTAGTTATTACAATAACTCTGTAATTATAGTGTCACATTACAAAAATAATTTCCTGTCCAATTAACAAGATTCATTTATAGGTTGTACTTTATCAGAGTAAAACAGCAAGATGGCAGATCTCTATGTGGTAATAAACAATGGTTTAAAATGACGGAGAAAGACGTGAAGACAGTTTAATATGTAAAGGAGTGTTCTGATTGAAAAATCACACCTTGGGGTCCAATAGTTTTTTTGGAAGATAGCTTTTTGTCTTATGTTGTTGTAGACAATATTTTAGCAAATAAAGTTTAAAAATAAATTGACTTATTGCAAATGGGGTCCACCTATACAACATAAGCTATAATGTTTATCAATGAGATAGAATCTTGAGTAGCATATATACATGTATATATACTACAATATCATTGCTTATACAGCATTAAATTTTATTGTTTTCATCACAAGTAGTCAACACAGCCCTTCAACAGAAATATAAATCACAACATCCAGAAATATAGATCTATCAAAGTTCTTTCGCCAAACACTCAGCATTACACAATCAAAGTCACAGTTCTTTCAGAAGGGAACTCAAAATAAACGAGATCCTGCATCACCCTAGGCATGGCACAATAAAGAAACCTGCTGTATAATGCCATCAGCGCAACACACAGGAAAAATTTCTGCACTTTCGCCTATACCTGGCGATGTCTCGATATAAGTAAAATATTCTTGACTGGGATGTTAAATACCATTACTCTACTCTCTACTCTCAACGGAAATCTAGAACAAAACAAGTTCCACAAAAACAATAAATAAAAAATGTTAAATATGATATTCCTGGATAAATTTTTAATTACAAGTAAACAATCATGATGTTGATAAAATGAGTAAAGTAATCAAACTCAAATTATAAATAAACTAACTTTTGATATCTGGATAGAGAATTAATAACAGAAAATTTAAATCAATCAGCCATTCAATTTTTATGATATTTATGTTGTATTTATAAACAGAATGTGATTGTAAAATCAATGAATGTTGAATATTATAAAGAAAGGTAAAATTTTTTATAAAAGGTAAAATTTAGTGTTACGTGATAATAAACACTTCATTTTAGTCTTAATTGATCACCGGTAGTTACCACATAAAAATCAATCATTGATAATGACTTTAATAATGTCTGAATGTTTAATGTCAATGTCAAGTGTATTTCATTCATTTATTTTGTATGACCAATGTTACAGGATTCACTAGCACATGCAGCCTACACTGTTGCAGCGACTCCCTGTTTAATGAGGATTCACTAGCACATGCAGCCTACACTGTTGCAGCGACTCCCTGTTTAATGAGGATTCACTAGCACATGCAGCCTACACTGTTGCAGTGACTCCCTGTTTAATGAGGATTCACTAGCACATGCAGCCTACACTGTTGCAGTGACTCCCTGTTTAATGAGGATTCACTAGCACATGCAGCCTACACTGTTGCAGCGACTCCCTGTTTAATGAGGATTCACTAGCACATGCAGCCTACACTGTTGCAGCGACTCCCTGTTTAATGAGGATTCACTAGCACATGCAGCCTACACTGTTGCAGCGACTCCCTGTTTAATGAGGATTCACTAGCACATGCAGCCTACACTGTTGCAGCGACTCCCTGTTTAATGAGGATTCACTAGCACATGCAGCCTACACTGTTGCAGCGACTCCCTGTTTAATGAGGATTCACTAGCACATGCAACCTACACTGTTGCAGCAACTCCTTGTTTGATGAGACTCTCTGATTTGAACTACCATAATTCTAGTATATATTGTTTAGATTGATGAAGCTTTAACAAGTTCTGGACCTTAATATATTATACCTAAAAGTTATGACTTCTCTGCCTAACACATCATATTTTTTCCCATACTCAGGGAGCAAATAACTAGCTTCTTCCATTTTTATTGTTCAAAATAATATTTGAAAAGAGCCCAATTTTGTCAAATGGGAGTTGAGTAATGGTATTTGATGTCACAGTCAGGAATATTTCACTTATATCGAGATGTTGCCAGCTATAGGCCAAGGTGCAGATGTGTTGTCTGTGCATTGCACTGATGGCATTATACAGTAGGGTTCTTTATCATGCAATGCCTACCGTGACACAAGACCTTGTTTATTATAAGTTCCTATCCGAAAAAACCAAGAGTTTCATTTCGTAATGCTGAGTGCTTGGCGAAAGAACGATCACCACCCACTTTCAAGTCTTTGGTCAGACCCAGTCAAGGTTCGAACCCACAACCTTCCACTTATGGAGTAAGCACTGTACCAATTGAGCATCAAACGGCATCAGGAGGAAAAGTCTATTGACATCACAATATAAGCAGGTGTATCTAAATGTTTTTGCAGGGGATGTAAGATGGAAAAATCTCACATCTACCAAAAACAGAAAGGAGAAAAATGATGGACAAACCAACCAACCAACCAAACAACAGAACAGGCAAAAACAATTAAATAATTCCTCCCATTCTCATCCATCAGTCAGAGTATTTATAATAGAAAGCATTTCATTATTAGTATGCAATTATATATTTTAAAAAAAAATTGTTTTAAACAGGATATAAAATTTATCAAAATAAAAGACAGAACAGGATATGAATTCCTCATAAAAATAAACAAATGTCAAAAGAGAAAAAAAGATGACAAACATCAACACCACACAGATCAAATACAAACACTCAAATGACATTGATGATCTGTATCATTTGATTTGCAATTTATTTTATATATATCCTCAAGTAAATAGAATTTTATTGTAGAGACACTGTAGAGACACTGCCACTTAATTAATTTTTTTTGCCAACAGCAAAAATAGATGTACGTATTTACAAACATGGGGGAGTCTGAACTTCATGAACAGCTAATAAAAATGTGTACTGGTATGTCTACATTCAAGCCTTCTTGTGGTTTATTTGTTGTAACGACTTAAATATCAAAATAGACTGGTTGTAAATTTGTAAATATTGTCTACAAATTGGGAATGACCTTAAATCAAGAAACACCTGATAATAAACTACTTTAAATATACATGAACTTAATTTGACATTAAAAATTACTGAGTTTTTTCAATTTCAAACCTTTTTGCAGGGTGTAATATTTATGGATTTATGGAACTGACTATAATACCGAAAATCAGGACTATGCGGTGTATGACACATGATTCTGGTTCCAGACATTGTTGATGTTGATGTTAGAGGATAATGTATTACATAATCATTATTTAGTCATTAGTACATCTTAGATTTATTCAACAGATAGTTGGATTGTTGTATTGTACTCATGCTTGCATATCATTGTATGTTTCAGACCTCCATCATTTTAGATGAATAAAGTTATTCTCTGAAAATAGTATCGACCTACTTATCTATGATGGAGGTACAGTAATGCCTACAACGGACATACTCCACCAATTGAGAGACCACTAGATCAACATCTCTACCAGAAGTAGATCAACGACAACAGCAGGATGCCAGTGATAAAATGCCCGATCCCCGACTGCGACTTCGAGACATCTGATCTTGACGCAGCAATTGTGGCAGCACTTCTGACAACCCATGCGCTAGTGCATACTACAACTCCCGCAAGTACTACAAGCTGCAACAAGGTAGAAAAAGTCAAACGACCTACCATTTCTCCAGCTGGTACAAGTGAGGACTGGTCATACTTCCTATCACGATGGAAAGACTATGTTGAGGCTACCAAAATCAAGGACAAAGAGCTGGTAATTCAACTATTAGAGTGCTGTGATGAAACTCTGCGCAGAGACCTTACAAGATCAGCTGGTGGCTCCCTGACAGAAAAATCTCAAGAGGATGTCCTGACAGCCATGAGAATTCTGGCAGTGCGTGAGGAAAATACAATGGTGGCTCGGGTCACACTGAACAATATGACACAAGACCGTGAAGAAACTGTGCGTTCATTTGGTGCTCGACTCCGTGGACAAGCAGGAGTATGCAAATTCCTAATACCGTGCCCCAGCTGTAACCATGACGTCAACTACACAGATGCAATCCTACGTGATGTGCTTATTCGTGGACTCAACGACTCTGACATTCAACTTGACCTCCTTGGGGACAGAAATCAGAGCATGACCCTTGAACAAACTTTCCAGTTCGTTGAAGCCAAAGAATCTGGTAAACGCTCTGCTTCCAAACTACTTGATTCTCAAGGGGCCGAAGCAGCTAGCAGCACATATCGTCGCAACAGAAATGCTGCTCGTATCGTAACCAAGAAAACTGAAAAACAAGAGACAGCATGCACTTATTGTGGAAAGAGAGGTCACGGTGCCAGAGCAACTCTCCAACTTCGCAAGAAAGAGTGTCCAGCATACGGTCAGACCTGCAACAACTGTAGAAGAATGAACCACTTTGAGGCTGTGTGCAGAGGCAAACAAAAAGTGACGGACACTAAGACTGAACATGAAAGTGCTGTATTTGACTTCCTCTGTGCTACAACCAGTTTTGACAAAAACTATGACAGACATGTTGTTCAGCTAGACCATCACCTGTACAATCAGCTATCAGACACCTGGGTGCGCCAGCCATCACAACCTCAACCCTTCATTCAAGTGACTGCTCGTGTTGACCCTACAGACTACAACCACTTTGACATAGACTCAAAGATCACACCAAAACCAAAGACAACTACCATCACTGCTATGGCTGACACAGGCTGCCAAAGTTGTCTGGCCGGAATCAAGGTGCTCCATCGACTCGGTATCTCAGAGAAACACTTAGTTCCCGTGACAATGAAAATGCATGCTGCTAACAATGTCGGCATAAGAATTCTTGGAGCAGCTATTCTCCGCATCTCCGGCAAAGGACCCAGAGGGGAAACCTATGAAACGCCCCAAGTTGTGTATGTGACTGACAATTCCGACAAAATGTTTCTAAGCAGAGAAGCATGTGCAGCACTTGGCATGATTACACAGAACTTCCCAACCATCGGCGAATCACAGACCAACAGTCAAGCAGCGATGAACACTATCAGCCAATGTGTGGTTCCCCCATGTTCACAGGAAGAGAACAGCAACTCTGCACCGCAAATTCAGTCACAACCAACATCTTCTCAAGACTCTATGTCCACCTCATATAAAGACAGCGACAAGTGCAAATGCCCTAAACGTGAATCACCACCACCTCTGCCGTCGGCTCTGCCATTTCCTGCTACGGAAGCTAACCGAGAGAAACTTCAACAGTACCTACTAGACAGGTACAAATCCAGTACCTTCAATACATGTCAGCATCAACCGCTTCCACATATGGCAGGCCCACCGATGCGGCTCATGGTCGACCCTAAAGCTACACCTGTCGCGCATCATACGCCTGTCCCAGTACCACTACATTGGCAGGATGAAGTGAAAGCAGGCCTAGATCAGGACGTTCAACTTGGCGTCATCGAACCCGTCCCAGTTGGAGAACCGGTCACTTGGTGCCATCGTATGGTCGTCTGCGCAAAGAAGAATGGTACTCCGCGTCGAACCGTAGACTTCCAAGCACTCAATACTCATGCAGTAAGGGAGACCCATCACACGCAATCACCATTTCATCAGGCTCGCTCCGTCCCACGCCACACTAAAAAGACTGTCTTTGATGCCTGGAACGGATATCACAGTGTACCTATTAGAGAAGAGGACAAACATCTCACCACCTTCATCACACCGTGGGGCAGGTACAGATATAAAACTGCACCTCAGGGATACATAGCCTCTGGGGATGGCTACACCCGCCGCTTCGATGAAATCGTCGCTGACATTCCCGACAAGACAAAGTGCATTGATGATGCTCTTCTTTGGTCAAACAGTATCCAGAACAGTTTCTTTCAATCCTGTAACTGGCTTGAAACTTGTGGAAAGAACGGCATCATCTTAAACCCGGAGAAGTTCATCTTTGCTCAAGACACTGTAGAGTTTGCTGGCTTCGAAATCACCCCAGACAGCGTGCGACCATGTAGTCGCTATCTTGAAGCAATCTTAGACTTTCCTTCACCGAAGAATATTACGGACATGAGATCATGGTTTGGCCTTGTAAACCAGGTATCATACGCCTTCAGCATGACTGACAGGATGCAAGCATTCAGACAATTGTTGAAACCTGGAACTCCATTCAACTGGCACGACACACTTGAACGTCTTTTTCAGGAATCAAAAGCAGTCATCATCAGTGAAATTGAACATGGTGTCCAGATATTCGACAAAAACAAGCCAACTTGCCGACTGGTCGAAGAATGGTATTGGATTCTGGCTGTTCCAAAAACATTGCACATGCATCAAAATTGCGCCCTTCTGTTGCCGAGATGGATGGAAGATAACTCTTGTTGGCAGCCGGTTCACCAGTCCCACAGAATCCAGGTACGCACCTGTCGAAGGTGAAGCCCTTGCAGTTGCTGACGCCTTGGAGAAAGCAAGATACTTTGTTCTGGGATGTGACAAGTTGATAATCGCAGTAGACCACAAGCCCCTGATCAAGCTTTTTGGGGACAGATCACTAGAGGACATCCCCAACTCAAGACTTCGCAACCTGAAAGAAAAGACTCTAAGGTACAAGTTCACTATGGTACACGTGCCTGGTGCCAAACATCGTGCTGCCGACACCGTATCTCGCCACCCAGTTGGAAAGTCTGACAACATGGTTCTCATTGATGACATAGCCTCAGTTGATGGCTACAACCAGAGTGAGGTGCCACCAACCATCCCAACACTGCAGCACAAAGCCTCAGATGTTATGACTGGAAAGCCAGACACCACCTCGCAATGCGGTGAAGTCAAATTCTACTCCTCAGTTTTGTCTTCAGTCACATCATTGCAGTGTATCTCTTGGGACAAGATTAGAACTGCAACAGCCAGCGACGAGGACATGTTCAAGCTAGTACAGCAAATTGAAAGTGGAATATCAGACATCCGCAACGATCTGCCGCCGTCCTTAAGAGATTATCACCAGTTCCGCAACCACCTTTCCACTGTTGATGGTGTCATCATATACAAAGACAGGATAGTGGTTCCACCATTACTGAGAAAAGATGTGC
This sequence comes from Anadara kagoshimensis, assembly GCA_021292105.1. Lineage (NCBI taxonomy): Eukaryota > Metazoa > Mollusca > Bivalvia > Arcoida > Arcidae > Anadara > Anadara kagoshimensis. The sequence goes on along the minus strand of CM037861.1, from coordinate 63,332,102 downwards.
TTACAGCGTTACACTCTGCACACCAAGGCATTTCATCCATGATGTCAAGAGCAGAAACCTCTGTGTTTTGGCCTGGTATTAGCAATGACATCATCAAACTCAGAAACTCTTGCAATCATTGCAACCGAAATGCTCCGTCCCAACCAAGTGCACCACCAACGCCACCCATCTACCCCTTGTATCCATTTCAGTGTGTATGTGCGGACTTCTTCCACTACAAAGGCGGTTATTACCTGGTGATCGTTGATAGATATTCAAACTGGCCCATCGTTGAAAGGGCACACAGTGGTGCCCCTGGTCTCATTGACTGCTTACGACGCACATTCGTCACATTTGGAATAGCAGATGAGTTATCTTCAGATGGCGGTCCAGAGTTTACAGCTTCAACTACCAGAGATTTCCTGAAGACCTGGGGTGTGCATCATAGACTCTCATCTGTAGCTTTTCCACATAGCAATTGTAGAGCAGAAGTTGGGGTGAAGACCGTGAAACGCATGATTACAGACAACACTGGTCCAAATGGTGAACTAGACACGGATGCCTTTCAGCTTGCCATGTTGCAATACCGAAACACTCCGGACAGAGACACAAAATTATCTCCGGCGATGTGTATCTTTGGGCGGGCTATCCGGGACTTCATCCCCATCTTACCTGGCCGCTACAAACCTCATGAGACATGGAGCGACACACTTACTTTGAGAGAAGAAGCTTTACGCAACCGACACATGAAAACTGCCGAACGCTTAGCTGAACACACAAAGCGGCTGCCACCTCTCAGTGTAGGAGACCAGGTCAGGATCCAAAATCAAACTGGCCCTTTTCCAAGAAAATGGGACAAAACTGGAACTGTCATTGAAGTTCATCAATATGATCAGTATGTTGTACGCATGGACGGATCAGGCAGAGTGACATTACGCAACAGGAAGTTTCTGCGAAAATACATGCCGGTGAATCCCCCTCCTAAACAACATACCATTGACGATGACTTGAGGTATCACTTCAAAGGAGGAAATCCCATCCCACCTACACCAAATAGTGGGATGCCAATTGCCCCAGCTATTTCACCTCCGACTTGCACAGACTCGAAACTACAGGACATCAAAGAGCATGCACCAGCCCCACCAAGTCAATGTTCACCTCCTGTCTGTATTACACCAGCCGAGCAGGTTAAATCACCTCATGTCACTCAACCTAGATCACCAATACCATTAGTCTGGGACAGACCACCACCGGTGGACGACAGTCAACCTTCCTCGCCGGCATCTACCAGGCCACCTCCCACACCGCAGGCTCAAACACCTTCATCCAGGGTACCAACTACACCGAAAAGGAACGTGACACCTAGAGTGGGACCAGATCAACTTTCCTTTGACCAGACTACAAGACGCTCCAATCGCCCACGGCACGAACCAAAGTGGCTCAGTGATTATGAACATTGAATGAGGCAGAATAATCCCCGAACCTGAAGGCAGTCCACCCAATGATGGTTCATAACTGTTTCTTTGTTTTATATACAAGCAGTACACTTATTCTTATTTTAATTTCATTTTCCTATGTGATTTGAGGTCATAGTGCAAACACAGTATAAAGACACTATCTAGTAATATGTGCTTTGAAAAGAACATTATCCTATCTATAATCTTCACCGGTAAAAGACATTATATCAGTCATTCAGAATACTCTCAAATGACTCGGGGAGGGATAGAGGATAATGTATTACATAATCATTATTTAGTCATTAGTACATCTTAGATTTATTCAACAGATAGTTGGATTGTTGTATTGTACTCATGCTTGCATATCATTGTATGTTTCAGACCTCCATCATTTTAGATGAATAAAGTTATTCTCTGAAAATAGTATCGACCTACTTATCTATGATGGAGGTACAGTAATGCCTACAACGGACATACTCCACCAATTGAGAGACCACTAGATCAACATCTCTACCAGAAGTAGATCAACGACAACAGCAGGATGCCAGTGATAAAATGCCCGATCCCGACTGCGACTTCGAGACATCTGATCTTGACGCAGCAATTGTGGCAGCACTTCTGACAACCCATGCGCTAGTGCATACTACAACTCCCGCAAGTACTACAAGCTGCAACAAGGTAGAAAAAGTCAAACGACCTACCATTTCTCCAGCTGGTACAAGTGAGGACTGGTCATACTTCCTATCACGATGGAAAGACTATGTTGAGGCTACCAAAATCAAGGACAAAGAGCTGGTAATTCAACTATTAGAGTGCTGTGATGAAACTCTGCGCAGAGACCTTACAAGATCAGCTGGTGGCTCCCTGACAGAAAAATCTCAAGAGGATGTCCTGACAGCCATGAGAATTCTGGCAGTGCGTGAGGAAAATACAATGGTGGCTCGGGTCACACTGAACAATATGACACAAGACCGTGAAGAAACTGTGCGTTCATTTGGTGCTCGACTCCGTGGACAAGCAGGAGTATGCAAATTCCTAATACCCGCCCAGCTGTAACCATGACGTCAACTACACAGATGCAATCCTACGTGATGTGCTTATTCGTGGACTCAACGACTCTGACATTCAACTTGACCTCCTTGGAGACAGAAATCAGAGCATGACCCTTGAACAAACTTTCCAGTTCGTTGAAGCCAAAGAATCTGGTAAACGCTCTGCTTCCAAACTACTTGATTCTCAAGGGGCCGAAGCAGCTAGCAGCACATATCGTCGCAACAGAAATGCTGCTCGTATCGTAACCAAGAAAACTGAAAAACAAGAGACAGCATGCACTTATTGTGGAAAGAGAGGTCACGGTGCCAGAGCAACTCTCCAACTTCGCAAGAAAGAGTGTCCAGCATACGGTCAGACCTGCAACAACTGTAGAAGAATGAACCACTTTGAGGCTGTGTGCAGAGGCAAACAAAAAGTGACGGACACTAAGACTGAACACGAAAGTGCTGTATTTGACTTCCTCTGTGCTACAACCAGTTTTGACAAAAACTATGACAGACATGTTGTTCAGCTAGACCATCACCTGTACAATCAGCTATCAGACACCTGGGTGCGCCAGCCATCACAACCTCAACCCTTCATTCAAGTGACTGCTCGTGTTGACCCTACAGACTACAACCACTTTGACATAGACTCAAAGATCACACCAAAACCAAAGACAACTACCATCACTGCTATGGCTGACACAGGCTGCCAAAGTTGTCTGGCCGGAATCAAGGTGCTCCATCGACTCGGTATCTCAGAGAAACACTTAGTTCCCGTGACAATGAAAATGCATGCTGCTAACAATGTCGGCATAAGAATTCTTGGAGCAGCTATTCTCCGCATCTCCGGCAAAGGACCCAGAGGGGAAACCTATGAAACGCCCCAAGTTGTGTATGTGACTGACAATTCCGACAAAATGTTTCTAAGCAGAGAAGCATGTGCAGCACTTGGCATGATTACACAGAACTTCCCAACCATCGGCGAATCACAGACCAACAGTCAAGCAGCGATGAACACTATCAGCCAATGTGTGGTTCCCCCATGTTCACAGGAAGAGAACAGCAACTCTGCACCGCAAATTCAGTCACAACCAACATCTTCTCAGACTCTATGTCCACCTCATATAAAGACAGCGACAAGTGCAAATGCCCTAAACGTGAATCACCACCACCTCTGCCGTCGGCTCTGCCATTTCCTGCTACGGAAGCTAACCGAGAGAAACTTCAACAGTACCTACTAGACAGGTACAAATCCAGTACCTTCAATACATGTCAGCATCAACCGCTTCCACATATGGCAGGCCCACCGATGCGGCTCATGGTCGACCCTAAAGCTACACCTGTCGCGCATCATACGCCTGTCCCAGTACCACTACATTGGCAGGATGAAGTGAAAGCAGGCCTAGATCAGGACGTTCAACTTGGCGTCATCGAACCCGTCCCAGTTGGAGAACCGGTCACTTGGTGCCATCGTATGGTCGTCTGCGCAAAGAAGAATGGTACTCCGCGTCGAACCGTAGACTTCCAAGCACTCAATACTCATGCAGTAAGGGAGACCCATCACACGCAATCACCATTTCATCAGGCTCGCTCCGTCCCACGCCACACTAAAAAGACTGTCTTTGACGCCTGGAACGGATATCACAGTGTACCTATTAGAGAAGAGGACAAACATCTCACCACCTTCATCACACCGTGGGGCAGGTACAGATATAAAACTGCACCTCAGGGATACATAGCCTCTGGGGATGGCTACACCCGCCGCTTCGATGAAATCGTCGCTGACATTCCCGACAAGACAAAGTGCATTGATGATGCTCTTCTTTGGTCAAACAGTATCCAGAACAGTTTCTTTCAATCCTGTAACTGGCTTGAAACTTGTGGAAAGAACGGCATCATCTTAAACCCGGAGAAGTTCATCTTTGCTCAAGACACTGTAGAGTTTGCTGGCTTCGAAATCACCCCAGACAGCGTGCGACCATGTAGTCGCTATCTTGAAGCAATCTTAGACTTTCCTTCACCGAAGAATATTACGGACATGAGATCATGGTTTGGCCTTGTAAACCAGGTATCATACGCCTTCAGCATGACTGACAGGATGCAAGCATTCAGACAATTGTTGAAACCTGGAACTCCATTCAACTGGCACGACACACTTGAACGTCTTTTTCAGGAATCAAAAGCAGTCATCATCAGTGAAATTGAACATGGTGTCCAGATATTCGACAAAAACAAGCCAACTTGCCTAGCTACAGACTGGTCGAAGAATGGTATTGGATTCTGGCTGTTCCAAAAACATTGCACATGCATCAAAATTGCGCCCTTCTGTTGCCGAGATGGATGGAAGATAACTCTTGTTGGCAGCCGGTTCACCAGTCCCACAGAATCCAGGTACGCACCTGTCGAAGGTGAAGCCCTTGCAGTTGCTGACGCCTTGGAGAAAGCAAGATACTTTGTTCTGGGATGTGACAAGTTGATAATCGCAGTAGACCACAAGCCCCTGATCAAGCTTTTTGGGGACAGATCACTAGAGGACATCCCCAACTCAAGACTTCGCAACCTGAAAGAAAAGACTCTAAGGTACAAGTTCACTATGGTACACGTGCCTGGTGCCAAACATCGTGCTGCCGACACCATATCTCGCCACCCAGTTGGAAAGTCTGACAACATGGTTCTCATTGATGACATAGCCTCAGTTGATGGCTACAACCAGAGTGAGGTGCCACCAACCATCCCAACACTGCAGCACAAAGCCTCAGATGTTATGACTGGAAAGCCAGACACCACCTCGCAATGCGGTGAAGTCAAATTCTACTCCTCAGTTTTGTCTTCAGTCACATCATTGCAGTGTATCTCTTGGGACAAGATTAGAACTGCAACAGCCAGCGACGAGGACATGTTCAAGCTAGTACAGCAAATTGAAAGTGGAATATCAGACATCCGCAACGATCTGCCGCCGTCCTTAAGAGATTATCACCAGTTCCGCAACCACCTTTCCACTGTTGATGGTGTCATCATATACAAAGACAGGATAGTGGTTCCACCATTACTGAGAAAAGATGTGCTTACAGCGTTACACTCTGCACACCAAGGCATTTCATCCATGATGTCAAGAGCAGAAACCTCTGTGTTTTGGCCTGGTATTAGCAATGACATCATCAAACTCAGAAACTCTTGCAATCATTGCAACCGAAATGCTCCGTCCCAACCAAGTGCACCACCAACGCCACCCATCTACCCCTTGTATCCATTTCAGTGTGTATGTGCGGACTTCTTCCACTACAAAGGCGGTTATTACCTGGTGATCGTTGATAGATATTCAAACTGGCCCATCGTTGAAAGGGCACACAGTGGTGCCCCTGGTCTCATTGACTGCTTACGACGCACATTCGTCACATTTGGAATAGCAGATGAGTTATCTTCAGATGGCGGTCCAGAGTTTACAGCTTCAACTACCAGAGATTTCCTGAAGACCTGGGGTGTGCATCATAGACTCTCATCTGTAGCTTTTCCACATAGCAATTGTAGAGCAGAAGTTGGGGTGAAGACCGTGAAACGCATGATTACAGACAACACTGGTCCAAATGGTGAACTAGACACGGATGCCTTTCAGCTTGCCATGTTGCAATACCGAAACACTCCGGACAGAGACACAAAATTATCTCCGGCGATGTGTATCTTTGGGCGGGCTATCCGGGACTTCATCCCCATCTTACCTGGCCGCTACAAACCTCATGAGACATGGAGCGACACACTTACTTTGAGAGAAGAAGCTTTACGCAACCGACACATGAAAACTGCCGAACGCTTAGCTGAACACACAAAGCGGCTGCCACCTCTCAGTGTAGGAGACCAGGTCAGGATCCAAAATCAAACTGGCCCTTTTCCAAGAAAATGGGACAAAACTGGAACTGTCATTGAAGTTCATCAATATGATCAGTATGTTGTACGCATGGACGGATCAGGCAGAGTGACATTACGCAACAGGAAGTTTCTGCGAAAATACATGCCGGTGAATCCCCCTCCTAAACAACATACCATTGACGATGACTTGAGGTATCACTTCAAAGGAGGAAATCCCATCCCACCTACACCAAATAATGGGATGCCAATTGCCCCAGCTATTTCACCTCCGACTTGCACAGACTCGAAACTACAGGACATCAAAGAGCATGCACCAGCCCCACCAAGTCAATGTTCACCTCCTGTCTGTATTACACCAGCCGAGCAGGTTAAATCACCTCATGTCACTCAACCTAGATCACCAATACCATTAGTCTGGGACAGACCACCACCGGTGGACGACAGTCAACCTTCCTCGCCGGCATCTACCAGGCCACCTCCCACACCGCAGGCTCAAACACCTTCATCCAGGGTACCAACTACACCGAAAAGGAACGTGACACCTAGAGTGGGACCAGATCAACTTTCCTTTGACCAGACTACAAGACGCTCCAATCGCCCACTCAGTGATTATGAACATTGAATGAGGCAGAATAATCCCCGAACCTGAAGGCAGTCTACCCAATGATGGTTCATAACTGTTTCTTTGTTTTATATACAAGCAGTACACTTATTCTTATTTTAATTTCATTTTCCTATGTGATTTGAGGTCATAGTGCAAACACAGTATAAAGACACTATCTAGTAATATGTGCTTTGAAAAGAACATTATCCTATCTATAATCTTCACCGGTAAAAGACATTATATCAGTCATTCAGAATACTCTCAAATGACTCGGGGAGGGATAGAGGATAATGTATTACATAATCATTATTTAGTCATTAGTACATCTTAGATTTATTCAACAGATAGTTGGATTGTTGTATTGTACTCATGCTTGCATATCATTGTATGTTTCAGACCTCCATCATTTTAGATGAATAAAGTTATTCTCTGAAAATAGTATCGACCTACTTATCTAGATGTTAACTATGTACTAACACATGGTATAAATTTTTGCCGAAAAATTTTGACTGAAATAAGTGAAATTTAGTACACCATGAATGAAACTACATTTACAGTAAATATTTTAATCCCCTTGAGTTTAAAAAAATAAATAAATAAAAGGAATTGAAATTAATTTAAAGTTCTGATTTTTCCAGTATAACAGATGATTGGATATGTCAGATTATACAAATTACAAATCACTTGTTCAAATATGGTAATTTGTAATTTTACAGGAAAATTAAGACCTTCTGCATGCTGCGTAGACTAAATTAAAAGTTACAACATTTCGCATTTTGATGTCTCATTTACAACATTATATCAAGCTTCAGATATTATACCATCCTGTTAATGGAGATTTGATGTACAGATCGTATCGCATGGCAGATTTAACTATTAGGTCAAACTACGTAATTCTTATTTGGCATTCTAAGATGGTAATTCCCAATTTTGCTTTCAATAAAAGCATGATGAAAATTGTTTAATTTGGCTTTAAAAAATGTCAGTTTCTAATTTGAGTTTGAATTTAGGATCATTGAAAGATGGCATTGCCTAATTCTGCATTAAAAGATGAAATGCTTATTTGCCTATTTTCTAATTTTATAAATTTAGGATGGTAACTCCAAGTTATGCATTCAAAGATGGCATTGTCTAATTCTGTCTCTTTACAGAGGTTGTCAATATAGTGGGTTTTTCTGTATATTAAGATAAATCTTTAAAAATGTAGTAAATTTGATTTGTTACAAAACAAAGATAAAATTCTGACAGTAGAGTTTATATCCAAATAATTTAAATATTTTATCATCAAAAACCATCCTGTCTGTATGAAAATGGTAATTACGTGGTTTTATTAAATGGTTTATCAGATTTTTTTTTAACGTTAAAATTACTATATTTAGCAAAATCATTCCCTAAAATATAACATTTGAATTGTTTATCGTGATTTTTTACGTTATTGCTGCTATATTTAGTTTAATCAATACTAAAAATAAACCAGTGATATACTGAAATAAGTTGTTCGCCCCATTGATCTATGATGCTTCTTATTAATGGAGTTTTAGGTTTAACTAACCGATACACTCTAAATGTAAAAAGATATATTCCATACTAGATGTTAGTAAAATGTCTTCTTTTGGTCCTCTAGGTATTAAAGAAGTTTTATGTTTAACAAAACTGTACACTCTTATGTAAAAAATATACTTTTATTAATGAAGTTTTAGGTTTAATGTACACTTTCAGACTGATGCAAAGATATATAAATCTATAGTGGATTAAGGTAAAATATGTGGTTTTGGTCTGTAATTTATCATTTTATTTAGTTAAAGTTTTAGGTTTAACAATTAAACTCTTATGGAAAGATATGTAATAAACTGGATGTAGTAAAAATTATATTCTTTTTGGTCCTTTAGATAGTATTTTATTAATGAAGTTGTTCGTTGAACAATTACACTCTCATGTAAAGATATATACTAGCTAGGCTGGATTTAAGAAGTCAGGTTTTGGGGCTTTTGTAGTTGAAGTTTATAAGTTTTCAACTTTAGAGGAGGTTTTAAAAACCTATATTTACAGTGATTCATTTTGGACTAATTTAGAAGATTTAAGGCTTTGAAGTTTTGACCTTTCTAATTTTGTGACCGAGTATTGACTACATTTTTTTAAAGTTAATTTTAACTTCGTTTCCTGTCATGTCAATCCTTATCTCTTGGTTTGCTTTATTATGTCTATCTTTTTAAAACCACCTTTTAATTTATTAGAAAATTAATTGTCATTGGCTACACCTAACTGATGATAAATTATTTGGCATGGAATTTGAATTGACACCTATTATTGGTAAAATTACTTCCTGGGAAATAAAAAGAAAATTTGATGGAAAACATTCAGGATTACACAATATCTGAACCAGTTTTCTACCAATTGGTTTCCATAGAAACCTTGCATTTCCATTTGGATATTGTTGATTCATAAAGTCTTTGGAAGATAAATGTTGTTTGGATAAAAATCTTAAGTCTACATTATATAAATAAAGCTCTTGGTTGAGATGATTATTGAACAATGTCTCCCAGAGGAAATATTTTTTTCTGAGCTGAGAGGCCAAATCTTCTACAAACATCCCTACATTATCTATTTGTGCAGTGTGGAATACAATGCTTGCCCTTGACAATGATGGCTAACAGTATACATTGACAGAATAATTTATTGTAAATACCTAAAATAAGAATACTTTGACCTTCAAAATCATCAGGATATATAGAATACTACATACCTAAAAATAAGAACGCTTTGACCTTCAAAATCATCAGGATTATAGAACATTACATACCTAAAATAAGAACACTTTGACCTTCAAAATCATCAGGATTTATAGAACACTACATACCTAAAATAAGAACACTTTGACCTTCAAAATCATCAGGATTATAGAACATTACATACCTAAAATAAGAACACTTTGACCTTCAAAATCATCAGGATTTATAGAACACTACATACCTAAAATATTTATAGAACACTACATACCTAAAATAAGAATACTTTGACCTTCAAAATCATCAAGTTTTATAGAACACTACATACCTAAAATAAGAACACTTTGACCTTCAAAATCATCAGGGTTTATAGAACACTACATACCTAAAATAAGAACACTTTGACCTTCAAAATCATCAGGATTTATAGAACACTACATACCTAAAATAAGAACACTTTGACCTTCAAAATCATCAGGATTTATAGAACACTACATACCTAAAATAAGAACACTTTGACCTTCAAAATCATCAGGATTTATAGAACACTAAATGCCTAAAATAAGAACACTTTGACCTTCAAAATCATCAGGATTTATAGAACACTACATACCTAAAATAAGAACACTTTGACCTTCAAAATCATCAGGATTTATAGAACACTACATACCTAAAATAAGAACACTTTGACCTTCAAAATCATCAGGATTTATAGAACACTACATGCCTAAAATAAGAACACTTTAACCTTCAAAATCATCAGGATTTATAGAACACTACATACCCAAAATAAGAACACTTTGACCTTCAAAATCATCAGGATTTATAGAACACTACATACCCAAAATAAGAACACTTTGACCTTCAAAATCATCAGGATTTATAGAACACTACATGCCTAAAATAAGAACACTTTAACCTTCAAAATCATCAGGATTTATAGAACACTACATACCCAAAATAAGAACACTTTGACCTTCAAAATCATCAGGATTTATAGAACACTACATACCTAAAATAAGAACACTTTGACCTTCAAAATCATCAGGATTTATAGAACACTACATACCCAAAATAAGAACACTTTGACCTTCAAAATCATCAGAATTTATAGAACACTACATACCTAAAATAAGAACACTTTGACCTTCAAAATCATCAGGATTTATAGATACATCTTCATATCCCTCTGTATACTCCATTCCTGGAACATTTGAAGGAATATTTGGTGTAGCAATTCCTGTAGCAACTATTAGCACCCTATTTATAAAATAAAAAATATTCATAATTCTTTAGTGGTCTAAAGCGCACACTAACAGATCACTGTTTCTCTCACTTCCTAGGATCAATCCCAATAGGGACAGATCCTCCATTCATAAACTGACTGACTTGATACAAATAAAAGAAGCCTGACTAGCACATTAACTCCATTGAATTTGAATCTTGATATACATATATTTAAGGAATGATTGTAATTTTTTTATATCTATGGGGTCATAGATAAAATTATTTGGTGCACGCAGCATAAAACTGCCAAGGGGTTTATGCATACGCGTGCACCAAATAATTTTATCTATGACCCCATACATAGAAAAAAATTACAATGATTCCTTATAATTAAATTAAAAAATAAGTTCATTATGAATAACATTCATGTAATCTTTTATTAAATTATGCACTTGAAACAAAAAACCAGCGCATTAAAACAAAAAATGGGGCAATAATCTAAAAGCGGAACACAGCTGAATGCCAATGGCAACCGCTGGTAGCTAGCCTTGCATGAACATTTTCTGCACAATATGAAGTCAGCATAACAATATGTCAATGACATCATAGGAGAAATAAAAAAGTAGTTCCGGCATGCTTCAAAAAATTCTGTCTATGGGATCATATATATATATACATATATATACACATAGAGAAATTGACTGGGTGGATACTAAAAGGACTGTTGGGTTGACTTTGTCAACTATATAAATGATACCAGTATATTCCTTGTCCTGGCTCTTACAATTACTGGCAGACCCATTGAAATTATATGTGTATTATTTTCATTTAATGAAAGGAATAAATATTGTATCTAGTTTCACTGTATCATCAATTTTAATAAACATCTGAAGAAGTCTCTTGAAAAGACAAGAGGCCCATGGGCCTTAACGCTCACCTGTGACCTTGACCTTTGAACCCATGAGGTTCATTCATACATCAAAATGATCATAAGGCCAATATTCCAATATACATGCCTATACAAAAAGTTTAAAGTTTTTTAGATAAATCATCATTTTAAGTACTTGTTCGTATCTTTGACCTTGACCATTGAACCCATGACCTTCATTCATATATCAAAATCACAATCACCATTGTGCTATTACCTATATTATTCTAATATACATGCCTATACAAAAAGTAAATAGTTTTGCAGATAATTAACTATTTCATCTGTGACCTTGACCTTTGAACCAATAACCTTCATTCATATATCAAAATGGTTGTAAGGCTAATTCCTGCAATATTTTAATATATATGCATTTACAAAAAGTTAATAGTTTCCAAGATAATTAACCATTTAGGTATTCATTCACATCTGTGACCTTGATCTGTGAGCCCATGAGCTTCATTTATATATCAAAATGATCATTAGGATAATGCCTACAGTATTTTAATATACATGCCTATACAAAAAGTTTATGGTTTTTGAGATAATTAACCATTTCAGTACTTGTTTACATCTGTGACCTTGACCATTGAACCCATGACCTTTATTCATATATCAAAATGACCATTGTGCCATTACCTACAATATTCTAATATACATGCCTATACAAAAAGTTCATAGTTTTGCAGATAATTAACTATATTGGTATACTGGTTCATCTGTGACCTTGACCTTTGAACCTATGACCTTGATCTATGTATCAAAATGATCGTCATGTCAATGCCTACAAATAACTGAAAATCCTACGCCATTATCACCAGAAAATGTTTAAAAAATAGCATGTTTTACCAAAGGTCAAAAACTAGGACATGACCTTGACCTTTGACCTTGACATCAATTGAAAGAAAATCGCAAAACAAGATCAACAGTGAAAACTCCATACAATTATCTAAAGCCATTTTGAAGTTATAACAATAAATGTCTCATTTTAAAAATTATGTAATTATACGCAAAAAAAGAGTAACCTATTTTTCGTCTAATTTTTTGATTTCAGAGAAAAAGATTTTTTTGTCTTTTGGCTATTTATAGTAATGGCAGCCATATTGATGGGCGTGGTCAAACCCCGAACACAATTTTGAAAGGCTGTTACCCAGGCATGATAGTCACAAAGTTTCATCAAATTTGGATCAGTAGTTTTGGAGGAGAAGATTAAAATGTAAAGTTTATGCACGGCGGACGACGGACGGTGATAGATTGCAATAGCTCATCTGAGCCTTTTGGCTCAGGTGAGCTAACAAGTCTTTCATCCCCCATCCACAAGATTGTTATTTATAACAATGTTATTTATAACAATGGAACTTGTGACTTTGACTTATGCACTTAAATATGGTATGTGATACACTGCCTAATGCTGTGTTACATTTGTGCCTTGTTTAATCAAAATCAATCCATAGGCATGGAAGATATTGAGTGGACATGGTGTTGGAACAGACAACCAGACAGACAGATGGACAGAGTACAGTGTGATTTTATATAACCCTTAAACTTAATTGCAGGGAGCATAAATATGTGATTAAACTGTAAGTACAAACCTGCAAGTATATACATTTCCATTTTGATCTTCCATCTGGTAATTTGAACGATTACTCGTTGATTTTCTTCTTTCAATATTTCGGACATTTGTGTTAAATTGAACTTTTATACCTAACTTCTTTTGATAGTCATCTAAATATTTTACTAAAACATCTGCATGTGGAAACATTTCTTTGGAATAATGCTGCAGTAAAAGTGACTCGTCATCGCTAAGTAAGGAGTTCCAGTCATGTCGCATGTTAAACTCCTTGTTTGTTTTTCCGGTGTGTCTTTTGTTAATACTGATTAACGTTCTATGGCGGGGATACTTGGTATAGAAACTACCTATAAAAAAAAATAAAAAAATAAATAAATAAAATAAAATCATAGAAAAAATAAATGTTAAAAGAGATTTTACCTCCCATTCAAGAATATCCACATGTACTGAAGCATCACAAGCTATAGGTAAAGTACCGCAAATTTTGACCTTTGCAAATGGTGAAAAAGTATGTGAAAAAGGAATAACCTTGGATCATTTACAGTTTGGTTTGTGTCATAATATTGAAACGGAATAGTCCGCAAACTGTGCAAACCAGCACTATAACAAGAGATATTAGAAAACAAAACTTATAAGCTTGTCTAAGTTGTAAATTTATGCATAAAAACAGGTTTGCAAACTTCAAAATCTGATGTTTTGAATATTTACAATGTAACTGGACAGAACAATTTTATTCACTTTAAACCTTATTTGCTTCTACAAATAGTTACTCTATCTGAACATTTTGGACACTAATTTTTCAATCTCAAGTGATCCATGTTACCATACTTTAAGCCTCAGTGAAGGTCCTTTCATTGATATCAAGGCAATCTATTCTGGGATAGTGATCAATAAAGGATATTACACTGCAACAAATTACACTAATTACATTTCCAATTAGTGTTTATTTACACTCTGAAAAACGATGCTCACCCATTTATCCCAAATGTCAAAAAAGTACGAAGATCTAGAGCTATTTATAAATATACATATATTATGGCCTTAAATAGAAGATATAAATATGATCTATATCTTGCCAATACTTGTTTTGATCGGTATATTCAATCAGTTACCCTAGCAGTTACAACTCCAAGTATTATCTCTTTTATTTTCTGGTTTATATTCTGTGTCAATTTATGAGTAGTGGATAATTACAACGATGTTTTATGAAAAAATAAAGATGGGAAATTTCAATAACTACTAATTAAGTTAGGTATGAGTAGCATATAGGATTGGGGGTAGGATGTATCGTAATTAATGACGTCGTTATAATAGTGGTTTCTGCTTTATATCACAACTTGATTCATCTTCTAACTTGGACTGACATCAAAGCAACATCATGTTTTGGAGAAATATTTCACTTGACATATTTTAATGTAAAGATGTATTGATAAAGAACAAAATTATTTTCAAAATTGGCCTAAATTTGATCAGACTTGTATTTTTAAATGAAAATGATAACATTATTTCCCCAGATATTTTATAGTATATTACTTATAGCAACGTAAAGCTTTATCCTATTTCAGAGTAATATATTATTAAGAGATGTTTATAAGCTATATATCAATAAGTTTGGTATAAGAGAATTTTTCAAAATGGATAATAGCTAATATGCTTTAAAGACTGGCTTACATAATTACCTTGGGAATAATTCATTCCTTTGAACTATTTGTTTATATAATACATTTGTATATTTTTATAGAGCAGTGGAGTAAAGCAATAGAGGTTTATGTCTCGGTGAAGATCCTTTCAATTTAAGGCCGACAGTTCAAGGATAGCAGAGGAAACCGACATGCCTGGAAAACATCACCTTCCTTCGGCAAACAAACTTCCAAACTTTCTCACACTAAAATTTGAATCTGTCCAAGTCAAGGATTCAATCCTAGGCAGTCAGAGACACTGTGATTTGTAACCACACTTCAGGCCACTAAGCCACCAAGGCCACCTGTTTATGGAGGACTATCTTAATTTTCCATCAATAGGTTTTGTAAATGTACCATATGATACCCCATTAGTTTTTTATGTTTCCATTTTATATGGAACACCATAAGCTTATGTTTTGCTGGAAAAATGATGTTATTCAAGGAGATTGAACATATTTAATTCCAATAACAGTCCACACAAGTGTTATGGAGTGTTGATCAACCACATTCTAACAAGTATTTTTACAGTGCACAACCAGGGCTCAATCATTCTTAATGTTTAAACAGTCTGTTTCTGTGTCTATAATATTATTTAAATAATATTCCAACCACTCAATTGATGCATTAATTGTTGACAATTTTATTGTATATACTGCATACATTTACATTGTTGTATTTCAATTTTTGTTTCAACTGTGCCGATGACTTTACCCACCAATGTAAGTCAAGTCTGATGTTGTCTGGTACCTTGTAGGTATGTTAATGTGCAGTAAATGTTGTGAGTTAAAACAGTTTGAAATCCATAAGTTGAGCAGAATGAAATTCAAAATATTTTTGTTTGATGGACGCATCAGTAATTTAAAATAAGTCCAACCTGCCTTAAAGGCCACCTCTATATAAGGGCCACCTGATTATAAAAGCCAGTAGTATTGTATCCCAATTATAAAGGTCACTTTTACTGGTTCCCTTAGGTGGCCTTTATAGACAGGGTTGACTGTATTAGTAGTTTGTAGCAGTCTTTTTATACTGTACTTGTAATAAAGAATGAGATAATGTTGTTTCAAATGGTCCTGATATCACGGGGGTAATCCTGATACACCGTATTTCATTTACGTCGGAGTATTCCGTCGGTTTTAATTTACGTCCGAGTAAAATGATACATTTTGGTCGTTACGCTTTACGTTAAAGAGCAAAGAACACGGTTTTTCATATAACTTCACAAAAACGAAACTTAAAAAGAAAGCAAAAGTTTATTCGCATTATATTTGATGGTACTTAACTGCCTCATATAAAATCTTGCAAGAAATAGTCATATTTTTCACGTTCCTGTAACATTTCCATTTTTGGCCGGTCCCTTTGTTTAGCAGCTGATTTTAATAAAGAGGGTTTGGATTCAAATGATGTTTCTACTCAAAATTATCAAGAAACGACTATATTTTCATAAACTTGCGAAGACAGAAGCTTTACTCTGCTTTTAAGCGAAATTTAATGTTTCGTTTAAGCTGAGTAGCATAAAAGTTACGCTTTCCGACCAGCTGTGTTATGCTTTACGTGAAGACATGTTACGCTTTCCGTTTAATATGATTCGAAATTGACAGAGCACACTCTTCATTATAACTTTAGAACAAACGTCTTTATCGATTAAATCTTCACTGGTTGTTTCAGAAGTGATTCAGAAAGCATTGCAGAACATGATTTTATTTTTGAAAGAAAGAATGCAGAACCATACAGTTCGTAACTTGAACCAATAAAGAAAACAAACAACAACATACAATGCACACGCTATTCTCCGAAAAGGAAACACTTGCGAAAGGGTAAACCGACTTAGAGATAGTTATACTAATTATACAAATAAAACAACAGTCAACCCTGCTGATAAAGGCTACTCAAGGGAACACGTAAAAGTGGGTTTATGGGTAGGTGGCCCTTATACAAGTTTCGAATGACATGAATAAAGAGCAATTGAGATACATAAAGCAAGTGGCCTTTATATAAAGGTAGTCTGTAAGGCAAGTTAAACTGTTCGTGTCAAATACCATTTTGAAAAGGAAAAATGTAGTTTATATATATGGTTTCACCTGGTCCATGGGGTCAGTTGAGTTATTGCAATCTATCACCGTCCGTCGTGTGTCGTGCGTCGGTCGTAAACTTTACATTTTGATTATCTCTTCTAAACCTATTTGAAACTTTGTGATTATCATGCCTTGGTAACAGGCATTTACAATTTTGTTCGGGATTTGGTCACGTCTAAGAAGATGGCTGCTGTTACTACATATAGCAAAAAAGACAAAAAAATCTTTTTTCTCTGAAACCAAAACGTGCAAGCAAATTTCGATTTGATATTTGGATTCAGGATAACTGGGAGCATGAAAATTGTGTTTTTCATGAAAACTGGACGAAAATAGGTAACGTGTGTTCTGCTTAAAGTTCATAATTTTTAAAACTCAAAAAAGGTTTACTCTATGGAGAATTCACTGTTGATCTTGTCTTGCTATTTTCTTCGAATTAATGTCAGATCAAAGCTGCAGGCCATGTCCAAGTTTGTGACCTTTGATTCAAATTGTTAATTTTTTAAACATTTCTGGTGATAACGCATGGGATTTTCAGTTTATTGTAGGTATTTACATGACGATCATTTTTATACATAGATGTAGATCAAGGTCATGGGTTCAAAAGTCAAATTCAAACATGTACAAGTAAACCAAAATTGTTAATTATCTGCACTGACTATTAACTTGTTGTATAGGCATGTATGTTAGAATATTGTAGGTATTGACATGCTGATCATATAGATCAAGGTCTTCAGTTCAGGGTCAAAGGTTACAAATATAAGAAGAATAAAGAGGGTTAGGGTCTAGGTTACAGATATAAAAAGAATACTGAAATGGATACAATTGTTATAATTACATATTATACCAGTTTTAATTTTACAGCACTAACTTAACTAATCTATATAAATAGATAATGGCATCACTTTCTACATTTTATCTCAACCAACCTGTAATTGTGTTGGGACGGTCATTGATCCATTGTATATAATCAGGTGAGCGTTAAGGTACATCTAGCTATTGTTTTAATGTTTAACTTTTTGATCTAAGAATATATATGAGTTGGGTAATGGTGTTTTAAGCCCCAGTCAAGATTCTTCCACAGATATCGAGACGGTCAATTCATAGATGGTGAATGAAACAAGTGTACAAGAGAATCCGCTGACCTTCGGCAAGTGAACTGTCAAACTTTCTAAAACTGTCCCGAGTGGGACTCGCACCAAGGCGGTGAGAGGCACTGTGATCCATAAGCCCACCCTTTAGACCACTCGGCCACTCGTAAAATACAATTTCACTTGACTGGGGCGTAAAAAACAATTACCCAACTCAACTACATTCCTATATGAAAAAGGTAAAATAAAAAAAATAAATGAACTATATTTGATCCTTTTCAAGGCCCGGTCACACAGCGCTTTACGGCTTATCACGGCCATAACACGTCAAAAAGTGGTCTCCCGTTAAGCAGACGATATTGTTCGCGTTGATGTGGAGTTTAAGACGAGCTCCAGTCGATTTATAGACGTGACAGGAGGCGGCGAAAAATCCGAACAGCGTCGCACGCGGCAAAAAGTTTTGAACTGCTCAAAACTTTAGTCCGCGGACAACCACGGGTGACACGTGGTAAAGACGTGAAACATACGTGAAACGCAGGTGATAATCAGCGTTCCGGCAGTGATTTAAACTTGGTAAGACGCGAAAGCTTAGCGGTCTGTCACGGGCAAAGCGCGGTCATCGAACGTATGTTACACGTTGGTATAGCGAGTGATTAGCGGCTTATCACTAAAAAATGGATTTTTCCGCGTACAAAGCACTACCTTAACCCGTTAAACGATGTCTCAAACGACTGATCACTGCCTTTATGAGGATGCCTTCTTCGATGTACGATACAATTGTGCAGAGATTAACACCAGCACTTACAACGAGACTACCAACTGGAGAGCACCCCTTGAACAAGGCCTGAAGGTTGCTATCGCCCTGAGGCATCTTGCTTCTGGCTCCAAGTACCGTGAGATGCAATATGCCTGATGGGTCCCCCACAACACCATAAGTCTAGTGGTGCGTGAAGTCTGTGAGGCAATCGTCCACGAGTATGCTCATAAGATGCTCTCCCCGCCAGACACCGAGGTCCAGTGGCGCCAGGAAGCTGATGATTGGTACCCCAGGTAGAATTTTCTACATGTCATTGGGATTATAGATGGGAAGCATATTGCGTTTAAAGCTCTTGCCAACGCTGGGTCCGACTTCTTCAACTATAATGTTCTCTTCAGTGTTATCCTCCTGGCATTTCTGTCTTCAGAGTTAACTGTTCCTGTGGATAGACGAAAGCGGCAAGGGCTGATGCCCACGTCTACAATTAAAGTTAGTTCAAGGAGGGTCTACAGAACAATGACATCGCCGAGTTCCAACAGCCAGATCCTCTGCCAGGTGACACACAGGATATACCCTACTTACTGGTAGGTGACGATGCCTTCGGGCTCAAGGCCTACATGATGAAACCCTACGCTAACAAGGACGTGCACAGTCAAATGGGTCTAGGGTGTCGTGGGGAGCCTAATCCTCAGCTAGGGCCTTGGCCTTGGTTTTCCACGTCCTCTTCTTGGCAACGTAACCCTTCTTCCTTGGCATGATGAAATAGAAAATTGCGTGGAGATGTGGACTGCAGAAGATCTGGATCGGCAATTGTGAAGACCAGCCGTGCGCGGGGCGCTTTTATATGCACCGCAAGCCAAGCTTCCGACGACGCCGAGCCGCTGTTACCCGTGATTGGGCAGTGCTATGGCAGTGGAGTGCCCGTTTTACGTCCGCGCTCAACTCTTGATCGGCAGTGCTACAGACGCGATGCCTTGGTTACTTGCCCCGCGTTCGAACACGTTCAAAACCATTTTAGCCTTATACGTGGCTAGACGTGGTTAGCCGTGCTTAGGTGCTTCAGTAGTGCAACAGCCGCCGGCGGCAACCCCGTACAAAGCACGACCAAGTCAAATTTGAACAAAAATTACCAGTTACGACTACGTCTACCAGATAATCATAAAGTTTTGTACGTGATTTAGAAGTGGAGTATAGTTTATGTAATTGTCTTAACTATCTATAAATCGGTTTACACTTGTATAAGGGCCACCTACCCATAAACCCACTTTTACGTGTTCCCTTGAGTAGCCTTTATCAGCAGAGTTGACTGTAGTTTTATTTGTATAATTAGTATAACTATCTCTAAGTCGGTTTACCCTTTCGCAAGTGTTTCCTTTTCGGAGAATGGCATGTACATTATATGTTGTTTTTTCTTTCAAGTTACGAACTGTATGGTTCTGCATTCTTTCTTTCAAAAATAAAATCATGTCCTTCAATGCTTTCTGAATCACTTCTGAAACAACCAGTGAAGATTTAATCGATAAAGACCTTTGTTCTAAAGTTATAATGAAGCGTCTGCTCTGTCAATTGCGAATCATATAAAACGGAAAGCGTAACATGTCTTCACGTAAAGCATAACACAGCTGGTCGGAAAGCGTAACTTTTATGCTACTCAGCTTAAACGAAACATTAAATTTCGCTTAAAAGCAGAGTAAAGCTTCTGTCTTCGCAAGTTTATGAAAGTATAGACATTTCTTGATAATTTTGAGTAGAAACATCATTTGAATCCAAACCCGTTTTATTAAAATTAGCTGCTAAACAAAGGGACCGGCCAAAAATGGAAATGTTACAGGAACGTGAAAAATATGACTATTTCTTGCAAGATTTTATATGAGGCATTTAAGTAACATCAAATATAATGCGAATAAACTTTTGCTTTCTTTTAAAGTTTCGTTTTTGTGAAGTTATATGAAAAACCGTGTTCTTTGCTCTTTAACGTAAAGCGTAACGACCAAAAATGTATCATTTTACTCGGACGTAAATAAAAACCGACGGAATACTCCGACGTAAATGAAATACGGTGTATCAGGATTACCCCCGTGGATATTGCTACTAGAGTAAGCTTTGAGTACATTGATATATATATATAACCACAGTCTCTAATGATGTTTAATGGACATCTTACTTTCTTCTATATAAGTATATATAATTATATCCACTTATGTCTTAATGAGTATGATCTTCAGGTATAATTTACAATAATTACTCAAAGCTTAACATAGATAGCTAATGGTATTTTGTCCGTGAAGATTTACACGTATCATTGCTTCTAACTGAGACTTCATCAAAGTTAATCATGTTAAAGTCTATTTGGGTTTTTCTTCATTAAGCAAAGGAGTTATGTTGATCTTATTTGATCTTTTTTGATTTATTGAATTCAAAGCCTACATGGCCGTAATCCCAGAAATGAGACATTTTGTAAATTTTAGAATATAACATTTTTCAAATTTTATCCTGCCTCACACAGAAATATATCCATTTTTTACCTTTTGTAAGACATCTCTGTCAGACACATAACCAAATCCATATCAGTCCATGTGACATAATTCAGAACTTTATACTTAAGTAGTAAAACCTGCTGTGGTACTGACAGCAAGCTATAGTATTCAAAGGAGTGGAGTGGCATATTGGAGTTTTATGCACCAGTTAAGATTCTTTCAATTATATTGAGGTTAGTTCATGGATGATGGAAGGAACTGGGGTGCCCACAGAAAACCAACTAACTTCAGCAAGCAAACTGACAAACTGCTTTACACTAAAATCTGTCCTGAATTGGATTTGAACCCTCGGCCATGTTAGGCACTGTTATCCATAAGCACATACTTTAGACTACTAGGACAGCAAGGTCCCAACAGTTCAGGTATCAGCTCTTTATCATCACTAACACTTTAATGAATTCAAATTCCCTTGTTTTTTCTAGGGAAATTTTCATATTAAATTCTATTTCACATCATGTGAATATTTCTTTTTACTTCAGTAATCTCTGTAACAATTACATGACAACTAATTTGTATTTTTTCTTTATGTTTCAGGATTTAATCAGATATGTTACAGATCAGGCTCCAGTATTACACACACCTAGAAGTCTTACACAGTCTTAAAAACAATCTTCTTAAATTTGCAAAATATCAGTATAAATGTCTTTATCATAGACTTATTGTCGTCCTGGTACAGAGATAATGTGATTGCACGCTGCTGTACCTTAACACTGCGGATACACAAAGTCGAGGATAATTGGCAACTCAATCAGACACCACTGGTTAAACTGGTGTTATAGCATCATAAAATGTGACTGAAGTTTTAACAAATTAACTAAAGTTAAGTGAAACAGGCTCAATTACTGCATGGGTATGAATAGCAAATAGTTATAGTTGCATTGAAATTTATCAATTTTTTTGTAAATGTATTTGTAAAAACTGAATTCAGAAACTTGATGGCCTCAGACTGACAGAGCTGTGATTATGGTAAAAATAGGTAATACATTAGTAAAGGAGTACCCTGCCATGGCTAATGTCCCACACAACTGAAACATTGTTAAAAGTGCATGTCGATATCTTTTGTAAAAAATGATATACTGGAACAGCACATTTTTCAAATTGCCATTGTCAATGTATTTCAGTGCAGGTAATTTTTGGGTAAATTTTTCTGATTTTTGTATGGTTTACCATCTACAGGCATCATCACATATACATTAACATATGTTTTATTGACCATGGGTAGCAAAATTAAACTTGGGCTGTGACATCCTCCTCTTTCAAACCACTGCAGTACCTGAGTTGATTGAGTACTCGCTTCATATATGGGATGGTGTGGCTTCTGACAAGAATCCAAAATAGGTAGTGATTATTCTTTCACCAAGCATTCAGCATTTAGAAATGAAAGTCATTGGATCCTTAAGAAGAGACCTTAAAATTTGGTGCCCCATGTCATGGCAGGCTTGACACTTTAAAGAACCCTTGCTGCATATTGCCCTGACTGCAATACAAAGGTCAAAATTTCTGCCACTCAACTACATAATATAGCTAGTAATGTCTTGATCTTGAATGGAACGTAAAACCCCATTCAATCAATCAACCAATCCTCTTTTACAATTGCTACAGCGAAGGGTCAATAAAACATATATTGCCCACTCATCCCTGTTATAATTGTATAATAAAAAAAATCAATTCGTAGACTGAAAATGTGTTACAAATTACAAGTTAACGCCACAAAGTCAATTACTGGTCTTTAAATCCTATTATTGTTCATATATTATCCACAATTCAATTTTACCTGAAACTAATGCCCAATATTTTCCATTATGCTTAAAATGGGATCAATATTGACATGTTACAAAAAGGTTCCTGGGGTCTTAAGTCAATTTCCAACCGGATATTTTTAGCAAAATAATTGAAAATTTATCAGATGAATTCTTGCATTATACAATTTATATTTTATTCTTATAATTGCTGTATATAGATTTTCATTCAAATGGCTGTTTTAAGTTTACTAAAAGGTACGGTAATGCTGCTCAAGATCTAATGCTTGTGGTATATACGTTACGTTACAATCATCACGTTACTACTTCATGTATATATCCATTTCATTCTAATAAAGTTATATTTTAAATTTTTAGATCTTTTTTAAAGGCAATTGCAAAGTGTTTCCTTAGTTAAATTGGTTAAAGAATATTTTGACATTTTGGACATTTTTTCAACCCCTTGAAAAAATTTTAGTTAAGAATTTTTGTTCAAGCACTACTGATGAGGAATTGTATTCTGAAACGACCAGTTAGTGCTGTAAAATTAACACTGGTATAATGTTATTTAATTGACCAAAAGCCATTACTATACATACATGTAAATGCAATGAAAGTCCTAGAAAAAACTCTTTCATTATGAATGAAATATTGAATCATTTTAGGCTGCAGTTTGAAATGCAAGACCACAACTAAATCAACCAACAATGACCACAATACACTTGAAAAATAAGTGATAAGAACAATTACTACTGCATATGGGCTTGTTCCATTCTGGAGTAAATTGACCAGCCCCAGATATTACTTTTACTCCACTTTTTGTATACAACTGAACTATTACAATTGTATAGAAAGGAAGGGAAAACCTTATGATTACAATACTTCTAACTATTCCTTTACTCAGGGATATTGAAAGCCTTAGTAAGGCTTGTCACCAAGGCTCTAAAAATGATTAATGACCATCATCACAATATTGTTGATAAGTATAATGTCTCTGTATCCAAAATTACTCAGGATATATTTGATGTCTCATAGTTCTATATTCCTTTCATTCCTATTTTTTATAATTATGTGGCAGTGTAGCTAGCTAAACGGGAGTTGCTAACTCTTTCATGAGCATCTGACCTAATTTCTCTGTGGAAGTTCACACGTTTAACTTTTTGCTTGGTTTCAAGATTTTAATTTGTTTTTTGGAATTGTGACTTGGACATGGACTGGTTTGTTTGTGTTGGACTTTTGGGATTTTGATTTAGACATGGACTGTTATGTTTTCTTTGATCACATAGTCCATTCACTCATTTCAGTACATGCACTCATTAAATCATCAGAAAAACATAACTGCTCATAACCATCATGCTTATGAAAACAAATCATAAAATACCGCCCACATAAATGTCAAAAATCTGAATTCAATTATGTTCTAAAGACACTTTTCTTCCTTGGGAAACCATTAAATATTTGAAACATGTACTCTTAAAATGGCTTCCCTTATAACAAATCAGGTAAAATAGACATTTAGCTTGAGATGTTCTTTCCTGTTGTTTTCTAAAATGCTTGATAAAACCCGCAATTTAATTTGGGAGAGCTGACTTGGCATTATTTAATCCATCATCAGAAACCCAACATGTTAAAAAAAATAAATACATGTCAAATTCAATTTTTAAAAACTTCTTCTATTTATGGAAACAATTTCAAGTCAGAAGTCTCCTTCACAGACACTCCTTTTATAAAAGTTTAATTTAGTATTAAATTAAGCACAGTGATGAACAAGATTTAGCATCCAAGTTGTCAAATTAGGCTAATGAAGATGTCAAGTTTGGCTAATGAATTCAAGTTTTAAAGACACGAGTCTTAAATGCAATTACGAAATCCAATACTGCATGATCTTTGTAGAAGAGTTCCATGATGTTCATTTAATTTTAAAAAGGATTGGTGTGTGGCTGTGTGTGTGCAATTAAATAAGGAAACTGCAAAAATTACCAGTAATTAAGAAAACAAAAAAGTGTCACAAACAGTATAGATTGCCTTGACAATTTGCTATAAATTAAGTATATAAAGACAATATCTTAAAGCACACCCTGGTCTACAATTGATGTTTTGCATGATGATACAGTAACACTGATATATACCAGCAGCCAGTCTAGTGTCTTATGGTGTGAAAGAGCATCATCTGAACTAAGGACCTTACTACTTTATATATCTCTAAAGCTGTGATAATAATAACAAAAAGAACAATCACAAACTATGCCCTGGCCACACCTGTCAGGGGTTCGAATATCCAACCTTATAATATTTGGATCCAGTGCTTTATCAACTATGCCCTGTTTGCATATATGGACAATCAATTGAGAAATCCTGTTTGCATATATGGACGATCAATTGAGTAATGCTGACAAAACGTTACCATCATCTTTTTCTTCTAACAGATAATTACAGATTCTTTGACTATGTGAATCTTTCTTTCCTATGTGATAACCCACAGTGATATCAATATTTATATAAAAACTACTGTTATGTATAACAACAGACAACAGGATATTAGCTACTTAGAAACAATTGTATTTTATTGATGGAAGAGTAGAGATCTCGGAAATGAAGTTATCTGTAAAAACAACAAATTTGATCATCCTATCCCGAGGATCAATACACCAAAGATCTGTTTGCCATATTAAGGCTTTATGTTCCTTTCATAAAACTGATCAATTATTCCTGACTTATATAAATATGTTTTTTGAGTAATTTGTTATCTGATGATTTGTATTTATTCAAGTGGCAATTCCTGAGAAATGACATAAAAATATTAATATCCGTTGCCCGAAGGGCACCCGTATTACAACTTTGGTAAATAAAAACTACTGCTATTATGTATATTGTATTGTATTGTCAGATGGGTTGGACAAAAAAAGCAGACTGAAAAATTCACCCTAAAGAAAACCAATTTATAAATTCATCAAATGTTAGTTTTACCATCCTGAGTTATTTAAGAATGTCCATTTCTGCACTGATAATTTGATTGATGAGGTTATGACTCTGAACTTTGGCCTTGGCTTACTGCAGGAAACAGACATATAAAAAAAGTCTAAAAACACTTTTAGCCAAAATATGTTTTCACCAATGGGGATGACTACACTGGCTAATAATGCTGACCTAGTGAATTCAATATCTAACACTTTTTAGAATAGATAAAAATATGACAACCATACCTGATACATTTGCTCTTTCAAAAACTACATAATCTCTGTGACTTCTCTCTAAAAAGTATCCAATCTGAAGGCCACTTGGTCCAGCTCCAATAACACAGTAGTCATGGTAACTGGTGGTTGTTGTTATGGATACCAAGGTCAAGAAAATACAGCATATGAGAAGTGAATATGATACAACAGCTTGATGATAACTCATGACAGGTTTACAAAACAGTTCCTGCTACCTGAAATATACAAAAATGAAAATGTATTGTAGTTATTGCAAAAAACTTGAAGTTGTTGATATGTATTTCTGGACAAATTAACTAGAACATAATAATTAATATAAACAATATATATTACAAGTTCAGGGCTACAGAAATCTTTACAATACTGTTGGACATTATAAGAAACCAATAAAACAAACAAAAAATCCCCAAAAAATTAAAACAGCCTACAGCTCTATCTCTTGAGGTCTGAAGCAATGGTGTAAAGCTGTAACACAGTTGACACGGCAACTAGAGGCTGTTGCTATGGCTACCATAGTCCAGACTAAAAATGTATAATGATAAATATTTGTACAATGCATATCTCATACAACAGCTTGGGAAAGATAAGTGATGACAATTCTAAAAACATGACAACAGAAATATTGTGAAAAAATGATGAAAAACAAATGGTAACAAGTGTGGCTTTGGCATTATAATGATTAATACAATATCTACATTATAATGATTAATACAATATCTACCTAACAAAATATACTGTTTGATATAATGACTAATTATGTGTATTATAACAAAAAATAAAAGAGCATGATCAAAGGTTAATATTTAGAGGAAGTTGACATCTGTGTATAATTGTTAGATAGACAATACATGAACCAGTAAATGGGAAATTGTTGTTTCCACTGGATATGGAATATTGAATAATTTCATAATGTATTCTGTAGTGGACTTGTTAGATTTCACACACTGTGCCATTATCACTTTCTTTCATGTAGCAATATTTACAATTGTCATTTTTTCTCATTCTATGACACATTTTGTGCAATTGTATGTCATAGTGTTATAGATAATAATTGACATCATCATGTAAATACGTCATTAACTTGTTAAGTCAAATCCCCGTGTTTGAATACACTACAATCACCTTCTGATGTTAACTTTTACAGTTAAATACAATAAGAAATGTAAACATGTGCAAAAGTTAATCAATGTACATCTGATTTGATTTTCCCGAAGTAGTATAAATACAAATTATGGTGAGTGGAAGAACTATTTTTTGTTATCGTTTGTGCTTCTGGATTGTGATTCGGAGATGGTTGTGGGCACTGCCATTTTTTTTTTCGATGGTGGGTGTCGAGGCAGAATAATAAAATTAAATGTTTTAAAATACACACATGGTATTACATATTTTGTTGTTGTTTTTTTTAATTGAAGATTGTAAATATAAGAAATGACTTTTTTACCGCAAGTATGAATAACAATGGCTAGTCCAAATTGCATGAGGGCAAAGCCATTCATGTATAATTTGGTCTGGCCATTGTTATTCATACTTGTATCGATAACGAAAAAAATCATTTCTTAAATGATAATAATCACTTAGACAATGACATTTGTATTTATAATTAAAAATAACACACTCAACAAATGACAAAACTTTTCTGTGCTAATCTTAGAAAAAGAAAATGTTTGTTAAAATGTCTTGCCTTGACCTTTAAAGCAGCGGTAGAAATCAAATACCAAACTTTTATATACTTATAGCTTTTTTATATTTATTTACATTATGTAAACAATTAAACACTCATCGAAAAAACACAAACAAAATTGGAAACCATAAAAGTACCAATACAAACTACCTGTGTAACACTGTCAAATTCATAAATAAATATAGAAAGGTCTTTATTTAAACTAGTACCGTATGTATGGTCTTGTTTGATAAGGAATGGTTTGAACTTAAATTACATATTATACCAGTTTTAATTTTACAGCACTAGACGGCCGTTTCGGAATACAATTCCTCATCAGTAGTGCTTGAACCAAAATTATTTTGAAGATGTTGAAAAGCTACCCAAAGGACCAAAATATATTTTACCAAATTAAGCTAAAGAAATACTTTGCATGATGGAGTATACCTTAGTTTATGAAAATATGAAATGCACCTGTACGTTATTACTGAAAATTACACTTTTGTCATCAATTATAAAGTACATTGCCCCAGACACTCATTAAATACCTATGTAATACATCATATAAGGAACAACTGTCATAAGTTTGTCCTTATTAATAATAATTTTCAACCACTGTTTTTATTATTTTGAAACATAATATGACTGATAACATTTAAAAGCTAAACATGTATTTATTTTACTGCATAAACCACTGAGAAACTAATCAAAAACAAACATACCAGTCCATGCTCAAATAAAACAAAACAAAAGTATAAAGTAAAAACTTTGAAAACTGACAAATTAAGTTCAACCTGTGAACTTTCACCAGGGACGTGACGCTGATTGCTCTGGAAGGAAAAGAACCTCCTGTATAGCTAACAATGTCAAATGTGAAATAAAAACTAAAGAACGAAAGGACCTAAGAACTAATATCTATGGAATGTATAATTTTGGAAGCAGTCTCAGACATCATACTTAGAAGCAGTCTCAGGCATCATACTTATACCGTGTATATGATGAGGTGGGTAACTGAATTATTGAGTTTGAACGTATTAACATATTAACTGTTTTCATGGATGTTGTGTTTTCTCAGAATATGTTAATTTACATGTACGGTACTATCACAATTATTTGTTCAACACCAAGCTAAAACTGGATTCAATCATGCATACATATTTAAATCAATACAAACTTATATAATTCATATTTCAAACAAAATTTTCTGTTATGAAACCCTGTAAATACAACAGGTGTTTACATCAAGGCATAATCACGGAAGTTTTATCTGATAACATTGTTTACATGTATATATATCCAAAATAGCCAGGAACATTTTAATTGTAATGTCAAAATAATCATTACAATGCTTATATATAATAAAGCAAATCCTGGTTAACAGCTGTATTTGTATCTCAGTACTCTCTCTCATGGAAATCTCTCTCTCTCATGAATACTGTCTCCCATATGTAGTTTTTCTTAAGGTTGCCCTAATTTTCTTTAAATAATAAAAATTAAGAATTTATGATAAATTTTGAAAGACTATGGGTCATCACCTTGGGGTTACTAAAATTGTAATTAGTCTTAATTTCATTTCTATGTGACCCATTTAATTAATTATGTCACACTAGAATATATCATGTAAAATGTACTTTATGGGTACCAGTGCCTATCATTTCAAAATTTAGGTAATCACATAAATGTATATGAGTAAAGATTTTTTGCGCTTATATTGAGGCAGTGGGTTTATGTATAGTGGAGGGAACCAGAGTGTTTAGACAAAACACCAATCTTAGGAAAGAGAATCAAGAAACTTTTTCACATTAGGATTGTCCCAAATGGGATTTGAACCTAGACAATGAGAGGCGCTGTAATCTGTGAGTGTATACTTTGGAGCATTCAGCCACTGAGGCCTCACAGAGAGAGAGAGAGAGAGAGAGAGAGAGAGAGAGAGAGAGAGAGAGAGAGAGAGATTATATGAGTAATTACAGAATATCAAATTTATTAATTGAGTACGGCTTGAATAAGATTTTATGCAGCAAGTGTTATTTCTCTTATACAACAACAAAATGACATAATGCGTGATTTTAAATTAATATCACTTGAAGCTATGATTCAGAGACAAACTACATGATAAAAAAATTATAATCATTATACAGTAACCATGTATTATCAAACAGATCAGAATTTCTTATCAACATATTCGTTAAAACGTATCTAATCATATATAAAACAACAATCAAGAATTCTCATCACTACTAAAGTATCAGATGTTGATTTATATGTTATAATATAAAGCACTTAATTGATATTTCATCTTCAGAATTATTAATACAGGTTATCTTTATTGGTATTTACAGCCACAATGATCAAACCATATATATATATATACAAAATAATATTCATCAGGCTGACCAATCAAATTTATTTATTTGTCCAGGAGATCAGTACATTTTCAGTGCACAAGGTTGCCATTTAGATACTTTTTTTATCATTGTTTGATTTCTGTACAATTTCCATACAAAAAGTTTGAAGTTTAAGTACCGTACTTATAATTAAAAAAAATAATCAAAAAGGGAAAAATCTGTCTAATTTGACCTTTTCATTTTATCTGTCCATTTATCTGTTTTTATGGTACAAATCCATCAAAAATTGAAAATTCTGTCGAATTGGTCAGCCTGAATCATAAATGTATAGTATTGTACATACATACTGACATACATACACATAGTATGTTATATAAAACACACAATCATGTTTACTCGGTATATATCTCGATGTAAAACCCTGTCCACAAAGGACAAATCAATTCTAATTTTGTTAGATTTTAATTCTAATTATTTTAGATTGTTATTTATTAATAAACATTAACCTTAATTTTAAAATGAACTTATTCAAACTAAGTAAACATTTTGCTGCTGATCTCTAGTTTGTTATAAGTATGTAGCAGTTAAATTTTATTTGTGTTTACCTAAATTTTCTTCAACTTGTGTATACTTGCACTGGCATTCATTAAAATAAAAAAAAGTATTATGACGTTATGGTAGGAGTATTTTTTGTCTATTTACCTAAGTTTTCATTAACTTATATATTACCTGTTGCTTATAAAACTGAAGTACATACAACTGACATACAGTACAATGGTTTAAATATAAATATATATTTGTGGTTTTATAAACCTACCTACCTTACAGTATATATAACAATAGTATTTGGTTTTATTTCTCTGTTTATACTCCTAATAATCACACAGGTTTTCCTTTATAACAGTCCTGTTTCATAACTATATAATATTTGCATTAAGTATACTCATTTCATTTTACATTCATACAAGAAATTCCTATTATTATTGGCTACTGTGACTGATAAGCTCCGCCTCCATAATCCATATTTTCACGGAATTTCAATCCAGGATATGAAACTAATCAACCCATGAATCAAGCTGTTTATCTAAAACGAAGATCCTGGACTGTGGAATATAACTTGTTAACAACCTATACTAGGATCAATAACATCAACTACACATATAAACATAATGTAAGAAAAAACTCATGAAGGATACTCAAATTGGTTTCATTTAATTCCAATATCCTTAAAGCTATATATATATATCTGTCATGATTTTAGTTTTCAATTATGATTATTTTCAGTATAAAACCCGAGAAAAAACCATGCATTTGTTTAGTAAAAATGAAACTAGCTTTTATAAAAATTGAAAGAGATTCATAATTGAAAATTTAAAAATAATTAAAAGATACTATTTCACTAGAACACTAGTATACCATTCATAAAGCAGGTTATTGAAACCATGTTCTATATTCATTTTGGGTCCTTTGGAAGAGATATTAAAAACTGATGCTTCATGTCATGACAGGCGTGGTACATTAAAGAACCCTCTCCACACCTATAGCTGGTGACATCTCGTATAAGTGACATATTCTTGCCTGGGAGAAAAAACCCATTGAAACAATACATGTAGTACCACTTCACCTATAGCTGGTGACATCTTGATATATAAGTGAAATAGTCTTGACTTGAATGTAAAACACTATTCTATCAATCAACAAATATTGTATTTATTTAATCTGAACAAAAATTGAAGTCTGGAAATCATTCTGTTTTGACAGTTTTTACTGTACTGGTACACAGGATGTATGTGTGCATGCAGTCATGTCCTGGCTAATGTACAATTTAATTCTCACTTCTTTTATCCCACATAAATGTACGAAACCCTTCAAGACGAAAATAAAAAGAGAGTATCTTAATAAAAATTCATTAAAATACAATCCCCAAAGGGGTTTATACCATGCAATTCTTTATCAATACTGAAGTCTATGAAATTGCTTTTACTCATCAAAGGGTTCCCATTATTGCAATAAAGTATGGGTAACAGCAGACAAAATCAATGGCAGTTTAACAAATGGCTGTTCTCATGTGATAAGAAAAAAGTTAATTAACTGGAAAACTTTAAAAATCCATTTAATTATAATAAAACAAAACATTGCTATCAGAACTGTAGTCACACAAGTGGGACTAAAAATAAATGACTGAACAGTGTTAAAGTTAGTCATAATACTGTCTGTGTCTTTAGGTATCCTATGGTGATTGATCTAAGAATTAATTTACATTTCAGCCTTGACCTTTAACCTTGTTTTTAAGTAACCAGAAAATAACAGATATTTTCATTAAATTGTTATCACTATTGACCATATTCAGCTGGCAGTTTTCCAATGGGCAAGACAGAGGCTCTTTCACTGACCAATTCTTTTGACCAATTGCATCACAGAATGCAAGTTTTCATTTGTCACTGGACTACAGTAGTAAAGTGATAAACTGGTTATCATCCTTAATAAGAATGTTGTTCATGAAAAATGCATTGAGAACACTTAAATTACTGTATGTGGAATGGAAATATAAAATAAATGCATATAATAACCTTGTCCTGCAGTTTTTTTATGTTAAAAAGTTCAAGGTCATAAGGTAAAAACTTTTGGTTATAATAGGAACATCTTGCCACAAGAAATAATATGCCAAAACAAAAGTCCCATACATGGATAATATAAGTTATACAGGGCTTTGGCAGGTTACACGGTCCCATGTACCCCGTCAAAGATTTATGTACCCTGAGCCGCAGGCGAAGGGTACATTCATCTTTGACGGGGTACATGGGACCGTGTAACCTGCCAAAGACCTGTATAACGTTTTTGTCACCCTTCAAAGCGTTACCAGTTGGATCTTTTTAACTTCCATTTCGTATTTTCTGTGACTTGCGTGCGTTGTCGCCATGTTTGTTTACCGTAACTAGACGTCAGAGATGTACGAGTTACTTCCCTTTTACCGCTAAACGTTGCGTGCTCTCATGTACCCCGGCAGATTTCCGAACATCATTCCATGTACCCCGGCAAGTTAACCAATCGCTATGCGAGAAATTTCTTTGAAGGGTGACAAGATATATTAACCTATGGTTAACAAACAGCTCAAGAAACAAACAAATATTAAATACATGTACTATCAAAATAAAGGAGAAACAAATCCCTGATTATACAACTGGGGGCCATCTGATCATTTTATTCAAGGGAGTCAAAAAGAACAGCCATCTGATCATTCTATTCAGGGGCATTATAAAAAGGAGACATCTGAGTATTTTATTCAAGGGTGTCAGAAAGAGCAGCCATCTGATAATTTTATTCAAGGGCATAAAAATGAACAGCCATCTGATCATTCTATTCAGGGGCATTAGAAAAAGAAACCTGCAAAACTCGACAAAACAATTACATTAAAAATAAGGTTAACATCCTGTATGGTCAGAGACTTTAATCATACAGATAAAACAAACATGTAGAAATTAAAGAAAAAAATGACAACATAAAAATCTGAATATAGATGAGATGACAGTATTAAATGACATAGTGATTTGTTTTTTAAAAAAAAGGTTGAATTAATAATCAGATATACATTAAGTGGAGTGGAGTTTGCACACCAATCAGAATTCTTCTTTCTCTTATATTAATAGTGTTTCAGTGAACCAGTAGCTATAAGTATTTACATAATGTCAACTGAAAATGCACCATGACTTTTTAAAGCATTTATAAGGCCATTCTTGCTCAGTTTCTATTTTATTTTATCCAAATATGTTTAATTTACTAAATTTTTATTGACATACAGTTTAGAAAATGGCCAGTCCACCATTTTCTTCTTGGATGGACCAACAGAGTCTATAACAAACATACAATCACTGTATTTAAGCAGCACCCGGCCTCACTTCCCTGGTGGACTTGTCAGTTCCAAAGGTTTTACTTTGCTTCTGGATTGTGATTCGGACATGGATAAGTATGTTTGTTTTTGATTAGTTATAAGATTGTGGGGGAAACAGATGTACATGCACAGTGTAGAGGAGACAACAAATGACCTTTAACCTTTTGCTAGTAAACTAAAAAACTTTCCCACACTCTACCTTTAGGTAGTGAAATACTGGTAATTATCTACCAGTATGTCACACTTGGTAATTCAACTAATGAGCTAATAAATTTTCACAAATCTAGTAAGATTTGAACAATGACAAAATTTTACCTTCAAGAAAGGAAGTTTCAAATAAATTTACATAAAAATGTAACAGAAAATAAAATCTTATTTATCTTGTTTAATTGCCGAAGTATTTGTATATAACATTTTTAATACAGCATATAAACATACTAATAATTTCCATTATTTATGTAATTATAGCAAGGTGCTATAACAAAATTCAAAATGTTATACCATATAATAAAAGAAAGAACATAACTATTACTTATGTGTAAATGATCAAGCTGAAATTTCAACTTATACTTACCACCTGGAGAGAGACTGCATGTATCGATCTATATTTCTTGGAACTGAATTAATTAACACAGTTTTCCAGCAACAAAACAAATAACTATATCCTTGAAAATGTCATAAAATAATCAACATGGCCTGTACGTGTCTTGATCTCACCCTCAGCTACATCCTGGTTAGAGATTTAAGTAACAATCATATTTATTTATTTACTTTTTTTAACTTTACTTCCTGGATTCACTTAAAAGTTGTACACAACTCTACAATATACATAACATACAGTACTTACTCAGTTTCTGTACATGACTTGCAAATTTAGTCCAGAATATTAATTCTATTCAAATTCACTGCAATATCAGATGTAACCCTTGTTTGGAATTTAACAATAACAAATTATTGAAACACCCTCAAAATTTCTAATCATACATTGTACAATATATCTACATGTACACAACAATTGCCATTTCAAACCATTTTCAGTATTCGTACAATTACACAACTGCAGTATACCTGTAATTAACCCATCTAAAAAACTGTGACACACATAACAAACATTTTTAAAAGTACCCAGACTGTGTAACAAAACTGTGAAACATGTAACAGACATTTGTTAAAAGTACCTTGTGTAAGAAACAGCAAAGTGATATTAATTTTAATAAATGTTTAGAGCTAAATGTGTTAATTAATCAATACCTGAAAGTAAAAATTAATTCTTAGTCAAATTTCTGTCAACAAGACATAAGTAAATACCACATATTACAAACGATATTATAAAATTGGCTCATTTAATATCGTTTAATTTAATATTGTTTTTAAAAAGGATTTTCCCCTCAGGGAATAACGTTAAGAAAGTTACACATATTACAGTTATATGATCACATATCTATATTGACTTACAAACGGCTGTGGTTAAAGTGTGGCTTACATAAGCCGTAAGTTGAGCTTCCTGCTTTATATTACTCACCAATAATGTGTTGACTTGTTTACCTTCCTTACCTATAGGGTCAGTCAGAAAAAGACGGTCAGACAGAGAGAGAGAGAGAGAGAGAGAGAGAGAGAGAGAGAGAGATTTTCAGATGGAAAATAATATCACTATGCAGAGCTCCTTTTAAAACTGAATAAAAAACAATGAATTTTGTGGAATTAAGTATTATTAATCAATGTCTTACACGTATAGATCTTATAGTCACCACAAGGCTCAACTTTGCTTTATCATAATATTATTTTATTATTATAGAAAACTAGAACTGTCAATTGAAAGACAAATACCACCTGCCACCAACATGTCTGAGATGATTATTTTTACTGATGTAATCTGATTTATTTTTATGAAAAAAAAACCTCAGATTTGACTTCATGACCTTGACCTATAAGGAGACATCATTTCATACTCAGGTAAACATTTTTGGCTAAGGTCATGTCCTACCTAACGTAACCAGGACTATTCAGAACTGACAGTCTCAATGTGCGTGAAATAATCTAAGACTGCAAGGGACAAAAAAATGCCAGTTTGCAGATTAAACCAGCTTCATCCATTGGCTTGTCAATTGAATTCATGCTCGGTCTGATTTTTCCCCTTGCTTAAAAATTTTGCAGACAATCTAATAACAAATATAGAGTTAAACCCCATTATAATGATCTTCAATAATATTTCCAACTCACTTATAGCCACACTATTTTCAAATCCCAAAATCCACTTGTTGTTCTATGTTTACTTTATAAGCCCCCCACCCCCACCCCCTGAATTTATTGCCATTCCCTTTTAAAATGACAAATTTAACCTAAAAAATTACATATTATTCAGATTAATTTTACAGTACTAGACGGCCGTTTCGAAATACATTTCTGCATCAGTAGTGCTTGGATCAAAATTATGAAACCAATTTGTTTGTGGCATTGAATCAAGGTTTTACTGTGCTTGTTTCCTAAAAATGTTCAGAAATTTATAATCAGCATAACATGATCAGATATTGAAAACTGATTGTTTTATGTAAATACAGAAGCAGTTATAATTTAATATTATTCTGATTTGATTATTAAGTACATGTAATGCGCTATATGGGTAATTAAATCTTTATTGTCACAATGACTAGTTACTGATGCATTCTTAACAAGTACCAACACAACATATGTTGTACTACATTTTATCGCTATAAAGAAAAAATCTAGACTATTACATTGAAGCAAATCCTCTTAACATGGTGCCCGACTCTCCAAGCCTAGGTTGGACAGGACTTGTAAAGTGTCAGTTTGCTTGTTCAGTGGTTTTCCCCAATTACTCCATTTTCTTCCACTGTCAATGAACTGACTGCCACCATATATTAGTGAAAGAATCTTGACTGGGGCATGAAAAACAGTCCATTACTTCATTCTACTTCACTTATCTGGCCATTAAGTGTCCATATATAATATCACATATATACATCTGATACAGGTAAAAGACCGTAAAGGACATTTGTAAAAAAATTGTACTTTCAAAAACATGGTAAAAAAATATATTATCATATTTAACAGACAAAGTGTCAAATGAGTTATATATATGCACAGTTATCTGAGCATAAAATGCCATCTATAAAAATTTAATCTTAACAGTGTCAAGTTCCTATTCCTAGAGAAGCTAAAATGACCACAGTGCCTCTAACTGCCAAGGTTAGAATTTCACTTGGGACAGATCCCTGTTTGCTTACTCAAGGGTGGTGGTTTTTCTCCAGCACTCCTATTTATTTATTGCAGCATTCACCAACTCTGAGCTGTCTCAATGTAATAGAAAAGATCTTGACTGTAGGGTCAGTAAAACACCTTTCCTTTACTTCACTTAGTCTGTTCTATTATAAATCTACATATTTCACTTGCCTAAATCAATAAAATAGGTTAAAAAAATCTTTAAACCAAATTACAGTTGCATCGGAGTAGATGACAATGACATTATGACAATAATCACATGTATGTCCCTCACTTTTAAGGCCAGACACAAATCTACTTTACTCTTGTAAAAAGTAATTTTCCAAATGTTCCCTAAAGGTAAAATAAAAGCCATATAGATGCCATTGAATGTTTTGAGTAATGTTTTTTCTTGTGACTAGCTACTATTTCATAGTGGCCATTAATTTAATGATCATCTGCTACATCTTTCATCACATGCAATGTACAATGCAGTCGGAATTAAAACAGTGACAAATAAAACTAAGATAATTAATCCCTTAATTCAAAATTTTCAGACAGGTTTTTATAGAAAAATCATCAATTTTCATCAATTTTCCATGTTTTTGTGCACACAAAAATTTACAAATCAATAAAATTATATAGGTATATGTATAGGCAAACAGTATTGACCTGTCCGTTTGACCTTTCAGTAGAAATATTTATATACGAGGGTCCAACCAATACATGGGTTATGTTAGGATTAGCAGGTAATTATAAAACTTATGTATACACAAGGCACTTGATTAGTGTTCTCATTATGTTCCCTATACATAGATGGTGTCTTCCCACTTAGCCAACATTTTAAAATCTTACCTATAGGTACAAAATTTCAAAATGTTGGCTAAGTGGGAATGAACCACATAGATGCACATGTTCATGATAAATATTTAAATTAAAGGTCAAGCAGACAGGTCAAAATTGTTTGCCTATATATATTACAAAGTGAGCATAAATGATAACCACAAACCAATAATTTGCCACCCTTCTCAATGGTATGTTTTAGATCTTGTCATGTTGATAATATTTTTTATCTTTTAATAATACTTTTCAAAAAATATTTACTGACACCAAATAGCCACAAACTATTTGTAAGTACATAATTTTTTTCACACTTCTAATGGAATTTTCATATTATACATTTCTACTTGTTGAGTCATTGACAATATTCAAGTGTTACATATTTGAGAAAAATATCTGGAATTTTAGAACAATAAGGAAAACATTCTTTTCAAGACCTGGAAACTAAATTACTATATACCAGTACATAAAGGATAGCAAATACTAGTATGACAAAATTAGTAGAAAAAAACTAGAACTGTCTAATGTGAGACAAATACCACCACCACCCCTTAAATTTTATGTTTTCCTGTGACCTTGACCTTTCCGATATCACCATGGTTCAAGTCATGACACACCAATGGACCATGAAGATAATTCATATAAAGTTTTATGACAGTTGTTCAAAGGAATTCTGAGATATGGCCCAGACATGATTTTATATGGACAGACAAACAGATAGACAAACGGACAGACATGGTGATTTCTATATACCTCCCTCAAACTAGTATAAATATAGATGGATGCAAAATGATACATTTAGAAAGTCAAAACTTTGACATTAACCTTCCAACAAAAGCTGGGGTCGATGACAATACACTTGTACTATAACCTTATTTCATAAAATTTGTCTCAAGTTGATATTTCTTTTGAGTTGTGTCTAGACAAGTCAAAATAAATAAAAAATGTATTTAGGAAAGAAGCATCAATCCACCCTAAGCTGAATTACAAATAAACTACCAATTTACTGCTTAACATATCCTATACAAAATTGTGAGATTTGGCACAATTCAGAAATAAAATTGAACAGGATAACAAGTTTACATAAAGAAGTTATATGAAAAATAAGTAAACCAGATAAAAGTCCTGTCAACCCCCGATAATAGTTATATAAATCTAGATACATGACAAAATAACTAAGATATACCAATCCCATTTACAGTGTACATGTATTAAGATCTGAAAAACTGTGTAACTGTATACAACATCTCCAACAACACAAACAATGAAGAGATAAATACTACTATTGAACACTTATGTAAGGAGCCTAAAGGAACAAAACACATTGATTGTACTTTATAGAATCTCTGTATAAAAAAACAAAAGCCAGAATGAAGCCAAGCTTCTACTAGTATATAATTACTATCCTGTAAAAGTTCAAATTTTGTAGCAGTAGAAATAATTAAAAAATCAAGTGAAGACCTGAACTGCTAAGTGGCAGTGCTTGAGTGACACTGGGCCAGTTTAAGTGAAGACCTGAACTGCTAAGTGGCAGTGCATGAGTAACACTTAGCCAGTTTAAGTGAAGACCTGAACTGCTAAGTGGATGTGCATGAATGACACTGGCCAGTTTAAGTGAAGACCTGAACTGCTAAGTGGCAGTGCATGAGTGACACTGGCCAGTTTAAGTGAAGACCTGAACTGCTAAGTAACACTGGGCCAGTTTAAGTGAAGACCTGAACTGCTAAGTGGCAGTGCATGAGTGACACTGGCCAGTTTAAGTGAAGACCTGAACTGCTAAATAACACTGGGCCAGTTTAAGTGAAGAACTGACCTGCTAAGTGGACATGAGTAACACTGAGCCAGTTCAAGTGAAGACCTGAACTGCTAAGTGGCACTGCTTGAGTGACACTGGCCAGTTTAAGTGAAGACCTGAACTGCTAAGTGACAGTATATAAGTGACACTGAACCAGTTTAAGTGAAGACCTGAACTGCTAAGTAACACTGAGCCAGTTTAAGTGAAGACCTGAACTGCTAAATAACACCGGGTCAGTTTAAGTGAAGACCTGAACTGCTAAGTGGCAGTGCATGAGTGACACTGGGCCAGTTTAAGTGAAGACCTGAACTGCTAAGTGACAGTATATAAGTGACACTGAACCAGTTTAAGTGAAGACCTGAACTGCTAAGTAACACTGAGCCAGTTTCAGTGAAGACCTGAACTGCTAAATAACACTGGGCCAGTTTAAGTGAAGACCTGAACTGCTAAGTGGCAGTGCATGAGTGACACTGGGCCAGTTTAAGTGAAGAACTGAACTGCTAAGTAACACTGGGCCAGTTTAAATGAAGACCTGAACTGCTAAGTGGCAGTGCATGAGTGACCCTGGGCCAGTTTAAGTGAAGACCTGAACTGTGACGTAACACTGGGCCAGTTTCAGTGAAGACCTGAACTGCTAAGTAACACTGGGCCAGTTTAAGTAACACTGGGCCAGTTTAAGTGAAGACCTGAACTGCTAAGTGGACATGAGTAACAGTGAAGACCTGAACTGCTAAGTGGCAGTGTATGAGTAACACTGAGCCAGTTTAAGTGAAAACCTGAACTGCTAAGTGGCAGTGCTTGAGTGACACTGGCCAGTTTAAGTGAAGACATGAATTGCTAATTGGCAGTGCATGCATGACACTGGGCCAGTTTAAGTGAAGACTTAAACTGCTAAATGGCAGTACATGAGTAAAACTGAGCCAGTTCAAGTAAAGACCTGAACTGCTAAGTGGCAGTGCTTTAGTGACACTGGCCAGTTTAAGTGAAGACCTGAACTGCTAAGTGGCAGTGCATGAGTGACACTGGACCAGTTTAAGTGAAGACACGAACTGCTAAGTGGGAGTGCATGAGTGACATAGGGCCAGTTTAAGTTGATTTAGTTAGATAAAGCCTGTTCTGAGCCTATTGATTAGGAGGTCAAATAATTGCAAGGTTAACCCCTAGTACATTTGATGGTGTTCATTCATTTGGAGCGCAACCACTGCAGTAGCTCAGGTAGAGTGCTCACTCCATAAGTAGGAGGTCATGGGTTCCAACCCAGACCAGGTCTGACCCAAGACTTGAAAATGGGTAGTGACTATTCTTTCGTTAAGTACTTGGCATTATGAGATGAAAGTCGCGGTTCTTTCGGATAAGAACTTAAAATAAAGAGGTCCTGTGTCATGGCAGGTGTGGCACGATTAAGAACCCTGCTGTATAATGCCATCAGTGCAACACACAGGCAAAATTTCTTTGTCTATAGCTGACAATGTCTCGATATAAGTGAAATATTCTTGACTTGGATGTTAAACACCATTAATCAACTCAACTCATTCATTTGGAAGCTGTAAGGAAGATGTGTCTTTTTTTTTGATGAAGTATATACCATGCACCACAGCTAAGAGGTGAATCTACCTGAATCATTAGCCTGTGGCTTTAAACATTCTGCTACGAGTCTTTCCATACATTGAAAGAATTCAAGAATATTGAGCTAAATTTGCCAGCATAAATTCATTTTGAGGGCGCGGTGGCCTTATGGATAAGACGTCAGTCTTCAAATCCAGGGTCTCTCACCGCTGTGAGTTCGAGTCCCGCTCGGACCACATGTGGGAAAGTGAATTTTCTTGCCGTTGGCCTTTACTGATTCACCTGGTATCAGTATAATGGACTGGGGGAGTGGTACGTTTGTCTGCGGTGTACTGACTCTGTGAGCTAGCACGGTAAAGTCGCCCTGAGTGCGCGCTAGTACAAGGCAGACCATACAACACACTCGCACTTCACATGCATACACAAAATTGTTTATAGATTAATCCATAGAGATTAATTAAATAGTTCTCGTCGCGAATAGCTGAAAAATTGCTGATGCGACGTTAAGCAACATTCAACCAACCAACCAACCATAAATTCATTAGAAAATTCAAACTGTTTTCCATACTTATCTTACCAGTAACTTGTATTGATGAACAGCTTAACTTACAAAAACATATCAATCTTCTAGTCCCTTGTTACTTATAAGCAACATTAAATCAATTTTTAGTGCTATGGATGAGGCAAGTGAGCAAGCTATGGAATTGGGCAAAAAAAGAAACACTGGTATGGTTTATGTATATAAAAATTCCAAATGTACTGATGATGTTAAAAAAATTTATATAACAGAAACACAAAAAAGGATCAAACTTGCCATGCTGGATTGCCATCTTGGACAGGGAGAAAATTATTTGAAAATGAATTATTTCTTTATCCTAAAATTTACAGACGAGCGTGTCACTAGAACTACATATTAATTTAGCTTGGTCCTACTCATGACCGTTTTGATCCATATATGAACAACATGATATATTTATATACAAATGTATTTTTACCGAAAAACTGACATGTGAAGAAAATCAATAGTAATCAGTAAACACATGTAAAACAATTTTCATCATTTTTTATTTACTGGCATTATATTAATCCAAGTGATCAATCATCATTCAAAGGTCCATTGACA
Organism: Anadara kagoshimensis; assembly: GCA_021292105.1. NCBI lineage: Eukaryota > Metazoa > Mollusca > Bivalvia > Arcoida > Arcidae > Anadara > Anadara kagoshimensis. The sequence goes on along the minus strand of CM037861.1, from coordinate 63,289,186 downwards.
TTTTAACTTTTAAAGAAGCTACAAGATCTACAACAGCCAGATCTATGATGTAAGACACACAAGAAAAGTGTATTGTCTCTATATTGATTGGACGTCTTTATCCCAGAACAAAAATTTGTCTAATCTCCTAATATATTACAATGTATATGGAATTATATTTTTTTATTCTTCTTGGAAAATATGAACAATAAATTTATGCTATCCATTTTAATTCTGCACAATGGCTGTATTAATTTAATCATATACATGATGTAAGATATATATATTGGATTGGCATATTGTAATATAAGCTCGGCATATTAGCTGGCAAGCTAATGTCTCAACCTGATACAGGATTCAAAATATAATTTATAACATAAAAACAAAAATAAATTCAAACATATATATAATATGTATTTTTCAAATTTTCAATTGTTGTTGTTCAATTTGCCAATCCAAAGCTTAAAGTGTATAGCCTTAATATCTTTATCTTGTGTCTTAATGTTTCGTATTTCTCTTGTTTTGTTTTTTAATGGTGTTTTACACCCCAGTCAAGAATTTTTAATCTATATCGAAGCAGTCACTTCAGGAATGATGGAGGAATCTGGAGTTCCTATAGAAAACCAATCTTTGGCAAACAAACTGACAAAGTTTCTCGGACAAGAATCTACCCCAAGTGATTTGAATCTAGATGGTGAAAGCTGGCGCTATGATCCATAAACTGCTGTTTTGTTGTAGGATATTCTCTGTGCACACTCTTATAGCTTTTGCAAATTGTAATTTTGATAAATGCCCATTTTCAACTGTATAACAGCTGTGTTACTTTTTCTTTCAAATCTGGCTTAATATTTGTTTCTTTTTTTGAAGGGGGCACAGATAAATAATTTTATTTGTTTCATTTTTAAGTAGCAGTAACTACAGGTATATATTTTTGTATATTTTTTTGTTATCTGATACATATGGTATATCATCTATACATAATAACTTCACACCTGTTACAGATCTAGAAAGCTTATCTGTGTATCAACACTTTAACAGAAAACATGTGGATGATAGTAAAAACACAACCTAATTATGTGAGGGTTGTGGGTTTGAGCCCTAGCTGGCAACATTGAGACATGTGGCTGAATAGTTGTGGGTCAGAGCTCCAGGTTGCAACATGAAGATATATGGGTGAATACATGTAGTTAGAACTAGTCAGAATAATGCTATGAGGGTTGTGGGTTTGAGCCCCAGTTGGTAACATTGAGACATGTGGGTAAATACTTAAGAGTGCACACTAGTGATTGGATAGTTGTGGGTTTGAGCCCTAGTTAGTAACATTGAGACATGTGGCTGAATAGTTAAGGCTGCATATTAGTGATTGGAGGGTTGTGGGTTTGACCCAACTGCTTGTGTTGCATGGTTTTTGTTTTTGTGTTGAAGTAAAGGCATTTATTACACAGTACAGTAATCCAACAAGCTGCCAAATGATTGGGTTCTGGCAGACAGCAGTTTTCTAGAGAAATAAATTCCAACTCCAATGTCTCAAATATATTTACCAGAAATAACAACATAAAAACATGTATCTAAAAGCTCCATTGTGATTGAACTAGGAATAACTAATTCATCTTCCCACATTCATCTAAATACCAGTAAAACTTCTGATGATTGAAAAACTTCTATTAAACATGTTAAAGGTCTCACTTTTAATACCAAACTCAAATCTATTGGGAATACTGTTATAGTATAGTAATGTGTCTACTGTAAAGTCATGAAATTGGATGTTCATACTGCTTTACCATTTACTTCTGATACTAGTATACAAAGCCATAGTGCAAATAAACCTGAGATGTGTGGGACAGACATTCGTCAGTTTTTACATTATCACAGACAGCAGAAATTCCTGCTACGAGGGAGGGGTCTTTGTGTCTGACTGGTCTATAGGCACCAGCTTGCAGATCACAGCTAGTGCCTCTAACGCTTAGGTTCCAATCCCACTTGGGCAGATCCTAATGTGAGAATGATTGACAGTTCACTTGCTGAAGGACTGTATTTGTAGGCACTCCCGTTTACTCCACCATCCCAGAAATGACGGCTAGGACATAAGTGAAAGCATCTTGACTGGGACATTAAACATCATTATTCTGCTTCACTTGTCCCCTCCACATTACTCCACCATCCCCATCCCCTCTACATTACTCCACCATCCCCTCTACCTTACTCCACCATCCCCACTACATTACTCCACCATTCCCTCTACATTACTCCACCATCCCCTCTACATTACTCCACCATCCCCACTACATTACTCCACCACCCCCTCTACATTACTCCACCATTCCCTCTACATTACTCCACCATCCCCTCCACATTACTCCACCATCCCCTACATTACTCCACCATCCCTCTACATTACTCCACCACCCCCTCTACATTACTCCACCATCCCCTCTACATTACTCCACCATCCACACTACATTACTCCACCATCCCCTACATTACTCCACCACCCCTCTACTACCACCACCCACTCTACATTACTCCACCATCCCCTCTACATTACTCCACCATCCCCTCTACATTACTCCACCATCCCCACTACATTACTCCACCATCCCTCTAACATTACTCCACCATCCCCACTACATTACTCCACCATCCCCACTACATTACTCCACCATCCCCTCTACATTACTCCACCATCCCCTCCACATTACTCCACCATCCCAACTACATTACTCCACCATCCCCTCTACATTACTCCACCATCCCCTCCACATTACTCCACCATCCCCACTACATTACTCCACCATCCCCTCTACATTACTCCCATCCCCTCTACATTACTCCACCATCCCCTCTACATTACTCCACCATCCCCTCTACATTACTCCACCATCCCCACTACATTACTCCACCATCCCCTCTACATTCCTCCACCACCCCCTCTACATTACTCCACCATCCCCTCTACATTACTCCACCATCCCACTACATTACACCATCCCCTCTACATTACTCCACCACCCCCTCTACATTACTCCACCACCCCCTCTACATTACTCCACCATCCCCTCTACATTACTCCACCATCCCCTCTACATTACTCCACCATCCCCACTACATTACTCCACCATCCCCTCTACATTACTCCACCACCCCCTCTACATTACTCCACCATCCCCTCTACATTACTCCACCATCCCCACTACATTACTCCACCACCCCCTCTACATTACTCCACCATTCCCTCTACATTACTCCACCATCCCCTCCACATTACTCCACCATTCCCTCTACATTACTCCACCATCCCCTCTACATTACTCCACCATCCCCACTACATTACTCCACCATTCCCTCTACATTACTCCACCATCCCCTCCACATTACTCCACCATCCCCTCTACATTACTTTGACTGGACTATAAATGTTTACTCTAGCCAGTGATCTTGGTAACCAAATGGTTTATAACAAAACACATACTTCTACCAAAACCAAATCCCAGTAAAATTTAATATACCTGAGGTATATCATGATGACTGGACGACAAATGTTTACACAATCAAAAAATCATCTTGATACTCAAGAACAAAAATTTAATTACAAATTGATGCAGTGTTAAAAATAAAGATACAGGTGTATAGGCAAACAACTTTGACCTGTCTGATTGACCTTTCATTTAATTATTATCACAGACCAAGTATATCTGTGTATAGGGAACACATGTGTTTCTTTTTTATACATTATAAGTTATACAGGGCTTTGGCAGGTTACACGGCCCATGTACCCCGTCAAAGATTTATGTACCCTGAGCCGCAGGCGAAGGGTACATTCGTCTTTGATGGGTACATGGGGCCGTGTAACCTGCCAAAGCCCTGTATAACGTTTTTGTCACCCTTCAAAGCGTAACCAGTTGATCTTTTTAACTTCCATTTCGTATTTTGTGTGACTTGCGTACATCGTCGCCATGTTTGTTTACTGTAACTAGACGTCAGCGATGTACGAGTTACTTCCCTTTTACCGCTAAACGTCGCGTGCGTCCATGTACCCCGGCAGATTTCCGAACATAGTTCCATGTACCCCGGCAAGTTAACCAATCGCTATGCGAGAAATTTCTTTGAAGGGTGACAACATGAAATATACTCACCCCATAGAGTACACCTGTGCACTGTGTATGTATTAACTTGGATCTTAACACTACCCACTTATTGGCTGAACTCTCCTATATGAATATGCCTATTGAAAGGTCAAACAGACAGGTTAATGTTGTTTACCTGTGTAATAAACTATAAACCTCAGTTACAAACTTCATAACATAAACATACATTTACTACTAAATCTGAGAAAAGTTAATGACCATACCTTATTTAGAAACAGAACCAGCTGTCAAAAGACCACAAATAAATTCCAGACTCCCAAAGTGTCAACAGTATACAAAATATACACAGACAGTGTGACTGAACCAGGAATAATTCCCCATCCTCCCACACTACTGTGGAAAATATCCTAAAGTATTACAATTAAAAAACTATTTAAGGTCTTAGCTTTATACAGATTTATTTAGATCTACCGAGAATACTATTATCGCACCAAGCCCGAGATAAAAACCTGAAATGTCATTATCACCTCAATACCATTCAATGCCACAATTGTCATCACTCACAGACGAACACATAACATAATTTCGGTAATTAAACATGTAGGAGAGACAGTAGCCAAAAACTGAGACTCAGACATGTACACATGTAGGGAGATCGAGGGATTTACAGATATAGAGGACACTATCCGAGACTAAGAGACGAACGGCATCATGTGACCTATACATACTAATTAAGAAATTAATTAAGTTTCAGAATGGATCAAATGAGGAGATCTTATAATAAAATACAAACCAATATTCAGTAATGAAGTAGTTAAATCATGGGTGTTAAACTAGTCAATGTATAAACGATCATGGGTGTTAAACTAGTCAATGTATAAATGATCATGGGTGTTAAACTAGTAAATGTATAAATGGTCATGGGTGTTAAACTAGTCAATGTATAAATGGTCATGGGTGTTAAACTAGTCAATGTATAAACAATCATGGGTGTTAAACTAGTAAATGTATAAATGGTCATGGGTGTTAAACTAGACAATGTATAAATGATCATGGGTGTTAAACTAGTCAATGTATAAATGGTCATGGGTGTTAAACTACTCAATGTATAAACAATCATGGGTGTTAAACTAGTCAATGTAGAAATGATCATGGGTGTTAAACTAGTCAATGTATAAATGATCATGGGTGTTAAACTAGTCAATGTATAAATGATCATGGGTGTTAAACTAGTCAATGTATAAATGATCATGGGTGTTAAACTAGTCAATGTATAAACGATCATGGGTGCTAAACTAGTCAATGTATAAATGATCATGGGTGTTAACTAGTAATGTATAAACGGTCATGGGTGTTAAACTAGTCAATGTATAAACAATCATGGGTGTTAAACTAGTCAATATATAAACGACCATGGGTGTTAAAACTAGTCAATGTATACACGACCATGGGGTTAAACTAGTCAATGTATAAATGATCATGGGTGTTAAACTAGTCATATATAAACGATCATGGGTGTTAAACTAGTCAATGTATACACGACCATGGTGTTAAACTAGTCAATGTATAAACGATCATGGGTGTTAAACTAGTAAATGTATAAACGATCATGGGTGTTAAACTAGTCAATGTATAAACGACCATGGGTTTAAACTAGTCAATGTATAAACGATCATGGTGTTAAACTAGTCAATGTATAAACAATCATGGGTGTTAACTAGTCAATGTATAAACAATCATGGGTGTTAAACTAGTCAATGTATAAACAATCATGGGTGTTAAACTAGTCAATATAGAACGGTCATGGGTGTTAAACTAGTCATGTAGAAAGATCATGGGTGTTAAAACTAGTCAATGTATAAATACTCATGGGTGTTAAACTAGTCAATGTATAAACAATCATGGTGTTAAACTAGTCAATGTAGAAATGATCATGGGTGTTAAACTAGTCAATGTATAAACATCATGGGTGTTAAACTAGTCAATGTATAACATCATGGGTGTTAAACTAGTCAATGTATAAACAATCATGGGTGTTAACTAGTCAATGTATAAACAATCATGGGTGTTAAACTAGTCAATGTAGAAATGGTCATGGGTGTTAAACTAGTCAATGTATAAACAATCATGGGTGTTAAACTAGTCAATGTATAAACAATCATGGGTGTTAAACTAGTCAATGTATAAACAATCATGGGTGTTAAACTACTCAATGTATAAACAATCATGGGTGTTAAACTAGTCAATGTAGAAATGATCATGGGTGTTAAACTAGTCAATGTATAAATGATCATGGGTGTTAAACTAGTCAATGTATAAATGATCATGGGTGTTAAACTAGTCAATGTATAAATGATCATGGGTTTTAAACTAGTCAATGTATAAACAATCATGGGTGTTAAACTAGTCAATATATAAACGACCATGGGTGTTAAACTAGTCAATGTATACACGACCATGGGTGTTAAACTAGTCAATGTATAAATGATCATGGGTGTTAAACTAGTCAATATATAAACGATCATGGGTGTTAAACTAGTCAATGTATACACGACCATGGGTGTTAAACTAGTCAATGTATAAATGATCATGGGTGTTAAACTAGTAAATGTATAAACGATCATGGGTGTTAACTAGTCAATGTATAAACGACCATGGGTGTTAACTAGTCATGTATAAATGATCATGGGTGTTAAACTAGTAAATGTTTTTAAACGATCATGGGTGTTAAACTAGTCAATGTATAAACGATCATGGGTGTTAAACTAGTCAATGTATAAATGATCATGGGGTGTTAAACTACTGTGCATAAAGGCTATTTTGAACATGTATATTACGATTAAATATTTAATTTTAATTTTTTGTTAAAATTTTTAATTTATTTCAGCACAGAAAAGAGAGACCTAAGTGGAAAAAATATGTTTTGTTTTTAATCGGTCTATGTGAGTGTGTACATACCATAAATTTTGCCATTTTTTCAAGAAAATCAAAATGGTTAAATTATAAATACTCCCATTAGGTGCCTCATTATCTTTTGGTTATATGTAGGTCGAGCAGGTGTGAATTGTTTTTTACCCAATCACGCAGGTGAAAGGTAAATTTTTACCCAACATTCATTTGTAATTTGAGGCTCAAATGGTTAGCTGGAATACATATTTTCTGTCAAAAATGTGATTTTTTCTATATACAGGCGTTAACCAAAACATGCAGCATTGATAAAAATATACTTTTTAGTTAGGTCTCTGAATGATGAATAAATATGCGCCTTTAATTTTTGCAAGCACTTCTTCATTAAATCGTAATTTACAATATTCCATGTTCAAAATAGCCTTTATGCACAGTAGTCAATGTATAAACAATCATGGGTGTTAAACTAGTCAATGTATAAACAATCATGGGTGTTAAACTAGTCAATGTATAAAATCATGGGTGTTAAACTAGTCAATGTATAAACGATCATGGGTGTTAAACTAGTCAATGTATAAACAATCATGGGTGTTAAACTAGTCATGTATAAACAATCATGGTGTTAAACTAGTCAATGTATAAAATCATGGGTGTTAAACTAGTCAATGTATAAACATCATGGGTGTTAAACTAGTCAATGTATAAACAATCATGGGTGTTAAACTAGTCAATGTATAAAGAATCATGGGTGTTAAACTAGTCAATGTATAAACAATCATGGGTGTTAAACTAGTCAATGTATAAACAATCATGGGTGTTAAACTAGTCAATATAGAAACGGTCATGGGTGTTAAACTAGTCAATGTAAAAATGATCATGGATGTTAAACTAGTCAATATATAAACAACTATGTGTGTTAAATCTAGTCAATGTATAAACAAACATGGGTGTTATAATAATCAATGTATAAACGATCATGGGTGTTAAACTAGTCAATGTATAAACAATCATGGGTGTTAAACTAGTCAATGTATAAATGATCATGGGTGTTAAACTAGTCAATATATAAACGATCATGGGTGTTAAACTAGTCAATGTATAACGATCATGGTGTTAAACTAGTCAATGTATAAACAATCATGGTGTTAAACTAGTCAATATAGAAAACGATCATGGGTGTTAAAACTAGTCAATGTAGAAATGATCATGGGTGTTAACTAGTCAATGTATAAACAATCATGGGTGTTAACTAGTCAATGTATAACGATCATGGGTGTTAAACTAGTCAATGTTAAACGACATGGGTTTTAAACTAGTCAATGTATAAATAATCATGGTGTTAAACTAGCCAATGTATAAAACAATCATGGGTGTTTAAACTAGTCAATATAGAAACGATCATGGTGAAACTAGTCAATGTATAAACGATCATGGGTGTTAAACTAGTCAATGTATAAATGATCATGGGTGTTAAACTAGTCATTATAGAAACGATCATGGGTGTTAAACTAGTCAATGTATAAACGATCATGGGTGTTAAACTAGTCAATGTATAAATGATCATGGATGTTAAACTAGTCATTATAGAAACGATCATGGGTGTTAAACTAGTCAATGTATAAACGATCATGGGTGTTAAACTAGTCAATGTATAAAAGATCATGGGTGTTAAACTAGTCAATGTATAAACGATCATGGGTGTTAAACTAGTAAATGTATAAATGGTCATGGGTGTTAAACTAGTCAATGTATAAATGATCATGGGTGTTAAACTAGTCAATATAGAAACGATCATGGGTGTTAAACTAGTCAATGTATAAACGATCATGGGTGCTAAACTAGTAAATGTATAAACGATCATGGGTGTTAAACTAGTAAATGTATAAACGATCATGGGTGTTAAACTAGTAAATGTATAAACAATCATGGGTGTTAAACTAGTCAATGTATAAATGGTCATGGGTGTTAAACTAGTCAATATATAAATGATCATGGGTGTTAAACTATTCAATGTATAAACAATCATGGATGTTAAACTAGTCAATGTATAAACAATCATGGGCGTTAAACTAGTCAATGTATAAACGATCATGGGTGTTAAACTAGTAATGTATAAACGATCATGGGTGTTAAACTAGTCAATGTAAACGATCATGGGTGTTAAACTAGTCAATGTATAACGATCATGGGTGTTAAACTAGTAAATGTGTAAACGATGATGGGTGTTAAACTAGTAAATGTATAAACGATCATGGGTGTAAACTAGTAAATGTATAAATGGTCATGGGTGTTAACTAGTCAATGTATAAACAATCATGGGTGTTAAACTAGTCAATGTGTAAACGATCATGGGTGTTAAACTAGTCAATGTATAAACGATCATGGGTGTTAAACTAGTAAATGTATAAATGGTCATGGGTGTTAAACTAGTCAATGTATAAACGATCATGGGTGCTAAACTAGTCAATGTATAAAGATCATGGGTGTTAAACTAGTCAATGTAAAATGATCATGGGTGTTAAACTTAATGTATAACGATCATGGGTGTTAAACTAGTCAATGTATAAACAATCATGGGTGTTAAACTAGTCAATGTATAAATGATCATGGGTGTTAAACTAGTCAATGTATAAACGATCATGGGTGTTAAACTAGTCAATGTATAAACAATCATGGGTGTTAAACTAGTCAATGTATAAATGATCATGGGTATTAAACTAGTCAATGTATAAACGATCATGGGTGCTAAACTAGTCAATATATAAATGATCATGGTTGTTAAACTAGTCAATGTAAAAATGATCATGGGTGTTAAACTAGTTAATGTATAAACGATCATGGGTGTGTTAACTAGTCAATGTATAAACAATCATGGGTGTTAAACTAGTCAATGTATAAATGATCATGGGTGTTAAACTAGTCAATGTATAAACGATCATGGGTGTTAAACTAGTCAATGTATAAACAATCATGGGTGTTAAACTAGTCAATGTATAAATGATCATGGGTATTAAACTAGTCAATGTATAAACGATCATGGGTGTTAAACTAGTCAATGTATAAACAATCATGGGTGTTAAACTAGTCAATGTATAAATGATCATGGGTGTTAAACTAGTCATGTATAAACAATCATGGGTGTTAAACTAGTCAATGTATAAACGATCACGGATGTTAAATTAGTCAATGTATAAATGATCATGGGTGTTAAACTAGTCAATGTATAAACAATCATGGGTGTTAAACTAGTCAATGTATAAATGATCATGGGTATTAAACTAGTCAATGTATAAATGATCATGGGTATTAAACTAGTCAATGTATAAACAATCATGGGTGTTAAAATAGTCAATGTAGAAACGATCATGGGTGTTAAACTAGTCATGTATAAACAATCATGGGTGTTAAACTAGTCAATGTATAAACGATCACGGATGTTAAATTAGTCAATGTATAAATGATCATGGGTGTTAAATTAGTCATGTATAAACGATCATGGGTGTTAAACTAGTCAATGTATAAATGATCATGGGTGTTAAATTAGTCATGTATAAATGATCATGGGTGTTAAACTAGTCAATGTATAAATGATCATGGGTGTTAAACTAGTCAATGTATAAACGATCATGGGTGTTAAACTAGTCAATGTAGAAATGATCATGGCTGTTAAACTAGTCAATGTATAAACAATCATGGGTGTTAAACTAGTCAATGTAGAAATGATCATTGCTGTTAAACTAGTCAATGTATAAACGATCATGGCTGTTAAACTAGTCAATGTATAAATGATCATGGGTGTTAAACTAGTCAATGTATAAACGATCATGGGTATTAAACTAGTCAATATAGAAACGATCATGGGTGTTAAACTAGTCAATGTATAAACAATCATGGGTGTTAAACTAGTCAATGTATAAACGATCATGGGTGTTAAACTAGTCAATGTATAAACGATCATGGGTGTTAAACTAGTCAATGTATAAATAATCATGGGTGTTAAACTAGCCAATGTATAAACAATCATGGGTGTTAAACTAGTCAATATAGAAACGATCATGGGTGTTAAACTAGTCAATGTATAAACGATCATGGGTGTTAAACTAGTCAATGTATAAACGATCATGGGTGTTAAACTAGTCAATGTATAAATGATCATGGGTGTTAACCTAGTCAATATAGAAACGATCATGGGTGTTAAACTAGTCAATGTATAAACGATCATTGGTGTTAAACTAGTCAATGTATAAATGATCATGGGTGTTAAACTAGTCATTATAGAAACGATCATGGGTGTTAAACTAGTCAATGTATAAACGATCATGGGTGTTAAACTAGTCAATGTATAAACGATCATGGGTGTTAAACTAGTCAATGTATAAACGATCATGGGTGTTAAACTAGTCAATGTATAAACAATCATGGGTGTTAAACTAGCCAATGTATAAACAATCATGGGTGTTAAACTAGTCAATATAGAAACGATCATGGGTGTTAAACTAGTCAATGTATAAACGATCATGGGTGTTAAACTAGTCAATGTATAAATGATCATGGGTGTTAAACTAGTCATTATAGAAACGATCATGGGTGTTAAACTAGTCAATATATAAACGATCATGGGTGTTAAACTAGTCAATGTATACACGACCATGGGTGTTAAACTAGTCAATGTATAAATGATCATGGGTGTTAAACTAGTAAATGTATAAACGATCATGGGTGTTAAACTAGTCAATGTATAAACGACCATGGGTGTTAAACTAGTCAATGTATAAATGATCATGGGTGTTAAACTAGTAAATGTATAAACGATCATGGGTGTTAAACTAGTCAATGTATAAACGATCATGGGTGTTAAACTAGTCAATGTATAAATGATCATGGGTGTTAAACTACTGTGCATAAAGGCTATTTTGAACATGGATATATTGCGATTAAATATTTAATTTTAATTTTTTGTTAAAATTTTAATTATATTTCAGCACAGAAAAGAGAGTCCTAAGTGGGAAAAAATATGTTTTGTTTTTAATCGGTCTATGTGAGTGTGTACATACCATAAATTTTGCCATTTTTTCAAGAAAATCAAAATGGTTAATTATAAATACTCCCATTAGGTGCCTCATTATCTTTTGGTTATATGTAGGTCGACCAGGTGTGAATTGTTTTTTACTCAATCCGCAGGTGAAAGGTAAATTTTTTACCCAACATTCATTTGTAATTGCGGCTAAATGGTTAGCTGGAATACATATTTTCTGTCAAAAATGTGATTTTTTTTCTATATACAGGCGTTAACCAAAACATGCAGCATTGATAAAAATATACTTTTTAGTTAGGTCTCTGAATGATGAATAAATATGCGCCTTTAATTTTTGCAAGCACTTCTTTCATTAAACGTAATTTACAATATTCCATGTTCAAAATAGCCTTTATGCACAGTAGTCAATGTATAACAATCATGGTGTTAAACTAGTCAATGTATAAACAATCATGGGTGTTAAACTAGTCAATCTATAAACGATCATGGGTGTTAAACTAGTCAATGTATAAACGATCATGGGTGTTAAACTAGTCAATGTATAAATGATCATGGGTGTTAAACTAGTAAATGTATAAATGGTCATGGGTGTTAAACTAGTCAATGTATAAACAATCATGGGTGTTAAATCTACTCAATGTATAAACAATCATGGGTGTTAAACTAGTCAATGTATAAACGATCATGGGTGTTAAACTAGTCAATGTATAAACAATCATGGGTGTTAAACTAGTCAATGTATAAATGGTCATGGGTGTTAAACTAGTCAATGTATAAACGATCATGGGTGTTAAACTAGTAAATGTATAAAATCATGGGTGTTAAACTAGTCAATGTATAAACGATCATGGGTGTTAAACTAGTCAATGTATAAACGATCATGGGTGTTAAACTAGTAAATGTATAAATGATCATGGGTGTTAAACTAGTCAATGTATAAACAATCATGGGTGTTAAACTAGTCAATGTATAAACGATCATGGTGTTAAACTAGTCAATGTATAAATGATCATGGGTGTTAAACTAGTCAATGTATAAACAATCATGGGTGTTAAACTAGTCAATGTAAAAACAATCATGGGTGTTAAACTACTCAATGTATAAACGATCATGGGTGTTAAACTAGTCAATGTATAAATGATCATGGGTGTTAAACTAGTCAATGTATAAACAATCATGGCTGTTAAACTAGTCAATGTATAAACAATCATGGCTGTTAAACTAGTCAATGTATAAACAATCATGGCTGTTAAACTAGTCAATGTATAAACAATCATGGGTGTTAAACTAGTCAATGTATAAAGAATCATGGGTGTTAAACTAGTCAATATAGAAACGGTCATGGGTGTTAAACTAGTCAATGTATAAACAATCATGGGTGTTAAACTAGTCAATATAGAAACGGTCATGGGTGTTAAACTAGTCAATGTAAAAATGATCATGGATGTTAAACTAGTCAATATATAAACAACTATGTGTGTTAAATCTAGTCAATGTATAAACAAACATGGGTGTTATAATAATCAATGTATAAACGATCATGGGTGTTAAACTAGTCATGTAATAAACACATCATGGGTGTTAAACTAGTCAATGTATAAATGATCATGGTGTTAAACTAGTCAATCTATAAACGATCATGGGTGTTAAACTAGTCAATGTATAAACGATCATGGGTGTTAAACTAGTCAATGTATAAACAATCATGGGTGTTAAACTAGTCAATATAGAAACGATCATGGGTGTTAAACTAGTCAATGTAGAAATGATCATGGGTGTTAAACTAGTCAATGTATAAACAATCATGGGTGTTAAACTAGTCAATGTATAAACGATCATGGGTGTTAAACTAGTCAATGTATAAACGATCATGGGTGTTAAACTAGTCAATGTATAAATGATCATGGGTGTTAAACTAGCCAATGTATAAACAATCATGGGTGTTAAACTAGTCAATATAGAAACGATCATGGGTGTTAAACTAGTCAATGTATAAACGATCATGGGTGTTAAACTAGTCAATGTATAAATGATCATGGGTGTTAAACTAGTCATTATAGAAACGATCATGGGTGTTAAACTAGTCAATGTATAAACGATCATGGGTGTTAAACTAGTCAATGTATAAATGATCATGGATGTTAAACTAGTCTATATAGAAACGATCATGGTGTTAAACTAGTCAATGTATAAACGATCATGGGTGTTAAACTAGTCAATGTATAAAAGATCATGGGTGTTAAACTAGTCAATGTATAAACGATCATGGGTGTTAAACTAGTAAATGTATAAATGGTCATGGGTGTTAAACTAGTCAATGTATAAATGATCATGGGTGTTAAACTAGTCCAATATAGAAACGATCATGGGTGTTAACTAGTCAATGTATACGATCATGGGTGCTAAACTAGTAAATGTATAACGATCATGGGTGTTAAACTAGTAAATGTATAAACGATCATGGGTGTTAAACTATAAATGTATAAAAAATCATGGGTGTTAAACTAGTCATGTATAAATGGTCATGGGTTTAAACTAGTCAATATATAAATGATCATGGGTGTTTAAAACTATTCAATGTATAACAATCATGGATGTTAAACTAGTCAATGTATAAACAATCATGGGCGTTAAACTAGTCAATGTATAAACGATCATGGGTGTTAAACTAGTAAATGTATAAACGATCATGGGTGTTAAACTAGTCAATGTATAAACGATCATGGGTGTTAAACTAGTCAATGTATAAACGATCATGGGTGTTAAACTAGTAAATGTGTAAACGATCATGGATGTTAAACTAGTCAATGTGTAAACGATCATGGGTGTTAAACTAGTAAATGTATAAATGGTCATGGGTGTTAAACTAGTCAATATATAAATGATCATGGGTGTTAAACTAGTCAATGTAGAAATGGTCATGGGTGTTAAACTAGTCAATGTATAAAGGATCATGGGTGTTAAACTAGTAAATGTATAAACGATCATGGGTGTTAAACTAGTAAATGTATAAACGATCATGGGTGTTAAACTAGTAAATGTATAAATGGTCATGGGTGTTAAACTAGTCAATGTATAAACAATCATGGGTGTTAAACTAGTCAATGTGTAAACGATCATGGGTGTTAAACTAGTCAAAGTATAAACGATCATGGGTGTTAAACTAGTAAATGTATAAATGGTCATGGGTGTTAAACTAGTCAATGTATAAACGATCATGGGTGCTAAACTAGTCAATGTATAAATGATCATGGGTGTTAAACTAGTCAATGTAAAAATGATCATGGGTGTTAAACTAGTTAATGTATAAACGATCATGGGTGTTAAACTAGTCAATGTATAAACAATCATGGGTGTTAAACTAGTCAATGTATAAATGATCATGGGTGTTAAACTACTCAATGTATAAACAATCATGGGTGTTAAACTAGTCAATGTATAAATGATCATGGGTATTAAACTAGTCAATGTATAAACGATCATGGGTGTTAAACTAGTCAATGTATAAACAATCATGGGTGTTAAACTAGTCAATGTAAAAATGATCATGGGTGTTAAACTAGTTAATGTATAAACGATCATGGGTGTTAAACTAGTCAATGTATAAACGATCATGGGTGTTAAACTAGTCAATGTATAAACAATCATGGGTGTTAAACTAGTCAATGTATAAATGATCATGGGTATTAAACTAGTCAATGTATAAACGATCATGGGTGCTAAACTAGTCAATATATAAATGATCATGGTTGTTAAACTAGTCAATGTAAAAATGATCATGGGTGTTAAACTAGTTAATGTATAAACGATCATGGGTGTTAAACTAGTCAATGTATAAACAATCATGGGTGTTAAACTAGTCAATGTATAAATGATCATGGGTGTTAAACTAGTCAATGTATAAACGATCATGGGTGTTAAACTAGTCAATGTATAAACAATCATGGGTGTTAAACTAGTCAATGTATAAATGATCATGGGTATTAAACTAGTCAATGTATAAACGATCATGGGTGTTAAACTAGTCAATGTATAAACAATCATGGGTGTTAAACTAGTCAATGTATAAATGATCATGGGTGTTAAACTAGTCATGTATAAACAATCATGGGTGTTAAACTAGTCAATGTATAAACGATCACGGATGTTAAATTAGTCAATGTATAAATGATCATGGGTGTTAAACTAGTCAATGTAAAACAATCATGGGTGTTAAACTAGTCAATGTATAAATGATCATGGGTATTAAACTAGTCAATGTATAAATGATCATGGGTATTAAACTAGTCAATGTATAAACAATCATGGGTGTTAAAATAGTCAATGTAGAAACGATCATGGGTGTTAAACTAGTCATGTATAAACAATCATGGGGTTAAACTAGTCAATGTATAAACGATCACGGATGTTAAATTAGTCAATGTATAAATGATCATGGGTGTTAAATTAGTCATGTATAAACGATCATGGGTGTTAAACTAGTCAATGTATAAATGATCATGGGTGTTAAATTAGTCATGTATAAATGATCATGGGTGTTAAACTAGTCAATGTATAAATGATCATGGGTGTTAAACTAGTCAATGTATAAACGATCATGGGTGTTAAACTAGTCAATGTAGAAATGATCATGGCTGTTAAACTAGTCAATGTATAAACAATCATGGGTGTTAAACTAGTCAATGTAGAAATGATCATTGCTGTTAAACTAGTCAATGTATAAACGATCATGGCTGTTAAACTAGTCAATGTATAAATGATCATGGGTGTTAAACTTGTCAATGTATAAACGATCATGGGTGTTAAACTAGTCAATGTATAAACGATCATGGGTATTAAACTAGTCAATATAGAAACGATCATGGGTGTTAAACTAGTCAATGTATAAACGATCATGGGTGTTAAACTAGTAAATGTATAAACAATCATGGGTGTTAAACTAGTCAATGTATAAACGATCATGGGTGTTAAACTAGTCAATGTATAAACAATCATGGGTGTTAAGCTAGTCAATGTATAAACAACCATGGGTGTTAAACTAGTCAATGTATAAACGATGATGGGTGTTAAACTAGTCAATGTATAAACAACCATGGGTGTTAAACTAGTCAATGTATAAACTATCATGGGTGTTAAACTAGTCAATGTATAAACGATCATGGGTGTTAAACTAGTCAATGTATAAACGATCATGGGTGTTAAACTAGTCAATGTATAAACAACCATGGGTGTTAAACTAGTCAATGTATAAACGATCATGGGTGTTAAACTAGTCAATGTATAAACGATCATGGGTGTTAAACTAGTCAATGTATAAACGATCATGGGTGTTAAACTAGTCAATGTATAAACGATCATGGGTGTTAAACTAGTCAATGTATAAACGATCATGGGTGTTAAACTAGTCAATGTATAAAAGATCATGGGTGTTAAACTAGTCAATGTATAAATGATCATGGGTGTTAAACTAGTCAATGTATAAATGATCATGGGTGTTAAACTAGTCAATGTATAAATGATCATGGGTGTTAAACTAGTCAATGTATAAATGATCATGGGTATTAAACTAGTCAATATAGAAACGATCATGGGTGTTTAAACTAATCAATGTATAAACGATCATGGGTGTTAAACTAGTCAATGTATAAATGATCATGGGTGTTAAACTAGTCAATGTATAAACGATCATGGGTGTTAAACTAGTCAATGTATACACCATCATGGATGTTAAACTAGTCAATGTATAAACAAACATGGGTGTTCATTATGGCATGGAACTAAACATTTGATCGATGTAAGCTGGGTCTTCAGAAATGTAACATATTCATTATGACATGAAATAAACAACCATAGATGTAACTTATAATAAAATCAATAATATTACAATACATTGCATCATAAAGCAGCGGACAATGTACCCTAATTCTTCATCAATCATCTATCAGACCAAGTGTAAAATATATTAATTAATTTATCATACATCACATCAAAGTCATTTAACTGTCCTAGCTGTCTAATCAATCTATTGAAGCTGACCTTGTTAGATCATTTAGTTTGTCAATATGTATACAATGGTGAAAGTTCCAGTAAGATTTAGAGGGTGAATGGTTATATACCAATATATTGAATACACAATCCCGAGTCCAGACAGACTCAAACATGTTATATATAATTCTATATCCACAATACTAAATAATATAAATGTTTTTAATGAGAGAAATCACACCTGCATATCACATGTACATTTTCCTAAGAGCATTAACACTTTAAAATTTGTAACACAGATAATGTTAGTAAATCATATAATATATAATATATATAGTGAAATTGTTTTTTCAATATTGAATGAATGAATGAATGAATGAATCAACGACCCAACGAACAAATGAACGAACAAATAGTAAATCCTGTCAAGATTATTTCACTTATCACGGTGTATCAGCTATTAATGATTTTAATTATTATATTTTGCCCAATTGTATGTAGAGTAGCTTTATTACCATACTTTATTGTGCAACACCTACAACAACGGTACATGACACAAAGTATCACTGTGTGATCAATGATAATTCAATGTTAAATTAATGTTACTTTGTAAAATTTCCAATAATTTGTAATCAAATGCCAGTAATTATTTATCAATATAATTTTATGTCCATTTTGTTCAACAAGAAATAAATTAGTCTTTGATCATATGGATTTATATTGGTCTGGATAGCTCAGTTTGTAGATTATTCACTGGAAGGTCCAGAGTTTGAATCCTGGTCTGACTCAACATTTTATCTCCTCCCTGTTACAGTTTAGTGGTCCATGGAATGGCACTTGTGGTCATATGAATTATAGTCATTTGGGCACCATGTTATTTCGGCACCTGTAGAAAAAGTCATTTGGGCACTGAGTCAATTTGGCACCAAGTTGTTTCGGCACCTACAATAGGTCACTTCAGCATCTATGATCGGTCACATCAGCACCTCTATTTATTTAATTTTCATTTCAATAAAATTACTAGAGAATGTGTTTTAGTAGCAATACTTAAAAAGTAATAGAATTAAAAAAACAAAAAAATTACCGGTGTATCAGTGGTAATGTGATTATTTACTTTTACAAAATGCCTAGGTTTATGTAATAATAAAGGAAAGGCGTGGACTGGTGGATTAGAGCGGAAAATGTTTTGAAATTCAGGCTGCATGGATTGATTGTTGTTGCCGAAATATGATTTTACATGACTGTGTTTAATATGCTTCTTTTTGAATATTTTAATTGAGTAGCCAATCAAGAATATGTCACTTTGCAAAATATTTTACTTTCGTAGTCAAGAATATTTACCTAAAATAAAATACAATAACAAGACAAAAGTATTGCAACAATATACAATTTCTTTTATTTTTTCATTGAAAACACCAATGTTTGCAGAAATTTGTGAAAAAATTGTTTGTACGCAGATTTTAATTCAAACGATATTTTATTCACAAAATATGATAATACAATCATATACCAAGACCAATTCCTTATATTCAGATTTTAATGATTTCTTAAATTCTATATCTATAAATTTTCATAGAAAAATATTTAACTTTGTTTCAAAAGAAAATGAAAATGAATTTCTGCCAATATTTTGTCATTTGATACCATTAAAATACTGAAATTTGAATTTTTCAATCTTAAATCAACACAATTATTTTAAATATAAATTCTAAGTGTTACTTAAAAACGTTGTAAAAATTGAATAAAAATGATATGTGTACTGGGTTATGTAGAGGAAAAATGTCAATAGTGGGATTATTATAATTATGTCCTCAGAATTATGACAAAGTTATAGATAACCAATAATTTACAGTACTGACGATTAATCAGCTGTTAATAGTAAGTGTATTAGCAAAGTGCCGAAATGACTCGGGACTGGTGCAGAAATGACTTGCCAAGTGCCGAAAATGACCTGGTGCCGAAATGACCCAGTGCCAAAATGACTAGGATTCCATGACCATTTGGTACCATAATCTTTGACCATTTCGTACCATACACTGAAGCCATTTTTACCATAACCTTTGACCATTTCATACCATACACTCAAGCCATTTTTTACCATATATTGCAAAGCTACCATTTCGTACCATATGATAGTAAAGTGTTACAATTCCTACAATAAATTTTATATCATAGTGAGTCTCTCTCTCTCTCTCAACATAATCTTACATGATAGTAAAGTTCTTTTTGCCAACCTCATTAAGATGAACACCATCAAATAAAAAACGCTTGGACTTTGGTAATCTATGTTTAAAAAACAATGTTCTTTCTGAACTACAGACATTAGATCTAGATCAAACACAAACATACTAATCAATGTCCGAATCACAATCAAGATGCAAAGTAAAAACTTTGAAACTGACAAGTTAGATTAAGATTAGACAAATGAATTTCCACCAGGGAAGTGAGGTTGGGTGTTCCTGAAGGCTGGCCTTGATTTCCAAATGATAAAGTTGAGAATCTTATCAATGTAGTATTATGAATTAAACTATAGCTATAAGAAATGGAAAATTTGGGTACAAAATGGTCATTGACATGGCACAAATTGGATTGAGTTGGGTACGAAATGGTAAATTTGGGTACGAAATAGCCATGGTACGATATTGTTATGGTACAAAATGACTAGCTTCAGGTCATATATTATTCCATATGAGGGAATCTGGATGAGTTTTCTGATGAGAGCATGGGAACAACTCAAGAACAGCCTGGGGAAAATGTAGCACACTGGGTATAGCTCAGTTCCTGTAGTGCAGGTGATCCCCCTGTTCAATCCTCAGGCCATCTTTTCCCCCCTTCTTGTTGCAGTTTGGTGACCAATGGAAGTGGTGGCACTTTTGGTCACATGATAGTCCACCTGAGGAAATAGGTAAAAGCATGGAAAATAAAGGAATGCAGCAGATTGTTAGCTCAGTTGACGGTCAACAGGTCAATCACGGAGCACTTGCCTGAAGTGTGAGAGGTGAGAGTTTTAATCTAAAATATATATCAAGGGGCATGTTTTGTTCCTAGTAAAAAACCATGCGTTAAAAAAAATAACCTGAGAATTCCGGTTACATCGTCGAAAACTGGTACACGAGGGTATAAATTCATATCTGATAAAACACAACCAGTTATTTAAACTTAAATTATTCAGAAATATGTTTGACATTGGTAAAAATCATATGTGTCGTCAATAACTTTCATATAATGATTGAAATCGCCTTACCTGTTTGTTATGAAGGGTTCATGAAAGTTGTTTACCATTTCGGGGATTCCTTGAATTAAACCCGGAAGTAAAGTGCTCGTTATTAATTATTCGCTCTTGTTTCTATCACAACATATCAACGGAAATCTGGTTTCGTTTTGATCATTCGGGTTAGGTCGGCCAAATAATCCGGGCATTTTTGTGTGCTTGCATGAAAATGGCGGTGTGAAGTTGATATTTCTCTTCAGAAAAATTTGACCTGTCAGACTTCCAAAATGCCGTCTCCCAAAAAAAGTCGGAAAATGGAAAAGACACAGGGAAAGAGTGTTTACTTAAACCATGTGGAAATGCAAACCATATTTAATTATATGAAGACTGGAAAATATCCACCAGGAATTCCCGAAAGTGAAAAAAGGAACCTGAGAAAACGGTCTAAAAGTTTCCAAATTTGTGACGACCGCTTGTATTTTATTCCGAGTGACGTAAAAAAGGACGAAGACTGTGGCATAGAAGATCCTGAAAATATAACCAATAAAAGACTTGTATTGTACACCATGGAAGAAAGAATAAAAGCAATAAATGAGGCTCACGTTGACGCTAAAGGTAAACACGGGGTTGATTTCTTTTGGGTGTCATGTGTACATGGTGACATAGGGCGGTGAAGCACATCATTTAACCCCCGTCCATTTAACCCGAATCTTTGTGGTCTCTAATAAAATAATTTGAATAAATTTCCCTACCAAAAAAGCACGCTTTAAGAATTTAAATATTTCAAATTAAAACAAATGGCAGCAAACTTGTTAGCCCGAGATTCCTCTGGCCCGAATTTTTTTTTTTTTTTTTTATCAATTTCGGAATTGATAAAAAAAAAAAAAAAATTTCGGGCCAGAGGAATCTCGGGCTACAAACTTGTAAGTAATAAGCATTAAACAATAGATATTAATCTTAAAAAAATATATAAACAAAACAAAATAACACTATTTTGCATCTATGCTCTAAAATTGTAAAAAAAATCACAAGATAATTTTTTTCTTCAAAAATTCACACAAAATCTTGCATTATTTTTAAAGCACGTTTTCAAATAAACATTTCATACTTGATAATTTTTAAGTTACCAGTATATATAAGTATGGACTTGGGTAAATTTTCTCACACTTCAAGGTTGGGTGCACTAGGGATTTTCCTGGCTGGGAAATGGACCTTGGAGTAAAATTGGGAAAATTAATTGATAAAATACACATTTTTTGAATAATGAAAACAGAGAAAATTCTGTGAACTGCTTATTTTGACATCTTTTACATACCCGTACAGTACTAACTGTGTGTACACTTGTAGCAGGGGCTGAGCTAATTGTTATAGTAGATATAATAGAGTGATTTACTGCCAGACTGTCTGGTCCAAATCTTTTAGCCTTGTGGTAGAATTCTCGTTTTTACCCAGGAGGGCTGGGTTTGATCCTCAGCCAGAGCACTCAGTGAGAAAAATGGATTTTTTCAGGTGTTTCCTCCACCCTGTCCACACATCAGGGGCGGATCCAGAGTCTTGGTAAATGGGGGGGGGGGCACAAGTATTCGCGAAAGGTGGGACCTGCTAGGGAGGTCAGCGCATGCTCCCCAGAAAAATTTCGCTTTTTTCAGTACAAATGGTGCAATTTCCTGCAACTTGAACACTGTCCGAGAGCGTCCTTGTTACCTCGCATTCAGAGTGGATCTAAACCAGTCAAAGAACTTATCAGTCTAGCTTTTTTAAAAAAGTGTATTATTGACGCAGGTGGCTATGAGTGTCGGTGAGTTCATAATATCTTTATCGATATATGTATCAACTGTACTGTCGAAATTTGTTGCCGTCGCTTTAGTTGTGCACCGCAGATCCAGACCGACTTTTTTTGCGTTATATTAAAGGAGTTCGTTCGAGCGTTGGAAGTTGTAGATCGATACGTCGGTCCATCGGAGGGATACCAGTGCTTTGATTTAATTTGATCGATAAATGGATGAACGTGGTCTGGGTGATCCAGTTGGGTTGATAAATCAAGCTCATCAGTGAAAAGTCTTTCTGTTTGAATCCTGGTCCTAAGTTTGATTGATTATTGATTAATGGGGTTTAACTACTAAGTCAATAATGTTTCACTTATATCGAGACGTCACCAGCTATAGAAATCAGATGCAGAAATATTTACCTGTGCTTTGCGGTGATAGCATTATGCAGTGTGGGTTCTTTATAGTGCCACACCTACCGTGACAAGGAGCCTCGGTTTTTAAGGTTTGCCCGAAAGATCCGCATTCATTTTTTAATGCCGAGCGAACAGTCATTACATTTTTAGCTCACCTGAGCCAAAGGCTCATTTTGAAAATGAGACATTTATTGTTATAACTCAATAACGGCTGAAGATTTCACTGTTGATCTTGTCTTGCTATTTTCTTCCAAAAGATATCAAGGTCAAAGGTCAAGGTCATGTCCCTGTTTTTGACCTTTTTTTAAAAAATGCTATTTTTTAAACATTTCAGGTGATAATGGCATGGGATTTTCAGTTAATTGTAGGTATTGACATGACGATCATTTTGATACATAGATCAAGGTCATGAGTTCAAAGGTCAAGGTCAAGGATGCACAACTATTACCGTTATAGTTGATTATCTGCAAAACTATTAACTTTTTGTATAGGCATATATATTAGAATATTGTAGGTAATGGCACAATGGTCATTTTGATATATTAATAAAGGTCATGGGTTCAAAGGTCAAGGTCACAGATGCAAAACAATACATCTGGAAAACTATAAACTTTTTGTATAGACATGTATATTACAATATTGAAGGAATTGATTTAACGATCATTTTGATATATAGATAAAGGTCATTGGTTCAAAGGTCAAGGTCACAGATGCGAAAGAATACCGAAATGGTTAATTATCTAGAAAACTATTAACTTTTTGTATAAACATGTATATTACAATATTATAGGAATTGTTTAACGATCATTTTGATATGTATATGAAGATTGTTCAGTAGTTTATCCTCACATGCCCTATGGGAATTCTTATTAGTTTTTATTTATATCCTTTTAGTTTTGCAAATTGCTATAAAAACTCAAATGTTTATTTATTAGTTGATTTATTGTAATTTTTTCAGGTAATCATCTTGGACGTGAAAAGGTGTCTAGTATTATCTCAGAGAAATATTATTGGGTTGGAATATCTAAAATGATTCGTGATTTTATAAGAAAGTGTGCATTATGTCAAGTCAGTAGATCGAGGTTGGGACAGGTTACATCACTTCCAATGATGCAGATTGATCATTCAGAAGAGGATACATCACATACAGTAGAAGTTGGATCTTGCAGTCTGGATACCCAGTCTAATACTATACTACCATCCTCGGTGTTCCTTGCTCCTGCTGAAGACAGCTTTATAGTACCAAAGATCGAGCATTTACCAGAACCTGTTGCATTCTGGGAAATGGTAAGTACCAGAGAAATCAAACATTCTCTACAGCAATGTCAACTTTGTACATGATGTAACTTGCAGAAAAAATCTTAATTACGGTAGGGAGTTAATCACTAGATTTACATAATTTCTTCTGTAATTGTTATTAACTTCCTTGATGGCTCAGTGGTAGAACATCTGCCTCGAGAGCAGGAGGTCATGGATTTGAACCCTGGCAGGGACATGTACATAATATTTGAGATACTGCTTCCTAGTCTGGCACTTGGTATTAAGAGGACAGCATTTCAGTACTTTCAATTTTTAGCTCACCTGAGCCAAAAGGCTCAGATGAGCTATTGCTATCTATCACCGTCCGCCGTCCGTCGTGCGTCGTGCGTAAACTTTACATTTTAATCTTCTCCTCCAAAACTACTGAGCCAAATTTGACGAAACTTGGTGATTATTATGCCTAGGTAACAGGCTTTCAAAATTGTGTTCGGGGTTTGACCATGCCCAACAATATGGCTGCCGTTACTATAAATAGCCAAAAGACAAAAAAATCTTCTTCTCTGAAACCAAAAGGTGCAGGCAAATTTTGATTAGATTTTTGGATTTAGGATACCTAGATACACTCAAATTGTGTTTTTCATGAAAATTGAACGAAAAATAGGTTACACGTTTTTTGCGTAAAATTATGTAATTTTTAAAATGAGACATTTATTGTTATAACTTCATAATGGCTGAAGATAATTGTATGGAGTTTTCACTGTTGATCTTGTCTTGCGATTTTCTTCCGATTGATGTCAAGGTCAAAGGTCAAGGTCATGTCCCAGTTTTTGACCTTTGATAAAAAATGCTATTTTTTAAACATTTCTGGTGATAATGACATAGGATTTTTGGTTAATTGTAGGTATTGACATGACGATCATTTTGATATATTGATTAAGGTCATGGGTTCAAAGGTCAAGGTCAAGGATGCACAACTATTACCGTTATAGTTGATTATCTGCAAAACTATTAACTTTTTGTATAGGCATATATATTAGAATATTGTAGGTAATGGCACAATGATCATTTTGATATATTAATAAAGGTCATGGGTTCAAAGGTCAAGGTCACAGATGTACAAGTTTACCAAAATAGTTAATTATCTGCAAAACTATGAACTTTTTGTATAGGCATGTATATTAGAATATTGTAGGTAATGGCCCAATGGTCATTTTGATATATGAATAAAGGTCATAAGTTCAAAGGTCAAGGTCACAGATGTAAACAAGTACTGAAATGATTATTTATTTCAAAAACTATAGACTTTTTGTATAGGCATGTGTGTTAGAATATTTTAGGTATTATCCTAACGATCATTTTGATATATGAATGAAGGTCATGGGTTCAAAGGTCAAGGTCACAGATGTGAATGAATACCTGAATGGGTAATTATCTTAAAAACTGTTAACTTTTTGTATATGCATGTATATTAGAATATTGTAGGTATTAGCCTAACAACCATTTTGATATATGAATGAAGGTTATGGGTTCATAGGTCAAGGTCAAAGAGGTGAACAAGTTCTGAAATGATTATTTATCTCAAAAACTATAAACCTTTTGTATAGGCATGTATATTAGAATATTATAGGCATTTGCACAACAATCATTTTGATATATAATTGAAGGTCATAGGTTCAAAGGTCAAGGTCATAGATGCAAACAAATACTTAAATGGTTAATTATCTCAAAAACTATAAACTTTTTGTATAGGCATGTATATTGGAATATTGTAGGTATTGGCCTAACAATCATTTTGATATATGATTGAAGGTCATAGGTTCAAAGGTCAAGGTCATAGCTGCAAACGAATATTAAATGGTTAATTATCGCAAAAACTATAAACTTTTTGTATAGGCATGTATTTTAGATTATTGTAGGCATTTGCACAACGATCATTTTGATATATGAATGAAGGTC
The DNA here is from genome assembly GCA_021292105.1 of Anadara kagoshimensis. Classification (NCBI taxonomy): domain Eukaryota; kingdom Metazoa; phylum Mollusca; class Bivalvia; order Arcoida; family Arcidae; genus Anadara; species Anadara kagoshimensis. The sequence continues at coordinate 63,262,586 of CM037861.1, read as the reverse complement.
ATAGGTTCAAAGGTCAAGGTCATAGATGCAAACGAATACTTAAATGGTTAATTATCTCAAAAACCATAAACTTTTTGTATAAACATGTATATTGGAATATTGTAGGTATTGGCCTAATGATCATTTTGATATATGATTGAAGGTCATGGGTTCAAAGGTCAAGTTCGTAGACTTGAATGAATACTTAAATGGTTAATTATCTCAAAAACTATAAACTTTTTGTATAGGCATGTATATTAGAATATTGTAAGCATTTGCACAACAATCATTTTGATATATGAATGAAGGTCATAGGTTCAAAGGTCAAGGTCATAGATGCAAACGAATACTTAAATGGTTAATTATCTCAAAAACTATAAACTCTTTGTATAGGCATGTATATTGGAATATTGTAGGTATTGGCCTAATGCACATTTTAATATACAGATGTTTTAGCTGTTTATAAATAACATATTGTAGCTAGACTTTAGATATGTTATATATAGCATACTTATATAATAATTATTATAATTAATTTGCAAAAATACTTGCATATTATTGGCCCTTACTGCTGAAAATTTTGATATTCTCTTTTATTAATGTCATTGACCATTGAACCTCTGCAAAAGATATGTACTCTGCTTCAGGTGAGCGTTAAGGCCCATGGGCCTCTTGTTATATCTTGTTTAGTTTCAATTACATGTAGTGGTAATCATCACACCAACACGCCCCCCCCCCCCACACACACACACACCCCACTGTACTGTTATCATATATTGATATAATTTTGCACATGTTTGGTATATTTTAGGTTGAGATGTGTATTTATGGACCATTTGTCTCTGATGGGAATGATCATTATGTTTTTGTCTTTATGGATGCTTATTCATATTGGCCAGAAGCATTTGTGTCTGACACAGTGACTTCATCAGTTATTACACAGTTAATACTCTGTCTGGTATCCAGGTAAGTTTGATATTAGGAAATTACCATAGTGAAGTAGAGGCCCTTTTGAGTCTCAAAATTTGAGAGCTCATCTCTCAGTAAGGAGGGCCACAGTGGCCAAGTGGTCTAAAGCACACACTTACAGATCACAGTGTTTGGGTATACCTCTACCGTTCATAAACTGACTTATTCTATTACACTCCACACTGTATGCAAGTTGTGAAAATCTTGTCTGAAATGTCTGATTTCATACTCGAGCAAAAACTTTGTTGTACATGAACTTATATATAGTAATTCTGTCAGTCATCTTAAACAGTTTTATGACTTCATATTTTGTTTTGCAATAATTTGATTATGCCAATTCTTTCCTTTTCTTAGTTCATCGCTGTACCACACAATATCCTCTAACTTATGTGCGGAACACTTATTTCCAATGGATATGAAATCACTAAAGATAAGGTTTTCTTAAAAAATGACGTTGTTCCGGGAACTTGTGACAGTAACATTTTCCAAAACATTCTGCACAAATGTTAAGAGATATTGATCACATGGTACAGTGGCGAACCCATTTTTAATACTTCTTTAAGCTATTTTGGATTTCTTTTTCAGCATTTTTATATACATTTATAATAAAGAGTTTCAGATAAATATAATTTATATTTCAGATTTGGTGTGATGCAGAAATTTGTGTTTAAAGATACAAATAAATTTGACAAAGAGAAGCTGTACCCATCACCTGCAGCATTGAGGGCAGCAAATATAGACATAGCCTTCAAAAATATAGGATGTCAGGAGACAGGTGTGTGTTACTTTAATGAAAATAGAAGCTAATTAATAAGAAAAACTTATTGTTATTATTGAGGCCTCAGTGGCTGAGTAATCTGAATCACATATTTACCCAAAAAATCTTGACTGGGGAGTAAAACACCATTTTAACTATCCAGTAAAATTTATTTGCTTTACAAAGATTAAAAATTGTATCCAACATGTCTGAGACAAAAATACAAATGAAGACGTGGAACACCGATTATAAATATTCTGATTTTAGACAGACAATGTAGAAAATGTCTATTGGTGTGGTTGTTGATCTATTATTGGCCCAACTACAACTTATTTTACAGTCAGTGGTCAATAAAACACATTTCATTTTGTATGGAATTCATTGATGTTCACCATTGTAGGGGATAATGTTCTTTTGAGACATTACCAGCATAGGTAAATTTGCAGAAATTTTACCTTTTGCATTGCATTCAGGGAAATTTGCAGGGAGGATTCTTTAGAGTACCACGTCTACTGTGACACAGAACAACAATTTTTACGGCCTCTTACAAAGGACTTGTGATATTTGTTTCCAAATGCTGAGTGCTTTGCAAAAGAACAGTCGCTACCTGTTTTCAAGATTTGGTGAGACTCACAGGTTGCAGACTCTGACTTCCCACATGTATCAAGCACTCTACCAACTTTGTTACCATAGTGGTATATGTACTCCAGTAAATATTATTTTACCTATAACTAGTAATGGGACATCGGTTCAAAATCACAATCGATCATCGGTTGGAATCGGTTGGTGTTTCCGATGCGATTTTACCGATTGTAATAGGTTACATGCTTTTCTAATTTTACTGCTTGTTTGTGAAGTGAATGTGTGTTTTTGGTGCTTAATAATTAATATTAGATATAATCTCGCTAGCACATATATGTAAACTCGCTAGTAGCACTGTACTTGCATATATTTGTATACTTTTGCTTTCATTGTTCCACCATGTTGTTAAGACGCAGATCTTGGCGAGGCTTTCTAAAGATCAGAATGGAAACGGTGAGGGACTGAACACGGATTCCGGAAACATATGATGATCGATTATGAAAAAACACCATTGATAATCGGAATCGGAACAGGGTTCGTACAGGCCTAGAAAAGTCCTTAAATTTTGAGGTCTGCCCTAAAAAGACCCTAAAAACATGTCAGACCCTAAAAAGCCCTTGAATTTATCCTGAAGGCCCTAAAAAGCCCTTGAATTTGGCCAGTTGGGTTCTGTATTTTGATATTAACTGATTGCAAATAGACTGATCAAAATAAATAAATTAATTGATAAGTTATGTTGAAATGAGCAGTTTAAAGGTACATGTACCTGGCCATCCTGAACACCCAACTTCAACCTTATCCACTACAAGTGTCGTTACTATGGACACGTAAGTAATAGTTTTATTAGCTCACCTGGCCAAAGGCCATGTGAGCTTATGGCATGGCGAGGCGTGCGTGCGTGCGTCCGTGGTCCGTGCGTGCGTCAGTAAACTTTAATCTTCTCCTCCGAAACTACTGGGCCAACTGAAACCAAATTTGCCATGGAAGGTCCTTGACAGAGTCTAACTATAGTTTGTTCAAATCATGACGATCGAATATCCAAGATGGCCGCTGTTACTAAAAATAGACAAAACCTAAAAAAATCTTCTTCTCTTGAACCACTCATTGGAGGCAAAAACTGATGTGATATTTGGATTCTACATAGTCTTAACCTTTAAGTTTGTTCATTTCATGAAATTTGGTTTAAAAATAGGTTACGCGTTTTTGCGTTTAAATTTGCAAAAATCGTAAAATATTTTTAAATTGTTATAACTTGACTATATGACCAGATAATGACATGGGGTTTTCAGTTTTGACATATTCTTGTAATTACCTTCAAAATGGTGTCAAGGTCAATTATGAAGGTCATGACCTAATTTTTTACCTTTCTTATATTATTTATTATCTTGAAAACTATTAACTTTTTGTATAGGCATGTATATTAGAATGTTGTAGATATTGATACAACGATCATTTTGATATATAGATTTAGGTCATTGGTTCAAAGGTCAAGGTCACAGATGCGTAAGAATACTGAAATGGTTCATTATCTTGAAAACTATTAAGTTTTTGTATAGGCATATATATTAGAATGTTGTAGGTATTGATACAACGATCATTTTGATGTATAGAAAAATGTCATGGGTCCAAAGGTCAAGGTCACAGTAGCAAAACAATACCAAAATCGTTAATTATCTTGAAAACTATAAACTTTTTGTATAGGCATGTATATTGGAATGTTGTTGGTTTTGATGTAACGATCATTTTGATATATAGATTTAGGTCATTGGTTCAAAGGTCAAGGTCACAGATGTGTAAGAATACTGAAATGGTTCATTATCTTGAAAACTATTAACTTTTTGTATAGGCATGTATAATAGAATGTTGTAGGCATTGATACAACGATCATTTTGATGTATAGAAAAAGGTCATGGGTCCAAAGGTCAAGGTCACAGTAGCAAAACAATACCAAAATCGTTAATTATCTTGAAAACTATAAACTTTTTGTATAGGCATGTATATTGGAATATTGTTGGTTTTGATGTAACGATCATTTTGATATATAGATTTAGGTCATTGGTTCAAAGGTCAAGGTCACAGATGCGTAAGAATACTGAAATGGTTCATTATCTTGAAAACTATTAACTTTTTGTATAGGCATGTATAATAGAATGTTGTAGGCATTGATACAACGATCATTTTGATGTATAGAAAAAGGTCACGGGTCCAAAGGTCAAGGTCACAGTAGCAAAACAATACCAAAATCGTTAATTATCTTGAAAACTATAAACTTTTTGTATAGGCATATATATTGGAATATTGTTGGTTTTGATGTAACGATCATTTTGATATATAGATTTAGGTCATTGGTTCAAAGGTCAAGGTCACAGATGCGTAAGAATACTGAAATGGTTCATTATCTTGAAAACTATTAACTTTTTGTATAGGCATGTATATTAGAATGTTGTAGGTATTAATACAACGATCATTTTGATGTATAGAAAAAGGTCATGGGTCCAAAGGTCAAGGTCACAGTAGCAAAACAATACCAAAATTGTTAATTATCTTTAAAACTATAAACTTTTTGTATAGGCATGTATATTGGAATGTTGTTGGTTTTGATGTAACGATCATTTTGATATTTGGATTTAGGTCATTGGTTCAAAGGTCAAGGTCACAGATGCGTAAGAATACTGAAATGGTTAATTATCTTGAAAACTATTAACTTTTTGTATAGGCATGTATATTAGAATGTTGTAGGTATTGATACAACGATCATTTTGATGTATAGAAAAATGTCATGGGTCCAAAGGTCAAGGTCACAGTAACAAAACAATACCAAAATTGTTAATTATCTCGAAAACTATTAACTTTTTATATAGACATTTATATTAGAATGTTCTTGGTTTTGATGTAACAATCATTTTGATATATAGATTTAAGTCATTGGTGTAAAGGTCAAGGTCACAGATGCGAAAGAATACTGAAATGGTTAATTATCTTGAAAACTATTAACTTTTTGTATAGGCATGTATATTAGAATGTTTTAGGTATTGATACAACAATCATTTTGATGTATAGAAAAATGTCATGGGTCCAAAGGTCAAGGTCACAATAACAAAACAATACCAAAATCGTTAATTATCTCGAAAACTATGAACTTTTTATATAGACATTTATATTAGAATATTGTAGGTATTAATACAACAATCTTTTTATTGTATAGAAAAGGTCATAGGTCCAAAGGTCAAGGTCATGGTTGCAAAACAATACCAAAAAGATTCATTATCTGGAAAACTATGAATTTTTTGTATAGGCATGTATATTAGAATATTGTTGGTATTGATGCAATCATCATTTTGATATATAAATTATGGTCATTGGTTAGAAGGTCAAGGTCACAGCTACAAGTAGCAAGTTTCATGAATATCTAAATATCCACATCGGAGTTATTGTTCCTTAAATGTAGTATTTATTGTGTTTTTGTGTTGTTAACGGCCCAGGTGAGCGGTACAGGCCCTATTGGGCCTCTTGTTATTTAAGTGTCTTTGCACCAATATTTTTTGCTATAATTGTCTGATTAGGCCTTAAATTTACAAATAAAACCCTGAAAAGACCTAAAAAGTCCTTAAATTTTGAGTGCAAATGTCTGTATGAACCCTGCGGAAGCTTCAACACGCCGCTAATCGATTCTTACCGATAATCAGAACACCACTACCTATAACATAGCTTTTTCTTCTTTGTTTCAGCCAATGATCACATAAAACAAAATTTTGGTAATCTATCATGAATTCACAATTAAACTATTTACTAGGGCTTGTACCTACCAGTATTTTGACCAAATTAGGTAATGTACAAGTTTGGAAAGCCCTAAGATATTTGTTGATTGCTTAATACAACTTGTACATCTTTTTTCTCATTTCAGATGGAACATGGCAAGAAATATCAGAAATGATCACAAATTTTATAATGAACAATTTTCATTGGATGAACCATTTGGAGTTTGTGTTACTTCCTCATCGTATTTCCCGCAGTAATTGTGCAGATTATACACCGTCATTCTTAACTTACGGAAGGTATGATATATTGTCTTTAACAAAAAAGAGTGCTATGTTCTAATTCCAATTGAGGCTGATCCTAATGTGAGAAATTTGTAAGTTCACTTGCTGAATGTCTCCCAACATTCTCCGGGCACTGTGGTTTCCTCTACCGTTCCAAGTACATGTATATTGAAAAAATAACTATCATTCCACTCTTATCTGATAATACTGAACTGTAAACTTGTCAAAATAATTATGCTTTTCTCTAACTGATAACTTAATATGAGTGATATAATCTTAAGTGGAGCACAAAACACAACTCACTTACCATCAAGGTATATTATTACAGGTATTTTTATCAACACCTGTTGGTACTATGATGTATGTATTCGTTTATATCATATAATATTTTTCAGGGAAATCAATCTACCATCACAACTATCACACAGAAATGAATACCAGGGTAATTTAGATCCACATCTAACATTTGATCAGAAAGTATTAACTGTTAACTGTTTGATAGAGGCATATGAAATCCATATCAATGAAGCTACATTACAACAACGGGCAGCTGAAGAAACAAATAAACAAACAGCAAAGAAAAAGAAAGGTAAAAAGAAACAAAACATAAAGAATGAGACAGAGGATGAAGACATTGTGATACAAATAGGAGATGTTATAATACAAGAAACTAGTCCAACGGCAAATGTTACAGAGACACAAACAAATGAAACGGATAAAAGACCCACTAGCCCTAGAAAGCGAAAGTTGAAAAATGTAATACAGGAGTCTGAGAATAGTAATAATAATAGTAATATCAGCACTGATAACTTAGATTTGGATTCAGAATCAGACGATGAAGTGCTATTGAATGAAGATGAACCTTTTGAACATAATTATGCAAACTCTTCTACAGAAAAGGTAATAATATAGTTTTGATTGTTATAACGACATTTTTCAATTAAAGTTATGTATTCTTTTCTCATTTAAATTTGCTATAGTATTAAAATACTCATATATTGGACAAAATACTGAAGAGCCACTTTGAAAATTTTACTTTGTTTCACACTACTAAAATCAAATTATCTCATATTTTTGTTTCGTGTTTGTTCTATAAATTCATAAATAGAACTTTTCAATTATAGTTATGATTTCATTCTTAATTATGTTTCCATAATATTACTAGTATTCTTGCATTGGGCACAATCATTAAAAGCCATTTTGAAAACTTTACTTTGTTTGAAACAAATGTTTCACACTAATAAAATCAAATCATTGCATATTTTTGTTTCATGATAGTTCCGAAGATTCATAGAAATATAAGACATGGTATTTTTTGTGGTTGTTGACCAGAGTTTATAATTATGTTGCCTTTTTGCTTTTTTCCAATTTTCATTTCTCTTTTCTGAGAAAGTGGTCTCTGTGACAGAGTGGTGTAAAGTGTCACCTAACAGATCAAAGTGCCTCTCAATCCATTTCCTCTACCATCCCAAAATTTACACCTCAATATAAGTGATAGAATCTTGACTTGTTTGTTAAGTACTATTACGTTATTCCACTACACTCTAAAAAAATCTGGTTGTTAAAATGTTGATAAACTTTTGTTAATTTTTTTTCTGGTTGTTAAAATGTTGATAAACTTTTGTTAATTTTTTTTCTGGTTGTTAAAATGTTGATAAACTTTTGTTAATTTTTTTTTCATTAGGTTAATATTGATATGTTTTATGAGGCCATTATGTTGTACGTAACTAAGAAGAAATATCCACCACAGTCTGGTGAACATTTTAAACGTATTATACGTAAAGCTCATACACAATACAAAGTAGAAGGCAGCAAACTTTATATAATGGGTGATAAACATTGTATAGAAGTACCAGCTACATTTGATGAGAGATTGAAGTTATTGAAATCAACACATAAAGATGAACTAGGTTAGTATGTAATATTGTATAATGTAAACAGAGGTGTTGCTATGGCTAATTTGAGGCTGAAGTTTGGTCCCATTCCCAATGCCCAAAATGTATATTTTGTCCCATAAAACATTCAGATTCATATAAATACAATGCTTGCATTTTATTTTTATTCCAATCAATTGGTAAATTTATAAATGAATTAAATTAATGAATTTAACAATGGAGAATAAAACTAATTAATGTGTAGAAGGCAATCAAATCTAAATTTAAATTTTTTCTAAATTTTCACATTTTCATTTTTTCCTAAAATGGTCTAAAACGCCACTACTTTTCCCAATTCTATGGGCTCCGACCCAGTATCAAAATGGATTGTGACTGCCCTGGTAAATAACAAACATGTCAGAGCGAACGACAACAAATAATGTACTAGTGTCAGTGACGTCATAAAATAGCACAATTCAGGCTGAGTTTTCATTCTTTTTGTGTGTAATTCAAGCATGCCAGGCCTTTGTCGGAACATTGTGGGTGTGCCTGGCTATCCATTCTGTCAAATTCTTTTGTGACCTACCAGTTTATGTTTCTAAGTATTTTCTTATCCATCTTGTAGGTAAACATCATTCTAAGAAGTTTATGGTAGATAAGTTATCAGGGAGCTATGTGTGGAAGGGGCTGACTCTAGACTGTGAAGCTTTCGTTCAAGCATGTCCTGACTGTAAATTTGGGAGAGTTAGAAACATGGAAGATACCTATACAAAGACAAAGATAGAGGAAATGAAGTTTGAACATTATAGGGAGAATGAGGTAAGATTTGTAAGTAAGTACAGAGAGAATGAGGTAAAGGTTGTTAGTACAGAGAGAATGAGGTAAGATTTGTTAGTAAGTACAGAGAGAATGAGGTAAAGGTTGTTAGTTAGTACAGAGAGAATGAGGTAAAGGTTGTTAGTTAGTACAGAGAGAATGAGGTAAAGGTTGTTAGTTAGTATAGAGAGAATGAGGTAAGATTAGTTAATAACTTAAAGATCAACTTTATTAATTACCCTGTGCAACTGTACAAAATACAAAACAGCTGAGAACGTACCCAAAGAATGACAGTGATCCAGTGTCAATATCAGCCTCATTGTCTATTGTTATATGTATACATCTCCCCCCCCCTCCCACCCACACACACACACACTGAGGTAGTGAGAGCTGGCTTTTCATTCCTCCCTGACAATTCTGGTGTATCATGCCAAATATTCTATTGTTCCAAATATGCTATTGTTATATTACATGTATGTTTGAAAAGTTTCTACTTTTTCCCATAGGTAAGTTGAGACCAAACTTTTACTTTTCTTTCAAGTGACATTGTTGACTACAGCACACACACATACACACACACACCACACACACACACACACACACACACACACACACACACAACCACACACACAACCACACACACATAATTATATTAGAAAATAATAATCTGGGATACTGACCTTACATATAAATCGAAGGTGGAGTTGACAATGTGCAATACAAATAAAACTAGTTATTCTTTTTTATTTACAGGAATCTCTTGCTAAAGAAGCTGAACATTATTATGCACAACTATTTAGCTATCTACAAAAAGAGAAATTACCTCCAAATTCTGATACTAAAGCTGTGAAAAGATTAGCTAAAAACTTTGTACTTGAGAACAGTGCTCTGTGTTATAAACGAGACCCAGATTCTAACAGCAGGTCTCTGGAATTATCTAGTAGAGAAAGAAGAAAGGCAATTAAAGAAGCTCATGATAAAGGTAAATTGTGTATACACACAGTTGAAACAGTAGAAAACTATCCCTGTACATTACGTTTGTTGCCATCAACAACAGGGTTCTTGTCTACTTTGGCTAAACTGTTTTGATGATTTGTCCGACTTTCATTTCTAACTGAAAGATAATGACAAAAAAATATGATATTTAAGGTTTCATTACCATGTACTTAATAATTTCAAATTTCTGGTGTTGTTTTTAGATGGGCTTTATTTTTCTGTATTTCCTTTTGTTGATATACAAAGACTTCAGTGTGCCAATGTATTGCCAAATCCTTTTATGGGCTGCCTGTGTACATGAAATATTTTGAATGAGTCGCCACATGATTTATATACACTGTTACATTTGTGTGGAATATTTTGAAAAAGTTTATGTCACATGTTACCTGAATAATGCTGTCTTCACAGGAAAACGTCAACTTATGCAATTCCATATCCAGAGGAAATAACAGTTCCACTCTAATGATACAGGGTCTCACATGGTACACTGGCAAACCTCATTTAAATATTCTAAATACTGTTATTTTTGCTTTCTTGCCACAATGTAAAGAAGGAGAAAGAAATGCAAAAACATTCAATTTACGCTAAATTAATCCATATTACGCTTTGTTAAGGAATTTCTCTTTACGAGTGATCACATTACCGGCATTTTTATTTCAGAATTACATGTGAGTGTAAAAGAAACACTGGAGAATCTTAGTATGAAGTATTTATGGTGTGGAATGAAGAATGATGTAGAAAGTTTTATTAAAAACTGCTGTAGGAAGAAATTACCAAACCCAAAATCTAAACAGGCATTACTGAAGAAGAGATATACAACATTTAAACTTTATATGGAGCAAGATGTGAGTAGAAAATAACATAAACTTTGCAGATTGGTAACATGTTATTTGGTTGAAATATCCAGGGACATTTAAAATGTACATAACAAGAAAGTAAAAAAATAAAACTATAAAATGCACCATAAACACTTATTCAGTTATGTTTTCTTTCTTGTAAACCAAAATCACAATTGGCTATTTATTTCTGAGAATTCTTTCAAAAAGTAACATATTTAAGCAATGTTGTGAAAAAATACTTTAAAAAAGACAGGACAATATTTTCACAAATTTTGGAAATTTATCTACTAATAATTTTAAATTTGTGTAAACTTAGTGATTGTAAAAATTTAAACATCACCGGTAAAAGTGGTGTCCAGTGATCTTGTTCAAATACTATAGTGCAACTTGTCAGTAATAGGATTTACCATAGTGTCACCTCACAAAGTTTGTGTGGAACAATTGCTTCTATTGACATTGGATATAAGATTGCATTTATTAACATTTTTAAGTGAAAACAATGTTCTTCCATAAATTTGTAATGTAAACATTTCCAAATCCTTCTATAGAAACATTAGAGTATTTATCGTTAGATTAGAAGATTAAAGTCTGTGTGGTCATATCAAAGTTAAACCACTGGATACCGTTATGTGCAATACTTTTACAAAGTTGGAAGACTTTTGGTCATATGTCTTATTTTATTTGTCTATAAGAGTATGAAGACTCAAATGTAGATGACATATTAAAGATTACAAAAATCTCTTCTAATTCTTATATCTCTTAAAACGGAAACAAAATTATTTAACTGATCTTGATACTGCTATCATTGTTGAAATAAAAATGCTGATAAAAATTATCAACAGTTCAACTGGCAAACTCCATTTCTCTATATCCTTGTCAAACACAAGGTTTACCAATGATAGACCTGCTAAGGTTATGTAAGTAGAATTTCTAACAAAAACAAAGTAAAACTGAGATTTAAGTAAAGAATGTTTATAAGTTATGTAAATGCCTTAAGTGAAGTTTTTGTTAATGTATTAAAGGATTAATTTAAATATGGCAAATTTAATCTGATTTTTTTTTGTTTATATTTTGTTATAGAGAGGAGAAGATACAGACAAGAACACTGACGAAAATGGAAGAAAAATAAATGGACATGAAACTGATGAGGCAATGCCACCAAAGAAAAAGACAAAAAGAAACAATTATTCTGATGGCAATGCTAAAGGAAACAATAAAGAAAGTGGAAGTGTTACTGATAATGTTACAATTCCAGAAACAGGCAAAATGAATACAGCAAAAGATATAAGGGTACACAAAATAAAGAATTTAAAGAGTGTAAGAGACATTGTTGAAAATCAACAAAACAAAATATCGGATGAAATAATAAGTGTTCAAGATCAACCAAACAAGGACATAGAACAGGAAAGTGAGTGTTCAACATTGCAAAATAATACACCTGACAAGGCTTCCATGATTGAATATTACAATGACATTGAAATGGAAAATTCTACAGAGATTTCATTAGGTGACAGTATATCAGGTGTTAACAAAGAATCAGTGTCGTCTGTGTCAAAACATGGAACTGGCTCAAATCCAAACAGTTCAGAGAATCAGAATGTGTTAGAACCAGATCCATTGTCTTCAGAACCTGTGGATTTTGTAGGTTCTGTAGATAAAGATATTGCAGAAACAGTTATTTCTAGTTCTGAAAATTTGAGTAAATCTGTAGAAACTGAAACACCAGAACCGGTTGTGATGGTCACTCCAAACAATACTGGTAATAATGAATCCATGGTGACGTAGCTCCAACCAGTGCTGTTGATAATGATTCTGTTGTGACGGTCACTCCAAATAGTCCTGATGATGATGATATTTCAGAACCAGTAAAATCTATCCATGTTTTCTCAACACCAAGTGGTGAAATTTTGCTGATGGAGTCGGAAGCACCAGAAGATGAAATACAGCTACATTTAAATTCAAAGACTGAGGATGTGTCCACAATGTCACAATCATCAGGAATTGTCAGTGAAATAGATATAAATGCTGCCAATCAACCACAAAGTGTAGATATTCTTCAGACAATAACTTCTAGTGCTAGTTACCAACCACAAAGCACTAATATACTGACTATGTCATCTAGTTCAGACCCGGTCACTGCCGTGGCTGTCAATTCTATACTTCCAGAGTCTGAACAATTACCAATGTCAGACATTGGTAATGCTCAAGGGGAGATAACTGTGTCTCAGGTTACATCATCAGAAGAATTGAGAGAATTACAACAAATGATTGAGTTAGAGCCACTTCCTGTTACACCACAGACACCGGTGGACATCAGTGACTCCAAAGCAGATGGTAATTTTTCTTATTTTTACATTTAAATGCACATCAGATGATAATTTCAAAAGAAATGCAAATTTATTTCCTATAATATCACATAAATTTATTAATTACCATAAACCACTTTGAATTCATTATAGACATATTTAGAGAATGTGTTGAATTATCCTCCTTGACATAAAAAAGTTTGAAAAGTTGAAATATCTCCTGTTTGGAAGAGTTGTCATTAACTCTATGTACCATATATGTTTTGTTTGTAATTGAAGCAATATATAGAAATACATGTAGCAGTATTATAGTTTGCATACTAGGTGACAAGTACCAAACTGGTAATTGAAAACAAGTGAAATATTGACAATTTGAATATGTTAATTTAACGATAATAAAACATGTTGCATGAAATTGTTAATAGAATACATTGTATGTTTGATAATATCCAAATCATTAACTTTTTGCAAAAAAAAGGTACATCAGTTAATTTTCATAATGATAGTCAAAAGAATAACCTGTTCTGATTTAACCATATTTCAGAGGATTACATAAACAGCTCAGGCAGTGAGGATGAGGAAGAGGAGGATGTTGAAGATGAAGAAGAAGATGATGATGGAGAGAAGAAAGAAGTGATAGAGGAGAAACAAATCCCATACATGATGCCTAATGAACAGCGCGGTCCAGCTGCCTTCAGGTGTCATATCTGTAATAAACGAGTCAGGGGAAGTGTTAAATTCAAAGGTAAGTTAAATTAATATTTATTTTTTTTTACCAGTTAATGGAATGCATACCCTCTGCTTTAGTGTGCTTTTAAATCACTATGTTCTCACAGAGTTAATTTGACACTCTCTCTACTTTAAGAAAATATAGAAGTATATCAAAACTTTCTCTCACTGGAGGTAATTTTGGGCTGATATTGGGCCCCATTCTCAATGCCAAAAAACTTAAAAGTGTGCTTTTTCACAATTCAGATCGAAATTTCAACTTCTGCTTGTTCTCTTAAACTTGCATTGAGGAGTTTTGCAATCCTGGCAAAAAGACTACTGATGTTCTAAAATGGGCTTTTATGTTACTGCTTTGTAATTATACCCTAGCTTCAAATAAGAGAGGGTATATTGGTTTACATCTGTCCATATGTTCGTTCATTCCAAGCAAAAAATTTTGTAACAGTTTTCTCAGCATTTACTAAACGCAACCACTTGAAACTTTGTATATCAGTTCAGTATGAGCTCCCTTGCCACAAGTACTGATTTCAAGTCTGCCAGACATCCACTTCCTTTTTACCAACTTAGTTTATGTTTCAACATTTAAGGTCAATGGTTGAAGTCAAAAGCAGGGTATACTAAATGAGCATAGCTCACAGCTTTCTTGTTCAATTTGTTTTGTATCTACAGGAACAAATAATATAATCCTATTATTTCTCTAAAATTAAGCAAAATTTACTTCATTATTTTCTTAGGCCGTCCTGGCTCCCATCACAAAAAGTGATAAGAGAGATATGTTAATATACTTAAAATTACTTGTTTGTTTTTGACATTTTTCAGTACACATGTATAAGCATACTGGTGTGAAACCATTTGACTGTCAGTATTGTGGTAAAAAATTCACTAATCCCAAGTCACAGAAACTGCATATCAGGAAACATACAGGAGTTAAGCCATATTTGTAAGTATAATGAATATTTGTTGATTGATTTAGTACATGTTACAGTTGGCAATGGTTAAAATTTATACATGTATAGCCAATTTTCATGCCAGAAAGAGAAATATCAACCTAAGTTCTGATATGCTCAGTTTAGATAAAAGTCAAAGATTGAGATTTATCTATTCAGCACCACAATTAGTGATTAGGTCTACTTCTGATATGGTATTAGATATATATGATGTCAGTCTCATTTGTTGAAAGTCTTAAAAAAATTTAAGTTTGTAACAACAGAGATGAAATTATTAACTTGTCTTAAAAATACCATCAAGCACAGTAGTGTTACAATTCCATTTACTTGTTCATTTTATTAGAACCTGTGCTTAATATTTAAAGGGGCATATGTCCTACTTCAAGTGTGATCATAATTTTCCCTATGATTTTACTATTTTTGATCAATAAATGTTTATGTTTTAAAATGTGTTGAAGGACTAAATGTGCAGGCCGGTTTTGCTACTCTTGTGATAAATACAGAAACCTTATTTAGTTATAGTCTTTTATTCTATAATCACATCTATTTCAGGTGTAATATATGTGGTAAAGATTTTAC
Source organism: Anadara kagoshimensis (assembly GCA_021292105.1). NCBI lineage: Eukaryota > Metazoa > Mollusca > Bivalvia > Arcoida > Arcidae > Anadara > Anadara kagoshimensis. The sequence goes on along the minus strand of CM037861.1, from coordinate 63,247,173 downwards.
TTGGGTTGGAAGTTTACGTTCTCATATTAAAATTCATGAGAAAGGAGGTAACATTCAAGTAAAATGCCATGTATGTGACAGAATATTTGCTTCCAAGAACAGATACGAGAGACACATGAAGTACAAACACCCACCTGAACCTTTTGTGTTTGCTTGTGAACCATGTGAAAAAACATTTACTACTGCAAGTGAGTATGTCCGAGTGATATACAAGTATATCACATGATGTTATGATTTCATACAAAATATCCATCACTGATAAGCTGGGCCATTCACGTCATCACCCCAACTTTGATGCCAGTTAAGCTGTTTCAAAGTATTGTTCCAATGTTGCTTATTCACAGTTTTTACGCATTTAGTAACTTTGCAATATATTGCAATACATATTGCAATATTATCTGAAATATTGCAGTATATTGCAATATGGTTTTCTTCTCAATACCCACCTCTAAATTTTACAACATAATATTAATAAATTAATGGCATCCTTTAAACAAAATTTAGTGTGGATGCATTTTCCATTTGTCTGGGATTATACAGGATATAATGTACATGTATTTATTATATAATCATTCCCAAACTCCATACAATAAAGTCATATAATGATATAATGATAATTATGTTACACAAGGCTCTGTACATAACATTTTATTGTTTAATGAATCCAGTATCACATAATCTCTTATTTAAAACAGTTATCAACGTGTTGTCCTCTCATTTTTCAGGAAGTTTAAAACGCCATAATCAGTCCCATCATCTACATCAAAAGGACCATCAGTGCGATACATGTGGAAAACGCTTTTATCGTAAAGAATATCTAAACTCACACAGACTTCAACACGAACAAGGGACTATTCCAAGACAGCCCCGCCGTCCAAAACCTATAACTCATGTTCAAAATGAAATGCAGCTCTCATCATTGCCTTATAGTTCATCCCCACATACAATGGTTGACTCACAAATAGCCGTTAGTCAGTCAGTATTAGACCAGGATATCGGAGGTGGTTACTATACAATAACAACTGAAACAGGGGAAGACGATCAACCTGTGATGCATACGTTGGTTTATAACTATCCAGCAGTGGAGTATGAGGTAGAATGTGGGTCTAGTGCCAATGAACAGCTTGATGCTGAGGCTTTGTCGGCCATTAATCTTCTTGCCCAGGCTAGTGCTAATCAGGGATATTAAACACTTCAAGATGACATTTATTTATTTTATTTGTTTACTACCGGTGTTTTTGACTTGTGACAACCAAGAAGTTAAAGCAAGAAACAAGGTTTACAGTATATAGCTTTATAATAATTACATGAATTTAAGCAAATTTCGGTCCAAATTATTAAATTCTAAAATTTACTATTTTAATAGGGCAAGCCATTTTGAATTTTGCCCCAATTCCAAGTACCCTGAACTTTTATCGAATAACTTTAAACAAGTTTTCATTTCTAACATTGACATCATAATAAGAAAAAAGCACTATCTATTGTAAATCATCAATACAGTTCAGCAATCTATTTTGCAGCAATAAATTTTCAGGGTTCTGACTGCAGGGAAAGTGTACCAATGGAAATGAAATATCTTCCTCTGAGAAGATATATTTATGGTACAAGAGTCACTGTGAAAATCACAAATATTTTTTCCTCCCAATGTTTCTTCTTATACGGTACATGGTCTATGAATTATTTGGCATCTTCTCGGCAATATATACACATATTTATTTATTGATATTAAAATCTTGACTGATATTTATGTTAATTTATGCAGCTTTATAACTTTGTGTTCAATTCAGTAACAACTGAGTAAACTATACATAAACTTTGTGAGAACAGAAATTTCTCGGTAACGAAACTGTTTAGTTGTTAAATATCAGCTTTATAAGCTTGTAAAAGTCAGGCATGACTTCTCTAAACTAGAGAAAATGTGTTTTTCAAACAGATGTTCAGATTAAACAGGTTTAACTGTTATAATGATTTATTTCTTGTAAAACCAGTATTTAACTCTCTTTCTGCCAAACGGACATGTTTCCTCTATCGTCCGTCTGCCATAGGGACAGATATGTCTTTTCTTTGGAACTGACAACTCTTGCTTACAAGACTAATAAATACTTGTAATCTTTTTTAGAAGTAAAGAAAAATGAAAATGTTGATTATTTAGATCAGAAACTCCTATTAACTAATGATATGATTACAAAACATGTGTGATGTCATTGCCTATTATTGACATCATATTAATTTGCATTGTGGACTTCACTGATAGCACTGTTTAGAAATTTAATTTGGCAGCAAGAGTGAAATTTTTGGGTTTTTTTTTAATGAGATTTTTGATGTAGTTTAAGGGTAAGTGAGAATCTATATAAATTACCGGTACAATCTACACTCATTTATTTATTTATTTCATGTTATAATGTTGTTTATATTTGCTAGTCTTTATGATGGTTATATTTTGATAATTAAAATCAGATTAAAAACTCATAAAAATTGTTATCATTCTTAGAGACGTGTAGTAAACAGGATCCATAATCAATCTGTAAAGCTTAAAAGCGAGAGTTATCATTCTTAGAGACATGTTGTAAACAGGATCCATAATCAATCTGTAAAGCTTAAAAGCGAGAGTTATCATTCTTAGAGACATGTTGTAAACAGGATCCATAATCAATCTGTAAAGCTTAAAAGCGAGAGTTATCATTCTTAGAGACATGTTGTAAACAGGATCCATAATCAATCTGTAAAGCTTAAAAGCGAGAGTTATCATTCTTAGAGACATGTTGTAAACAGGATCCATAATCAATCTGTAAAGCTTAAAAGCGAGAGTTATCATTCTTAGAGACATGTAGTAAACAGGATCCATAATCAATCTGTAAAGCTTAAAAGTGAGAGTTACGGTAGTTATTTGTTGTGAATTATGTTTTATAATAGTAAATTACACATTTTATATTATTTATTTAGTATTTGTACGTCCGCAATAAGGTTTATCACATAACCTGTGTAATATTAGATAATAATTTAGTAGTATTTTACCATGTACTTTCTTCGTTTTGGTTGTATTTGAATTTTTCTGGCAAAACCAAAATACATGTACTTTCTTCTTAATTATTATTTAAATATAACACAGATATATAAAAAAAACTTACTGTGACCATAAAATACTATATAACTAAAATATGTAATTTACTATTATGAAACATAATTTCATAGCATCATTGAACCTCCAGGCTCTACCAAACCTAGTGTAGCAGCTAGGCCAGATTGAAGATTAAAAGCAACACAAATCGAGAACATTAAACAATCATAATAATTTGATAAAAATATACAAGAAAAGAATCTGTAAGAGAAAAACATATTATTGGCAATAACCAGGTCAACAAAGAACATGAGTAATACAATGTAACAACAATTACAGCCAAACACGACTAGACAAGAAAAGACAAACATATATTGGGAACACAGAAACTCCTGATTTTGGATGAACACTGGAGTATAAATGTCCAGTGGTGTGGTTATAGTATTATTTGAGGGCTTATTTTAACACCAGTGGCACATAGATACAACTATAATAAATCTCCATTCATGACCATCATTTGGTTCAGTCAAAATTTGACATATATAAAATAATTTGGTGATATATTGAGTTGAGTAATGGTGTTTTACGTCTCAGTCAAGAATATTTCACTTATATCCAGATGTTGTCAGCTATAGACGAAGGTGCAGATATTTTGCCTGTGTGTTAAGCTGATGGCATTATACAGCAGGGTTCTTTGTCGTGCCAGGCCAACCGTAACATGGGACCTTGTTTATTTTAAGTTCCCATTCGAAAGAACAGTGACTTCATTTCGTAATGCTAAGTGCTGGGCTTGGACTTTCTAGTCTTGTGTCTGACCCACACAGGATTTGAACCCATGACGTTCTACTTACAGTGCAATCACTCTACCAACTGAGCTACCACATTGGTGGTGATATATTGAGGAAATGTATAAATTAAAACAAAAGAAATGGATTTTTTCTGCAATTTCAACAGAAGTTCTCTTTAAATTTTATGAAATTCAGTGTAAACTTTGAAGTCCTTACTGTCATGGTTACTAGGCTAGTTTGAGCATGTCCCATTGATAAGTCTAATGTTCTGTGGTTAAACTTTGTTGTTTTCTCTATCTGTTCCCAAATGTGCCAATCCTTTAGTTTGATAGATTTTGTTAAATGGTTAAACTTTGCTTTTCATAAAAATTAATTCACTGATAATTAGAAAATTTCTTCCAGATTGAATGAAAGTTTCTATTTTCAATGAGGTTTCACATTCCAGTCAAGAATAATTTATATTGAGACGTCGCGAACGAACTGTAAGAAAGTAATCTAAAAATGCCAGTATTTAATGACAATTGTATATTTACTGCATTAGCTGTTTATTTTATAAGATTTTTCTTTGACTAAGTGAGTTTCTGAGGCAAAGTTGTTTGTATTTTGACCAAAAATGGTTACATTTTGGTGGATTCCGAGTGATTTTTTTGTGTATTGACCAAAAATGGTTGCATTTTGGTAGGGTACGTTTAACATAAGCTACGTCGGATAAAAACAACAATGGCCGACAAGTGCACTTTTCAAAATTCAGCAGGTAAGACTAATGGTGATTTTGACCAAGCCGTATCGTCATCAGGGAACTTAATGATCCATCACCGAACAACAAGGAAAAGAAACGCCTCGAATACCGAGGAAGAAATTGATGGTCACCTGGACGAGATCGGTAGTGTTGAAAACGAAAGTAGAAACAACGCTACACAGAATGTTGGCAGTTCTAGTTCTTCACACTCACGGATACCAAACAAAACTTCAAAGTGGACTTCAGATACCATTAAAATTTTAAGAATTTCTTTTGACAGGGGTGTTATTTATCCTCCTTTGAGTATCATAAAAAATTATGAATGTGGGAAACCACAAGTGAAAATTTTGTTGATTTGGTTGAAGGACATTATGATAAAGAGAAAATATGTAACTACATATAGGGTACTTGAAAAGAAAGTACAGAAGTTAATGGATCACTTCAGATTTTACAAACCACTGAATAGAATTGATGTGTGTTGTATTAAAGAAATTAAAGATCATTTTGATGATATTTTTCAAGAAAACAAGACTACAGGTGAAACAGATCTAGCATCTAAGCTTCCCATTTTTCAACCTGTTAATCAGTTTGAACAATACTGGAATTATGTTGCAAAAATGTAAGTTGTCTATCAGATAATCATGTTGATGAATAATGAATTTGAATTATTTCTATCTTTTGCACTTGATTGGTGCGGGTAAAGAATTTTGAGTTAATGTTTTATTATTTACATGTATTGTAAAATCTTCAATTATTATTGAAGATAACCAAACACATTTTTGCTCTTTTATACAACAACATGGCACATTAAAGATTATTCCTCCATGTACATTGCCTTGAGTGCTCTGCAAAGGTAAACATTTCCACTACTTCACCTGTATAGCTGGTGACTATGTGACATAAGTGAAATTTTTGTGACTGGAATGTAAAACCCTATTCATTCAATCAAATCTTTCATATAAAGTTCAGTTCAAGATTTCCACATTATGCAACAGAAACCTGACTATCAGCATCCAATGCAAGTGTGTAGTTAGATTTTTGTGCAAGATCTTAAGTTGAAGCTTTTCAATTGACTAGATGAGCATCTAAGCTTATCTATTCTTCCTAAAGCTCTTGTTTAAATTATTTTCCCATCAGTTTTCAAAGCATGTTTCAATACATGATATAATATATACTTATCTGTAGTGTCTTTATTTTTCAGGTTCAATAGTAAAGCTGGTGATTTCTCTGCAGATTTGAAATACATGATATCACTTCATGAGAATGGTCTAGATATACCAGATTCTATGTATGGTACACTGTTCCTTGACTTTATTGGTATGTTTGGATTACATGGAGTGTAAGTAGAAAGTTTCTCTAAACATTTTGTCTGAATGAAAATACAATTTTGAATATTCTTGTCCATATTTTGATGCTACCTTTTTGTAACTCTTTCCACAAATCAATACTATTAGATGTTTGGTACTTTAAAAAAATCATAGAAACAAATCAACGTTACTGCCACAGGAAGTGACTGATAAAGCATATTGCACCTTCATTTAAAGGTTATCTGCTTAATAGAAAGGCCAGGAACTTTTTTGACTCATTTTTATCACCATATTTTTTTATTTGAATCTGCACATTAAGACCATTTATTCATAACAAATTTTTGGTGGTCTTTAGAAACTTATGATTGACCAAAGGACCGCAACAACACTCCTTTTCTTCATGATAGAGGCTAAGGTTGCCAAGTGGTCTAAAGTAGGCACTTACAGATTACAGTGCTTCCCAATTGAACTGTCTTAATATAAGTGAAAGAATCTTTACTTTGGTGTAAAACACCATTTCTTCACTTAAACCCATCTTGAGGATAATTATATATATATAAGCTCACCACTAGTCATCAACTCATCATATATTGTTCTATATTTCAGGTCTTTTCCATCCATCCCAGATCGTGCTCTTTACATCCATGGTGAAGAAGTAAAATCAACTCCAGATATAGTATTGATGGATAGATTGAATGTTGATAAGAATACACATGATGCATTTAGTATTAAAATGCTAAATGTAGTTAAGGTATCTTTATACCTGTATTCTGTAATGTTACTCTATCTTTGAGTCTGAAAAAACTCTCGGCTCTAAAAACTATTATTCACTCTTATGCACTGCAGCTTTACACATCATTATACCCCCTTCAAACTGGTTTGAGTGGGTGTATAGGAATCGGCATGCCTGTCTGTGTAAAATTGGGTCAAGGCCATATTTCATAGCTGTTTTGGATGACTGTCATAAAACTTCACATGAGTAATCCTCATGGTGTGTCACGACCTTCAACCAAGGTCATATCATAAAGGTCAAGGTCATGGGAAAACATTATATGTTGGGAATGTGGGGGTATTTGGCTCTCAAGAGACGGTTCTAGTTATTACTGTCTTCATTCACTTACTTGTCTTTGTATTCAGCTTTAAATAGCCATTGGTGTATCTCAATATACTGGATCAATAAAACCGACCTACATTGTAGTGTTTTAAATCAATTTATTAAAATGTTTGCGACACCATATTTTGGAAAAATTACATTCAAGATAAAAGGTGTTGTTAAAACATGCAATATTGAAAATCTACATTATTAAAAAAAATTATTTTATACCATTCTGTTTAGAAAACACAATATTTGTCATAATTTGGACATTTTCTCTAACTGGTTTCTGTCTTTAGGTAAAGAAAAAACCTCAAGGTCATAACTATCCAACACCAGCTAAACTGAGAAAAGAAGGTGTTCCGAAAACAGAAAGGGAAGTTACAATTGATGACAAAGTGCTCAGTCAACATTGTGGAGATTTGGTTGTATTCCGGTCAATGTCGGCATCAGATGAAGGAATCATGGGAATGATAGTTGAAGGAACACAAGTATGTTGAACTTTGGTGCAAGTTGTAATAAATGTACACTTTTGTTTAGTTATAATTACTTAATGTGCAGTGTTATTGTTTTTTAAGAGTTGTGATGCCTAGAATTGTCAGTGATTGAAAGTTAAATATACATAAATTGAAGATAAAAATATTGATATAGCAATATGTCAAAACTTAGATAAATTTATTAAAAACAACTTATTTTATGGTTTAGGGGTCAATATATTCTTTGCTGCCAATTTTTTATATTTATATTCCTTCCCCATAAGAGAGCGATTTACCTCTATCCTTCCATCTATCCAAAAAAAATTGTACAATATTTTCTCGGCAACTACCAATCACAGCCACTTGAGTTTTTGTATGCGAAATTCAGAATGAGCTCCCATGCTGCAATTAAGGATTTCAAGTCTGTTGGACATCTACTTACTGTTTACCAACTTGGCTTATTTTTTCAACATTTACAGTCAATGGTTAAAGTTAAAAGCGGGAATATAGTAAGTGAGCAGTAGCTTACAAATTTCTTGTTCATTTACCATGAAATCATTATTACTAAAACCTTCTACACATTCTTACTGGCCTGTTTGTCTTGTCTTGACTTTGAATGGACAGGTTTTTTATTTCTAAAAGATAAAAATGGACAAGTTAGCCCACAAATTTGAGTCATTCACTACTCCCAACACAAATAGCACATATTAAAATGATATTTATGCAAACAAAAATATAACAATTATTCATAGTTGTATTAATGAATAGATGACAGTTCCATTGTTATCTGACCCATTCACTTTCTGAAGTGTTTTCAAACTGGTCAACTAATTACCTGATCCATTCACTCTCTGAAGTGTTTTCAAACTGGTCAACTTTTGCTTTACTTGTTTTAATTAGAACATGGCATGTATAAAGCTAACAAATAAAATTCCACATATTTATATTTCATTTCAGATAACATTTACATACTTACTTTGTAACAAAGAACAGCTGTGTGCAATAGAGAACAGTAATTATGATTACCATGGAGATAGACCTTCAGTATTGTTTAGTAAAACTTATAATTATCTTAAAGCCAGTGATAGAGATGACTTGATGGAGACATTAATTATACTCGGAGTACTACAAAATAGTCCCTGATTTAAGTATGTTTTATTGGTATACTGCAATATAGTCCATGAATAAGGTACCAGGTTCCTGTTTCACAATCATTAAACCCTGCTTTTCGAAGAAAAAGGGGAATATTAAATATGTGCATCCTTCTGTCAGTCCGAAATTCTTTGTCTGTGCAAATTCTTCAAAACTATGAATCATTATTAGTGCAAAGCATCAACATTGATTGGAGATGGGCATTTAGTTGACCCAAGTTGGTTTGCATATATTCTTGTGAGTTATTGCCCTTTGAACATAAGTGCTAATCACGAAAAAAACCTGCTGGCAGGGGATCCTAATTCACTGAATTTACTTGTTTTTACCTAAAATTTTCCTTAACTTAAATTGAGTAAATTTTGATAATTTTTTGTTTTGACAGTAAAGAAATATTTTTGACAAAACCAAATACAGCCGAGATCAGATTAAAGTGATCTTAAAAATGACCCCTTAAGATTCAAATTAGCTGAATTTAAGTCTAGGAAAATCTTAGTTAAGGAATGATTGTGAAAATGGAGCTAGTTATGTTTATTTTTGATAAATTATTAAGCATTAAACCATGTTTTGCTTATATTGATAATGTCAGACACTTTTAAAAATAAGGAGAGTTAACACTGAAGTATGAAATTCAAATAACAATTCACATTAATTATTTTGATAGAAAATAATGCTGAAACTTGTGGATTTCAAATATTTTTCAAAATTTAATTTTAGATTTAAACTACAGAATTTCTCAAAGAAATCAAGAATTCTTATTTTAAAAAAGACAAACTTGTCAACAAGAACTGAAACATTACACATTATATACACACACACATATTATCTGTTTTTTCAGCTAACATTTACATGTGTGTACATGTATTAGGGGATGAAAGACGAGGATGGAATGAAATCAGGAGAAACTGTCAGTGGTAATGCTGGATTAACATCAACATACATGTACAAACATGGTCAAGCTTTCAAGAAGATTACAAAGAACCAGATATCCCAATGTAATAAAAAGAACCCAAGCAATTGTGTTATACCCTCATTATAATTTCTGGACTAAGTATTAGTCTGTAGGGAAAGACTGTCACATTTCCTTTGTCAGAGACAGGGTTTATATTATTGTTGATTTGATGATCATGTTTTTTATTAACAGTAAAAGAGAATGAAAAACAAATGTACAATAAAAACAAGATAATTAGGAACTGGGTCAGGACATCTTAATTGTAGTAGATGGACATTCTTCTCATATTGTTAACTTGCTACAGATATAATTAAATGGGCAAGGGAAAAAAAGATGATAAATTTTATTATGCTGGATCATACACCACATAATTTGCAGATACTGGACATGTCATGCTATGAGCGACTCTGACTCTGCATATTACAATCATTTATGCCACTCATTCATCTGATAGACCAATAGTTGTGTTATAAGATATGAGATGTATCATTTACTAAACATATTCTTAATCAATTTCTGATGAAAATTTGTTCTCAGGATTAAGAACACGAGGAATTTATCCATTGACATCTTTGGTACCAGGCACTATTTCAGTTGAAGAAAATAATGCCATTGACAGTGGTGCAAATTAAATTCTCAGTGATTGTACAGATACTATTTCTGAAGGACCATCATCGCATAACCCTTTTCTAGATTATAAACTGAAATGGGCAAAAATAAAAGACAGAGAAAGGGAAACAAAAGAAAATGTGTTTGCAAAACTATATCTAAACAACTGTGCAATTATCGAAGGTAATGTCATTGAAAAAAAAGTGTAAAAAAGGGACAAAGAAATGGAAGTGGAAAAAAATCCAAAACAACTGTAACCGAAAAATAAAAAAATTACTTACACTGAACAGTCAAAAAAAAAGGAAAGTCAAAACCAGTCAACTACAGTAAACTCCACTTTACCAGGACCATAAAAAATATAATATATCTAAAGATAGCAAGAGCAACCGTGAAAAGTGCTGTGTGTGTATGTTTATCCCAGCTGCAATTAGGGTCTTTAATGTACTACAGTTTACCAGTTGGACCCAGTGTGATGAATGTCAACACTGGATCCGCTTGAGGTTCTGTAGTGCATTGAGACCTATACAGAGAGGAGACATATTCTTGTGTGAACATTGCAAAACTTGAATTAAATCAGATCATGTATTTGTTTTGGTTTTTGGCTTTACACTGTTGCACTGCCAGGTGGTTTAATGACCTACTAGGAACTTTTATCCCTTATGCAAATTGACATTGTTTGTGAGTTTTGTTTACAAATCATGTTTTTCAGATTATATGACTGAAAATAACCACAGTTTTTGGAATTGCATGGGGATTTACAGGATTTTTATGGCAAGATTATAATTGTAGACATTTTTTTTCCGGATTGGTCATTTAATTTTGTAAAAAAAAAAGCTTAAGACCACTAATTTAGGCAACACAAGGAGTCAATAGTGATTAAATCTATTATTGAATTGTTTTCCTATAGTTATGTGAGTTATTGTATGCTTCATCATCTCAAACCAGTTCCTGTATCACATTTATTAAAACAACCACCACAAGTCAAAAAGGTTCGTGCATGTTGTAGTTTAGGATTGGCTTACTAGTTGGTGCTAAATAAATTGTGTTAAACATTTGTGAGCCACCTTCTCTTTAGAGTCTTAACAAAGCAAACATAAATAAATACTAGTGATTCATCATGTTTGTGTCAGTTTTTTAGCTCACCTGAGTGCCTGACCTGGTCAGGTGAGCTTATGGCACAGCGCAGTGTTTGCATGCATGTGTGCATCGTTAACACCGATTTTTGACTTCCTCTCAGAAATTATCACACAGGTTTCAATGAAACTTGGTCAGAAATATATATGGGCTGGTGCAATCAGATTTGTTTGTAGCGTTGTGATGGCTACAATAACTAGGTTACCCTCTAGGTCAGGGTTACCTAGGGGTGCAAAAACTTAAAAAATCTTCTTCTCTAAAACCGACGATTGGAGAAAAAATCTGATGTGATATTTGGTTTTACTAGGGTCTTAAACCTATAGTTTGTTCATTTCTAGAAATTCGGACAAAAATAGGTTACACGTTTTTTGCGTTTAATTTGGAAAAATCGTAAAATAGCTTCAAATCGTTAGAACTTGACTTACATAATTTCATGGGGTTTTCAGTTTTGACATATTCTTGCGATGACCTTGTTTAAATATCTTTAGATGATCCATCTATACATGTTGTTTTGTTTCAAAAATCACTGACTTGATTAACCACAATGCTTTCTTACAATCAAAATAAAATTCAATATGAAGTATTGCCTATAAAGTTTATTTTACCCTTAGAGAACGAACCTGTAATGGCACAATCTCGGGGATATCTGGAAATATGGAGTATTGCCTACTAATGTGCCCTTATAAAAACAAAAATGGATCAGAACGATTGAAGTGTAATTGTAGCACACAAAATTCTATGTGGGCCAACGTGATGGTTATGGGGAATTTTAAGTGTAAATGTATACCCTAAACTTTACTTGCACTGCACTGCATAAAGTAACACTGAACAGAAAGATATGAACAAAATTAAGAAAAAAAAGACAATAAATATTACAATGGGATATTGTTGTAGCTGAACAACATGTAACTTGACAAAAGCCAAAGATTGGTTGGTTGAATGTTGCTTAGCGTCGCATCAGCAATTTTTCAGCTATTCGCGACGAGAACTATTTAATTAATCTCTATGGATTAATCTATGAACAATTTTTGTGTATGCATGTGAAGTGCGAGTGTGTTGTATGGTCTGCCTTGTACTAGTGCGCACTCAGGGCGACTTTACCGTGCTAGCTCACAGAGTCAGTACGCCGCAGACAAGCGTACCACTCCCCCAGTCCATTATACTGATACCAGGTGAATCAGTAAAGGCCAACGGTAAGGAAAATTCGCTTTCCCACATGTGGTCCGAGCGGGACTCGAACTCACAGCGGTGAGAGACCCTGGATTTGAAGACTGACGTCTTATCCATTAGGCCACCGCGCCCTCGACAAAAGCCAAAGAAATCAAGAATACGACACATTTTTACATTAGGATCTGCCAGAGTGAAATTCAAACCTGGATGACACGCGGTGCTGTACTCGGTAAGCCGGTCCTTTAGTTAGACAAGGCCTCAAGAAAAAACAAGTCAGCAAAGCACAAAGATACTATTAAAGCAGTAAAATCAAACACGACATTACCAGGTTTGTCTTCGCTTTTAGTAGTTCGTATCTTTGTCTCGGTAATTGTTTTGGTGTTACCTTTGTTATTCCAAGTGTAAGCTAAGTAAAAATAGATAATTATGTATATTATAATGTAGTATATGTTCTCTATATTGTAAATGTACAATTTATGAGAAATAAAGAACTTGAACTTGGGAGATCATTTCTAAAGGGTTAAAACAATGTAAATCATTTTTGGCCGGGGAACTTCGACCCCCCCTGGACTCCCTACAGGGGCCGTTGCCCCCTAGTCCGACTAATCAGGCCACTAAGCCCCCATTTTAATTTTTTGACTTGTTGGACCCCCAAAAAGTAAAAAAAAAAAAAAAATGGGGGGGGGGGGGGGGGTTAGTGGGCTGATTAGTCGGACTAGTTGCCCCCTTGACTCCCACTGGGGGAGGACCGCCAGACCGCCACTTTCTGGTTTCCTCTTTTTTACATTTTGGTCACCCACATCCCTGCAAGATAAACACATGACTTAGGGCATGCAAAAGATATATCATTGACTTAAGGAATACGACTTTAAACACTACACTTTCCCATTGTTTGATGGCTGCCCAGCTCTCTCTCTCTCTCTCCCTCTCTGAAAATGTGATCTCTATGATTTTAATCTTATACATCGGGAAGTGTTTATCTAGCTTCAACCATTATACTTTAAGTTTTAAGGCATATTGTAGAAGAACGAGTAAGTGTCACAGCGATATGGAAATATAGCCCCTCGTAAATTACAAAACTCTTATTAAACTATGGGAGAACAAACAGCAGTCATCAGGTACACTCTCTACATTCCCGGCAAGCCGTGATCAATATATGTAGCGACTGTATTAAATATAGCTGATACACAATTACGAGGATGACAGCGATTTAAAGTATCAAATTTCACTAATCATAAATATGTAAAAAGGACATGCATTCAAAATAAATTACATGTTTCTTAACTTCCTAAGTTTCAAAGTTATTTCAAAAAGTTTGTTCGTTATAAATCATGTACTCCGATTTGCTAATTCATGTAATTCTCTTAGTAACTACAAGCATAAATTCAACATGACACCTGATAATTTTATTTTTGAAAAAAATCCTCTGAACATATGAATGATATCAGCAAATATCTAGCGTGTTTATCCAGCGTCGAGTGAACGCTTTCTTTCATTCACCAAAACAAATCGGTCAATATCTTATGTCATTACATAAATATGATAAGAACACTATCTATATACGACAGACAATGGTCGTGCAATCTGCATTAAACTTAGCATTTAAGAACTAGGTGACACAATGTTTACACGCAGACAAAGGGTATCCGGTGTTCGCTACGCTCTTGTGATATTGTTGTGTATTGCACTGGTTCTTTTTACTGCAACGAAGTTCAGGCACGGTATTGAACGTGGATTGGATATAAATGAGAAATTAAACAAATTACAAAATTTAACGTCATATACATGCCTAGAAAACACTTCTGGAGATGGCGCTGTGGAGGACCTACTATCAGTGGTAAGGATGTATTCACTCATGACGGGTGTAGTTAGCTACAGAATGTGCTTACTTGCCCTTCCAGGGCGTCCGATCACTTCCTTAATGGAAGTTAGTTAACGCGTTGAACTGGATTTGCCAGTTTTCAAAGTTTTGGGATTGTGATTTTGACCGACATGCTTGTATTTGGCTGCAAAATCCTCTTTATATTCCTGTTTGAGAACTATCGTTGTTTGTTTTCACAAACGATCTCCGTAACATACGAAATATGTGTTACTTGCTTTTAAATCTAACCCAAATGTTTCGTCTCTTTTTCAACTGCTCATCTTCCTTATACATTTTTCGGTATCATGAACTTTATGACTTGCTTCAAACTGCAAAAATTAGTATTGTCATTTTTTGTTGTTTTGTTTTGATTTGATTTGATAATTATTTTTTGCTTTGGTACTTCCAACTTTTTCAATTTTTTGGCTGGAGTGGTATACTTTATAACGTTGGTGTATTATTTATGTGTCTATGGACTTGAATAGAGACCGAAAAAGCCCTTTAAAATTAGTAGCAAAAATTTAATTTCTCATAAGTGCTTTTATTTTTTCTTATTACATAAAAGGAGATGCCAAGATTCGAAGCCAACTACAAAAACCCGTGTTTTTATGACTCGTGTCATTTACTGGGGACAAACTGGCTTCATAAACTACGTTGTCTACCATACTTCCATGTAGTTGGTATTGATAAAAGCGGTTCAACTGACCTCTTCTCTAGAATAGTCCAACATCCACAGATTCTGGGAAACGACGGCGAAATTAATAAAGAAACGATGTGGTGGTCATGGAAACGTTATGGTATGTATGTTTTAAAGTTATTTGGCAGTTATTTTTGAATTATAGATGTTTACGCCTTTCCAATAAAAACTTTTATATAAAATGTTTTTGCTCGATAGTGCTTTCGTGTTCCGTGATTATTGTCGCCCCAGGTGTCAATGATTTGGTCAATTTGAATGTTAATGGCATTTTATCATTGCTTTAGAAAATTATTTTAGTGTGTTCTATATTCATCGCTTTAAATATTTGGTTAGTGTCTTAAATGTTTTTGCTGCATAAAACATGGAAAATAATGTACCAAATTAAATTGAAATTGAAGAAAACATTTTGTTACTAAGGCATATTTGCTTATGCAGTGGAACCAGGAACGGCAAACAATAAAAGACCGTTTATGAAAGAAGCATGCAACGTTCTACAAACACATTGGAAACACTCATTAAAAACCAATTAACAATTTAACTGATCATAAATCAATTAAAACTTTGCTAAATATAATTTAATTTACTGCTAAGTCACTGGTTACGGAAGAGATATGACGAGAGAAATGACAGATGAAAGAACACGAAACAATGATTGTTTATGAAAACATATATTGTGACAATTGATCGATCTTAAATGTAATGCTGTTTCTTCACATTGGTTACAATTCGGTCCAGTATATACTAAATGTTATTTTATTTACCGCTAGGTCACTTGTTACGGAAGAGCTATGAGAAGAACGAAACCTTAGAGGATTACTTGAAGTACTTTGATACGTCAGCACTACATATCAGTAACTCACATATACAACAGAAAGGACAAAGATACCATCCATTAGTAACAGGTATACAGGAAGGGGGTTTTAATTAACAATGACATTAATCTTACTAAAATTAACTTTTACCTTGTGTCCACCAATTATCACTGGTTGATTCTTCATTGATACACGCTCCAAGTGATAATTCCATTCTAAAATTTCTCGTTTCAAAAATTTGGTCAACAGTTTGACTGATTGACGAAAAAAGGTTCGGATTGGTTGAAATCCACATTTTTCCCTTTTAAATTGCAAAAAGCTGTAGATAACATCGGCATACAAACTATTAGATACGAAACGGTAAATGGTATACATGTATGTTGGTTTTAATTTGTAATCAACCAACTAACCAACCAACCAACCACCCCCGTTCATTGTCTTATGCTGTTATTGGCCTAGTATGATCAACCCGCTTATGGCGTAACAAATTAATGAACACATTCCCAACAATCTTCCATGTTTGTGAACATTGTATTTATTTGTGTCGTTCATACAATATACAATACATGTCGCACCTGGATCAAGGCCAAAATTAAGCACCTGTAGACACATTAAATGACTGTCCTTGTTATATACACAATGTAGGTGATGGCACTCCAATGGATTTTTGGGATTTTTCTGGCTGGCCTTTGATAACACAGAATCAGAATCTCAGTGAACCAGTAGTTTTAACGCCTCATTTGATGAAACACGTCAATCCAAACGTAAAGTTGTTGCTCATTTTACGTAATCCGGTAGACAGGTAAGTAAATCGTTTCCTGTTAAAGCCCTGTTGTGTCCTAAGATGGAATTCCCGATATCAAGAAAGATACCCAGTGATTACCCATCCTCACTGCCCATTGTCATAAGAACACGGATTTCTGCTTCACCTCTTAACATGTCTATACATGTGGAATAACCAGTTGTCAATTTCACAACTCGCTCATTTTTCAAACTTATGGACGTTCCACACCGATACTTCTGTGTTACCTTTTAAATATGAGGGGAAATGGCTTATTTGTTACAGTGTTCAACTTCTCTAAGCTTTCCTGCAGTTAACTATACAGAGTTGTTAAAAGACATGATTTAATATTTGCTTACAATAGTGCTTAACGTTTAAGGCTAGGAGAGTCTAGCCGTTTGCTATGGAATGCACAGGTGTATTGAAGACTTCATGGTGAAAGAACAGATTTAGATCTAAACTTAAACCGGAGATGATATGCTATTAGTCATTGTTCTAGTCTGTTAAACATTTTTAACCGGCTTCATTGTTTGTTTTTTAAGCCAATCAAGACCATTGCAATTGCGCTTAATCTTATTTAATACAAAGCAGTATGTGCATGACAAAAATAAATTTTATATAATAATTATATTATTTAATTCACAGACTTTATTCTGACTATATGTTCCTTGATATCGGTACACCTACAGCAGTAGCCTTCCACAATGCTGTAAACACATCTATAGCTTACTTAAATCATTGTCTAAAGGAAAAGGGAGAGAAACACTGTCTGTTTGACAGGACTCTACATATTGCTTTACAGGTAAGCCTTTAATACATTGTAAATGTTAGAAATCAAAAACAAACACACCGGACCATGCCCAAATCAAAATCCAATAACTAAAGTTAAAATGTTAAAGACTGGCAAACTTTCCACTAGAGAAGTGAGACTGGATGCTCTGGAAGGGTAAGCACCTAATGTTTAGCTAGTGACACCCGCCACATTGAATTCATATTGAAATGAAAGGACATTTGAACTATGGGCGATTTAATGAGTAAATTGTTGATGTTTTTCTTCAGAAGTTAACATAACTTGCCAGACCCTAGATTGAGAAAATTTACTCTTTGGAAAATGTGCACCAACACCTTTTAACATTGTAGGTAGAGGATTGATGTTACTTTTGTGCAATACGCTATACTAAGACCTTTAAACAAACAAAATGTGTATGTAAAATGGAGAATTTAAGTAGAAAACTTCAACGGAAAACATTAGCTGTAATGTTTTAGTAATATATATTGAATAGTATTTTCGTGGATAGATGACTTTCGTCTTTTATCCTTCTTAATCGCAGAGAGCTATAATTTTGATTATCGACAAAGCTTCAAACACTTACATATTCTATTTATTGTCTAGACTAGGATCCACGTAAGCATATATTCAGTGTACCTTCGTGAGTGGCTTAAAGTTTTCTCACGAGAACAAATCCTAATTATTAGAAATGAAGACTATGCTAAAGATATAAAAGGTTACCTCAAAAAAGTCTTTAGATTCCTCGATGTTGGTGAGTAGATATAGTGTGTGTGTGTGTGTGTGTGTGTGTGTGTGTGTGTGTGAGAGAGAGATGGTCGTGGGGTAACATAATATTTTCAGTTAGAACCAACATTGTTCTAAAATGTTCAAAATAAGTCATGCGTTTCATGTACAGTTTACATGTTCCGTTACGTATTCCGTAAACGTTTGTCTGAGTATAATTAAACCTATGTTTTGTTTATTTGGTCTCTTTGTCTGGTTGTTGTCAGGTTGGTGTCATTTAGATAATTTCTTTACATTTCTATTTTACCTTATATAACCATTATTTAACATACTGCTGATCGGGCAGTTAGTTTATTATTCGCAACAATGTTGCTCAACATGCAAGACAAAGAGACGTCCAACAGGTCGATATGGTATACACTTAGGTAGATGTTTTGCTTTTTATTTCCATGGTAACCAACTAGATGAACATCTTAAATAAAATTGGAGATGGTAAAAAGTTTTATTTTACATTCAAAATTGTTAATACATATTTAGTTGTTTGTTTGTCATATATCATCATTATGCTATATATGCAATCAATCATTTTTCAAAATATTTATTTTAACGTTCCTGACTTCTTTTATTGCAAAGTTGATCTTCCTGAAGCGTCATTAAACATGATTGCAGCTAAGATGAGAGCATATAAAACATCACAGAAGAGAATAGCTGGACCAATGTTGAAAAAGACCAGGGACCAACTGGAAAAATTCTTTGAAAAATATAATTTGGAACTATCAACAATTTTAAATGACACAAAATTTACCTGGACTGACCAACCTAAAGTATTAGGTGTAGATTATAGGCTTAATAACCACTGGAAAATACCTAAGAAACCAAGCCGTAAGCACACGCCAGGAATGGTTAAAGTACATGTACCAATGTCAAATATTAAGGATAAATTTTGAAGTGAAGACACTTAGCAAATGGTGAACAACTTTCAGCCAGGATACTCCAGTTTAGATGACTTAAATGCAGGCGCTTAGTCAAAGAATATTTTTGCTGTTATTAAATGGATTCTGATGTTGTCTCTATGCTGTGTTTTTGATAGCATCATTTTATTTCAATGGCTATGTAATCGTCTCATTATCTCTTTTGATGAAAACAATAAAAATCGCGTTTAAAATACATGTTGTAGCACAATAAAACCTTGCACAAAAACACAGTATGCACATTATTTGTCGTTCAACGTATAAATACATTCCTGTTTATTGCTGTATGCACATTGTTTGTCGTTCAACGTATAAATACATTCCTGTTTATTGCTGTATGCACATTGTTTGTCGTTAACGTAAAATACATTCCTGTTTATTGCTGTATGCACATTGTTTGTCGTTCAACGTATAAATACATTCCTGTTTATTGCTGTATGCACATTGTTTTCGTTCAACGTATAAATACATTCCTGTTTATTGCTGTATGCACATTGTTTGTCGTTCAACGTAAAATACATTCCTGTTTATTGCTGTATGCACATTGTTTGTCGTTCAACGTATAAATACATTCCTGTTTATTGTTGTATGCACATTGTTTGTCGTTCAACGTATAAATACATTCCTGTTTATTGCTGTATGCACATTGTTTGTCGTTCAACGTATAAATACATTCCTGTTTATTGCTGTATGCACATTGTTTGTCGTTCAACGTAAATACATTCCTGTTTATTGCTGTATGCACATTGTTTGTCGTTCAACGTATAAATACATTCCTGTTTATTGCTGTATGCACATTGTTTGTCGTTCAACGTATAAATACATTCCTGTTTATTGCTGTATGCACATTGTTTGTCGTTCAACGTATAAATACACTCCTGTTTATTG
The DNA here is from genome assembly GCA_021292105.1 of Anadara kagoshimensis. Lineage (NCBI taxonomy): Eukaryota > Metazoa > Mollusca > Bivalvia > Arcoida > Arcidae > Anadara > Anadara kagoshimensis. Next base: position 63,227,175 of record CM037861.1, on the reverse strand, counting down.
CTGTATGCACATTGTTTGTCGTTCAACGTATAAATACACTCCTGTTTATTGCTGTATGCACATTGTTTGTCGTTCAACGTATAAATACATTCCTGTTTATTGCTGTATGTACATTGTTTGTCGTTCAACGTATAAATACATTCCTGTTTATTGCTGTATGTACATTGTTTGTCGTTCAACGTATAAATACATTCCTGTTTATTGCTGTATGCACATTGTTTGTCGTTCAACGTATAAATACACTCCTGTTTATTGCTGTATGCACATTGTTTGTCGTTCAACGTATAAATACATTCCTGTTTATTGCTGTATGTACATTGTTTGTCGTTCAACGTATAAATACACTCCTGTTTATTGCTGTATGCACATTGTTTGTCGTTCAACGTATAAATACACTCCTGTTTATTGCTGTATGTACATTGTTTGTCGTTCAACGTATAAATACATTCCGGTTTATTGCTGTATGCACATTGTTTGTCGTTCAACGTATAAATACATTCCTGTTTATTGCTGTATGCACATTGTTTGTCGTTCAACGTATAAATACATTCCTGTTTATTGCTGTATGCACATTGTTTGTCGTTCAACGTATAAATACACTCCTGTTTATTGCTGTATGCACATTGTTTGTCGTTCAACGTATAAATAAATTCCTGTTTATTGCTGTATGCACATTGTTTGTCGTTCAACGTATAAATACACTCTTGTTTATTGCTGTATGCACATTGTTTGTCGTTCAACGTATAAATAAATTCCTGTTTATTGCTGTATGCACATTGTTTGTCGTTCAACGTATAAATACACTCCTTTTTATTGCTGTATGCACATTGTTTGTCGTTCAACGTATAAATACATTCCTGTTTATTGCTGTATGCACATTGTTTGTCGTTCAACGTATAAATACACTCCTGTTTATTGCTGTTTGCACATTGTTTGTCGTTCAACGTATAAATACATTCCTGTTTATTGCTGTATGCACATTGTTTGTCGTTCAACGTATAAATAAATTCCTGTTTATTGCTGTATGCACATTTTTTGTCATTCAACGTATAAATACATTCCTGTTTATTGCTGTATGCACATTGTTTGTCGTTCAACGTATAAATAATTCCTGTTTATTGCTGTATGTACATTGTTTGTCGTTCAACGTAAAATACATTCCTGTTTATTGCTGTATGCACATTGTTTGTCGTTCAACGTATAAATAAAATTCCTGTTTATTGCTGTATGTACATTGTTTGTCGTTCAACGTACAAAATACATTCCTGTTTATTGCTGTATGCACATTGTTTGTCGTTCAACGTATAAATACACTCCTGTTTATTGCTGTATGCACATTGTTTGTCGTTCAACGTATAAATACATTCCTGTTTATTGCTGTATGCACATTGTTTGTCGTTCAACGTATAAATACATTCCTGTTTATTGCTGTATGCACATTGTTTGTCGTTCAACGTACAAAATACATTCCTGTTTATTGCTGTATGCACATTGTTTGTCGTTCAACGTATAAATACATTCCTGTTTATTGCTGTATGCACATTGTTTGTCGTTCAACGTATAAATACATTCCTGTTTATTGCTGTATGTACATTGTTTGTCGTTCAACGTATAAATACATTCCTGTTTATTGCTGTATGCACATTGTTTGTCGTTCAACGTATAAATACATTCCTGTTTATTGCTGTATGCACATTGTTTGTCGTTCAACGTATAAATACACTCCTGTTTATTGCTGTATGCACATTGTTTGTCGTTCAACGTATAAATACACTCCTGTTTATTGCTGTATGTACATTGTTTGTCGTTCAACGTATAAATACATTCCTGTTTATTGCTGTATGTACATTGTTTGTCGTTCAACGTATAAATACATTCCTGTTTATTGCTGTATGCACATTGTTTGTCATTCAACGTATAAATACATTCATGTTTATTGCTGTATGCACATTGTTTGTCGTTCAACGTATAAATACACTCCTGTTTATTGCTGTATGCACATTGTTTGTCGTTCAACGTATAAATACATTCCTGTTTATTGCTGTATGTACATTGTTTGTCGTTCAACGTATAAATACACTCCTGTTTATTGCTGTATGCACATTGTTTGTCGTTCAACGTATAAATACACTCCTGTTTATTGCTGTATGTACATTGTTTGTGTTTGTCGTTCAACGTATAAATACATTCCTGTTTATTGCTGTATGCACATTGTTTGTCGTTCAACGTATAAATACATTCCTGTTTATTGCTGTATGCACATTGTTTGTCGTTCAACGTATAAATACATTCCTGTTTATTGCTGTATGCACATTGTTTGTCGTTCAACGTATAAATACACTCCTGTTTATTGCTGTATGCACATTGTTTGTCGTTCAACGTATAAATACATTCCTGTTTATTGCTGTATGCACATTGTTTGTCGTTCAACGTATAAATACACTCCTGTTTATTGCTGTATGTACATTGTTTTTCGTTCAACGTATAAATAAATTCCTGTTTATTGCTGTATGCACATTGTTTGTCGTTCAACGTATAAATACACTCCTTTTTATTGCTGTATGCACATTGTTTGTCGTTCAACGTATAAATACATTCCTGTTTATTGCTGTATGCACATTGTTTGTCGTTCAACGTATAAATACACTCCTGTTTATTGCTGTATGCACATTGTTTGTCGTTCAACGTATAAATAAATTCCTGTTTATTGCTGTATGCACATTGTTTGTCGTTCAACGTATAAATACATTACTGTTTATTGCTGTATGTACATTGTTTGTCGTTCAACGTATAAATACATTCCTGTTTATTGCTGTATGCACATTGTTTGTCGTTCAACGTATAAATACATTCCTGTTTATTGCTGTATGCACATTGTTTGTCGTTCAACGTATAAATACATTCCTGTTTATTGCTGTATGCACATTGTTTGTCGTTCAACGTATAAATACATTCCTGTTTATTGCTGTATGCACATTGTTTGTCGTTCAACGTATAAATACATTCCTGTTTATTGCTGTATGCACATTGTTTGTCGTTCAACGTATAAGTACATTCCTGTTTATTGCTGTATGCACATTGTTTGTCCTTCAACGTATAAATACATTCCTGTTTATTGCTGTATGCACATTGTTTGTCCTTCAACGTATAAATACATTCCTGGTTATTGCTGTATGCACATTGTTTGTCATTCAACGTATAAATACATTCCTGTTTATTGCTGTATGCACTTTGTTTGTCCTTCAACGTATAAATACATTCCTGTTTATTGCTGTATGCACATTGTTTGTCCTTCAACGTATAAATACATTCCTGTTTATTGCTGTATGCACATTGTTTGTCGTTCAACGTATAAATACATTCCTGTTTATTGCTGTATGCACATTGTTTGTCCTTCAACGTATAAATACATTCCTGTTTATTGCTGTATGCACATTGTTTGTCCTTCAACGTATAAATACATTCCTGTTTATTGCTGTATGCACATTGTTTGTCATTCAACGTATAAATACATTCCTGTTTATTGCTGTATGCACATTGTTTGTCGTTCAACGTATAAATACATTCCTGTTTATTGCTGTATGCACATTGTTTGTCGTTCAACGTATAAATACATTCCTGTTTATTGCTGTATGCACATTGTTTGTCCTTCAACGTATAAATACATTCCTGTTTATTGCTGTATGCACATTGTTTGTCCTTCAACGTATAAATACATTCCTGTTTATTGCTGTATGCACATTGTTTGTCCTTCAACGTATAAATACATTCCTGTTTATTGTTGTATGCACATTGTTTGTCGTTCAACGTATAAATACATTCCTGTTTATTGCTGTATGCACATTGTTTGTTGTTCAACGTGTAAATACATTCCTGTTTATTGCTGTATGCACATTGTTTGTCGTTCAACGTATAAATACATCCCTCCTTATTGCTGTATGCACATTGTTTGTTGTTCAACGTATAAATACATTCCTGTTTATTGCTGTATGCACATTGTTTGACTTTCAACGTATAAATACATTCCTGTTTATTGCTGTATGCACATTGTTTGTTGTTCAACGTATAAATACATTCCTGTTTATTGCTGTATGCACATTGTTTGTCGTTCAAAGTATAAATACATTCCTGTTTATTGCTGTATGCACATTGTTTGACTTTCAACTATAAATGTGAAATGTTGTATATATTCTGTCTGTATTGATTGTAGAAAATGTAAGATTGTATTTGGTTTTATTTGCTTTAAATGAGTTCGTTACTTGTTACCATTTTTAAGCATTCCGATTGGCTTAAAGTTACAGTTATTTCCTCAGACCCCTTTTCTACCCAGACTTACCCACTGCATTTTCACTCATTTAGATTGGCTAAAAAGTTACGGTTATTTACTCATTGACCCAATTTTGTGCAATATGGCTACCTGATAATAAAGTCATGCGCACATTTCATTGTTGTTCAGATTGGGGTGATTTTTTTATTTTGGTTTTTTGCATAGTACCTTATCTTTTAGTCTCTTAATTTTTGTAATTTAATTATAAGCATTGCCATTAATTTTTGTTTGGTCTATTGAGAAATAACTTGAATGAAGACTGTAAACTTTTTTTACATAAACCAGCCACCGCGGGATTTATACAAAGTCTTCATTCCAGTTCCAAACAAAAATTAAAGACAATGCTTAATGACCTAAAGTTGTATATTCCTTAAGCGTATCCATTTAGTCATGTATGTTTAAATAAGTGTTTTATAAATATCAAAACCCTATGTATATATAAAATATAAAATGTATATTTACATTTTTGTGTTTGTCATGTTTTTGCCTGACAGATGTTCGATTGTCACTTGGACAGATTTCTTAGTAGCGTGAAAATTTGATAGTTGTATTGCCGACGATATGTGGTTTCCTCCGGCACTCCGATCTCCTCTACCATCCCATCACTGGTGACTTTATCCCATCACTGGTGACTTTTATATTTAAGTAAAATAATTAGGACTAGGACTGTAAACACTGTTAGTTTACTCCACTTCGCTTTTTTGTTAGTGACCACAACGTCTCTCATCGCCTTGTCAGTTGGTAACCAAAAATTAATAATGGTTTTTAATACAATTATACTTTTGTGTCATAAATGCATTTGTTCATACTACATGTATTGATCTTTTTTTGTTTTTTGAAAAATGGGAGTGATTACAGACTTAAATTTGAAACCTTTTCGTCAGCTCATTGTTAAACTTTCGACCTTTCTGAACTGTATAAATGGAATTTTATTTAATTTTTTTCTACTAACAGTATTTGAAAATTGATGGCGATTTTATCAAACCATCAATTGTGCTTATCACCGTCAATTACCATACCATTTTTGATTACTAACTGAAAGTTAATTAACTTTATATTTAATGATAACTTTTACATGTACTTATTGACTGATACTGACATTTTCCTAATGGGACTATGTTTCATGCTACTGTATTTCCATAAATTGAGTACACACGGTTTATTATTTATTTCTTTTAATTGAAAATGTTTCCATTAAAGTATCAATAAAATGCATTGACTTAAACAAATTATATTCTTAAATAAAAACTTCATTGTTCAGTTCTCTTGTACACAAAAAAATTTTGCGAAAATTTTGGAAATTTGATCAAGTGTATACACCAACTGGGCCTCATTCAAAGTTACATCAGGGTATTAAGGGTCAGGTAGGTCATTGTTGTTCGGGGTTTTTTTTCCAGGTGTTATCATCATGAATATTTCAATTATGACATAATATTTATAGTTGTTCAGAGTAAGAAGACACAGAAGGGATAATTTTGACATAGTTATATTTGTTGTTTTGTTAAAAAAATTTTTAAAAAATGTACAAAAATGTACAGAATTAAATTCACTTTTGGATGAATGAAAAATATTTTTTCCTATTAGGTCAGTATATTTTGTATTAAGTTGTGACAATTTTTTTGGGAGTTTGTTGGAAAATACGATTTTATTCTTGCATTTCCCATGTGCACTGAATTTGTGTAAATACAGTAAGTAATCAGAGCACATCGACATTCATTATTAACTGTCCAAGTTACTGGAAGGGGAATCGGGCGATAAACAGATACATATAGCGACATCTCTATATTAGGTATGAGATATAAAAAAACAAACATACTAATCCTTATCCAAATCACAGCACCAAGGCTAAGTAAACAGAACTTTGAAAACTGGCAAATTAAGTTGACATGTGAACCTCCAACAGAGAGGTGATGTCGGACGCTTCTTCGGAAGGTCAAGCACATCCCGCCACGCGGGAAATTGAAATTGAGAACAAAAGGAACTTGTAAATATGGGACGTCAAATATATCCAGGATAACCCTGGATGCAGAGGCACCATATTTATCAACAATATTGTGATGACGACGATAAAACTTTTTGAGGGACTTGATAAGTCTAGGATTGAAATATCCCTGGGTCAACCATTTATTTTTAAGCATTTTGCTTCGTTGTGTAAAGTTCCTGTAGTTGGAACTAGCTCAACCGTGGCGTATTGTAAAACAAATACACCATTAGCAGGAGAAGGTATATTTCTGCATAGAAAATATTCATTCAAAACTACAAACTTCATATTTATGATTGCTTTAATATATTCGTTATAGGTATATATCTGGCCCAATTCTCCACAAGGAGAGATGGACATAAGTATAGGTATATAAGCAACATGCTATTAATAATGGTTAGTGTCCATAATCCTCATCTAGAAAGCACAGAGACGATGTATATATATATATTATATACAAAGTACAGTCTTGGCATTTATATCTACATCAGCGAGCATTTTGGTCCATTGCCTGAAATACAACGGGATCTTTGAAAACATAATCTACAGAAAATGCATACGCGTCATGTAAAAAAAAACCATTACAAAACAATAAGTGCCTTCCGAGTTCTCCACCACATACAGTGCACACCTGTCAAAAGTTTAACACTGAGCTATCGAATTAGTGTCAAATCGACAGTATTCGTCATGTATTGACCGATTTTCGGCATCTTTTTGGAATAAACTTTCTATTTTTGGCCATCGTTTATCCATGATCTTAGATATAAGACAGCTTATACTTGTTTTTGTTAGCTCAGTCTTTAATTTCGACAGGTGTGTACAGGTACTGTATGTTATGATGATATACCAGCATTCCTCAGTCTGCCCATCATATTTTTATTTCGACCAAATGCTTCAACCGGCTTTAAAGATACTTTGAAATATCCATCTTCATCTTGGTAAGAAAAGGTAAATTCAAATGCTAATACCTTAGTCAATTTGTTCTGGGTCATTTTCATCTAACAATATTTAGGAAAACATGGCTTTGGAATTTTTGGTTATTTAGATAAGAGGGACATCAAATTCTACTTATCTTTACTGCTGTAATCAATCCCGGGGAAGTTATATAAACACATCATATACTGATAATGAGAAATGATGATCTGGTCAGCTGAAACCAAATTTGACCAGCGTATCAAGAAAATTAATACAGCACATGTTCGTTGGTATATATGAGGTGTATTGGAATGCGAGAGTTAGATAGGGATTACCTCTGGACAAGACTAATAGGGATTACCCATTAGCTGGAGAGAGTTGGAGAGCCACTCTGTATCATCAGTAAAATATATTGTACACCTCTTTATAGTTATACATGTAGAATAAAATTTACATTTACACCACAAACGATTTAGTTGTATTATTACATTCATAAATAGTACGACAATCCCTTCACCAGTGTAATATAATGAGACTTCAACAAAAGCATCCTTTACATCTATACTAATCACTGTACATAATAGATCATGCAAGTTGATCTGTCGTCAGCAAAGATTTTCATTTGGAACGCGCATCATGCATGTCAATACATTCACTATATATCATGAATATACGTTTCTTAGGGAACACCTAAGGTGTTTGATTTGGAACGCACATCATGCACGCCAATATTTTTCCCATTATCATATCCACTATATCAAGAAGTATAGTTTTTTAGCGTTTCAACGAATAGCAAAAAACTGTTGTCTAATTGGTTCTTAGCATTTAAATGTGAATAGGTTTCATAGGGGGGTGTGGCTTTTGCTTTAACGTATCAGTGTTAAATAACACGGGTGTATGTTGCACGGGTTTTATTTAAATGAGTATAGGAGTTGTAGTGAAGCGGTGTATATAGATATCATTCTAGCCTGTTCCTTCCAAGTTGTCGGTCAAGTTTCATCAAACATTAATATATATTGAATAGATTGTCAAGGTTTTCCAGAGACTTTTTTGTCTGTTCTTACAGTTTTTGATCTCTGGTTTTCAGCCCAGACAAGTTTGAATAAAAGTTTTTGTATGTGTATTATTGCAAAACCATTTTGGGTCAATTTTTCTGTTCAGAAAATAAGATGTTAAAGTATTTTTGTGAATAATTTGTGGTAAACATTCATTTATTTGTGTATATACATATAATATATAAAATGTAAATTTATTTATAAATAATAAATGCCGCCTAATCAAGTGTCACAGCCAATAAAATCAGTGCCACAGGCTACAGGCAAATATAAAAGAAAACTAGGGTTTTTCTTTATTTTTTATTTATAAGAGTATAAAATAGACTATACGTTTTAGTGGGTGTAGGTTTAATATATCAGAGAAATGACTTGTATCATAGACATGGAACCCTGTGAGAAAATTTTCTCTCTTATTTTGTCTTATGTCCACATGCCTGCATCCAGTTTTTAAAAACATGTTCTGCTAACTATTAATGCATGCAATTTGAATGATGAGTAAACATGCAGCAATCATTATGATTGCAGGAATTGGCATCATGCTGGTGGCTACACCTACTGGTCCACGTGGGGTAACGCCTGGTCCCTGGGTTACTGGAACTGGGGTCTTCCGGCACTTTAGTTTGTCAAATCTGTGAACGATAAAACATTTCCTTATACATGTATGCAAAAATACCGACTGAATGCTAGCGTAATAATATACGACTGTTTTTGCAAAGCAGAAACCATTTTAATTAGGGAAATTCTGGGTCAATTATATACTTGCCATATTCTTGATACTGTATTTGGTATAATCAGATTTATTTTCAAAAATTCTTAAGTTAAGATGTCTATATTAAGGATCGATGGTTATATTAAAATGTGGAATGGTTGGGTACGGTGACACCAAGTTGAGTCCTAGCATACTATCATTGCGAACAAGACACAATAGACTTACTTGGACGACAGTATTGCATTCTTTTCTATCATTCTTCGGCATTTTTTCAACATCAAGATTTTTTTATAATGACTTTATTTGTCGTGGATCTTTATTGCTTCATATTATTGTGGAATTCCAGTAATCGATTTAAATTGTCCAATTACATGTTATCATAATAGTTTGCCAATTCGCTTGCTGAAGGCAGGTGGGTTTTTTTTTCAGACAGTCCAGTTTCCTCTACCATCTCAGAGCTGACTTCCTCGATATAGGCGATATAATGTTGACCGGGACGCAAAACATTATTACTCTACTCTTTCAATATAATACTAGTATTATATTTTTGAAACATTAATAGAATATGCAGGACCACCTGTCTAAACCGACCACCTTTCGGACTGCAGATTATGTAATGATAGAAAGTCTAAAACCGACCACCTTCCGGACTGTAGACTAAGCAGTGATAAGACAGGTATTTTATGATGGGTAACTAACACACATTTAAGTACTGATAACTCACATATTACTGGAATTTCCAGACATTTTCATTTCATACTGTGCCTCTAGCTCCATACCATAATACCAACTCTGTTGGTCGTTCCACGGGTACTCGTAACCTGTCTTACAAACACATTTATAACCTCCACTAGTCAATCCCAGGCCTACTACAGGAATACACTGAAGAGAAAAAGAAAACATCAGGCCAATAGTAAATATCTGTCCTGGGATACACTGACCAGAGAGAGAGAGAGAGAGAGAGAGAGAGAGAGAGAGAGAGAGAGAGATGACTATATAATTTTTGTAACTAAACTGGAGGTTCTAACACTTGTCAATCTGCATGAGAGAAACTAAGAATAAATTTAAAGCCTTTCCAAAGTACAAGTTATATTCGATGCCTGTCTAAAATGAAGGATTTCAAAATCAGTGATATAAATACATATAAGTTGGTTCACGTCGAATCATAAATACTCTTCAAAAATGTCTTGAGTGTATTCTATAATAAGATGTCTCTAGTCTCACAGTATGAGCAGTATTGTAAGCCAAAATATACATCTTTTACACTTTTAACACCTCCTATTTTATGAACAAGGAAGAGGTTCATGGAAGCCTTGACACGTAAATTGAAATTTGTGCAAACAATACGGTTTTGTTGGTTAGTATGCAGTCGCTGGGTTTATTTAAAATAAGTTAAAATGACTGAATTTATTATTTGTGAAACATGTTTCACCGTTGTGTACGGTTCTTGTTACATATAAATGGATGGTATCCGGACCATCCGGAAATATATATATATATATATATATATATATATATATATATATATATTTCCGGATGGTCCGACATCCTTGACTAAAATGACAAAAATCACTTCTTTTTGATAAATGTTTAAAAACAAATTACTGTATGATTATATTATATATACGTACGTCCGTAGATTCGTGATCACATAAGGCTGTATTATCAAATCCGTTCATAGTGGCGGAAGATTGCTGAGGGCATTGATTAACATCTAACTTCTTCAAAGGTACATCCACTGTCACAACTCCTCTGTAGTTAAAATGAACAAATTATATACTTAATTGTGGGTTCTAGATTCTTTCATTTTTATTGAGAGAGAGAGAGAGAGAGAGAGAGAGCTTATCCGATACAGAAAAGTTTCCCCTACTGATGTCATCTGAAGTTGAAGAGCTTACAGACACAAAGTAACAAGTTTAACTGTTGGTCAAGGGAAAAATAAGTTCGGTTAATATCCATTCTTCCTGTGCAGTCACAACTGTCTAAATTTATTGCTTACCGAAGGAGAGGAAAACATGTCGGCTTTTTAAAACAGGTATAGTATTAATGTATCCGTATAGGCAAATAACATTGACCTGTCCGCTTGACCTTTGATTTAGAGGGCGCGGTGGCCTAATGGTCTTCAAGTCCAGGGTCTCTCACCGCTCTGAGTTCGAGTCCCGCTCGGACCACATGTGGGAAAGTGAATTTTCCTTGCCGTTGGCCTTTACTGATTCACCTGGTATCAGTATAATGGACTGGGGGAGTGGTACGCTTGTCTGTGGCGCATTGACTCTGTGAGCTAGCACGGTAAAGTCGCCCTGAGTGCGCGCTAGTACAAGGCAGACCATACAACACACTCGCACTTCACATGCATACACAAAATTGTTCATAGATTAATCCATAGAGATTAATTAAATAGTTCTCGTCGCGAATAGCTGAAAAATTGCTGATGCGACGTTAAGCAACATTCAACCAACCAACCAAATTGACCTTTGATTTAAATTATTATGGACGAGTAAATATAAGTAATAGGAATAGTGCGTGTATAATTCGTCTATATCTCTTTGACAATGTGTATATGTATTAACTGCGAATCCCAACGCTACCTTTTAATTGGTTGCACCCTCCTGTGTGAATATTCCTAATGAAGGGTCAAACGGACAGGTCAATGTTGTTAATATAACAGTTTGACATGAGGATTTAAATGCTGCAGGCCTCGGTTTTACAATCGTTTCTTAAGCTAAGATTTGCCTTAACTTAAATTTAGCAAATTTTTGTAATCTCTTTTAGGAACTACTGAGGAATATTTTTGTCCAAACTAAATGCAGATAATATCTTAAAATTGACACCTAAAATTCCTGAATATCTTGAAAAATAACAAAATTATGAAGATTTTTAATTTTGCAAGATTTAAGTAAAGAAATTATTTAGCTAAAGAATGATTGTGAAACAGGGACCTGGTTGGTAAGATAGAAATGCATTCGTTTTATAAGTAGCATTTGTAAAGGTGTTCGTCTTATGGTCCTATTTATACCAGGTATGTTTGTGTTCGGCTATATACATGTACTTACTTTAAAATTAAATTATTGTTAGATTGATCGCGTCCAATAAAAGGAACGGAATATGTCATAACCCACTCATCAACCCGTCCATCACATCTGAAATAAGGACTTGACCACACTCCTTGATCAACAGATGGAGCATAATATTCTATCGGAGAATGTGGGTCTTTTACGGTGCTGTTACCGTCCTTATCACCTCTCATAAAGGACTCCATTTTGTATTTCTTCAGCCCTGTGGTATTTGTTCTCCATCTTAAAGAGACAGGCTTATACCAATCTGCCTCCGTATATCTCGTCTGAAAACCTGCTAAGTCGATGGCATAAAATTCGTCCTGCCGGATGTAAGCCAGAGGTCCTAGGTATTCTCTGGTGCTTCCATCCTCATTCACGAATTGATTTGGTTCATAGAAAACACCAGAGGACAAGATGTCCCTATCTGCCATGACATTAGCAATAACTTCGCCAAATTACTGTTATAATGAATTCTATGTGATGTGAAGATAAACAGTGTTTTTTCGCCATGAACGACATTCTGGTGGTGATTACTTAAGAAATGAGCCAATCTGAGAGCAAATCTTGCTTGGCTATCAAACACTTTGTTTGCTCTGTAACCATATCCACTTGGCAATACGAGGTCGGAATTGGTATATCCGTTACAATTCGACCCGTCAATCCTCGCAACCTTTTTAAACATATTTTTGGCATTTACATATGAAGATTTGTTGAAATTTAAACTTCGTTTACTTCTTGGTGTCTTTTCATCTTTGGTTTCAAACAATGACCCCAATATGTCACTGACATGCCACGCTGCTCTCCTTTTCCTAGTTGAGGGTGATGTATCGTTTAACGTCTGAGTGTTTTTATCCAACAAATCTGAGAAAATAAAAATAAAGATTATTATTAGGACTACATTCGGTAATAAATTTTAGTTATAGAATTTTCGATATATTTAATATTCAAATGAATATCTTCCAGTACACCCAATCTCGGTTACGATTGGTTTGTATCACCTGTCCACCTAATCTCGGTTACGATTGGTTTATATCACCTGTACACCTAATGTCGGTTACGATTGGTTTGTATCACCTGTACACCTAATGTCGGTTACGATTGGTTTGTATCACCTGTACACCTAATGTCGGTTACGATTGGTTTGTATCACCTGTACACCTAATGTCGGTTACGATTGGTTTGTATCACCTGTAAACCTAATGTCAGTTACGATTGGTTTGTATCACCTGTACACCCAATCTCGGTTACGATTGGTTTGTATCACCTGTCCCCCTAATCTCGGTTACGATTGGTTTGTATCACCTGTACACCTAATCTCGTTTACGATTGGTTTGTATCACCTGTCCACCTAATCTCGGTTACGATTGGTTTGTATCACCTGTACACCTAATCTCGTTTACGATTGGTTTGTATCACCTGTCCACCTAATCTCGGTTACGATTGGTTTGTATCAGCTAATCTCGGTTACGATTGGTTTGTATCACCTGTACACCTGAGGTTTGTATCACCTGTCCACCTAATCTCGGTTACGATTGGTTTGTATCACCTGTCCACCTAATCTCGGTTACGATTGTTTTTTATCACCAGTACACATAATCTCGGTTACGATTGGTTTGTATCACCTGTACACCTAATCTCGGTTACGACTGGTTTGTATCACCAGTCCACCTAATCTCGGTTACGATTGGTTTGTATCACCTGTACACCTAATCTCGGTTACGACTGGTTTGTATCACCTGTACACCTAATCTCGGTTACGACTGGTTTGTATCACCTGTACACCTAATCTCGGTTACGATTGGTTTGTATCACCTGTACACCTAATCTCGGTTACGACTGGTTTGTATCACCAGTACACCTAATCTCGGTTACGATTGGTTTGTATCACCTGTACACCTAATCTCGGTTACGATTGTTTTTTATCACCAGTACACATAATCTCGGTTACGACTGGTTTGTATCACCTGTACACCTAATCTCGGTTACGACTGGTTTGTATCACCTGTACACCTAATCTCGGTTACGATTGGTTTGTATCACCTGTACACCTAATGTCAGTTACGACTGGTTTGTATCACCTGTACACCTAATCTCGGTTACGATTGGTTTGAATCACCTGTACACCTAATCTCGGTTACGACTGGTTTGTATCACCAGTACACCTAATCTCGGTTACGATTGGTTTGTATCACCTGTACACCTAATCTCGGTTACGATTGGTTTGTATCACCTGTACACCTAATCTCGGTTACGACTGGTTTGTATCACCAGTACACCTAATCTCGGTTACGATTGGTTTGTATCACCTGTACATCTAATCTCGCTTACCATTGGTTTTTATCACCTGTACACCTAATCTCGGTTACGATTGGTTTGTATCACCTGTACACCTAATCTCGTTTACGATTGGTTTGTATCACCTGTCCACCTAATCTCGGTTACGATTGGTTTGTATCAGCTAATCTCGGTTACGATTGGTTTGTATCACCTGTACACCTGAGGTTTGTATCACCTGTCCACCTAATCTCGGTTACGATTGGTTTGTATCACCTGTCCACCTAATCTCGGTTACGATTGTTTTTTATCACCAGTACACCTAATCTCGGTTACGATTGGTTTGTATCACCTGTACACCTAATCTCGGTTACGATTAGTTTGTATCACCTGTACACCTAATCTCGGTTACGATTGGTTTGTATCACCTGTACACCTAATCTCGGTTACGACTGGTTTGTATCACCAGTCCACCTAATCTCGGTTACGATTGGTTTGTATCACCTGTACACCTAATCTCGGTTACGACTGGTTTGTATCACCTGTACACCTAATCTCGGTTACGATTGGTTTGTATCACCTGTACACCTAATCTCGGTTACGACTGGTTTGTATCACCAGTACACCTAATCTCGGTTACGATTGGTTTGTATCACCTGTACACCTAATCTCGGTTACGATTGGTTTGTATCACCTGTACACCTAATCTCGGTTACGACTGGTTTGTATCACCTGTACACCTAATCTCGGTTACGATTGGTTTGTATCACCTGTACACCTAATCTCGGTTACGACTGGTTTGTATCACCAGTCCACCTAATCTCGGTTACGATTGGTTTGTATCACCAGTACACCTAATCTCGGTTACGACTGGTTTGTATCACCAGTACACCTAATCTCGGTTACGATTGGTTTGTATCACCAGTACACCTAATCTCGCTTACCATTGGTTTGTATCACCAGTACACCTAATCTCGGTTACGATTGGTTTGTATCACCTAATCTCGGTTACGATTGGTTTGTATCACCTGTACACCTAATCTCGGTTACGACTGGTTTGTATCACCTGTACACCTAATCTCGGTTACGATTGGTTTGTATCACCTGTACATCTAATCTCGCTTACCATTGGTTTGTATCACCTGTACACCTAATCTCGGTTACGATTGGTTTGTATCACCTGTACACCTAATCTCGCTTACCATTGGTTTGTATCACCTGTGCACCTAATCTCGGTTACGATTGGTTTGTATCACCTGTACACCTGAGGTTTGTATCACCTGTACACCTAATCTCGGTTACGATTGGTTTGTATCACCTGTACACCTAATCTCGGTTACGATTGGTTTGTATCACCTGTACATCTAGTGATTGGTTTGTATCACCTGTACATCTAATCTCGGTTACGATTGGTTTGTGTCACCTGTACACCTAATCTCGATTATGATTGGTTTGTGTCACCTTTCATTTTGTTTTTCAATTTAGACAACTGAAAAGAGATGGTTAAAATATCTTTATAAGATCATGTGAAACATTATTTAAACTAATTCCACGTGATATTATAATTGTTAAATACGTTATTATGGGCAACTTTGCCGTCTTTTTATTTTTAAGAATAGATGGTCTAACTATGCCTCTAAATTCGGGAGTTCTCGATATGTGGATATCTTTGTTTTGTTTTCTTATATCACCCGTTCAATGGGTCGTATTTTTTGGTTCCCCTGAAACACTTTTTCAGCTAAAACTTTTGATCGACACTACTGGCAATTTACATTATAAATATGGAAAGAGATTATACACTTATGTTTTTGATTAACTTACTTTCAGTGGGGACACATTCTGATTCATTAGGGTGACTTTCTACATATGTACCATTAAATGGACCTTGGACAGATAACGGATAATGGTAGCCCGGTCTGCATCCACAGGTATACCCTTGTCTGCGGAACCCGTATCCAGTCAAAGGCTCACACTGGAAAACAATAAGCAAAAACGATAAAATAATAAACGTCAAAAAAAGAGAATGACGAAATATTGTAAATACACTGGATCAAGTAAATGACAAAATTGTGTTCAGTGGTGTGATTCAAATACTTCTATACCCTAAACAAAAAACTTCAGCGGCATCTTGTCTCACTCCTAAAAAACAAACTCCATAATTTATCCAACAAACAAGTCAAATCTTTCTACAGGGACGACATTGGAAATTGTAAAGTTATCGTGAGAAACTTTTTATATTTTAAGGCAAATAGAACGTCAAAGCTTCAATAACACGAAAATTTTTGTGCAAAACTCGCATTTAGCTACATTTACTTCGCAATAGCTTCAGTCACCATAAACAGCCCCTTCATAATATTAACAGTCACCAATAAACAATAACTTTACAATAATAAACATACACTGAAGATTGAACAACGACGGACACAACAGGAATATCTCCAACAACGACGGACGCTACACGAATATATCTCCAACAAAACAGAAGGATGTAATCTTTTGGATTATATATTAAGTTCCTTGAATCTGACTCATCAAAGACAGATAATATACTAGTATAGATACCTTTGTTGTTCTCTTATCACATTTATCAATTCCAACCAAGTCGTTTGGCATCTCATTTCCGTAGGAAACTGGACATGGATTTATATCGATCTGGTCAAAGTCAATGTTCATTACTGCCACGCCCACATATCTGTCAAGTGAAACAAATGAGTATTATATCAAAATTGCATTAGAATTTCCTAAATGTAGATTTTATATGCGATTGTTAAGACATAAAATACAATGATACAGCTGTAACTGACGGAAACCCCTACAAACCTCCATGAAAGGGACCGACAGAAGAAGCTGAAGCAAACCCCACAAACCTCCATGAAAGGGACCGACAAAAGAAGCTGAAGCAAACCCCACAAACCTCCATGAAAGGGACTGACAGAAAAGCTAAAGCAAACCCCAAAAACTTCCATGAAAGGGACTGACAAAAGAAACTGAAGCAAACCCCAAAACCTTCCATGAAAGGGACTGACAAAAGAAGCTGACGCAAACCCCACAAACCTCCATGAAAGGGACTGACAAAAGGAGCTGACGTAAACCCCACAGACCTCCATTAAAGGGACTGACAGAAGAAACTGAGGCAAACCCCACAAATCTCCATTAAAGGGACTGACAAAAGAAGCTGACGCAAACCCCACAAACCTTCATGAAAGGGACTGACAGAAGAAACTGAGGCAAACCCCACAAATCTCCATGAAAGGGACTGACAAAAGGAGCTGACGTAAACCCCACAGACCTCCATTAAAGGGACTGACAGAAGAAACTGAGGCAAACCCCACAAATCTCCATTAAAGGGACTGACAAAAGGAGCTGACGTAAACCCCACAGACCTCCATTAAAGGGACTGACAGAAGAAACTGAGGCAAACCCCACAAATCTCCATTAAAGGGACTGACAAAAGGAGCTGACGTAAACCCCAAAAACCTCCATGAAAGGGACTGACAGAAGAAACTGAGGCAAACCCCACAAATCTCCATTAAAGGGACTGACAAAAGAAGCTGAAGCAAACCCCACAAATCTCCATTAAAGGGACTGACAAAAGAAGCTGACGCAAACCCCAAAAACCTCCATGAAAGGGACTGACAAAAGAAGCTAAAGCAAACCCCACAAATCTCCATTAAATGGACTGACAAAAGAAACTGAAGCAAACCCCAAAAACCTCCATGAAAGGGACTGACAGAAGAAGCTGACGCAAACCCCACAAACCTCCATGAAAGGGACTGACAAAAGAAGCTGAAGCAAACCCCAAAAACTTACATGAAATGGACTGACAAAAGAAACTGAAGCAAACCCCAAAAACTTACATGAAATGGACTGACAGAAGAAACAAAGCAATTTCTAGGATACGATTGTTTGTTAAAACACTCTGACGTGTCAAAAATTCCCATAAGTGTTACGGAACGACTTAACGTATTGAAGTGAAAGTTTTATGTATATACAGTATATCCAGATATTAGTCTCAAATCGGGAATAGGAAACTCCGACAGGAAGGAATGGAGAATAGAACGGAAGGAAAGGGTCCCAAATAGGGGTCAAACCCACAACTGCGAAAGAGGTTGTGATAGAATGTTATGTGCAATACGTTTATCATTTAACAACAGAGCCTCTAGAAGGAAAATATAGGAAAAAAATTTGACTTGTCCACTTAACCTTTAATTTAAATATTTATCATAAACCTCGGGTCAGTTGTTCGATGCTTGATTAGATTAATCTAGTGATTAGTCAAAATTTAAATAATGAATAATTTTAAATATGTTGTGAAATAAATGTTGAAATTGTCGTAAGTCAATAGAATTTCATCACACTGAAGCACATGGTTATAAATCTATGGATTTGATTATGGTATGTTGATTTTTAATGATGTTTTGAATTTGTGTTAATCATTGATTAGGCTAATTAAGCTTCGAACAACCGGACCCTGTAGTACATTTATGTACAGGAAGTACATGTGTTTACTCTGTCTAGAACATGACATTTTGTGAATCATAACAATACCCATGCATTGGCTTGGTCTTCAAAATAAAATTAACACCGATATAATACGTAAAATGAATATTCCTAATAAGCGGACAGGTCAATGTTGTTTGCCTATATACATATATAAGTATTACCTATGTTTACGCACGTGTTGATAAGCAGTGTATCTTGGTAGGTAGTCAACTATAGGTGATACTGCGCTTATAACCCATTTATTCGTACTTCCACAGTCAAAGTAAGGCTGGGTAAACCTAACCGGTAACCAGCCGTCTGGATCATATATGCCGGGAAGTCGGGGTCCATAGAAATGATTTTCCTGAAAGTCGTTACTCAGAAACACCCCTGTTTCAGTAGAGTACTTGATTTTAACACTGTGTTTTACACTGTGTGTAAAGCCTCTTGATGGTATTCAGGAAACCATATTTCATACCAAGGATTCATTTTATAATAAGGAGATGTGTAATTTTTGTTATTTCCAGAACCCATATCTATGACAACACCGGACCTGGGTCCGTTCTGGTAGGCTTTAGGTCCAAATAAAGGAATTGTGCGGTTGAAATCGACATTGGCTATCCAGTTTGGATAATGTTTGTTTTGGTCATAATATATTGCACTGGCGTTAAAAACGCCCTCATTTGCATGGATATCTGCTGCAGTGGCGGTAGACATATAGGCCCAATCTGGTTGGTTCATAAATGAGTAATAAGTATCTAGCTTTTGCATTATAAAACTATAAAACAGAGCTCTGTTGAACGCCACGTTGTGCATGTGTTTTAATGCACTCCTGTTACTGTGGCGGATTTCGTCTAACTTATGGAACTTTGGTAGCTGTGAGACTGCGCCATATTTCAATGTGAGCTTGTATTTGATCATAGACGTGCAATCCGTTACGTTTGCCATTGTTTCCACAATGTTATCAAAACTATCTTTATTTCCATCACTAAGACTTGAGCTGTAAGCTAACAGTGTTAAAATGAAAAATAACACTGGCCTTTCCATGTTGTCTAAAATACAAATTAAAACAACATTTAAAATAGTTAAAACCGTATACAGTCAAACATTTCTATAAAGGACATCAACGGGGACATGTAAAAGTGATCTTTATGGACAGGTGGTCCTTATAAACAGGTTCAAATATCCGGAATAAAGAGCGTTTGGAATAAATTCTTTACTGCCTGTTCTTTAAAAGCAGTTGGTCCTTATATAGAGGTAGCCTTTAAGGTTCGACTGAAAAGTTCGAGTAAGCAAATGGACGTCGCACATAATTGGAATAGCTCCAAAAGTTTGTCTAAAGTTATGGATCGGATAACCGAAACATGAGACGTCACAGCAACTGCGGCATAATCGATATCGTAATGACGTCATATCCGGCATAGCTGATACGTCGTGACATCCAATAAATTAATGGGTCACAACAATGATACCTTAAATTTTGATGGTTTTAGACATAAAGATTCATCAACCTAAAACATGGTTTTCACAGAGGTCGTGAGTGCAAAATACATACTACCAACAAAAAAAAACCATCACAGAATAATAATAAAATATATTGTGCCAAGGGGTTTTTACGTCAAATTTTAAGATATAAAATATAATCTCAAATTCAATTCGCGTCGTGATTGATAATTAGAGAACATCGAACTTTGTATTATTGTTAATTTGTACACATGTTAAATTGATTTTACATTGAAATTATTGAGTTTAAGTAACTGTTAAACACGGTTTAAACTGGAGCCATCACTTTTGATTTTTAAAGTTTCGAATGAAGAGTTAAGTTTTGAGATCCGAAACGCTATATATACATGTAGCTTCATAAGTTGAAGACAAATCAAGTAGACAGTTAACAATCGAATACTCACCGTCGTGTTTTGAAGCGATTATTATCCGCCATGGGTTTTTTTTATTTTATTTATTATTTTTTTTTTTTTGCACAAACCAAAATACATATTCTCCAACAAATAAGTTGGATCCCCGGTAAACACATGATAACGCTCAAAATAAAATTGTCTTTGTTGCTTTATGTGCATAAATAGATTTTTACATATATGCATAAATCTTCTTGTTTTGTTTTTTGCATATGCAAAATTTTGATTTACATAAATACGTTAAATCAGATGAATATGTGAAAAAACGAATAAAAGTACGTGTGTACAGTCGATACACATGTCTGTACTGTAATCATTGCAGTCGACCCAGTTGAAATAAATCGACAGAAAGATGAATATCAAAATAATGTCTGTATGTCAAGATTACACATATTTGTGATGCCATGTAAAAAAACCATGCAGATACGGCGGTGTGTCATGCTATATTGCAAAATTTGTCAATTCACAAAATAAAAACTTACCCAAAAGGAAAACCGAGTCCCGTTGGTACCGTATCCGTGACGTTGATGTAACAGTGTGTTAGTTGTAACATGTAAACATGGATATGCTCTAAAAACTTTACTTGATTATTTAAATATCATGGCAGACGATACTCTGGAGGACACGGGGTCACTGAAGTAAATGAACTTCAACAGTCCTACGGATAAGCCGCTGAAAATTCGCCTACTGAGTGTTATGTCATTGATCAGAAAAATAAATATTTGGTTGTGCAGCCCATCAGTGAACAATAAGAATCTTATATTGGTGCCTGAGGGAGTTTTATTTCATGGTCCAAAGATTTTGTTTTAATTCAACTTCTTTAATTTTATCTAACATTTATATATGTCTCCACTTTGCCTTGTAAGAATGAGGATCTTCATTTCGTGATACATGTACCGGTAATTTTTTTTTTTATTATTATTATTATTTATAATTTTGGCATGTCAGTTCTGTATCTTTGTCAATATTAATGATAAATCAATCTTTCTATAAAGGTATTAGGATTTCATAATACAAATCTAATCAGTTATATTTGTTAATACTAATACTCCGGAGCACCCGGCCTCACTTCCCTGGTGGAAGTTCACATATTTAACTTAATTTGCCAGCTTAAAAGTTTTTATTTTGTTTTGGTATATAGTGGTTTGGACATGGGCTGGTATAATTGTTTTTGATTTAAATATTACGCATGTAACTTTGAAAACTTGCAATACATATAATTCAGGGCACATTGTCTTATGCTGGTGCACACTTGTACCAACTTTCATTAAAATCCATTGAGGAATGTAAGCTTTTTTTTGTTTTAAATATTTTTATTACTCTATATATGTTACAGAAACAGAATTATCAGGCATTATCAAAACCATTTTTTACATACATCTATTTTTATAACAGCATATTAATCCAATAATTTTTTAACAAATTCCCAATTAATTCTAATTTTGTGTACCCTTGTCGTGGAATACTGATATGTGGAACACATTTCGATCTGTTTGTAGAGACGTATCTTTTCTATTGCAAGATTATATTGAGGAAATGTATTGGACATTCTACATATGTGAATATAGTATTTAATTATCAAAATACATAAGTTTAAAATGTCAGGGTGATTAATTTGCGCTTGTATTCCGAACAAAACAGTATCTACTTTATTTTCTATTTTCACGTTGCATTTAATTTTAACTTGATCGAAAAAAGTGTTCCATATATTTTTTACATACTGACAATCAAAGAATAAATGTTGTACAGTTTCTTTTACTTCCCTACAAAAAGTGCATAGTTCAGTTTCAAGAAGTTTGCATTTCATTAATCGACTGTTTGTAAAATAAATATTGTGGTTAATTTTATACTGAAAAGCTTGAAGTTTTGTATCATCGGTAACCAGAAAACATAATTCGTATGCATTTTTCCAAAAATCATTATCATATTCAGTCCCTATTTTTTTATGCCAAATTTCTTTTGTTTTAATTTCTTTTATGTCTAAATTGTAAATAATGTTTGTAAAATATTTTGGAAACTTTTTTCTTTTCTTCCAGTTTAGAAATAAAACTATTTCTGGCTTCTCTAAGCGGAACTTCTTGTAACTGAATTGCACCTTTCCAGTTTTTTGGAATTGCATTTATCAAGCTATAATAATTTAAATAATTAACTTTAAAATCAACCTTAGCTGTAAACTCATCATAAGACATAATGTTCCCTTCATCATTTGTTAAATCCTTTATAAAATAAATATTATGTTTTGCCCATGTTTTCCAAAAGACTGTTTTATTATTTATTCTAATATTAGGATTTAACCAGAGATATTGTGAAATTACGTCATTTGGGGTTGTGGTGTTATTATTTTGTAAATTAGCCCATGCAGTAAATACCGATCCCCAGAATTTATTAAACAAAGGTATGATTGAAGCCAATCCCTCTTTGTGAATATAAAAAACATTATCACCCCCAAACTCTTCGAGATCATCCAGAAGCAGACATTTCCATGGTGAATGGCAGAGCGGATAGAATATTTTCTGTACCCATGAAATCTTTAAAGCATGACAAAAGGACTTGATATGTGGTACCTTTAAACCACCTTCATCGTAATTTAAAACCAATATATTTCGTTTCATTTTATCCACCTTGCCATTCCATATGAAAGAGAACATCAATCTATTTATTTCATTTATTATGTCGTCTGGAGGATCTGGAAGAACAGTAAATAGCTGTACAAGGATAGGTAATGCTAAAGTTTTAATCACCGTCACTTTTCCTATCAAAGATAAACTTCGGAATGACCAATCATTCAGAAGCTTCTTAAAGGACTCAAGTTTATCTGTATAATTTTCTAGGTAAAAATCTATATCTCCCAAATTATACTTTATACCCAAAAGTTTGAAATTTCCTTTTAAATTCCATTCTATTTTTCTATCAGTTATTAGTTTATCACCACAAGCCCGTTTTACCCCAATCCATACAGCTTGGGTTTTATCGAAATTAGCTTTTAAACCGGAACAGACAGAGAAGTCATCTATTAATTTTAATGCTTTATTTAGGGTTTTTGGGTCATCGTCGAGTATCAAAACAGTATCATCAGCATATTGATTTATCAAATATTCTGTATCTTTGATCTTGATGCCATTAATATCGGTGTCGTTTTTTATTGCTGCACTAAGTACTTCTACTGATGAATAGGTATGGGGATAAGGGATCACCTTGTCTCACTTGAGGAATGTAAGCTATAGGTACAGATCGAGCAAGAATGTGGCAGATAGATCGATGACCAGACAAAAGTATAACACACACACACACACACACACACGCACACACACACACAGCTTTTTTCAGTCATAAAATTGTGATGTATACTTGGATAAAACCCTCGACTCAAATGAGCGAAACAATAACGGTTCATTTGAAATCAGTAATTTAACATTTACACAAATGAGCAAAATTTTCAACCACTGACTATAAATATTGAACAATAACGTACTGGGACGTTAAACACCATTACGCAACTCAACTCAACTCAAATTATATTATGTTGCAAATAAAGCAAAAATGTAACAAACTGCCACTGTGTTGAAAAATTGAGCAAAATATAATAACTGTAAAGGCTATATTTTGTTGAAATTTAAACATGCCATTTGAGAGAGCGTTTCAAAGTATTCCTTTGGTCAGAAGTTCAAAGGTCAAAGTGACAAAGGATTAAAAAGCTAATTTTGGAAAACTATAAACTTTTTGTATATATATATATATATATATATATTATATAGATATATATATATATAATATTATATATATTATATACTATACATGTATATATATATATATGAGAATATTGTATGTGTTAGCATAACGATCATGAAGGTTAAAATGTCAAGACATAATGCTGCATAAGAATACTGAAATGTGTTAGGTTTTTTTTTTTTTTGGTTTTTTTTTACAAAGAGTTATAATTCATTTGCAAATAACCTTGCTTATTGGATCTAACTGCTGAAATTTTTCTTTTATGTTCTCGTTTCAATTTTAAATGTCAAAAATGTTTATTTTCCTGTAACGTTCTCCTTTCAACACTTCCGTAATAACTTTTTTTTAAAAATTGGTATTCCCAGAAATAAAAAATTGAGAAAAAAACAAGCCCAATGTTTTCTAGATTGTACATAGTTGTTTTTGTTTACAGATCTTTGGATGTTTTGTTCATTACCTCAGTAGGTATAGAGAGTGGTTAATTAGTAAAGTAAATGCACTCAATTGACGTATCGCCGGTCACGCTCACAATGTCCCGACACTGGCCGACATCACGGTACCAAAGCAGTGTCACAGCAACTCATGACGTTCTAGTGTCAGTGACGCCATTAAACCGCACAATTCAGGACGAGTTTTCATTCTTTTTGCGTGTAATTCAAACATGTCGGCCCTTTGTCGGAACACTGTGGGCGTGGTCGGCGATACGTCAATTCATATACTCGGAGTTACATTTTATGGGAAAAAGTTTTATGTTTACTGTGTATCTTATAATAAATTCATTTCCTCCAGTGTTTTCCATATTGGCATTATATTTCTATATGACACACGGATGTAAATGTTTCAGTCAAAATGTTTGTTCAAGTTCGTAGTTGTCACCTTTCTATTATTATAATTTACCAAAAAACTTTATATTGCATGTCATACTTAACTTTAAAAATATTGCAGACATGGCAAAACATAAAGTAAATTTCGTAAAAAGTAAAAATATGTTGTTAATTTTTCAATAATATAAATTTTGTGAAAGGACAAATACCAAATTTTTATCAGCATAAACTGTTTGCATAAACAATGTCTGTATGCGTAGTTAAAATCTGTCGTAGTCAGTTAGATGATGTATTATCATTGACCTAAATAATAAAAGATAAATAGCTTGATAATGAAATTAAATTCTCTTAAATACTAGTAATACCATAATTTCAGGCAATTGTATAAAATGTTATTCATATCACAAAGCATTTAATACTGAAATTAAAAGGTCATTAGTAATTTTAACAATTGAACATGAATATGGTTTGTGTTTTGAAGGTTGCAAGCCGTAACAATCATATGCATAACGTAGTACTAATGAGTTTTCATATGTTCTACTTTTGAATTCATCATTTCCAAAATATCAAAAAGAGCACATGTATGAAAGTATAATCAATGCATGTCTCCTTATTTAGATCTTCTCAAAATTTCAACACCTAATGGGTACTGACGTTATTTATGGACCACTGGTTGTTAAATAAATGGTTGTTGGGGACCCATAATACACTCGGCCACTGTCATACATCCACATCGCTGCACAAAATTTTGTCATAAAATCCAGTGTAAGTTCAAAGTTCAAAGTCATAGGTTTTAATATCAGTGATCTCTTTACTAGTAAATGTTCATCTGACATTATTTTTGAAAGTTTAATGTGTAAACCTATTGGCAGCAAATAGCTATAGGTGTATTGTACCTATGACTGATTAAATGGGGTTTATGTCCCAAACAAAAATGTTTCATTTATACATTTATATCGAGACGTTACCTACTAAAGGTGAAATGGCAGAAATTTGACCTTTAAAGCTTTTTCACTCAAAGCATTGTGCAGAGGGAGGGGGGGTCTTTAACGTGCCATACATACAGTGAAAAGGGTATGTTTTTCATCAGTTTTTAAAGTATCCTTCGAAGACCCCGTGACTTTCATTTCTAAATTCTTTGCGTTTGACGAAAGAAATGGTGTCAATACATATTTTCAAGTCTTGGTCAGACCTGTCCGTAGTTCGCATACGGATCGAGCAACCTATCATAGTGGTCAAACCTTGTACTTAAAATAAACAAATCTATCATTTAAAAAATAACTACTTGCTTTTATTATGGAATGCATGATATACTTTTTATATAGAGCTTGTGCGATAATGCATTTCCAACAATATAACATGATTATCTTGATTGTACAAAAAAATCAAATTATTGACAAATAAATAATCTATGAATTATTGGCGAAAATAAGTCAAAAATTTAAAATAATGTCAAAAACTACATATATCTCTTACTCTACCTCATTAAAACAATGTATCAATCTGATGTATGTGTAACTTACATAGCCAATCACAGCATGCACATAAAGAAATAGATTTTTAAATTAAGAAAAATAGCACATCTAATCTACAAGTCTTATCTAAATAATCTTATCTTCTTTTATTACTATTATAAAATAATTGGACAAAATATGTCTTTAAATTATTCTATACTTAATGCAAAAATCAGGCTGCTTTAACACATTAAAATAACATACTTTAACTTACATACAGTAGAACCGGTGACAAATGAATTCACTAAAATCCAGTTTAAACTGAGCAGGATTTTGTATCCTGTGGAAAAGCTTTTCCCTTTTTTGTTTTAATGTATACAGTACATTAAGTTGTAAACTATTACTTTTATTGGTTAGATACATTTAAAGCCAGCATTGTATATCACTGACACAAAGTTTGGATTTTATTTTAATTTTACTTTGCACTAGCCATCTGGTTAAACTGATGGAGCTATGAAGAACAGGACCATGTCTGATAAATTAATATGTACGTA
This sequence comes from Anadara kagoshimensis, assembly GCA_021292105.1. Taxonomy (NCBI): domain Eukaryota; kingdom Metazoa; phylum Mollusca; class Bivalvia; order Arcoida; family Arcidae; genus Anadara; species Anadara kagoshimensis. Next base: position 63,199,902 of record CM037861.1, on the reverse strand, counting down.
TATTACCAAGTAATATTATGGTATTAATCTGAACAACATCTTTATCCTGGGAGGTGCTTGTTTTGACATGTTCTAATGTATTCACAATTTTCACTTCAACTTTTAAAAAATATTGCAGGCAAGACAAACAAAGTAAATTTCGTAAAAAGTAATCACATGTTGTAAATTGTTCAATCAAAAACAAACATACTAATCCATGTCCGAATCACAATCCAGAGGCAAAGTAAAACTTTGGAACTGACAACTTAGGTTAGACACGTGAACTTCCACCAGAGAAGTGAGGCTGGGTGCACCTCCTGTTTAGCTAGCTACACCCGCCACGTGTGTAATCAAAATTGTGTAAAAGGAACATGGAACTGTGAGACGTCAACTATATCCAGGGCAATCCTGGACACAGAGACATCAAACTTATCAACAATACAGTGATGATGGCCCTAAAACTTTTTGAGGGCCTTGATAATCCAAGGCTTGCAATATCTCTGAGTCAACAATTTATTTGCAAGCAGCCTACTTCGTTGCACAAAGTCCCTGTAATGGGAACAGGCTCTTCCATAGCGTATTAATTGGGAAACAAATACACTATAAACAGGAGAAGCAGGTATGTTGCTGCATAGAAAAGGAACGTTGACAATAGAAAAATTGAAGTCATCACGTTTGTCATAAAGTTTCAAATGTAGCCTTTCGTGTGCGTCATAATTCAGGTATAAGTCTAAATATGAAGCAGAACTTGAGGAATCAGTCGTGTTTTTTATTTCAAGCTCACTAGGATAGATGACATTTACATAGTCTCCAAATTTAGGATTATTAAGAGACAGAACGTCATCTATATATCTGTATGTTGAGTTGAATGACTTAGCGACAGTCTTCTCTCCAGATTTAACAAAGTTCTGCATAAATTCTGCTTCATAAGAATAAAGAAACAAATCAGCAAGCAATGGTGCACAATTTGAACCCATTGGTATACCGATTGTTTGCTGAAAAACTACATTTGTTGTATATTATTAAACACAACAAATATGTTATCTATCAAAAACCCCAACATTTTCTTGATGGTATCTTCAATATATTTTTGTTTGGAATCCGTATGATGCTTGACAAAATAACCAGAATCCCTGTTCAGCAGCAGATATTTGTATCTTGGCCTACCGTTTTTGTAAAAGAAAGACAAGTGAATAATTTCTTTAAGACGGCCTTTCAATGTAGAATGAGGGATAGTGTAGAAAAATCAAATATAATATATATTTTGTTAAAGGGCAAATACCAAATTTTAATCAGCATAAACTGTTTGCATATCAATGTCTGTATGCGTAGTTAAAAACTGTCGTAGTCAGGTTATCAAAATATTAATAGATGATGTATAATCATTGGCCTAAATAATAAAGATAAATAGCTTGTTAAATGAAATTAAATTCTCTTAAATATTAGTAATACCAATAATTGCAGGCAATTGTAATAAAATGTTATTCACATCACAAAGCATTATAATATAGGGTTATTAAACTGATATTGTGAAATTTGTGAGTTGACTCGACATTTGCACGAGCTTGCCCCTAATACACTTGATCACTGTCGTACATCCACATCGCTTTGTCATAAAATCCAGTGTTGGTTCGAAGTCAAGAGTTTTAATATCAGCGTTCCCTTTATATGTTGATCTGATGTTATTCTTAAAAGTTTAATGTGGAAACCTATTGACAGCATATAGATGTATTGTACCTATGACTGATTGAATGGGGTTTATGTCCCAAATAATAATGTTTCATTTATACATTTATATCGAGACGTTTCCAACTAAAGGTTAAATGGCAGAAATTTGACCTTTGCAGCTTTTTCACTCAAGGCATTGTGCATGGGGGAGGGGGTCTTTAGCGTGTCACCGATACAGTGAAAAGGGTATGTTTTTCATCAGCTTTTAAAGTCTCCCCGACGGTCCCGTGACTTTCATTTCTAAATTATTTGCGTTTGGCGAAAGAAATGGTGTCAATACATATTTTCAAGTCTTGATCAGATCTGTCCGCAGTGCATACGGAACCAGCAATCAATCTACGGTAGTCATGGTAGTGGTCAAACCTTGTAATTCAGAATGTGCACATATTTTATGAACTCAAAATAAACAAAGCTGTCATTTAAAAACTAATTACTTGCTTTTATTATGGAATGCATGATATACTTTTCATATAGAGCTTGTGCGATAATGCATTTGATTATAGTTCAAACCAACAATATAACATGTCCATCGTGATTGTACAAAATATCAAATTATTGACAAATAAATAATCTTTGAATTATTGGCAAAAATAAGTCAAAAATTTAAAATAATGTCAAAAACCACATATATCTACTCTACCTCATTAAAAACAATATATCTGATGTATGTGTAACTTACATAGCCAATCACATCATGCACATAAATAAATAGATTTTTTAAATTAACAAAAATGGCGAATCTAATCTACAAGTCTTATCTAAATAATCTATCTTCTTTTATTACTATAATAAAATAATTGGGCAAAAATATGTCTTTAAATTCTTTTGTACATAATGCAAAAATCGGGCTGCTCTGACACATTAAAATAACATTATTCAATTTATATACAGTAGAACTTGTGACAACTGAATGCACTAAAATCCAGATAACTGAATTCACTAAAATCCAGTTTAAACTGGGCAGGATTTTGTATCCTGTGGAAAAGCCTTTTCCCTTTTTTTAATATATACATTACATTAAAGTTTGGAAAAGCCTTTTTCCCCTTTTTTAATATATACAGTACATTAAAGTGTGGAAAAGCCCTTTTTCCCTTTTTAATATATACAGTACATTAAAGTGTGGAAAAGCCCCTTTTTCCCTTTTTAATATATACAGTACATTAAAGTGTAGAAAAGCCCCTTTTCCCTTTTTAATATATACAGTACATTAAAGTGTGGAAAAGCCCCTTTTTCCCTTTTTAATATATACAGTACATTGAAGTGTGGAAAAGCCCCTTTTCCCTTTTTAATATATACAGTACATTAACCTGTAAATTATAACTTTTATTGGTCAGATACATTTTAAGTCAGTATTGTATATCACTGACACAAAGTTTGGATTTGATTTTAATTTTACTTTGCTCTAGCCACCTGGTTAAACTGATGCAGCTTTGAACAACAGGACCATGTCTGATAAATTAATATGTACATGTATTACCAGAAAAAATTATGGTATTTATCCTGGCATTTTTTTGACATTTTTTGGTTATTTTGACATGTTCTACTGTATATAAAATTTTCACTTCACTTCACAATTGAAATTTAAAAAAATAAATATCTATGTTATCTGATTACAGACTAGAATATCAACCATTAACAATTTTACAAAAAAAAATAACAATAGCAACTACTTCTCATTGCTCAACATGGATATACATATAGTAATAATGCCATACTGCACTGAAAAACATGAAATTTTACAGTCATGCTTTTTCAGCGTCTCGAACACAAAATTTAAATATTTTAAGCTAAAAACACAAAAAAAAAAAAACAAAAAAAAAACTAAAATTATCGAATGACATACAATACTGTTATATCTCTGACCTAAGGTTTTAGTTATAAGTTGATACGAACTTAAAGTTAGGAGTGGAATTGAATAATTGATGGTTTACAGTCTAGATTACCAAGCACTCTCTGTAAGGAGTGGAATTGAGTAATGGCAGTTTTTATAATCTAGGTTATCCTGATTACAGTGGATTCACATCATTGGATACATACTCCAAATAAGGAGTGGACAGTGACACTAAGACAATTGAGGCAGTGAGATACTCCATGCTTTTTATAGAACCCATCACCTTTGTGACACTAATACAGTTGAGGCAGTGAGACACTCCAAGCTTTTTATATAAGCTTTATCATTGTTTCATTTATCTCATTATTTATACTCTTAAAAACTTTCAATTTTAGAATCAATCATTTTCCGACTTAACGACGTACCATCACTTAAAGTAGGTTTGTATATCACCACTCATTAATTATTTTACTGGGTGAAGATGAATATAATCACTCTGGAAGGCAGTACTTTCTTGTCATTTGTTTGTGATTTTAAATATTTTTAAAGGAGACATTAGTCTCAAAACTAATTTTACAGGTGCAAGAAAACAGTGGTTTTAACTCTTTCCACACTGATTTTAAAGAGTTAAACAGTGATGTTACCTCTACCTGTATTGGGGCCTTATGTGTCAGCGGGCACGAAGATAGGTGAGGTGAGATGAGGTGTTACATTTATAAGTAAAAAACATAGCTTTAGTTGCAACAAATATAAAGTGGATTTCTGATTTAAGACGAGTATTTAAATATTCAAAATATCAATAACGAAAAATACTTTTGTTTCAACCTGCAACATAAAAATGAATTGTCTCAAAATAATCTAATTGACGGTTTGGTTCATCACAATGTGAATACATATACCAGTACCTATTGAAGTCAAAGACAAGGTATCGATGTGACCTAATGACCCACATAAAAAAAAAAACTTTTCAGAAAAAATTAATTGAAACATTATGAAATGGCAACTTTCCAGAAAAAAAAAGATTATTTTTTTTAAAGAACTTGTATTATGATTCAAATAAAATAACTGATTGATCTGATGGACCTTTTTGTCAGGTGAGCTATAACGTGTATAATGCATCTTTGGTCCTAAACCCTACAAGATTTGAAAGTTCATTCATGATTTTTTATGGCTAATGAAAATCACATGGTTTTTTATGAGGTAACACTGTGAATGCCATCTTCGATTTTCAATTGATAAAAACAGCAATGTTTCTAATATTTTCATAGAACAGAAGCAATTATCCATTAGTAAAAAGTAATACCAAATTGTGTATACTGAAATCATGATTTGTTTCCATACAAAACACATATGACACATATCATTCATGTGGGTAATTCAAATCTACACATACATGTAAATCTAACAACTCTAGTATCAATAAACTTACAAAAATATACCTGAGAACAGATATGAGATTTAACTTGAACATGATTCAATATTGAAGAAACAACTAGATGACCAGGCCCCAACATCACAGCTTTTCTTAACAAAGCTCTCCCTTAACTAAAATCTAAAATGTTGAAAGTTTTCAAGATATTCAAAAATTTACAGAACTATTATGAGGAGTTATTAAGCCTTGACATACTATTTGGGTTAGTACAAACAAGGGCCTAAATTTGTGTAAGTTTAAAAGTTTAGGAAATTCTGAGTTAAGGCAGGACTCTGAAATTTGGAACTTCACCTTGTTCTGTAAGTACCATACAAAGGACATCATATAAAATATCAAACATGAAAACAGTAATTAGGATAACAGTTCCATTTCACTGTCAAGTAAATGGGTTGTTCAGTGCTTATTTTACCACCATTGAACTGTCTAGAAATGGTGTTTATAGTGCTATAACTGACACTGTTGTGAATAGCAAACAAAATAACGCACGCTAGCATGTTGTGATTAGTTTACTTTGCACGGAAATGGAATTTATAGCACTATAAAGAATTTCTAAACAGTTCAAAGGTTAAATTTACATTTTGCATTTTTTGAAAATTTTAGTTTGTTCCGGCAATAAACTTAAAACACTGTTGTGTAATACATGAAATTTCAATCACTGGAACAGCCAAACTATGACTTCACATGTGTAGGCAAAAGCAAGAAATGAGTGGCATAACTTTAGCCATGGTAATTATAGTCCTAAAATTACATTTGGGATCAAAGAGAATTTGATTCTATCAAACATCATAGATGTAAATATATAAAAATAAATTAAGACAATAGCTGAGCATAAGTAGTATGACCACAGGGATTTTGTGGAACTAATAATGTCAGAATCACTGAACCCAAAATATACGTACTAAAATCCAAACTTTGATATACATAGTTACACATATCTGTATTCTAAAACATGATCAAAACTGGTTACTCTGAAAGAAGGATAGAAGAACAAACAAACAGACAAAATACTTTATTACACTTATAGTGTGAAGACATGAAAACATAGGAATTCCCATCATAAGTGGATACTTGGAAAAAATATTTAGAAAAATAACAAAGTTTCACTTCCAAAATATGCAGAAGAGTTCTATAAACTATTTTCAATTTGAAAAGATCATAATTTAGGGCTAGTCAATCAGTAAAAAATCAATAATAAACATTCTATAAAATATATGGTTACTTTAACATATGAATAAACTATAAAAGAACAGAATTATTTCATGTATGTGTAAAAGTTGATTCTATCTATTTTTTTTAAATGCTCAAATTTGCACCACCTAAGGCCCGGCCTGGTATGACATTACATTTGAACTTGTTTTAAAAGACTATCCTTAGAAATCTAGAACAGTAAAATCTGTCTAATGAGAACCTTAACTAAAACAGAAAACCTGTATAAATTGAACTATTTGAACAAAACTATTGAACTTGTTTGATAAATTAGACTGTGTAAATCAAGACACTTTTGAATACAAACAAAATCTTCAGTTAAATTAAGAAAAGTTGTACTGTATGATAAATGATCATTGTTTTATAAAAAGGTTGATATAAAATGATAAATGGCATTTTACTGGTCATTAAGTAATTATCCTAACAACTTTTATTTTTATCTACGACAGTCACCAGTGTACCACTTGACCAGCACCCCAAACGCATGTGCTGGAAATGTCTACATCTCAAATTCCCAGAATAATGTGGTTATTGCTGGAAATCTTCACCTTATGCAAATCTATATCCAATGGAAACTGATAATAGCTGAAATGGGATGTCATTTTAGGTGTCCTTACACAAAGGCACCCTAACTGAGAAATCAATGTTTTTTACAAACATGTACAGTTGTGATCAAAATAAGAGATCAAATGCGTGTGTACTCCACCCAAAGATTGTTCCTATGAAATTTATAAAGAACTGTAAAATAATTTTCAAGAAAAATGGAAGACAGAATGCTGACAGAGGAAATGGAGTACACACTTTGGGGGAGGGAGGGGGGATAATCAAAATGATAGTTCCAAATGGACATAACTGGATATCATGTGGTACACTGGTCAGTAGCAAAAATTATTCAAACAATTTAAGCACAAAAATATGTTGACATTTTGCTAGCATTATATATAAATTATAGTTACATATAAACTTTAACATACAAAATAAACTATGGATTAACGAAACAAGTCAATACTAAATCTAAATAATAAATCTAAGTAATAATCAATTGTCTTTCTTTGTAGTGGATTCTTCTGGCATCTTTTTTGATTTTATGGGTTTAAAAATATTACCTATGACTATAAATGAAATTGTAAAAATATGACCTATAAAATATATGGAAGTCCAGTAAGCCAGAGTGGCATTGAGACCAAGTAGTAAGAATCCCATACACATGTAGTCAAACCCTCTCATCTTGAAGAACCAACAACCCCAGTCAAATAATTTTTGACGTTCAACATCTTGGTTTTCTCTGAATGCGGCCATCATTTTATTCTCTGCTACTAGGATGACAGGTACTAACAGGAAAGTAAGATAATATCCTGGATGTATACCATGCCAAAATGCACTCACTGCCATGGTAACAGAAACCCTAAAAAACAAAGATACATAATAATGAAAATACCTGAATACATATACAATGTACCTGAATACATACATAATGTACCTGAATACATATACAATGTACCTGAATACATATACAATGTACCTGAATACATATACAATGTACCTGAATACATATACAATGTACCGGAATACATATACAATGTACAAGAACATTCTATGTACGCAATGCAATTCTTACCAATTCAAGTGGTTAAGAATGTGGACCAGTTAGGGGTTCAAGCTCAAGCTGGGCTTATTTAGTCAGATACTTTTTTGAAATATTATTTCACATTGTTCCAGTCCATGAAACTGATAATTGAATGGGCACTGGAGGAGTGTGGGCAGGGATGGGAGACGGAAGTTACCTTGTAAACATTTGCATGTATTCATATTTTCCAAAAACCAAAAATGATTCAGAGGTTAAAATTTCATATGTAGTTATCTTACATACTTACAGTAATGTTCGAATTAAATGAAATCTTTATATTTGCAGACACTGTGACTAGTAGCAAATTGGTTAAACATGTTGATTAATTACAGTGAGTGTGGTATAATGATGAAAAATTTAATATTGTTCATGTTAGTTCTGGGATGGTAGAAAAACTGGAGTCCCTAGAGCAAACTACAACATGTACTACATTGGCAACAAACTACAACATGTACTACATTGGCAACAAACTACAACATGTACTACATTGGCAACAAACTACAACATGTACTACATTGGCAACAAACTACAACATGTACTACATTGGCAACAAACTACAACATTTACTACATTGGCAACAAACTACAACATGTACTACATTGGCAACAAACTACAACATGTACTACATTGGCAACAAACTACAACATTTACTACATTGGCAACAAACTACAACATGTACTACATTGGCAAGTTAACTTATTTATTTTCATATATGGATCTGCCAAAATAGGATCTAAACCTAGACTTTGACAGACTTGTAGATTAATGACTTATTGGAATTACCTGTAAGGTTTAAGTATACCAGGTACTCTACGATGTACCATTGCCGCTAGCCAGTACTGTACTGTCATATTCCAGCTTCTTAATCCTTCCCTAGTAGTCGGTGCCAGTTCACATCCATATATATCCAGATTTTTGACCGTTTCATAGCTGTACTCTGTACTTTCTGCAGAGAGGCTAATAAATAGATAAAAACATATACATATGAATAAAAAGAAACAAGAAGGAATGATTGACTGAATGTGGTTTTACATCCCAGCTAACAATATTTCACTTATATCAAGATGTCGCCAGCTATAGGTGAAAGAGCAGAAAATTTTACCTAAAGTTTGAATCGTGCTCATGGCATATTCAGGGAGGGTTCTTTAGCATGTCATACAAATTGTGAAATGGGGTATTGGTTTTAAGGTCTCTTCTGAATGAACCATCGTCTTTCATTTCTGAATCCTGAATGCTATGCAAAAAACAGTCGCTATATTTTGCAAGCCTTGATCAGATCCAAGCAGAGTTCAAACTTATACCTACTACATATGGAACACTCTACCAATTGAACTATTTTAGTAATTAAGTGGTACAACAAGATTTATAAAAGACTAATAAAAACTTCAATAACCAGATTTATTATGTTATCAATTATGTGTAACAAACATAATGTTTTACTGTGTTTCCATTCAAGGGAAAAACGTCCATAATTTTCTGACGTCAATTTTTGTTTCCGTTTGTCACATCACAATATAACTTATAAATACCATTAACTGCAAACCCAATATAACACAATCTTTAATGAAATTACCTTTCATCTAACCCTTTAAGATCTGATGGTCCCTGTCCACATTTAGGTTTACTATCAGCTGGGTATGCTCCTAGTGTTGATGTAATACAGATACACTCCGATAACAGCCATGCTGTATACAGTCTTGTACGGAATATAATAAACATGGGTACCATGTAGAATAGCCGGAACCAAAATGGCTGCTCAAAAAATTCATCTGTCTGTGAATACTGTAAAAATAACATAATGATTACTTGGAATTATGAAACCCTGATGTCAGAGTGGAGTGGAGTAATGGTGTTTTATGCCCCAGTCAAAATTCTTCACCTTTAATCGAAGAGGTAGTACAGAATGGAGTTTCCACAGAATGCCAATGGCCTTCTGCAAGCAGATTGTCAGATCAAATATTGATACAATTTCATGCAAACTCAGAAAGTATAAAGCTTTTAAATGGGTTGACTGGATTAGACAATAACTGTATTATAAAAAACTTAAAAGTAAGAATTGATGAAATAATAACATGGTTTGGGACTAAAAATGTACTTTGCCACTGGAATCATTTTTCTCCAGTACACGCCTATATACAGTTGACAGTTTTATAATCAGTAGTTGTCTTGTTTTCCCAATCTCTCTATATAAATGTATATGCTTACCTCAATACTGAAAAAGAAGTTAAAAAACAGAAAACATATGCCTATATATGGCACAGGTTTACATTTCTCTATAAGTGGTGTCTTTGTGTCTATCTTCATACTTCTATCACTGTGTATCATATCATAATAGGTTCTATATTTATAATACGGCCCTGAAAAAAACCAAACACACATCATAACAATAATATATTTTTTTTTTCAAAAATAGCCCTCAAAAACACACACGCACATAAGAAATTGAGCTGATGGTAATACAGTCCAACCTGCCTTAAAGGCCACCTCTATATAAGGGTCACCTGCTTATAAAGGCCAGTAGAATTGTATCCCAATTGATCATTATTCGTGTAATTTAAACCTGTATATAAAGGCCACCTTTACTGGTTCCCTTGGGTGGCCTTTATACACAGGTTTGACTGTACATAAATAATATATTGTTCTTAGTATATCCTAAATGTCAAGAATATTTGCATTTTAACAGGGACATTATGATTTATGAAGAGAAAATTTCCACCAAAGAGAAATATTTGTCAAAGTTCAATGTTTTTTTTCCAAACACTCTGGTTACTTCCACCATCTCTAAACTGACTACCTTGTATAAGTGAAAGGATACTGACTGGTGCATTAAACTCCATTATGTCAATTAAAAGTATAAAGCTCACCTGTAAAAAGGCCAACAAAACAATAAGCATAATGTACAATATCTAATACTGATGGATCTATATCTTGGTATTTCTTTTTTAATCTGACTTCTTCTTCAGACAAGGTATTCTTTTTATCTGTGGTGTTTGTGTCATACAGCTCAAATGATAGTCCAGTCATCTAAGGATAAAAAGAATAAAACAATTTACAAGTAAGGCCAAGTGGTACAAATGGATGCTGACGTTACGCACAGCGTGTACAAATCTATGCACTTTGATGGTATTGTTCTAAGTCCTAACTTAAAGGAACTGTAATAATTTTGATAAATAACTTACAGGGAATATAATACATAATATCTATTATTAAAAGTATTAATGAAAATATACAAGATAAGTATCATAAATACGATACATGGATAAATTCAACAGATCTAGATACCGGTGATTCACTGAATTCGAAGATTTGCCTTTTTATACCTTCAATTGATAAAGACCTTTTTCACAAAATTTAATTGATGATATCTTTTTTAATATTGTTTCGAATTTCAAAATTCTTTCAGATTTTAAAAATTAAAGATTTTCATATTTTTCATACACTATGACTTTTAAAATTTATTTGCAATGACGTCATAAAAATTTATACCAAAATACGGGGTGTATCTGCAGAATTGCGTACGGAATTTCTAAGTGACGTATTTTCGAGCTCTGTGTTTTTTTTAACAGTAACTCACTTTGGCCAAGTAAAATGATTTAAATTATAATGATTTCTTCACTGTAGTCAAGATTTTGTCTCAATAATTCAATATCTTTTTCATGTTTCAAATGTAGCCATTGATAATGTTTCCTTGACTCTGAATGGCCCTTGTTCTTGCATTTTCGAAGTATCATCATTGACTCTTAGGCCTTTTTCTTCTGCTATTCGAAGTAATAATGTTTCTGAATATTATTATTTCTATCATAATTATTATTCCATAGTGACTGGGAATATAAAATAATATAATTGATGAAGTAATTTGTATACAAATAATCGAAAATTAATATATTTATTATAACAGCAAGAAGCACAAACATAACACTCATAGTTTAAGACACGATACCGTTAAATTTTGCAAGTTTGACGATCCTTTAGCAATATCGTCAAAATCATGACGTTATTGTTAATTTTGGTCATATTTTCGCATCAAATTTCATCTTTAAGGTTTTATACCGAAAAATCAAGCAAGGTGACATATGTATTTCTTTACATTTTCAGAAAGTTTAAATTCAGAACTACATTATGTTAGTTTTTCAAAAACTTGTAGGACAATCTGTTATTTTTCTACCCTTTTCTCAATTTTTCAGAGCCTGAAAAAATGCAATTTCCCATTAATCCTATGTTAAAATCCCGTCATTTTTGACATATTTGACGCTTTATAGCTAAAAAAGTAAAAAGGTGACCCCTATATTTTTTTACATTTTCTAATGCGCCTCAAAAAGTTTTACAGATATGGAAAAAATCAGAAACTTGTAGGATAGTGCCCATTTGTACCACTTGGCCTTAAACAACCATTTCTGGTAGCCAAAATCTCCATGGGCTATTAATTTTTGAGAAATTCTTTAAAAAAGTAACCCATTTTAGCAAATTTATAAAAAGAACATTAAAAAGGACTATATTTGATTTCACAAATTTTGGAAATTTGGCTACTAATAATTTTGAATTTCTAGAAACAAAGAAAAATAATGTGCATCTAAGTTGATGCCAATACTGAAAATTGGTTAACAACTGATATTTTTTAATCTTATAATACAAATGAAAAGTGAAGTCGAAAAATATACTTAGCAATGAACAGTTTGACTGGTGTGCATTTTCAATCTTACCATCCCCTGTTGTATAAGATATATTCATCTAGTTATGTAGACACAGTAAGATCTTCAGTGAGGATCTTGCAAGCACTTTATCACAAATGTCTTTACACCCTTGTTTGTGTTCAGTTTTTATATGGAATAACTGTTGGAAATATGTTTCAAAAGTATCATAAATTATGCATATCTAAGAAGTCATGTCACAGGTGACTCAAAGCAATAATTCACACTATTTAAAGGAAAATTTCCAACCTTAATTTTACAATTCTTTTAAAAAAGCCAAATGTTGACCTTTTCATATCTACTTCTTTGAAAACATTTATACTGATTTATCTGTAGTATACATACCCTTAATGTCAGTAGAAGCTGTACAGCATTTGATATAGGTGGAGGTTTTGGAAATCCTAAGTGATGGCATGTTCGAAAAAACACCAAATATCCAAAACACCATATAAAATTATAAGCATGGCATTTCCTACAATAAAGAGAAATAATAAGTGTTATTAAGTAACTCTGATCAATAGTACATACGGATTGACTGGAAATTAATGCAATGGAAACAAAAAAAAAATACAGTAAAAACTTGATTACCTTTCACCATATATTCTGTCAAATTTTGGCATTATAAAGAGGTTTGGCGAAAACATTAGGGGGCTTGTAAAGAGAAACATAGAAGAAACAGATTTTTTGACTTCAAAATATGGTTGTGTTAAGAGAGGTGGTAAAATTATCAAGGGGCAATATAACAAGGTTTTACTGTAAGGAAAGCAAATTCAGCAAATTAAGTACCCATTACCATAAATAATCAACATTGACGAAAGATGCCTGATCAACTCATTCCATCTTTTTATGAAGTGTTTTTACCCATCAAATTTAAATACCAGCACATTCCAACCAACATACACACTTGTCACAATTTCTTACCAGGGATATTGGTATCCAACTAGTCAAGTGATTGCTTACGGTTCACAGCACCTCTCACTGCTTAGGTTCAAACTTCCAATCCCACTCCAGACAGAACCTAGAGCGAGAAAGTCTGTCAGTTTGCTTGCCACTGGTTGGCGTTTTTTTTCGGGTACCCCATTTCCTCCAACATCCCAGAACTGACCGCCTTGATATGTGTGCTTTAAACCCAGAACCGGAAATCCAGAATCAAAAGTACGATGTGGAAAAGAAATTTATTAAGATAGGTCGGAGAAGCGGACAGCCTATAGCTGAATACAGCTTGAAGATTTCAAGATACAGGCAACAGGAAAGAATCTTGACTGGGGCGTAACACCGGAGTTTCACTCCACTCCCATTTTTACCAAGAGTTACCAAGTAACTCGGACATTTCACGGTATCCGACTTTCATTAAAAAATATCAAATTACAAGGCTTTGTGAAAGAACATAACATAAATATAAAATAGTTCCTGGTTCACCTCGCGCCAAAAATCCGGATAACCAAACAGCTGACTAGAGTTGTTATCAGTGAATGAATTATGTGTAGACGGCATGTCACCAGGATAGTGAGGACACCTAAAACACTAGTTAACAGTCTTTTATTTCCTGGACCATTTGTGATTTTAACAAGATGACCAAAAGGTATCGAAACCACTAAAATTAAACAGTAAACAAAATCATCGGGTGTCATTTTTGCTCTTTGTAGTGCTGTGTTTATTCTACCTCCACAAACAGGAGAGTTCCGTTTGCGGGAGAAATCATTAAACATGCATTAAAAATGTACGTTGCAAAAATATACAACAAAACCGTTTTAAAACAGATAATAATAATAATAATAATAATAATAATAATAATAATAATTTCGTAGGCACCATCATTATCATCGAGTGAAAGAATATTCTGGCTATCATTTCAAAATGATTCATGAATGCATGATGGAGTTTCATATGTAACAAAAAGATATATGTAAAACTAAATCAATTCAAAATAGGCCTACATGATTTAATCACAAAATGTGTGTTAAAAGAAGGCGTGATACATTGGCAAAATTAGCAACGCATTCACTATTTTTATAAAATTGAATCTATAGCTAGACTGACTAGTTCGTTGGATATAAAATTTAGGATGCTCAGTAACATTTACTTCCCCTTCACTGTAAAACCATATTAAAACGCACAATCTACAAGGGTTCCGCCTGTGAGTGTATGTTTGTCCAGTCAATGATGGATGTTATTGTAGTATGAGACACCAGGAGGAAAACTAGACTATATCTCAATAATAGCTTGATTTTTCACTTTTAAATTTTCGCGGCCTTTGAGGGTTAAAACTGTGACGCGGCTTTTTTTTTTTTTTTTTTTTTTTAAAAAATAAATAAATAAAAGCTTGCTATTTTACTCAGTGGTGACAAGGAAATAAAATTTAAGTTAATATGCAAAATGCTCAAACTATAAGCGCGCTATTTTCTAAATTTAAAAAATACCACTCATGATCTAGTCAGTGTCTTCTTCAAATCAAGATGACCATTTAGACAGTTCTTTTAGTAAATGTTAAATTACATACCGTCCTTGAACTGGGGCGAAGTCAAATAAGAATAAAAAACAACCATTCCAGTCCACTGATGTGATGAAATTAAAATCCAAAAGCAAAGTACATGTAAATACTCTAAAAACTGGCAAATAATTGGATAAAACAGGAACACGTGTAATTATCTAAACTCCATTTATGTTTTACTGAATTAATAGAATAAAGACCTTTAATCATGGTGGACATGTACATTGGGAATACTAAGAGTATAAATTTACTCGGTTCATGTGACGGGCAATGACCATCGCGAATAAGATGTACATTTGATTCCATGTGATATTGAAAAATTGGAAATGAATAATTTCATAATTCTAATTATTTTTTCGACAATTGTGTATGAAAGTTGTTTTAAGATGGGTTAATCCTTTGTTCATATTTATAAGAAGAACATTTAAACTGTATCATCATGTATGTATGGAACGCCGTAATAACTTTTATTCAATAATATATGGTATCGAATAAAAGTGATCACAACGTTTCTTATGTTTCGTAAAAGAATGATAATTATTTTCAAGCAACACGTGCGTAGTAGATTGCATTAACAAATTATACATTAATGTTATAGTGGCAATCAAAAACGAACATGCTAATCCATGTCCGAATCACAATCCAGAAGCAAAGTACTTTGGAACTGACAAGTCAGGTTAGACACGCGGACTTCCAACAGGGAAGTGAGGCCAGGTGCTCCGGAAGGGTAAGCACCTCCTGTTTAGCTAGCTACACCCGCCACGTGTATGAAAACAACTATTTAACACACATTATGATATTCAGTGGTCAGTCATGGTCAAATTACTAACTCGGTATGCAGAATTTTGTTGATAGGGACAACGCTGTTTCGAAGAAAAACAATGTTTTATGTGGATTTTAAAACCAATAAAATGAAAAAAAAACCCTTTCACTTAAGTCAAATAAAATGTTTTGTAACAAATGATGTGCATCCCGCCTTAGGCGAAATGTCACCCAGATTACAACGTTTTACATGCTTAAAAATAACTGTACAATATTAACAGGAACTGCTTTACACTTTATTTATCAATGTTTATTAAACTGTTTAAAATATTTCTTAATTTACAAGTCTCAAGGTGCTATTATATTATAACCTAATGTGTGATAGACAATTGAGAACTTAGTTTATGGCGAGAACAGAATATTCTGATGTATTTAATGTAACACATAAACTCAGTTTGAAAAAAATAAAACGATTGTTAAGATTTGGGAAATTGAGTAGTGTTTGTCCTAAAACATAACCATTTAATTGACAATATTTTGTTGCCGCGAACCAAAACTCATTTTAGCATATTCTATATAACACGATAATGAATCAAAATGCTGAAATTTTAAGATTAATTAATATATTTTTAAAAGATTTATAAAAAGTTAAATATTTGAAATGTCAGGAAATATGTTATAACAACGCGGATAATATCCCGAAGGACATTTATTAAGTTATAATGTTATATAACATGTTGTTTTGCATGTGTAGTACAGACCTGTCGAAAGTTTAACACCGAACTTGCGAAAATGAATCAAAGTTCGACTGTCGTGATGAGAGATATAGATGACAACTGCAAACTAAAAAAAAAAAAATTATAGCTAGCGAAGCGGCAAATTTAGCTGCCGATTAGCCAGTTTAGTGTTAAACTTTCGACAGATTTGTACTGTATTCACTGTTTGTTTTGATTTAACCAATAATTCGCTGCGTGGAGATCGTGCATTTAGTTTATCAAATTGACCACAGACTAATAGAGCACATAGCCCAGAAATTAAGTGTATCAATATCTGAAAACAGCCAAACAGCCAATAACATCTTGTACAGTCACATATACAATAGTGAATTGTTAATTTGTATTATGATAGATTGAATAGCTGGGGCCTTAGAATTTATTTGATCAAAATGACCACAGACTGGATCTCTGGTTGGAATATAACACAGAACACAGTCAAGAAATATATCAGTATCTTTAACAGCTTTGACTATCTCATACAGGCAGTTACTTACAAAATACAATCACGAATAATGAATTTTAAATTGGTATTATGATAGATTGGTTTTCTGGAACCAAAACGAACACAGACTGGGTTTCAGGTTTGAATGGAACCTAGTCCAGAAATGCACAACATCCCAAACAGCCAAATACATAGGCCAAAAACATCTTGTACATAGTACAGTCAGTCACATATACAATAATGAATAATAAATTGGTATTATGATAAATTGATTTGCTGGAACCTTAAAAAGCATTAAGGAAGTGTTCATAGAGAGGTTTATCCTTTATGACTCCTAGCATATACAAATGGCAATTTATCTTCATTCTAAGTCAATTACTAGTAGATCCCGTAGGCTTCGGTTAAGTTACAAGTATCAACAATATTAGAATACATCAATCGAGAAAGCCCAAGCTACTAAAGATTATTGTGTGTCCTAGACGTATAAATGACTATCGACGACATCAAGTGCACTTAGCAATATGAGTTGAGGAAAAGTCTATTGCTAATTCATGAAGTAGAAAGAATCTGAATAATTTCATGTCGTACAGAATGTGGTGTGTTGATTACTTTTAAAGTGTTAGGCGGTTGTTACTATTGTCGTATTCAAAAACAAACATACTAAATCATGTCTGAATCACAATTTAGAAGCAAAGAAGAAAAACTTTGGAACTGACAAGTCAGGTTTGACACGTAAACTTCCACCAGGAAAGTAAGGTCGGGAGGTCCGGAAGGGTAAGCACTTCCTGTTTAGCTAGCTACACCCGCCATATACATATACAACTTTTTCAATGTATTTTATGATTAAATTCAAAAAGTGAAATGTGGCACTATTGTAAATATTTCTAAGCACACAGATAGAAAAATTCACCCAAAGAAGTGAAAGAAGATACGTAGTGAAAGAAGATACGTTCATCTTACAAACACCCGCGGGCAAAGTAGCCCATAGGTCTTTACCAATAAATATTTATCAATAAAACGAGAGCTGTATCGGTAGGTCAAGAAAATGCTGATTTTCAGCGGAATAATGTACTGGTGTAATAAATAAAATCAATCATTATTTGTGGTGCCAGATAGAATAATTTAAACCCTTGTTCTAGGATATTCGGTCCAGAACAAGGCAGATATCATTCGGGACCAACTATATTTGAACTCCCTGTGATTCGGACATGGATTAATATGTTTGTTTTTGATTAATTCATGTCCGAATCACAATCCAGAAGCAAAGTAAAAACTCTGGAACTGACAAGTCGGGTTAGACACGTGAACTTCCATCAGGGAAGTGAGACCGGGTGCTCCGGAAGGGTAAGCACATCCTGTTTAGCTAGCTACACCCGCCACGTGTTTAATCAAAATTGTATGAAAGGGACATGGGACTATGGGACGTCAAATATATCCAAGACAATCCTGAACACAGAGACATCAAACTTATAAACAATACTGTGATGACGACCATAAAATGTTTGAGGGCCTTGATATGCCTAGGCTTGCAATATCCCTGAGTCAACAATTTATTTGCAAGCACCATGCTTAGTTGTACAAAGTCCCAGTAGTGGGAAGGGAACAAGCTCTACCATAGCGTATGAGTTGGGAAACAAATCACCATAAGCAGTAAAAGTAGGTATATTGCTAAATAGAAAAGGGAAGTTGACAATAGAAAAATTGAAGTCATCACATTGGTCATAAAGTTTCAAATATAAACTTTCGTGGGCATCAGAATTTAGGTTTAAATCTTAATATGAAGCAGAACTTGAGGAATGAGTCGTATCTTTTATTTTAAGCTCACATGGATAGATGAGATTTACATTTAGGATTGTTAAGAGACAGAACATCATCTATATATCTGTATGGTGAGTTGAATGATTTGGCAGTTTTCTCTAGGTTCTGCATAAATTATGCTTCATAAAATAAAGAAACAAATCAGCAAGCAATAGCGCACAGTTTGTACCTATTGGTATACCGATTGTTTGCTGAAAAACTATATTACCAAACACAACAAATATGTTATCTATCAAAAACACCAACGTTTGTTGATGGTATCTTCAGTATATGTTTATTTGGAATCCGTATGATGCTTTGAAAAATAACCAGAATTCCTGTTGAGCACCAGACATTTGTATCTTGGCTTACCGTTTTTGTAAAAGAAAGAAAAGTGAATAATTTCTTTAAGACGTTCTTTAAATTTAGAATGAGGGATAGTGGTGTATAGTGTAGAAAAATCAAATGTTTTTATACTTTTTACATGAGATAAAGTATTAGAAGCAAGACGTTCAAGTAATTCTTTATATTTTATAAGTCAAGTCAAAAGTATTTCAGCGTTGTTGCCATACATGTACTCTACAACATATTAAGGGTTAATTTCCATTACACAACACCCCAAATGTGTATATTGTGTTTTATTCAATAAACGAAGATATATAATTAAGTTCGTTTTTTTCGATTTCAACACTTTAATGTAATTTAAAAGATATTATTGAAAATAAGCCTGAATTTAAAAAGAATCAATTTATCTTAGACTACATTATATATTGAAATCCAACACTAGTGGCATTTATTGGGATATTGCATGATTTGACTTTCAATTTTCTTTTTTTCTTAAATCAATTTAAGTTTATTTAGCATGCAGCAATTTGAGCGAGACATGCGTAGAACACCATGGTATCGCTTGTATTAGAAAAATACATTAATTCGATTGAAATGCAAACACAGATGCCTTGTTTGTAAAGGAATTCTGACACATTCAAAAACAAAAATGATTTTAAAAAAAACCTAAACTTATAGGTGGTAGTGGCCAACGCAACCAAGAACACGGAACTATTAAAGAAAATAAATAAGACTGCGCACTAGAGTATATGTCAAATTGTGTAAAGTTTTATAGCACTTCCTCTATTAGAATCGGTAATGTACATGTAAATATAAAATTATAACGAATTGAAACTGTAGTTTTACAAGGGTTATTTTTGATTTTGCATCTAAAATAACGCGAAACGATATATTGCACAGTTGCATGGGCGGATATGTTAGACAACCCATATCTTGCCATCCTCAACAGCATTTATAAAATCTTATACACATGGATATATATGTTTTTGTAAACAAAGACGTCAGTAAACACAAGTCACACGGTGCATGGTTCTGGATTATAACTGATTAATTAGCGTTACACATACTTTAAGTTACTAAGCATATGTGATAAAACGTACCTTATATTTTGATGATAAAAGATAACCTACCAGATTGTATCATTTTATCAATTAAATTCTTTATATGTCTAGAAGTAAAACACATGGTTGTTTAAGCCAGTGATGAAGCAACAACCTCACATGCATATTATATTATACATAAAGTATGATAAAAATCTATAATATTTTCATTTTTTATTATTGTTTTTTAAAAATGATTGGTTTAAGGTTCTACATAAAAATGCAATACATTTCAAATAAGCTTGTTAAAGCGCATTGTTATGAAAACTAATGTCAGACGCTATATGAATTCACTGAAGATTCTCCTAAAATTGAAGGTTTGAAAGGTTCTTTATACCGGTAGTAGGATATGTCGTAAAGCAATTTTGTCACGCATCCTGTTTAAAAGTGTTCTGAAAAAGGCACTGAAATAGTCGTTTTTGACAATCTCACGAAATTCATTTTTTCAATATGTACCTTACATGACGTGAAATCCTATCTTGTATGAACAAATATGTTAGATTATAACCTGAGGGTGAGATTTCTCTATCCTACATGGATAAACTCATGATTGATTTTTTGTCCCCCATGTTATGACAATATTTGACTTTAAATTCGATTTACAGACATCGACGCCATGATGGTAAAATTGACTTTGTTATTCAACATTCTGCTTTAAAATAAATATCACCATATGAAAGAATTACCTGATTTTGGTTTATACAAAATGTATAAATTACGAAACAAAATTATTTATTCTAAACTTCCAAAATGAACATTAAATTGCACTAAAATTTTTAAAGACTTTGGTTCCTTTTACCGTACAGTGACGTCATTTTTCCCACATGATGACCTCGTGCAATTGTCTTGATTGTGACGCCACTTGCGCTAATTTGCACGCGCGATCCATAGAGGATAGAAATATCCACCATGAGTATCTTCGATAGAATATTTCTATATGACATGACTTGTCATGGGAGAATATAAGAATCCATTATGAGTATCCATGTAGGATAGGGAAATCTCGCCCGAGGGGTTGAACATTTCAGTCAGAGACAAGGCTTGCCGGCTTGTTTTTAACCCATTTTAATGTCAATATTTGCCTTCAAATTCGATTTACATAGACATCGACGCCATGATGGAAAAAAATAACTTTCTTATTCAACATTCTGCTTAAAAATAAATATCACCACCGGAAAGAACGTACCGATTTTGATTTATACACAAGGTATCAACTACTAAACCCTTAGAACATTTGAAACGCACTCAAATTTTCTAAATTTTGAAGACTTGGACGTCCTTTTTCCGCAAAATGACGCCATGTTCCCCATATGATGACGTCACGCGATTGTCTTTTGATAATGACGCCACCAAAGATAGTTCCAGCGCTTATTTGCACGCGCGACTCATAGAGATAGAAATATCCACCATGACTATCTTCAATGGAATATTTCTATATTACATGACTTGACATGGGAGAAAATGCCTTTTCCAACTAATCTCAAATTTATTTATAAAATATATTACATATAAATATTATCTTTGTAAACAAAGACGGCAGTAATCATAAGTCATACGGTTTATTATTCTGGATTACCACTATAATTAGTTAGAGTTACACATACTTTAATCTACTAAGCATATGTGACAACACACATATATTTTGATGATAAAGGTAATGGTATAGACAAACAACATTGACCTGTCCACTTGGCATCTCATAAAACGATGACCCATCCAGTAAACAGATAGAGTACGGATTCACAGTTAATGCGTAACATGCATGTTTTCCACTATGTTACCGAAATTAACACATGTGTACCATGTACATAAATGTACTGATAAATAATATATATTCATATTAAAGGTTTTAAAGAGGACTAATCAATGTTGTTTGCCTATAACCTACCAGATTGTACATCTTAAACTAAATCTTTTATATGTATAGTAGTAAAGAGTTTCCATAAACTAGAATAAGCATGTGTTTGAAGGTTGTGTTATACGTAATGTATATTCTTTAATAATTTTTTCAGAAGTTTAATCATTATTTCAGATACTTTAAGCCAGGTAAAATCATCACTGTAACATTTAATGTAATCTGTTCAAAATGTTTTTGTTTTGTTGTGGGTGGTGACGTATTTATAAACAGTGAAGATACTGCGATCTAAATACACCTCGGTTTTACCTATTTACCCCAATTACCTAATGCTTCAGATCTGCAAATCCGAAACAACATCTGGTCTAGAACTAGTTTTCTACTGAAAGTCTTACTACATATATCAAAGTATGGGAATTTGGGGGAATTAGTTTTCAATTTGCCGTACACTGTTTTAGTACTCGTAGTCAAATCGACTGGATTGCTCACAAAATTCTTAATAGGGCGAAGTCAACATGTGAAAATTACATTATTACACCAGTTTTAATTTCACAGCACTAGAAATTAATAAAAAAGAAAATGTCTGACATTATCCTCTGACATAATTCCTACCATTTATTTATTAGTCCTTACGATATTTCATTCCCATACTTGTTTATATCTTACACAACATATCTTATGTTTGTTTCTTTATTCACACGAAGTAAATTTATGCAAAACCTTGTGAGTTCAAGAGAGAAGACTGTCGCCAAATCATTCAACTCCACATACATATATATAGATGACGTTATGTCTCTTACCAATCCTAAATTTGGAGACTATATGAATGTTATCTATCCTGGCGCGGCTTAAAATTAAAGATACAACTGATTCTGCTTCATATTTAGACTCAAACCTCGATTATGACGCCCACGAAAGGCTACATTTGAAGCTGTACTACAAACGGGATGACTTAAATTTTTCTATTGTCAAATTTTCTTTTCTATGCAGCAATATACATGCTTCTCCTGCTTATGGCGTATCTGTTTCCCAATTAGTATGCTATGATAGAGCTTGTTGCCACTATGGGAACTTTATAAAACGAAACAAGCTGCTTACAAATAAATTGTTGACCCAGCGATTTTGCAAGCCTATGCTTATCAGGGCCTTAAAAAGTTTTATGGCCGTCATCACAGTATTGTTTGATGTATCTGTGTCCAGGATTGCTACGAAATGCCGTATTTGACGTGCCATAGGTCCAGGTTCCTTTCACTTATTTTTGATCACACACTAGCTAAACAGGATGTGCTTACCCTTCCGGTGCCCCCGGTCTCACTTTCCTGGAAGAAGTTCACGTGTTTAACATAACTTCTTAGTTTCTTAAGTTTTTACTTTGCTTTTGGATTATGTTTTGGACATAGATTAGTATGTTTGTTTTTTATCATAGATACCGGTACTATAACTGAAACGCATCCCAATATTTGGCATTTTATTTTTACCATGTACGTCGTACCCATGTTCTATGTCGTCTCTATCTGATGTTCATAATCCAATTCATAACACAAAAATAAGACACATAAACATATAATCAATTCAACATCATACCGGTCCATGTCCAAACTACGATCTCAAAAATGAAATAAGCACATATATTTTCTAGAAGGCACGATATACCTGTTTGAAGTTGTATAATGCGTATAAAATTCATGTTTACATTTTAAGCACTATTTTAGATACACAATGGCTATTTTAGCACTCACTTTAACATCTGTTGTAGTCTGTGCAAGGTGTTTTTGTTTTGTTATGGGTGACGACATATTTATCATAGTGAGGATAGAGAGAGACTTGATCTATTTACTGCAATTACTAAATGCTTCAGATCTACAAAACAAAAACAACATCAAGTCTGGAGCTCGTTTTCTTCTTACTACATATATCAAAACATAGGAATTTGGGGAAATAAGTTTGAAGTTTATGGCACACTATTTTAATACATTCAAAAATTGCTCAGAAAATCCTCAATAGGACGAAGTGAACAGATAAAGGGATAGACATAAGTAAATCTTCCGGCATTATTGTACTTGATGTAAGACCAGACACATATATCTAATGTTTGTAATATAAATGAAATTGTTTATGGTTTCATAAATGTAATTCAAATCTTTCCACTGTTCAAACTGTCTTTCAAAGTCAAATATAGAAGAGATCTGTTGTATGAAGTTTACCACTGGGTCAGGTAATATAGACAACTGTTCAAGGCTTCATTTATCAAAATCTTATTAGTAAATGCAGCATTTACTTATAACACTCTTAAAACCTAGATAAAAATCAATCTTTATGGATAGTTTGAAATATTGCTGTGTTTATTTTATTACCAAAACCCTCGAGTGTTTCAAATAGCAATTCAAAATAATAGTCATGATTGGTTCTAAGTTGACAGATATGTGCAACATTGCATCACAAATTACAAAAAAGATATCCCACCAAGGAATTGAAATGCGTTAATTTATTCAAAGCATTATTGCATTCCAAAATTGAATTTTTGATTAATTTTTAAGTTTTTGTGTTTAACACAATCATTCATTGATGCTTGATGTAAGATTGGAATATTTTTGAATACTTTATGATGTAATTAACTGCTTTGTTTATTGAGAATAAAGAATAAATTGTTTTGATCTGAGTCTTTGTAATGTAATTTATCAATAACATCCATGTTAATTATTCCACATCATTTACCCCTACACAAACTAATAATTTGTTGTTGATGAATATGTTTGTAATTGGTAACTTTATTAACGTAATAGACCCTTGTATTCCGTTGAAGTGGAATTCAATATGATAGTTATTGTTAAAGTCTGTCCCAAACCCTATACGTCAGACAGACTGCCATGAAGCTCATTCGCCAGACAGACTGCTAAGATCCTCATTTGTCAGAGAAACTATTATTTCCGTTTCCCGTCTGAAGTAGCAAATTCTAAATTCAGTGGTCTCAATATGTATTTTGCACTGTGTCGCGTTTTTTTTGCTGTTTTGGCTTTTGTCAAGTACATAAATTTTCAGTTTTCAAATTTCTTTCATTTTTAAAAAAATCGTCCTTGATAAATAGCAAGCCATTGCGATACACCGCTTTTGCAGTACAGTAATCTTATAAAACTAAGAAATGAAAAAAATACATATGATGCTTAAGTAAATCCCAAATCCCGATTTTGGTATTATTTTATTAGCAGAATACATGGAAATAAAATTGAATTAACATAAACTATTGACAGATGTAGCTAGATAAAACAGAAGTGCTTACCGTTCCGGAGCACCCGACCTCATTTTCCTGTTGGAAGATCACAAATATTTACTTTGCTTTGAGATTTTGATTTAGATATGGATTGGTTTGTTTGTTTTTGATAAATAGTTAGTAATATTAACACTGTTTAAGTAGAATACAACTTTTATAAAAGATATTTTGAAACAAAAAAGTTGTTTTCCTAAATCATTGATCTGGCAATAAAATGCTATACAGAGCATTATTTGTCTTTTAGTATTGTTCAAAATTACTTTTATAGCAAAAACAGCCATCTGAAATACGCAAATACGTCAGTATTGAGGGATTTATGTCCAACTTGATTTATCTTTACGTCACCATACCAGCATCTTTACATACAGGTAAACTCTGAACGATTTATACTCAAAATGATCAAGTATATATGTCTTCAAATCAAAAACAAATATTCTAATCGATGTTCAAAGCAAAATTCGAAAGCAAAATATATACTTTGAAACTGGCAAACTAGATTAATCACGTAAACTTTTACTAGGAAAGTGAGGCTGAATGAGCCTGAAGGATAAGCACCTAGATGGGCATCTTCTGTTTAGCTGGCTACATCCGCCTCGTGCATAATCAAAATTGAGTGAAGGAAACATGGATCTATGGACGTGGAACAAAGAATACTACTTCTAGCTGAAGTTTAAATCAAAGATGTTTGATTAAACAATGTATTTTTTAGAATTGAAACCAACAGAATAGAATAGACTTGAACATGAAAAAAAAATATATCGAGTCACATCCTACTTGTTTTATAAGGAGTGTATGCCTGTCTCGTATCGATTCCAATTCGTTGTAAGATATAGTAATTTGTCCGTTTCATTGTAATCAAATTTCAGAATATACTCAAAGCTATAAATCAACAGATAAATCAGTCCAATTTAGATCAAGCCTCGAATATCCAATTGATTGTTCAATTCTTCATCACATCAATGAAGTGAGACCTTTCAAAAATTGCGTTTTAATAACAAGAATATCATCTCAGATTATTGCAGTATTAAAACGCTGATGGTATGAATTTTTTGTTTTGAAATTATCGTATGTATTTTGCGGAGAAAATTTGCATGGTTTTGGGTAATATTCTTGACATATTAACAAATTATTGATAGCAAAGTGGGAACATGTTTTGATAGGGTTTACGCTATGTATTAATCAAAACAGACTAACCGATCCATGTCGAAAACACAATCCTTAAGGAAAGCGCATCCTGTGTAGCTGTCTTCAACAACAATCGTGAAATGAAAGGAACATGAAACTATCGGACGGACTGTATATTCAGGAGGGTAATTTTGAATACAGACATCTCATTTGTACTAATCAACAATGCTGTATGTTATCAATTAGAGTTATTAAATTATTCATGATTTATCAATTTAAATGTCAGTGTCATGTCAAACAAAAAAGTTTGCAAGTTGTATATTTTATATTTTATTATTACATATTTATGTACTGGTATATATATAGAGGATCTTGCATGAGTGTTTATGTAATATTGAATTTATTAAACGAGTTGAATAATTTTTATGCAACGAGCCTTGGCGAGTTGCATAAAACAATATTCAACGAGTTTAATAAATTCAATATTGCATAAACACAAATGCAAGATTCTATTTATTATATAATCCCATAAAAAGCTGGTTTTTCATAGATTTAAAACTAGTCTTCTCATTATAAGAAAACAGCTGATTTACCGAAACACAACAAATTCACGTAACTGTGTACATGCGCCAAAAGTAATCCTGCTGAAATATTAAAAGTAAACAATAGTCTGTACACATGATACAAAAACAAAACAAACATTTTCAATTGAAATACAATGTATCTTCTTTTTAGAAGAAAAGTACAAAAGTATCAGCTTAAATTGGAATCAACAAACAGTGTCAAATAAAACAAACAACTGTGAACTAGGTCAATTGTGTAACGTCACTCTGGAATGACTTTTATGCTTTTATGACGTCACACTCATTCAATACGATTTTTATTGTATGACCGTATTACATGGATTATTGAGAAGATTATATAATGAATAAATTTATCTAACATTAGACTACTTTTTCTGTCTGATTTGACAAAATATTCGGTTTATTGAACACGCATGATACAGAACTGTGGTGATACAACATTGGCGGTAAAGTTTACGTCGTATTTCACATTGTGACGTCATTGGTGAATCTCCCATTTGTCAAATGTAAATAATGACGTCATTATTACAGAACATGTCATAACATAGTTCTGTGGTTTTCTGTGGTAAAATATATTTTTTTCACATAGTGTTTTATTTTTTTATTTTAAATAACCTAGTTGGAAATGTTAGATAAAAATATCATATACACAGTGTGTATGTACAACCCTTCGTATCAGGTCTCGTCCTTTTTTAGTAGCAGTATCACTACTCATTGCGCAAGCGCGACTCGTAGTGATACGGCTACTAAAAAGGACTCGACCTGATACGGAAGGTTGTATATATACACTGTGTATATAATATGTATATATCAATATTATCAGAAAATACTTGATAATGTTGTTTCAAATACATACAACCGAGGCGTTTAATTTATCAAAGTACATCAGTAAGATTATGAGTGCACTTTCTATGTATAAATATTTAAACCCACTCTGTCTACGGAATTAGGATTTATAAAAGGAAATAAAAATGTTCTATTAACTGAGAAAAGCTCAAACGTGGTCGTAGATTATAATCATGTCATGATCTGCCAAATCAAATAGATAGGTGTGACCAAACGTTATCGCTGTATGGTCCAGTAACATCAAACTAAATAATTACACATATTACATATGCATTTCCTTCATACAAGATCTTACATCAATTACATCAATATCAAATGAAACAGACATACAAGTTCATGTCCAACTTACAATCCCGCACGCAAAATGAAAACCGCCCATGTTAAACACGTTAACACAAATCAGGGAAGTAAGGTCGGTGCTCAAAATACCAAAATAAAAATTGATATTTGGTATTACATGGGAAACGTAATAGTCCGCCAGCGATATCTTGACAGGTGTTTATAAACACGGAAACGTCTATATAATGTACATAGGGATCATAATATATAAAGTTAATTGAAAAATGACCGTATGAGGGCGTGAATATACGTATATAGGTAAACGAAATTGACCTGTCTGTTTGACCTTTCATTAGGAATATTCATATAGAAGGATCCAACCAATAAATAGGTTGTAGTAGGATTCACTGTTAATAGTGTGTACTCAAGGTACATGATAAGTGTTCACATTATGTAAACAAAATAAATCCTGTGCTCCCTATACATGGATGTACTTGGTCCGTGATAAATATTTAAATCAAAGGTCAAGCGGACAGGTCAAAGTTGTTTACCTATAGAATAGACTTACCCGTGTTTATAAACACTACCAAAATATCACTGACGGACTATTATTATTATAAAATTCAAAAACAACAGCTATTTTATGTATTTTATGAGATTTCAATAGCTCTAACATAAACATGTAAGATAATTTGGTCTCAGTTTGGTATTTTACCTATTCTACCTTAACAAAAAGGTCCAAAAGAGAACGGTTTATCTCACTTTAAGCATTATCTGCAGTTCAATTTAAATGTGCTCCTTAAATTGTATTAGCCATTTTTCAACGTTTGTTGGGTTTGGGTTGTGATTAGACATTTTTTTTTTCATATTTATGGATAACTGGTTTTAGGATAAGACGGTCTTTGTTTTGCTCACTCTAAACTTTGACTACACACCTGGCGGGTGAAGCTAACTAAACAGGAGTTGCTTACCCTTCCGCCTCACTTATTTTGTATTAATTTAATGTGCAAGTTTTTAATGTTTTCTCTGAGATTGTGATTTGGCCATGGATTGGTATGTTTGTCTTGGATCCTTAATGTTAAATCAATCACTGTTTAAATAGAAGTAAAATGTACTACAAACGCAACAAAGAATAAGGCCCTCTATTAAACCATTGATATGTAAAAGTAAACGTTACATTTTAAGAGAATAACTGCATATAAAAATTGTGTGTAAATAATTAAATTTGATTTTCTGCTTTACGGTCCTAGTTACACTTCCAATGAATAATATATAATTTTAGAATGAAACGAAGTCTAAAATGTAACATCATTTACGTTCAGCGCAACAAAAGTGTCAATTTTCAGACTTTTAAAATAAACGTGACAGTGTAAACCAATACGTCTGTAAATTGAAGTTAACACTTACTATACAGAGAATTTCTATTATATGTATATTTGAACTCCAGATTATTAAATCAGTAAATGGGACAAAAGAGAGAAATTACATTTTACATATAATATTCTGGGATATCGTCTGCACGCATTTCATGGATACTTTAGTAGGAGTCTTGTCTGCTGAAATAATTCGATTTATGTTTGTTATCAAAACTTCAAAACAACCATTTTGTTAATATGTTTATTGTTCTCTAAGGACAAAAGAGGACTGTAGTAAATTCCAGAACTGCGTTCCAAACTATACCTTTTACCTGTTTGGAACGCTGTTCTTCTATTTACTATAGTCCTCTTTTGCCCTTCGTATAACATAGTATTGTCAGATAAACACTGTTCATATAACTGCTTGTATTTCAAAATTCCTAAAAAAGCTATGCTTAATCGTTCAAAGTATTACCTTAGGTAGATTTGGTAAAATGCATTTTTAACATTTCAAATAAAAATATTTGGCTTTCTACAATTTTGATCCGAGCACTACTAATGAGGAATTTTATTCCAAAACGGCATTCCAGTGTTGCAAAATTAAAAAAGGTTCAGTAATAATTAATAATAAGGAGATGAAAATGTGCAAGTTTTTATCAAATGTTTTTGTTTGGTGATTTCTCTGACAATAAACCCCTTTAATAATGTTCACAAACAACTTGTAAAAATTAAATACGTCTGTTTTACAATACGATATCACAGGCAGAATAGATGGAAATATATAATTATACTTCAACTGAAAGACCTAGCTCTAATACGATGCTAGAGACAATTAATGGGCTTTTAATACAATTGTCTGGAAATGTTGATAACAGACTGTAGTATCACCTTCATAAATATAAATTATATTTATCTAAATTACAACCTGACAACTTCAACTAAATGCTTAATTAATGAAATACATATATATGATGTCTCTGTATCTAAAATTACCTGGATAATTTTGACGTCCCATAGACCCGTGTTCTTTTCATTTCAAAGTTTAAAGACTAGCTGTAATGATT
Organism: Anadara kagoshimensis; assembly: GCA_021292105.1. Classification (NCBI taxonomy): domain Eukaryota; kingdom Metazoa; phylum Mollusca; class Bivalvia; order Arcoida; family Arcidae; genus Anadara; species Anadara kagoshimensis. The sequence continues at coordinate 63,169,322 of CM037861.1, read as the reverse complement.
TTTGATTTTTACATATGTTATTCTCCATACTGAAATATGACTTAATGCGAAAATTTTATAAAAATCCATGCCAAAATAAGGGAAATATCGGCAAGTTTATAGGAAAAACCTCGGTTTTGGGGAACCCGTGCAGTGACATCATTTAAGTAAGCAGACCGCACAGAATACTATTTATCTACATTACTTATATAATGGAGTAGCTAAAAAATCTTTTTTATATTTCACGATAAATTCATTTGATGAAGTGGAATTTACATCCGAATGACACCTACCAATAATTAAGCAAATTATTTTATGAGATTTTAAAAGCTCTAACATAATCATGTAAGATAATTTGGTCTCAGTTTGGTATTTTACCTATTCTACCTTAACAAAAGGTCCAAAAGAGAACGGTTTATTTCACTTTAAGCATTATCTGCAGTTCAATTTAAATATGCTCCTTAAATTGTATTAGCCATTTTTCAACGTTTGTTGGGTTTGGGTTGTGATTAGACATGTTTTTCCATATTTATGGATAACTGGTTTTAGGATAAGACGGTCTTTGTTTTGCTCACACTAAACTTTGACTACACACCTGGCGGGTGAAGCTAACTAAACAGGAGTTGCTTACCCTTCCGCCTCACTTATTTTGTATTAATTTAATGTGCAAGTTTTTAATGTTTTCTCTGAGATTGTGATTTGGCCATGGATTGGTATGTTTGTCTTGGATCTTTAATGTTAAATCAATCACTGTTTAAATAGAAGTTAAATGTACTACAAACGCAACAAAGAATAAGGCCCTCTATTAAACCATTGATATGTAAAAGTAAACGTTACATTTTGAGAATAACTGCATATAAAAATTGTGTGTAAATAATTAAATTTGATTTTCTGCTTTACGGTCCTAGTTACACTTCCAATGAATAATATATAATTTTAGAATGAAACGAAGTCTAAAATGTAACATCATTTACGTTCAGCGCAACAAAAGTGTCAATTTTCAGACTTTTAAAATAAACGTGACAGTGTAAACCAATACGTCTGTAAATTGAAGTTAACACTTACTATACAGAGAATTTCTATTATATGTATATTTGAACTCCAGATTATTAAATCAGTAAATGGGACAAAGAGAGAAATTACATTTTACATATAATATTCTGGGATATCGTCTGCACGCATTTCATGGATACTTTAGTAGGAGTCTTGTCTGCTGAAATAATTCGATTTATGTTTGTTATCAAAACTTCAAAACAACCATTTAATAAATATGTTTATTGTTCTCTAAGGACAAAAGAGGACTGTAGTAAATTCCAGAACTGCGTTCCAAACTATACCTTTTACCTGTTTGGAACGCTGTTCTTCTATTTACTATAGTCCTCTTTTGCCCTTCGTATAACATAGTATTGTCAGATAAACACTGTTCATATTACTGCCTGTATTTCAAAATTCCTAAAAAAGCTATGCTTAATCGTTGAAAGTATTACCTTAGGTAGATTTTGTAAAATGCATTTTTAACATTTCAATAAAATATCTGGCTTTCTACAATTTTAATCTGAGCACTACTGATGAGGAATTTTATTCCAAAACGGCATTCCAGTGTTGCAAAATTAAAAAAGGTTCAGTAATAATTAATAATAAGGAGATGAAAATGTGCAAGTTTTTATCAGATGTTTTTTTTGGTGATTTCTCTGACATATAAACCCCTTTAATAATGTTCACAAACAATTTGTAAAAATTGACGTCTGTTTTACAATACGATATCACAGGCCGTATAGAGTATATCACAACTGAAAGATCTAGCTTTAATACGATGCTAGAGACAATTAATGGGCTTTTAATACAATTGTCTGGAAATGTTGATAACAGACTGTAGTATCACCTTCATAAATATAAATTATATTTATCTAAATTACAACCTGACCAACTAAATGCTTAATTAATGAAATACATATATATGATGTCTCTGTATCTAAAATTACCTGGATAATTTTAAAATCCCATAGACCCGTGTTCTTTTCATTTCAAAGTTTAATTTCACTTGTTGGTAAACAAGAGATACTAATCGTTCCGGAGCACCCGACCTCACTTCCTTTGTGTTTAACTGATTTATCTCTTTTTAGACAGCTTTCGGTTTATCAAGAGTTGTTGTATAAAGAACCTGTCCATTGTTGTTAAACATTAGTCAAATGAGTAACCTCCTCCCCTTGTGACAGCATGATAATTATGTTTTAATACACATTACCTAAAGGACCTTTCTTATTTTACTAATAATAATGAATTGAGTAACAACTTATTAAGATAATCAAATGGTAGATGATAAGAGAATGTTTAAACTACATCTCATTTTTTATATCACAATTACTTTACCATTCAGTATTATAAAAACAAGTTGCAGTTAAGTAATATGTACTTGACAGCAGCAATACAAGCAAGAACATGAAACAACATAAAGAGACACATTGGGACATCTGTTTTAAAACTATAGACGGTGAGTCAGTGGATGGAATGATTTGTGTGGTTGCAGTACTCACAAAGACTCAATTTTCTAAAAGATAGTCGTTGAATTTCTGGGTTTTTATGCGTCGGGCTGTCTAAGTGTGTCCTTGGTGACTTTTATTTTTAAACACATTTTCAGACTTCAGTCTTTTTGATATGTTCTATTTTGGCTTTACTTATTACTTTATTAGGTTTCTTTACGTGATACAAACTTGATGCTAAATCGGATATTATCATTTTAAGAACAAGTTGAAAAAAATAAAAACACAAAACAATAAAATGGTACAACAAATAAACTTTTATAGTAAAGATAAGATACCCTTCTTATCAATGGTGTGTGTGTGTGTGTGTGTGTGTGTGTGTGTGTGTGTGAAAGAGAGAGAGAGAGAGAGAGAGAGAGAGAGAGAGAGAAAAATTCTGAAGAGTACTAAAAAACCTTTAACACTGTGCATTAATCTTTATTACATATTTCTCTTTCATTGCTTCTCTACCATGCATACTTTATTACGACAACCGTATCCTTCTTATCTTTGATATATCATATCAATGAAGATAGTAATGTTATTAAAGCCAACACAAACGTACCAGTTCAAGTGTCTTTAGGTGCAGCAATCTTTGAGTAAAAGATTATCAATTAGATACTCTAAGTTCATTCTACGACTTAAACGTTGTTATTAGATTGACCAGTGTTATATTATCCTTAACGACCCTGTCATTAAACGAAAAGGTCACACTAAATATATGTATATTGCCTTTAAGCTTAACTGTTTTTGAAAATAACTTTCTTCAAAAAAGGTCTGAAAGGTCTCATGAGATTATTATTGAAAGTGCAATTTACCAAAATATCAATAAGAAAATTGTGCCTGCAGTACTTTTGTTCTTATATAGAGTATCAAATTATCGTGTAGTGGTTTAATCTTATTGAGATTGGATTCTGTAATCAACATTTACATGGATATATCTGGCGTTCCATTATGCCATGTTCCTTTCATTATCAATTTTGATTTCAAACGAGACGATTGTAGCTAACTAAACAAAAAGTGTTTCCCTTCCGAAGCACCCGGCCTCACTTCCTTTGTGGAAGTTTACGTTTGTAATTTTATTTGCTAGTTTTCAAAGTTTTAACTTTCAGAGATAAAGACGAAGCAGCACAAGCAAAACAAAAATAAGGAGTGCTCTAGAATATATCACGTCTTCGAATATTGACTGTTAAACACGCTTATATGAAATTATCAAGCAAGATTTTAATCAGCCTAGATGTTTGAAGTCACATCGTATTTTGTTGTAAATTCAATATTTTGGCAGTTATTTATTGACTATCAATATCTATGATAAGCATGAAGTCTTATTCTACAGGCTGAAATTTAAACACATATTCCAATGCTATTTTTATTTATTAATTTTTTATATAAATTTTTGAGATATAATCTCTGAAAGTATTTGAATAGAGAAAAGAGAAAATATGTAGTTATTGCATTTGGTATTTTTACTACAAATATACAATCATTAGTGTATTTGGAGTGTTTCATTTAATATTTAGCTAGCAGAAGGATACTAGTGTCAATACCCGATATGCAGATTTTATTGTGTAATGTTTCCCAAAAGATATATTTGACGACATTACTAAACTTCAATAATATAATAAAGAAACAGAAGATTGCATATTTGCCTACTTTGTCAATGGAATAAATGTTCAGTGGTGTAATTTGTTCATACTTTATATTTTTCAATAATTGGCCGTTACATACTCATAATCTAAAATAAAAATTCTGAATCAATAAACCAGTAACTCCTCCATTTGTATGTTATAGACGTGTCATCTATCTATCTGTACTTGTATATATTATAGAAAATATTGTCAGTGAAATCGTCATGTTTAAACCTTCATCTGTGTGGTTATACGAGGGGTGTCAAAAAGTTAATAGAACGGGGTATATATTGCTTCAACAAACGATACATTTTATTTTTATTGTTCAATATAGTCCCCATTTACCCTAATGCACTTACCCCACTTTCAGACTGTCTATACCTTTGAAATAGAAGTCTTCGGTTTGGTCCTGAAACAATGTCTCTGTGGCCTTACGTCCATCATCATCAGGAAATCTGATTCTCGTAAATGGGATTTCAAATTTCTAAATAGGAAATAATCACTGGGTGCCAAATTGGGACTGTAGGTTGGGTGATTGAGTTGTTCGAACTTGCATTCACGAATCGCTGCTTGTGCAATCATTCACTAGTGCACAGGGGCTCGTCAAGAAGCAATACCCCTCGACTCAACTTTTACCTCCTTTTTGATTTAATAGCAGCTTTCAGCTGCTTCATTAGATCAGCATAGTAAGCCCTAGTGATAGAGATTCCAGCAGGTTTATAATTGATTAACAGAGCACCCTTAGAATCCCAAAACACAGTGGCCATGACTTTGCCAGCTGATGGTTGGGTCTTGAATTTCTTTGGTGGGGGTGAGCCAGGGTGCTTCCATTGCATGGACTTTTTTTTGTTTCTGGGTCCCAATGATGAATCCATGTTTCATCACCAGTTATTAAACGTAAATGAAACTCTCCGGGTTATCATTAGAAATGCCAAGAGGCTCCCGACTTGACTAGAGTCTTTGGAAGCGATCCTGCACATTAAGGTTTCTGGGGACCCATCTTGCGGATACTTTTGACATCCCAAGATGCTCGTGGATGACCGTGTATACACTTCCATGTGAAATGTCACACTCCCTAGCTATGTCATCAATCCTAATTCGACCATCATTCATGATGAGGGTCTCCATAGACGTGACAAGTTCCTTTGTGATGGCATCAGCTGGCCGACCTGACCGTGGGTCATCCTTCAGTGAGGTGCACCCACGTTTAAATTCAGCTGACTATTTTGCCACTGTGGAATAGGCAGGACCACTGTCACCGTACACCTCGGCCATTCGCCGGTGAATTTCTTTGGCATTTGATCCCTCTACTGTGAGGAACTTTATTACTGCCCTAAACTCAACATTTTGATTTTCCATTATTGCTTGATGGTCACCAACTTCGAATGATTTTGAGAATTACACGAATATGTTGTGACAAATAAACTTGATATGTTTAAAATGGCGGAATGTTGTGTTGTCTAAATAAGTAAAGAAAATGTGTGTTACTCTTGGCTGAATACGCTTTTCTATGAACTTTCTGATTTCCCCTCGTTTTTGATTACATTCATGAAATTTATATCCTTAATTGTTTGATCAAAGTGTAATCTAAGAAAGATTTTTAAATATGCGTCATTGTGTATGAGACACTGATTGTAAAACCACGCTGAAACACTCTGATAACTTTATTCAACATAACACAAACCATTTATATAAAATTTGTAAATAGGAGGTAATTGAATATTTTGTGGAAGTGCACGTGTTAAACATAACTTGTCAGTTTAAAAGTTTTTATTTTGCTTCTGGATTGTGATTCGGGCATGGATTAGTATGTTTGGTTTTGATTCATATCTAAAATATACGACTATTGGAGCGCGTATGACATAAAATAATTTGATCAGAAAATATACAATGTTTTAACTACTTTTTCATTTTGATCATACCTGCTACAATGGAAACTTTCTCAACAGAGAAATCAAGAAAAGTTTTTCTGGTTTCTTTATTTTTCAGTAGTAAATTCCCCCTTTCTGTTAACACTGGTTAAAGTGGTACATCACACAACTTATAATCAATGAAAATAAAATACTTAAGGAAAATATATGACGTTACCATCTTCAAAGTGTGAATATAAAAAGGAAAGAAAGAAATGTGTTAACTGAAAGAAACATGTACTTGGTGATACCCAGCGTAACCAAGAACATTAAAGGATACTTCACAATACACGTTAATGATAAAAACAGCCAACTAGACATAGGAAACTCATACATATAAATAGACCTATTATTATAAAACTCAGGACTTTGAACAGTTTCCGAAGAACTGAATACACTTTCATGTTTAAAAGTTAATTGATGTATCTGTTCATTAAGATATTTGTATTAAAACTAGATTAAAACAGAACAGAAAAAAATTTAGAATCACACATGACTTGAAGACGTAAAACAGATGTAACGAACAGTGTCTTATTAAACAAATGAGATATTCAAATCAAAGCAGATCATAGAAAGCATTTGTATATATGTATTCAATGCAAGATAAGTCATATCTTTATTTTAAAATAAGGTAAATATTCAATGCCTTTAAGAACATGCAAAATATAGCCTTTTTATGGAAAAATTTGAGACAGCCCATTATACTTCGCAAGTTCATTAAGACATTGAACAATTACCTTATTTCTTATATTTACAATATTTATAAAATAATCTTTTGCCGTCTCACAATTTCCATGTTAATTTGAAAACAATTTTGAAATACAATGTTTGTGCACCTTACTCGTAAATAACGGGTCGTCTCCTGCCAGTCAGCGAGAGCATTTGGCATCTGACGTCATCACGTCAGCGCATGGACAATGTCTTTATGAAGTATAGTCGACGTCAAATTTTTTATTGAAGGAAAGATATTGCAATTGGGAATATCTTTTGTCAAAGTCCGGTTTATTCTATATTTATACAAAATGTTTTCCCAAACCAAAGGGAATTATTTCAAGCGTCTATAAGTCACGGTTAGTTGTAGCTAAATTAGTTAAACTGACAATTAAAACGACATTGTTTATCTGTTTTAAAAAATATTAATTAGATGAATGATTTCCAGTGTAAAGTAATCCAGATTTAAAAATATGACATTATTTTTTGTTTTTATTTTTTAAAAGTTAGATACGAAAGTTTATTTATCTATTACTGTTTTCGCCTATGGGTTTCGTCAATGCATCTCGTGATATCCAAAACCGTCATTATAGAACTAATTTTTGTTATATTCAGTGGTCATACAAAGTCCATAGATTTATAATCAGCAGTCCCTTTATTCTCTGTTGTTTGTTTAATCGTTCATAACTTTTTATGTGTTTTAGTAACACTGACTTTGTCAATATATAAAATATCACGTATTTCATTTACAAACTGCTTTCTCTTTAGCTAAAACAAGTTCTACGCCATATCTTATGAATAAAGCAATCAATTACATATTATATAATTCAAAAGTATTTAAATCTTAAATCAGACATCAAAGATTTATTATGTTTGAAATAAAAGTTTCACTTAATATTTAACATTTAAAGTAATAACTCATTGAATAAATCAACGCATAATTCTCTGAAGAGACATAATTATTACAGTGTGTAATACAATTTTACACGCGTCTGTCAACCATGGATATTATTTTAGTTTATTGGGAAAACATCAGGGTAATGGTAATAAAATTATATGACCAATATTAATGTATCATAATTTACGCTTTAAGTGTTGTTAATTGAAATTGTTTTGAATAATAAGATTTTGATAAATGGAATCTTGTCAAATTAGCAATTATATTACCGCAAGAACGAAAATGTCGAAGAAAAGGAAGTATTAAATTTTGTTTTTAATACGTGAATAACTTTTGAACTATGTAAAGGATTTTAGAAATACACACGCTTCTATAAATTGGAAATATCTAAATAGTTTCTTAAAGTAAAAGATTTTTTTAAAATACCAACAAAATGTTGGAGTTTTTGATAGATAACATATTTGTTGTGTTTGGTAATATAGTTTTTTCAGCAACAATCGGTATACCAATGGGTACAAACTGTGCATCATTGCTTCTGATTTGTTTCTTTATTCTTATGAAGCAGAATTTATGGAGAACCTTTAAATCTGGAGAGAAGATTGTCGCCAAATCATTCAACTCGACATACAGATATATAGATGACGTTCTGTCTCTTAAAAATTGTAAATTTGGAGACTATGTGAATGCCATTTTTCCTAGTGAGCTTGAAATAAAAGACACGACTGATTCCTCAAGTTCTGATTCATATTTAGACTTATACCTGAATTATGACGCACACGAAAGGCTACATTTGAAACTTTATCACAAACGTGATGACTTCAATTTTTCTATTGTCAACTTTCCTTTTCTATGCAGCAATATACCTGCTTCTACTGCTTATGGTGTATTTGTTTCTCAATTAATACGCTATGGAAGAGCCTGTTCCCACTACAGGGACTTTGTACAACGAAGTAGGCTGCTGCAAATAAATTGTTGACTCAGGGATATTGCAAGTCTAGGCTTATCAAGGCCCTCAAAAAGTTTTATGGCCGTCATCACAGTATTGTTGATAAGTTTGACGTCTCTGTGTCCAGGATTGCTCTGTATATATTTGGCGTCCCATAGTTCCATGTTCCTTATACACAAGTTTGATTACACACGTGGCGGGTGTAGTTAGCTAAACAGGAGGTGCTTACCCTTCCAGAGCACCCGGCCTCACTTCCCTGGTGGAAGTTTACGTGCCTAACCTAACTTGTTAGTTCCAAAGTGTTTACTTTGCTTCTGGATTGTGATTCGGACATGGATTAGTATGTTTGTTTTTGATTCCATACTTTCAATATGAAAATGTATGGTAAAACGTTATATGACATGTTTTATTGATTAAAATAACTTATACAACCATCATTTTTAATTGTTTGTCCTGGCAGTGTTACCGCTAAGGTTAGTTAAAACAATGACGGGCTCAGTCTAAGGGCACTGAGGAGGTTAGTTGTTCCTATGAATAGTTCCCTTAGGTGTCCATTTGAATTTTTAAATCTTTGTAATTTGTAATCACAAACACAAGAGAAATCATATTTTGTCTGCGTCTGCTCACTTCTATTGTCAGCTGTTATTGATGTTTCTTTTCAGCTTCGATTTAAACAACTTGCCTGAAATTTCCATCATGTTTTAAAAGTGGGATAGCCAAGTAAAACACTTAAGCTTCAACTCAGCTGTAGTTTTCTATTTTATAGATCTGAAGGATTTAATTGCAATAAAATAGGTAAAGTCATGGCATATTTAAATTTCTGTATCCTTACCGCGTTAAATGTGTTACCCTCCACAACAAAACAAAAACACTTCAGATTACCACAGATGTTACAGTGATGATTTTACCACGGCATAATGTATCTGAAATGATGCTTAGAGTTATAACATGATTAAAAGAACTTGTCTTACTTATTACACAACACCCAAAACACGTGGCAGTAATTGAAGGAATTCTAGTCAAGACTCTTTACTCTAGACATATAAGCGATTTTTGACTATAAAACAATCTGGGGATAATAACACTTCTTTATCATCAGACAACAATTAAGTTATCACCTAAGATAAGTAGCATAAAGCATGTGTAATGGTAATTAAATAAAACAGTGTACCTTAGTTTGGTGAATCCATAGTACAAACACATGTATGATTTTTACATGTTTAAGAAAGCCAACAATTTTTAAATACGATTTTTCCACTACACATGCAACCGTTTTAAAACAAATAGTGTTAAAAGTAACAATTGTACATTTTTCTGTTTGCCTAAGTTTTGAATTTTGATTTGAACTGAAACTATTATGTGTGATTTCTACTTAGCCATCGTTTATCTTTGATTATTACTACGAAAATAGTATGGTGATAGATGACACCAAATAGAACCCTAAAATATTCAATTTTATCATGTTGAATCTTAAATCAAAAGTTTGACCAATGCAAGTGACAACACAAGATGGATATAGGTTATGTCAAAATGTAATCGTAAGATGTAAAGTACAGTTGACACTTTATCGACACCGAACTATCACTTTAAAGAAGCATAATGATTGTGCTTTATATCTGCTGTCGTGAATTATACTGGAAAAGAGTTTCAGAATATAGGTTTATAGTCAGCCCCCTGATCAATGTAATTGACTATTAAAAACAGATGTGGTCTGTGTCAAAAGTCTACCTTCAGTTTCATCACAAGTGACACATAATGAAAGTAGCACTTATAATGCAGCCATTTATACATATTTCTGCAGACAATACAACTGTTTTTGGTTAGTGGAATTGTGTACAAGTGTCATAAAATGTCCCTACAACGAACCAACATAACAAGCTGTTTACAAACAAATTACCTCAGAAATATCGCAAGCCTGTTGCTGAAAAAGAAGTTTTATGGTCATTATCACAATTTATTGCATATCGCATCTGTAACAGTTAATTTTATTGGTCGAAAGCTGAGAAAATGATGAAAATAATACAGTGTACAAGACCTAACGGTCCATACACGACCGAGCGGTCCATATTCGGTATTGAACGTTACGAGTTGTGAAATGACAGTTATAACTATACATTGGATATTGTATTTAATAATTATATAGATTTGTGATGTTGCATTTAAAAACAAATTAAATTAAATTATATTATTAAATTAGATTTATTTTTGTTATATTAATGTTTTGCTTTTATTCCCGATTCTAACGAAGTTAGAAACTTGGAAGGGATATAAAATAGGGTCTATCAATGTTTGTATGTCTCTCCATGTTAAGTATATGTAATTTTTTTTTGTTCAATGCAATAAAAGCTTAAGTTACTTATGTAGAGGGCACTATCAAGATTTACGGACTGCCCTCGGGGGAGTATGCATAAATGGTTAATAATAATGTCTCCATTTCCAAAAATATGTTGAATATGTTTGACGTCCGATAGTTTCATTTGACTTAAAAATGAATTTTATTTTACACATGATGGCTGTAGCTATCTCGGCAGAAGGTGTTTATCCTTCCGAAGTTCAAGGCCTTACTTCTCAATGAATCTTCCAGATCTTGCCCATATATAATAATAAATTATTGTAATAATTAAACAAACATGCCAATCTTTGTCTTAACCACAATACCAAAGGAAAACAAATTTATGTTAAATACGTGCATGTTCATTAGGGAAGTGAGACCGGATGCTCCAGGCGTGTAAGCTCCCCGTTCAGTTAGCTACACCCGCCACACGTGCAATCAAAATTGAGAATAAAAGAACGTGTGACTATGGGATTTCAAATATATCCATTGTTATATTGTATTTCGATTTAATATGAAGATATGTTGTCATTTTATCTGCTAGAAACAATAAAGAATATCCGTCTCTAGTTAATATTCATTAATATGTTATGTTTTTGTAACTCTTTGTTTAAAAGGTTAAGTTCTATTTTCCAAAATATAATACAAAATAAAAAACACAAGGAATCACAATCCAGAAGTTAGGTTAGACACGTGAACTTCCACCAGGGAAGTGAGACCGGGTCCTCCGGAACAATAAGCATCTCCTGTTTAGCTTGCCAAAACTGCCACGTCTGTAAATTAAAATCATGTGAAAGAAACACGGAACTATGATACGTCAAATATATCCAGAGCAATCCTAGACACAGAGACATCAATCTTATCAACGATACTGTGATGACGGCCATAAAACTTTTTGAGGGCCTTGATAAGCCTAGGCTTGCTATATTCCTGGGTCAATAATTTATCTGCAAGCCGCCTGCTTCGTTTAACAAAGCGTATTTGACGTCCAATAGTCCTATGTTCATTTCATTCTCAGTTTTGAGCTTTGCTTTCCGGTGTCTCGGGCCTGTGGAAGTTCACGAATTTAACTTAATATTTGCCAGTTTCAAAGGTTTTACTTTGGTTTTATTGTGATTTTAACATGGACTGGTATGTTTGTTTTTGATTTATATATTCAACATGTATTGAAATGACTAAGTATATACTAGATTTGACATTTAATACCTCCTTTATGAACTCGCGTGTTACTTGTTGAATCGTTTGCATTAAAGCGGTTTTTATATCCAAAATCAATTTCTTAAATGGAAGTACCAATGCCCTATTAAATTACTGAATGGACAGAATTTCTTAGTGTGATTTCATTTACGGAGATTGCACTAAAGATGTCAATTTCTCCTGTCTGATGCAAGAAATAAATTTATTATTGCGTGCTTGCAAATTGTAGGAAAGTCATGCAACAATTGTCAAAAGCTTCAAATCATGCTATTTTCCATGATAAACAACTTACATGGTATTGTCTATTGGTTGTTCTAATTTTAACCTTATACCAGGATATGCCATGTCACTTTTAAAGTCTGCTATAGACGTTAACGTTGTTTTTTGTCATGTCAGAGATGTATAAAAGTACATATGTATGATGCACTTAAATTCACATTTGGCTTATACATATGGAAATGTCGTCATAATTGAAACTAAACTTAATATATTATATATTCATTGTTCTGTGCATACACTTGTATTAGAGATTTTGTCTTGTTCATTAATTCATTAAAAGAGGTATATACTAATGACCAATTAAACGCTGCTTTAGTAACAATTTCACCAATTTAATGCTCTACATGGGATTATAATTTATTCCATTCAAACATACCAGTCCATGTGAAACAGGAAAATGGGGTTCGCCGCTACCACGTGAACTTCCCTTACTTTCATAAGGAACATTAAATTCATTAGATATAGAATGCTATCACTTCTTTTCACGTTTTCCGGTAAAAACGACGTTTAACCAGAAATTCGTAACGTTCACTTTTTTCATTACTTGGTAAAGCGCCGAACCCCATCTAGTTTAATACGTAAACATTCACAAATGAGCTTCGCAGTACAAACAAACATCTTTATTATTGATTGGAATGTTTATCCAACGAAATCTTCAATATAACAAAAAGTCCCTTTCACCATAAGTGACTAGACGCACATAAAACTGCAGTTTTAGAGATGTTATAAAAAATTAAATAAAATTAACAATCTTACGAAAACCACCGTACAATAAACCGCTGTCAAGATTACCACAACAAAGGAAACTTACTCCAGTGTCACAAAAAGTTAATATATTTGTTTTTCTATTTGTCTTTTCCTGTTTGGCTGTATTACTGTTTACTTGTATAGTGTCGTATCCTTTTTGCATGGTATCTGCTTTTCAGTTGAAATTTTCTTTTGTAATTGCACATAGTGTTATATGTAGCTCTAGCAATAATCAAACACAAACATATGTCTATGTCCAAATCACAATACTAGTACCAAAAGCACAGCACAAACTCTGAAAACTAACAAATTAAGTAATAACGTCACCAGGGAAGTGAGGTCAGGTGTTCCAAGTCCATGTTACTCTGATGCAAACATCTATATACCTAATTTGCTTGCATATTGATACATTTATCAGTTTTATTAACATTAACAAAAGGGATAGACGATCTAAGCACCTGTATTGGTACATCCGATTGCTGTTTTTACTGGAATCGGTTTTTAGTATGGCTTTTTATGGAATTTAAACATACGTACTTGTATTCAGATAAGCAAACACTTTATTTTCTTTAACAATCAAAGACAGATTTGGAATACGTAATTACATACTGCACCTGAAATTTATTGCTATGACAATATGTTAGAGACAAATGTATTCACATGGACTGTAATTTAATTGTCTGGAAGCGCTGATGACACAATAGTACGGTGCAATAGTGTATCAAATTTCTAGTAATAATCTGTAAGAATCTGATAATCAAACTCACATAACTAGCTCGATTAATTTGACTGATTTAATTACACTGACGCTATCATACGTGTACTGAACTTAGTAATTGATTTGTGGAGTGTCTTGTATGTTATTAGTGTACGTATTAAGATTATGTAATCAGAGCCTGGTTCGACAATCATTACTGAAGTGCGATTTCTCTTAATTCTGATGTGGTTTTATGTAGTTCTTGTCAACATAAATTTTTTAGCAATTTTCCAGTATTTTGCTTTGCTTTTGGGATTGCGATTTCAACATTATTCGGTTTGTTTCTGTTTGATTATAGAATTTCAAAATCACTTAAACATTTCTCTAAATCTCGAAAAACTTAACAACGTTTTGAATTGATTGTAACATATACGGACATGCTAGGTGTAATGTTTAAATGTAGGTGTTTAAGTACTGTTTGGGCTGAACAAAATGCACCCACTTTTGTTATTGGTTCAAAAACAAACATACCAATTTATGTTCACATCACAATCCCAAAGCAAAGTTAAAACCTCCTAAAATTGACAAGTTAAGTTAAATATAACATATAATGACATACAATCCTTATATCAATAACCCTTCAAAATTGGGTGTTATATAATCAGTTGTTTTTCTGTATGTCTTTACGGCTTGGTTAATTTGACTTTTTTCAATTTTATTATCCTCATCTATAAATTTCCTTACCAAACAACACATGTTTAATACTTTAGTAACATATATGAATGATCTAAATATGTCATTTAGAAGGTATGTTATTTCTATACCCTGAGTCAATGATGGATTGAAACAAATCTAGCGTATCAAACAAACATTACATAATCAATCAATTCCATCATCATTCTCTGAATTAAGTTTTTACTAAAGGTTTTCGGTAAAATCTATTTTCCGTGTCAGAATACTTAAGCACAACAGTCTTCCCAATTGACTGCTCCTTCAGAAAAGACAACCAGCATTTCCTTTAATAAATAGTGCTTTGATGATAAAGAATATTTATTCCTCTGGTGCACAATGTGTCAACGTTTGACATGGATTTTGTACTTTGCTTCTATTTATTGTCAAACCATCTTGAGCTTGAATGAGATGTGTGTGTGTGTAATGTTAATACATGGGTGCTACATTAAAGTTCTTTACCCTATTTTATTCAAAATACGTTAAATCCTAACTTAATCAATCTGCCATGAAGACTGACAGTTCGTCTCTACATGCTCCAATGAAGACTGATACTTCGTCCCTACACTCTCCCATGAAAACTGACACTTCTTCACTACACTCTCCCATGAAGACTGACACGTCGTCCCTACGATCTTCCATGAAGATTGACACTTCGTTCGAAGACTTGCAATTCGTCCTCACACTCTGCCATGAAAACCGGCACTTCGTCCTTACACTCTGCCATGAAAACCGACACTTCGTCCCTACACTCTGAAATGAAAATCGGCACTTCGTCCCTACACTCTGCCATGAAAACCAGCACTTCGTCCTTACACTTTGCCATGAAAACCGACACTTCGTCCCAACACTGCCATGAAAACCGGCACTTCGTCCCTACACTCCGCCATGAAAACCGGCACTTCGTCCCTTCACTCTTCCTTGAAGACTGACACTTCATCCCTACACTCTTCCTTGAAGACTGACACTTCATCCCTACACTCTTCCTTGAAGACTGACACTTCATCCCTACACTCTTCCTTGAAGACTGACACTTCGTCTCTATCTTAGAAGACATTAGGAAACATTACTGTTGGATTTGAGTATAAAAAGGTAATTGAAGACTTTATCATTGTTTGACAATAGCTATAAATGAATTATCACCAACAACGTCATCATTGTTAAATAGTGGACATAAACCTATTTTATGTTTCCTTCAAACATAATTTCTTTAAAACAAAACTTGCCTCTGTTAAAACAATTTTTTGTCTTAATACATTTTATGGTTTCATATTAATTACAAAGAGACTGAATTGGGTATCTATATCTAAAATATCACTTAAATATAGTACATATTATCGATATATTATCAAAATTATTTCTTTTAGAAGATGACAATAAATGTTGTACGTTTTCTTATAAGAATGATTTGTGCTTTTTGGGATTGTTGGTTTGGTTTGATGTTTGATCGTCTTTTGATATTTGGATGTGAATATTTATAGATCATTGATCGTAAGATAGTTTTTGCAAGTTTTCAAAGTTTTTACTTTGTCTTTGGATAACAATTTTTGACATGGACCGATGTGGTTTTGTTTGTTTTATTTTAATAGTGTTACCTTATCGTATATGTGTGGAAATAATTGTTGTTTGAAAAGGCGATAACAAACTGATTTACAATATAGAAGAATACTCATATAATCCATCAAGACATCAAAAATTATTTTGAGTTAGCAAGAAAGTTTTCATAAGGAAACATGATATGATAAACCTTTGTCACCATTGTTTGTCTTGCTGTGTCAACCTTGATTCAGTTTGTTGATATAACCAACTTTGGTCACATTGATTCGTTTTGTTTATAAAACAAGCTTTGTCACTCTTAATGCAGCTTGTTCATATCCAACCTTGGTCATCTTGGTTCATCATGTTGATATAACCAACTTCAGCCACCTTGGTTTATCTCGCTGTGTCAAACTTGATTCAGCTTTTTGATATAACCAACTTTGGTCACGTTGGTTCGTTTTGTTTATATAACAAAAAGCTTTGTCACTCTTAATGTAGCTTGTTCATAACTAACCTTGGTCATCTTGGTTCACAATGTTGATATAACTAACTATCTCGCTGTGTCAACCTTGATTCAGCTTGTTAATATAACTAAACTCGGTCAGCTTGGTTGATAATGTTGATATAACCGACTTTGGCCATCTTGGTTTGTCTCGCTGTGTCAACCTTGATTCAGCTTGTTGATATAACCAAACTCTGTCAGCTTGGTTCATCATGTTGATATAACCAACTTTAGCCACCTTGGTTTAGTTCTTTAAGTGCATCCCCAATCGAAAATACTTATCTTTGTTTTACTGTGAAATAATTTCTGATGCCCCAATATTCGTCGTTTTTGTATACAACATTATCCCCAAATTTACAAGTCAACGAAAACGTACAATAAATAGTAACCACATATTACATATATATTATCAAAATAACATCACTATTTCTCTTTACCTCGGAAACTTAACAAAATACAAACAAAATGATATTTGTTCTTAGGCTAACAAAAATTGGACACAAATATAAATGGTTTCATAGTTTTCATCAAACATCGCGTTTTTATTTCATTATCCATAATCACATTAGTAGGATATTATTGATTTCCTGAGCCAGGAGTAAGTAAAAAGTTGTATTAAATTTAATAACAATGTTTATATAGTGAGATATTACCTCATACAGCATAAGCTTTCATGTCTTTATTAATCTATTCTGCTATATACTACCATCACTCAGAAGAAACTTTTGATTATGATCAACAATAATGAAGACGAAGCAATACACAAACAAGTAAAAAATCTAATCAGAATTCTCCTTGACTATCAGTAAGTCTTTGTATATTGGCTGTTAAACACGATAATATTGGAATATCCCGCGAGATATTAATCTGCCGAGATGTTAAAAGCCAAGTTTTTATATTGAATCCCTCGGCAGTATTTTGATGATATTTGATTGAATTCATGGATCGTAACATGGCTAATTGCACAATGTCAATAAAGAACGTGTAACCAATGATGAAGAAAGATGAATGAATACACAGTACATATAGACGTTTGACGTATACACTGCAGCAATTGTGTTTACAATGTATGTCAGTAATGATTTTTTTCTGAAAGTCTTTGATAAAGAAAAAGGGTTAGTGGAGATTTTAAATATTGTTATAATACGGATTAACAACAATCTTTATTATTCTACGTCTCTGTATCTAAGCTTATCTTGGATATGTTTGACGTCTCACAGTTACGTGTTCTTTTCATTCTTAATTTTGTTATTACAGTGTCCTGAACCGTAGCTAGCTAAACAGGGGAAACTTAACATTTCAGAGCACTTTGTCTCACCTTTCTGGTGAAATTTCAAATGTTTAACTTAATTTGCCACTTTTCATAGTTTTAGCTTGTTTGTGAGATTGTGATTATGGGATTGATTTGCATGTTTTATTCGAATGTTTTATTTCAATTCACTAGAATAATCTTATAACTAAAATCTATTATTAAGGCCATATTATTGACTACCAACCGGGATGTAAAAATTTAAAAGTTCAAATGTATCTATTCTATTGAAAATTCATTAAACTCTTTTAAGATGCTGATTTCAATTTAATCATCAGAAATAGGAGAACGAAATGAAATTTATAATAACAGCCAATGTGACCAAGAACAAAAATCAATGTACATACAACTTAAGCGACAGAAAAATAAGACAAAAGGACGAACGAATACTGGGGCAATTTTCTATAAAATTTAATTCTATTGACGGATATTGAATTTAAGGACGAAATTCAAAATAAAATTATGTTTCTTCTATGACCTATTGCGAAAAAAATAATCCAGATAGTACATTTCTATGTATTGTTACAGTTAGTTATTCTGAAGATAATTATGAAATTTGGTGTGCACGAACTTGTTGTTGGAATTACATAATGTTTACATTACAAATGCATTGCCTTATTTGAATCTCTTTGGAACCATTGCGTTAATTTTTCGATGACAGCAAAGTGTCACGCGCTCTGTGTAAAGCGATACGTCAGTTAATATCTTCAGCCAATCCGTTTTCGATGTACAGCAGAGGAATACATACCACCAAGGAACTACTTATTCATTCATAATTTCCTGCGGGTTCATTCATAAATCTATCCGGCGACTGCAGGGACGCTCTTTACGAGCGGTAACAAATTTAGAAATTTGTCATACTGCCCCAATTTTAAAAATGATTTGAAAACAAAAAAGAATAATAATTACCAATATTTGTTGTCTTTTTATATCAAAATAATTTTTTAATGATTAATGACCATTTCCCATGGCCTATAAAGATACGAAGTGAAAAAATATAGTGAGTCCGAGAACACCACATTTAAATTATGAACAACTGTTTGGTATTCGACTAAATAATTATATTCATAGTAATATCTTACCAAACAGATTATTGTTTAGTGAAAAAAGGAGAAATAGAATTTAATTTTCAAAAGTGTTTTACGGAACTATATTTTACGATCGCCAAGCAACGAGACAAATCAATATGGCTGTTCTCTTTATATGGTTCTACAATAAGAGTTATCTCGCTTTAAGTGTTCCAACCACATTAATACACCGACTTTCGGAAAATTAATAATACCTTTTTGTGGGTAAAAATAATGTAAACATAAGGATTGAATGTCACTTTGAATGCTGTCATCGAGGTATGACTGCATCAGCTCACGTTCAAAGTTAACATGAATCGCTTCGCTATTCATTTACTTTGAACGTGAGCTGATGCAGTCATATCTCGATGACAGCATTCAAAGTGACATTCAATCCTTAAATAAAATGACTCACAGACATCTTCCGTCAGAATCAGGGATTGCTTGGTTTGTGCACCAGGTGTCTCTCTCACACACAGTAATTGTTTTATCAAGCTTTCATGGTCTCTTTATCAAACATAATGGAACGCGCAACTATAAGTAAAACAGTTTGACTTGAGGCGTGAAGTTCTATTTTCATTTCGTCTTTACGTCAATGTAACACTAAATAAGGTTTTAACTGATATATAAAAAGTTTGCTTCGTGAGATTTGCAATAAATTTTGACTTTAATGTTTATACTCCTTCTAAAATGGTTGAAAGAATATTAAATTTATCCATTTTAGATTTAGGTTATTTGTAAAGTAAACCACTTGGGAAAGGTTTATTGATTGATAAAAACAAATTCGTAACTTTCAGCATGGTGAGTAATGTTATTTTAAAAATCGTGTGGGTTTGATTGAAATCACGCTTTTTGCTTTATGGCTGGTAACATCACGAGAAAGGAAATAAAGAGAACATAATTCGTTTATTATTTAATGTTTTTCCAATTAGATGAATTAAGAATATTAACACACCAAAGTTCGGCTAATAAGTCTAAATTGGTTAATGACGCTCAAAAGACCAGTTTATTTTTTGATATCTTACTCATCAATCAACTCAAACTGACATATTACATTTTCTTTGATAATAAGTGTCACGTGATGTGTGTTAACGGCTACCTTAATACCTTTATTTAATGGAAATCATATGTAACGTTTTGATAAATTCTGGATTAGATTTGATTAATGGTTCTATTGCATGGAATGTCTACCTTCATAAAATAATGAAATTGTTGCAGCTTGATAGCACGTACATCGCAAGAATGACATAGTACACATTACACATAATAATTTTTTCATCTCAATTTTATACGTAATTACTTGATGGTTGTACTTTGTATTTTAAAGTGTTTTGAAATATCAAAAAATGGCTTAATGTATAAGTATGAAAACATACGGACGGAAAAGGATGCAAACAGAACAGGAAAAAATAATTTGGTATCATTTATCAAGAATTAACGTCCTTTATTTTCTCTCTGTGTAATCAAAACATATTATTTCGTGTCCGTCACAATCCTTAAGCAAAGTAACAACTTTAGTTTAAACTCATGAACTGCCACCAGGTAAGTGAGATCGGTTGCTCTAGAAGAATTATTTCCTTCTGTTTAGCTAGCTACACCTGCCACATGTGTAATCGAAATTGAGTGAAAGCTACATGGAACTTTGGTCAAATATATCCAGGGCAATCCTGGACACATACTTATTAACAATACTGTGATGACGGCGATATTACTTTTTCAGCGCCCTTATAAGCCAATGTTTGCAGTATCCCCTGGTCATCAATTTATTTGTAACCAAGCTCTACCATAGCGTATTAATTGTGAAACCAATACACCATATGCAGGAGTACAATCCCAGTGATGTTATTTGCTCAAGATAAAAAATTATTCATTTTTTATTTTTCAGTTTAGATTTAACATGTACTGTGTTTTAACATTTCGATCAGTGTAATAATGACAAAGACACGAACTTGACGCACGGAGAGACAAATATTGACACCATGCGGGTTAGATCACGTTGGAATCGATCAATCAATCTCTTTTTCTACAATCTTTTCCTAACACGTCCCTTATCTTTAAAGCAATTTTGAAAAATTAAAAACATTCTTCTGACATAAGCAGTTTATTATCTCGAAAACGGTTTAAAACAAAAGGTGCTTACCCTTCCTGATCACACAGTCTCACTTAAAATTGCTTCACAGTTTTCACTTTTCTTTGGGATTTAGTTTGGACATAGATTGGTTTGTTTGTTGTTGACTTCATACTCATTCAAGACAAAGGTTGAAAACAAGAAGTGAAAAAAGGATTCGGGTTCGTGTCAGGTATGCAACAAAGATATAGACAAATTACATGAAGATTAAGCCATTTTTTTAAAACCATAAATCCGAGAACTTTTACATTCTATGAAGATTAATGATTGAACATTTTTGCTGTGTAAAAAGATTTAGTAATGTGAATTAACGACGTGTGATTACAAAACCATTCTACTGTTTTATCAGATACCGATCGTGAACATTCTTTAACGAGTTTATGACAAATTACCCGATGTTTACAGGTTACTGCGTACGAAGCATTAATCGTTCAAATATAAGAAGTCTGCATACCATTTTACAGCAATAAACTACATATTTCGACTTCTGTAACTTTTTTTCTCATATCTTTTTACTTGATATTTTTAACCTCATTAGCTAAACACTCCCATGGAGCCTGAAGATATGCATTCACTGAAGCCTCAGTCTTTTGATTTTCAACTAACCGGTGGTTGGCAACAGTAAACTATTTTGTTGGAATAACATGACTCTCTATTCATAATTGCCGTTATTGGACTCTGCATTCCAGTTCTAGAATCTGCACGACAGCAAATGTTTAAATGTTTACTGTCTCAATTTAACTTTAAATTTCAAGAGTTTTAGCTTAGTATGTCGTAAATGAGAGCAATCTCAAGAACTTTATTGATGCCAGTGGAAAGATAAAGTAGTTGTATGTGTTAGTGGCATCCAATATTTCATCCAGAAAATAATTCTTCATTACATTTTTTTTTACTCGACCTTGAAGTTTTTGTAATATGTATCTGGCCAAAATAAGAAGAGAAAGTGATGAAAGCTGTAGCATCATTAAGGAAATGTAAAAAAGATAATAGATGAGCTGCTTATCATTTCGGAGAACCCGGTCTTAATTCTCTTTGGAAGTGTTTGGCTTAATATTCCGGTTTTCAAAGTTATTTGTTTTTGGAATTGTGGTTTGAACATAGACCGGTGTGTTTGTGTTTCGGTATGCCGTTTTACATTGGAATCGGTACGTTTATCAGACATGGTTTGCATAGAAGTGTATGTAGGTTTGTATCCATGTCATTAAACATATTGCAACTGACCAGACACACTAGAGATAATGACTAAGATACTTGTTCAGCTCAATTACACATACAAGCAATGTTTTTTTTAAATGCACGTGGGCTACTAGACAAGTTTATCAGACAGAGAAAAACCATAACGTAACAATATCGCTCAATGGTTACTCCTATTAAAGATGTAACATTATAGTTTTAGTTTCATCATTAATCCGTACTGGCTGTAATAAAACTAACCTTCAGGACAAACTCCTTATTACACTTCCATTAACCAAATTTACATCAGCAATCACCTACTAGCACTGAGCGCAATATATAAAATGCCTATATAGCAAGAAAATATATTTTGGCTGATGGACATTTAGTATTTTTAATATGGAATATAATACCACTATTAAGATATTTTAAAAATCAATTTTGGATGATGAAGATATGAAATGTCAAACCATTTAACATAATTATAATACAGTCAATTTCATTTTCTAAAAAAAGATGGCTACATTATTTTCTTGATTAATTTTGTGACGATTTAACTTAACCTTAAATTAAAAAACAGAATATTATTATCTCAACGACATGCTATACCTGGGTTTACATTTCCAAAATGACCGTGTTACTTTTTCATTAAATCTATAATAAACTAAATTTAATAGAAAAAATAAAATCCTGAATAATCCTTAATGATTCCAAGATTGTATATAAAAACAGACATGGCATTCATGTCCAAATCACAATCCCAAAGCAAAGTAAAAACTTCGAAACTGACAAATTTAAACACGTGAACTTCCACCAGGGAAGTGAGACAGGATGTTTCGGAGGCGTTAACACTTCATGTTTAGCTACATCTGCCATGTGTGTAATCAAACGTGAAAAGAAAGTAAAAAGGACATAGAAAAATTGGATGTCAAACATGTCCAGGGTAATCCCAAAAAAAAGAAACAACATACTTATTAAAAATATCTCATATGAAACAGAGAATAACAGTTATAAAATATCATATCCGTACTATGTCCGGCAACAAATAGTTTGGTTTCAGTTTAATAACTTGTCAGGCAGATTTTAACACCGTCTTTATTGGGGAATTATAGCTGTGTTATACTCATTCTTAATCCCTAATGAGTTCCTTAATTACAAATTGATCGTTAAAAAGGCTGGTTTATAGGGTTGAACTGTCTTGTGTATATGCAGTGGCATTAATTCGTATTTGATTTCATACAAAACTCAGGAAATGAGAGAAACATTATAAATTAAATCGCCACTGTCAAAGGAAGGCTTAGATTGATTGCAGATTGATACGCCGGGCTCTGTTGAATAAACCGTTTTCAATATGCAATGCAAATGTACACATAGATTCATGAAAGCTGAAAGCAAAAGTGAATACAAATCAACATTAGCAACATTAAAAGTTATTTGAACGAAAAACAAGATAAACACCAAACGGTTTACTTTAAGTTAAAAGGAGAACAGTGAAATTGAGGTGCATGGAAACAGCAACATTGAATTGAACGAAAACAAAACAAAAATAGAAACAACAGAAGTGAAGGAAACATAACAACGCCAATAGTGATTACGTAAAAGCAAAGTGAAATGCATGAAACACAAGCTGTGAAGTAAACAAAAATAAATCATTTTAAAAATAAAATAAAAGAAAATCATTAATAACTTTAAAGGGATATCAAAGAAAAACACCAAAACAACTGATTAGGCCATTCGTTGTGTACAAATGACACAGGATCTTAAAAATGAAATACATTGAAAATTCTTACAATTCTGCTACCTTGCAAGTTAAAAACAACTTTACATAAATTTTCTATTTAGACAGAATGAAAGAATCCTTTATCAAAACGGCAAAATATTTTCGAAATTCAGGCTTTTAAAACACCGGATGCATTAAGATCTTTTGCATCAACAATTTTTTGTGCATAAATTCCCTTTATCAGTAACATGTTTAAATACCTATTCTGTAGAAAGGTAGAATTTTCATATTAGATTAGAAGACATTTCTAAATTATATAAAGCAACAACTGTAATCTACTTCATTTAAAACGATTTTATTAAAACTTGAACCAATTTTTAACAATTGCCTCCGTTTTTATGCAATTCAAACTGTTTTCTTATTTCTTCAAAGGAAGTGTTTGAAGATTTAAAACAGTTTCTATAGCAATATAGACGCGTTTTAGTTGAAACCGTTGTTTTATCTTATAGATAATTTCTATTCATGTAACGTAATCAGCGTAAGTCTTCAGGAATTACTAGATAAAACAATACAATCAAATTAGTAGATGTCACCATAAAAGGTTTTATCTCAGTAATACAATATAGTAGACCTAATAATAACTCCTTAGACACTATTATAGATCAAACAATGGTAATATAGTGGCTTAACATGGATTCCTTTCTCTTTTTATGATCATTAGTTTTTCTTGGATCAAGTGTTTTAAAACCGACGGTTTCTTAACAACACATCTAAATGTACTGTCATCTTCTATGATAAAGATTTATGTAAACTGATCACTGATAGGTTCAGCAGAATATAAAAAAAACCTAAAATAGCATTCTCTATATAAAAAGTGTGGCTACATGCTTCTATAAATAACAATAGCTCAGACAAATGCAACACTTGTTTTCCCTTTTTAAATGTTGGTATTTCAAATGTGTGTAATTTTGAATTTCTTGGTAAATTTATAAACGTTTTAACAGCATTACTCCCAATATACCTAAGTATTTTATTGTAAGTCTGATCCGTTAAATCACGTACTATACCAGCACTAGGCGGACGTTTTTGAACACAATTAATCATCAATAGTACTTGGACCATAGTAGTCAAACCAAAAGTTCTTCAAGGGTTCAAGGGGTCGAAAGGATCAAGAAATTCATGTATTCATTTTAGCAATGTAAATGTTTCAGTGGATTGTCCTCCTTCAATTCACCGATAATTTTGACATAATAGGAAAATAACCTTACAGTGTGCCCTGATTCAATACCGTGATTAAGTCGGACCACACTGTTCCCTC
Organism: Anadara kagoshimensis; assembly: GCA_021292105.1. NCBI lineage: Eukaryota > Metazoa > Mollusca > Bivalvia > Arcoida > Arcidae > Anadara > Anadara kagoshimensis. The sequence goes on along the minus strand of CM037861.1, from coordinate 63,143,994 downwards.
CCTTATTGCGACATGCATGTGTCATGTCTGTGAGATTTACCCTTGTTGAATCACGATGTGTCTATTATATGGGTTGTTAAAATGTCTGCTTTGTACTGGAATTAGTTTGATGGTGCACACGTGGGTGGTATACAGATTCTAGCTCACAGACTGTATGACAGTAACTGCCCATCAATTAGGTATCCTGACACTGTTGTACCGGTAGAACGCACGATTATAGTCCGTGATATTCTAGGTTCAAAATCTCTTCTATGATATTATTACACTTGAAAAATTGACATAGATTACATTGAGTAGAAAAGGAAGACGTCGTGTACCAGAATAATGCGGAAGTTTGAGCCCAACATCATGGCCGTTCAAACTTACCAACTTATGAATGATTCTTGTAATAATTGAACACAAGAGACCCGTGTACCATTGTACAATTCCAACATATGAATGATAATTAACAGCTGTATAATTATAATGAATACAAAGGGTTTGAATTAATGTCCGTGATGGTATCTGTAAACACAACAAAATTTTAAGTATATTAATTTGTGAAAATATTAGATGCATTTGAGTAAGTATATAAATGAACACAAGTTGCATTACAATGTTATAATTTGCATTACAAATGAATGCGAAGATAAATTGCATCAAAATACGAAAAAGTGACATGCGATATTTTGGTTTTAAAGTATGTCACCAGAACATCATCAATATAATTTACACGGCTGGTCAGAAACTGTCCTTTGACGCCAACCGTATCGAGCACTATAGACGGTCGCAATATATAGCAAAACTGATATTAAAAATATTATTGGTAAAATATATTTTTTTAGTATTAATTTCTATACTTTACAAACTCACAAACTCGTGTCCTGTAATAAACTATAATTATTTAAACTTTAAACTTATGAATTTGACCATATAATTATAAAGACAAGCATTGTTAAAAAATCATTAGTAAAATATATCTTTTTATAACTCGTTGTTTGGACCAAATATGAAACGAGCATTGTCATAATAATATAATGAAATAGACATAATAATAACTTCTCAGACATTATTATACATCAAATAATCGTAATACTGTGGCTTAATACTATCCCTTTTTATGACCATTGATGTTTTTGATAGACTTTTTTAAGAACTATGGATGCGTGATAACGCATCTTAATGTACAGTTATCTTCTATGATAAAGTTTTATTGTCTTCGGGATATGATATATATTAGCCAAAGAATAGATGGTATACATTTCGCATTGATTGAAAATCGCACAGTACTCCGAGAACTATATCTGTAGTCTAATATCGAGTACTCTTTGACATATATTCTTGGGGTTTACATGTTTGTATGTGGAGATGTTCTAGATAATTTGAGATAAATAAAACCCTGTTAAATGTTTAAACGTTTCCTGTTCTTGGTCTGTATGATAATTAATTATATAGATCTATTTCCGGAAAATTTTTCTTACCAGTTTTGCCATATATTTAACCTTGTTATAAACATCGACAAACTACATCCTTACGATTAAATAGGGTCATTTTTCATGTTCCATGAAACGCTGTGAAAGCATATTCATAAAGTATAATGGAGGTAATGTTATAACTCTTCAATTTCAGATGTGAAAAAAGTCTATGAAGGGAGGCAAATTCTTCTGGAATTAAGTTAAACTTTTCAGTATGTTGTGAAAAAATCAAAATGAGCTAGAAATGTGAAAATAAACAATTTCTCATTTTAGTGTCTGCTCTGTTTTTCTGTGGCTATTGAACACTTTAGCTGCTTCGGAGGGATAATCAGTCCGCCTGTAACAGTCCAATGAGGTAATCTAGCTGTGCATTCTAACTGTCCATTTAATAAGTTAATGTACTGTTGTCTCAAAATCAAAAACAAACATACTAATCCATGTCCGAATCACATTGCAGAAGCGAAGTAAAAACTTTGGAACTGACAAGTTAGGTAAGGCACGTGAACGTCCACCAGGGAGGTGAGGCCGGGTGCTCCGGAAGGGTAAGCACGTCCTGTTTAGTATCGATCTCTTGTATCAATTTATTGGACACTTACAGGGTATAACTGGCGATAAGGGTATTAATACGCGTACAGAGACAAGGTATGACGTCATGGGAATGTTTTAAGTATAACCTAAACAGATACTTAACAAAACACAAATTACTTAATACTGGCATAAAAAAAACCCGACCACTTATGGTGCTAGTACATTGTAACCGTTTGACATGTAATTAGTGATCTTTTTTGACAGCATATTATCGTATCAGTTTCAGTTTAAGTCAAAAATATTATTAATGTACCGGTTTACTTGATTTTATGTTGTTTTTCCTGATTAGTCATAAATGATTACATTACAACATCAATGAATTCAAAAATACACGAGAAACTTAAAGATAAAAAAAATTAAAAACAGTACATTGTATATGTTATACAAAGTCCTGTACAAGAAACCTTATCAAATGTCTTTACACAGAAACGTGGCACTAGTCGTGTGGGAAACGACCATAAAACAATGATTTGAACTATTATCATAATAACCCGATTTTAGTGCCCAAAGTGTAAATGAATGTAAAAAAACGACAGCAGGAGGCATCTCTTTACTAAACTCCTAAAATTAATGTGATTTTATTACAAGCAGTGAAAATCCTATTTACTGATTACAGAATTCTAAAATCATTATGTTGTTTGCTAAACATCAACATCAAGAGTTATAAAGTAGAATTAAATTGAGATGCCAGGACATCATGGCGGCTGCGAAATTCGTTTTATTGGAAAAAGTAAAAACATTCTGTGGTAAACAAATCAATAAAAAAATTAAACAGTCACTTCACTGTTCAGGCATAGTGTATATGTCTATAGCAACCGATTTGAAATATCTTCAATATAAATTCATTTTTAGAGACTTTTTTTAAATAGATGATGGTTAAGACCAATATCTTTTATTAGTTTGTAAGTTCTTATTAGTCAAGGTATTTTGCGTTTTTTGCATAAATAGCAATATAGATACAAATGATCAGTATAGTTACCAAATTTAAAAATATAATAAGGCAGAGAATAAAAGTAGAATTGTAATGAAAAAATAAGCGGTATTGTGGAGAATGGTTCAGTTACTGACACATTAACTTAAGAAAACAGGCGCAAAAATAAACTATAAACTATCACAATATATTTACACATTCACTGTAGCAGTAAACTTACTATCGGTTTACTATGCTGCAGAGAAACGAACAACGCTAATATTTCAAAGATTTGAATGGCACGGTTAAAAACAATTAATCATTTACTTACATGAACCGAGTCGTTGCTAATAATCCTAATTTCGATCTAATCCATGCATTATAACTCCTTTAAATCACCAAAACGTATTTTGGATGGGTGTTTACAATGGTAAAAATTTTGACAAAATGGCGGTGTGTTTCGTGTGACGTAATGATGACGGAAGAATTTATTATTTACGTAGGTTTGCAAGGGGTACAATGAAGCTTAGCTCAAAGGTGGGTTGAGTTTTTTTCAAAAGTTTGAAAATGCGGAAAGGTAATTCACTTTTTTACTTTATTAAATCAATTTTGGTCATCCCAGTCACGCAAAAATTAATCCGTTCTTTAGCTGCAATAACCTACGTAAATAGTCGACTCTTTCGTCATGACTACGAGACACAAAGAACCCCGCCATTTCGTAAAAAGATTACCATTGTAAACACCCACCAGGTTATATTTTGTCGCATAAAATAATAAATTAAGCAAAGATGGAGCCGAAACAGGATTTTTTTAGTAACGACTCGGTCCATGTAAGTGAAAGAATCATAGATTTGTACCTGTCATATTGAAATTTATAGAACATTTTGTGATTTTGCTTTCTCCGAAATAGGCTAAATAAATAGTAAGAAATAAGCAACATCTACCCATGGTATAGCACGAGTAAATGTTGATTTTCTTTTCAATTCTAACATGACTTAGATAAAAAGCATTGAAATAAACATTGCGAACTTTTTCATCGGACGTACATTTTACTATCAATTTGCAAAAAGTTCCATTGAATCAATTCGGCTGTTAAGATTACCTTTATTGAAATAAGTTATATTATGAATGAAAATTACGTCACAACCATTGTTCGCGATACATGATATGACGTCATAGGATTAGCAAGGAGGTACGTCATTAAAAAACGGAACAGCGATGGGTATATCGTTTGTTATACCACGACCGACTCTCTTCATGTTTCATATGAAGGAAAACACAGGTCATGTTACTACTATTATTGTTCATAGTTGTAACGGAGTTTAACTCTTTCTGATTTTTAGACTGGAATGAGTCCTGTATTTTTGTGAATTTAAAGACAATATCTTTGCCACTCTAGAAGCTTAAACGCACACCCTTCGACACCAACTCCTCTAGCATTAGAATGACCCGCGACCAAACTATTGCGCCACCGAGACAAGTCTAAAAACTTGCTCAAATGACGTATTTGCAAGACTATCTTTACATAGTATGACCTGCGTCTGACAAATACGTCATTTGAACAAGTTTTCTCTTTACTTGTCTTTAAATATCGCAATATATTCAACAGCTAATGCTACCAAGAACACAATACAAGTAAATGATAAAAACCAAACACGACAGAAATTAAGCTTACTGACTTTAAAATTCTAAATTCTAATCTTTGGATTGGGACACCATACCAACAACCCGTGCATATATATCTGTTTCATTGAAATTAAAAAATGTCTTTTTATATATATACTACAATGTCAAATACCATTTTTAATGTATTTAATGATTAAAATGAAAAAAAGGTATATGACAACAAAGGAGAACTATGCTTCAAGGAAGTTAGTTAAAGAGTACATCGAGCGTATATAATTTAGGACTCGACCATTTCCATAGCTTTTTATGGTGGGTCCTTCATTGATATCTTCCAGCGGTATCGGCCAGTGTTCAAGGAAACAGGCAAGTGAGCTTGAAGTGTGTATTATATAGGTTTCTTCAGCCATAAAGATGGTATGTTTTTGATATTTCTATCATACTATTTAATCTTCTAAGCCGGAACATCCGGCTTTACTTCCCAAGTAGAAGTTCATGTGTTGAACTTGGTTTTTCGGTTGCACATTTTTCGGTTTAATTTGATTTGGCCATTGATTGGTGTGTGTGTGTGTGTGTGTGTGTGTGTGTGTGTGTGTGTGTGATATCCTAAATAAGGCACGATAATTGGTCACTATTAACAATTTTACAAAATTTGTGAAAGTGTAAGTGTTGTGACATTCCCTGCTCAATAAAAACATTTCCGAAATCAATTTTCGTTTTATCATCCTTCAAATACTTTTGCTACCAAATGTCATTCACTTCTCCAAGATCGACGTTGTATTGATGAGATTAAATGCTGCGATAAGAAGCATACACATTTTTAATTTAATGTGGCATGATTGATACATGTTATGGCAGTAGAGAAAAACATTCCTGCGAACAAATTAATAAAGAAAAATCTCAGTTTTAAGACTTAAGCCATATTTTATCTGTTAATTAGATTATTTAGACATTCATGACTCTTTGTCACCAATTTCTTTCTAAGAAGTTTTCTCAAGAGGAATCAGCATTGCAGAAAAATGTTAAATGTCTTGAACAAAATCTGATTGAAGTTTACTGAAGTGATTTGTTCGCAGAAGTGTATAAGCAATTTGTTATTCTCATTAGGTTTTAAAAGGTTAAACCATTAAAGAACACGTACAATATTATTTAACTTATATCTAGGTAAGTAGTTTTGTTTTTGAATATCAAAAGACTCTGTAGTTCTTTGAGAAAACAATGTACCTGACGATAAAGGCGAACTGACCCTTTTTTACGTCCATTGGGGGATTTGGACCTAGTAGGCGAAAAAAATACTCATTATTCCAAGTCAGGACAAAGAATGAACGCTTATAAATAAATAAGTAAATAAATAAATAAATAAATAAATAAATAAATAAATAAATAAATAAATATAAATGAATAAATACATGTAAATAAATAAATGTAGTTAAATAAATAAATAAATAAATAACAAGGCATGGAAACATAAAGATAAAACGTATGTGTCCTCTATACCAGGTGTGAGTGTTTACAAAGGGTAGACGTTATATAATTTGTTCCAAATCTTAATACCAAAAACAAAATCTGGCAAATTCAGTTAAACATTTGAAATTCCTCTTCTAGCACATTGTCGGAACTACAGTTTAATAGAAATAAATACACGGGCAATTGTTAATAAAAAGCAAACATACTTATCCATGTCCAAAGCAAAGTAAAAACTTTGGAACTGACAAGTTCGGTTAGACACGTGGACTTTCACCAGGAAAGTGAGGTCGGATGCTCCAGAAGGGTAAGACCTCCTGTTTAGCAAGCTACATCCGCCACGTGTGTAATCATACTTATACAGAATGAGATAATATTGAAATATGTTAAAGTATCTTTTACGTAAAACAATATAATATAAATGTACTACGAAATATATGATATTTTAGTCCTTGTCAAAAATAGAAAGTTACTTAAATAAACGAAATTAAAGTCCCAACGTTTATATGATGTAATATATAGTCCCCTGTTGGAAGTCCATGTGTTTAAATTGGTTTGCCAAGGATAGGTATGTTTAAGTTATATTTTATTAGTTCTGAATTAAGTCTGCTACAAAAAGAACTGCGATTTCGTAACAAAAATAAATGCTATATTGCAATCGAAACAAATGTATATAAGACCTATAGCCAGTTCATTATTTTTAAGGCATTACTGGGGTAAATATCATCAAGCCTATATCTGATCTCTGAACAGAGCAATTTGAAAGCAATCCAAAATCAATTTGACCACCGCAATGCGTAGACAAAGTTATAAGACGACTATTGCCCCGTAGTAATTGCAGTGATATTTACTTTATTTACTTTCATCTAAAACTATATATTGGTATGTCTGGGTCATTCAATCTTTAACTCGGAATTTTCATCACATCTGCAGTAATAATATGTGTAATCATAGAAGCTGGATTTGTATACAGATCAATTGGCAAATTTAGAGAATATATAACAACCTTAACGGAAGAAAACTTGATAAGAGTAATGATTTTTTACGCCCCACGCCAAAATTTTTTCATTGATGGATGTTCACATGTTTATTAATAATTTGCCAGTTTTTAAAGTTTATACTTTACTTCGGTCATGGATTAATGTTTGCTCTTGACTAAAAGTCAGTTAAACCATATTTTGCGAAATTTAATTTTATCATGTTATCATCTCTCCTGTCATCTTCATTAAATTGATGTTTTAAGTTTAAGTTTGGTTTTCTGTTTATATGTTTTTGTTTCCAACATAAAAGTCATTTAGGTTTTGTAACACGCGTAAGAAGATACATTGTATTCATCCACACTGGTTATGTTGAAATTGCGTTTCATTTTACATCAAGTTGATTTCATTTTGCGTAATAGTCACAGAAAGTACAATCATTAATTTCAAACATAAAAAATATAAACATCTAAAATTCTATCTGATTAAATTTTAACTATCAGCTGCTATCTATTTCAAAAACGCCCGACAATGTCTATCAACCAGTAAACATACCAGTTGCTTTGAATGATTGAAATTCATTGCAGAAATTTGAACAAAAATAGAAAACATTTTACTTGAAAAAACTTTGACACTTACTAATTTGGTGCAAAAATAAAGATAAAAAATGACGTTTAGTGCTTCAAGTGAAATGCGTGGAATCTGTATGAAGCGATACTCAACACAAATCCCAGCATCTACAGAGAATAGGTGTCTTCCCAATATTTTAAACTTCCCCGTTCCCATTTAGCCAACATTCTTAAATAAACAACTTTTTACTATTACCTATTACTTGGACATATTTAAGTTATAGTCTTTTTCTGTATTAACAATGATTTTTCAGCAAATTTTGTTGAAAAAAGTGATAAAATTTATGCATTTCTTCATTTACATTTTTTTACTTATTAATTATTTAAGTGATAAAAAATATAATGATAAATAATCTTATTATTTTTGATATATTTTTCAAAAAATATTTTTAAATCAATAAATAAGTATGTTGATCAGTAATCGTATTATTTTTTATATATTTTTTTATTTTGGATAGTAACAAATTTGGCTTGTATGTTTGAACATATTAAGAAATGTATCATAGTACAGTTCAGCAATTGCTAACGCACAGCTTCAGACATATTTTATAGACAATGAAAGTGGTGGTTATATCTCATACAAGCTAGATATAAATATTCAAGACGTGATGATAGATGCTACTGGCGGTGTTGTGGAACGTGCTTGCACTGCAACAGAGAAAACTGTAGACAACATTCCTACTATCATCAGAGACAACCACAATCATTCTTCTGACAGTATTGGTTTGACCGCATCAGTTTTCATAAACAACATGAAGAAAAGAGTCAGAGATGAAGTAAACCCTATACCATCAATATATGACGAAGAGCTAGATCCGTATAGTTTGTAATAGTTTGCATATACTCAATTAAAAACAAACATACTAATCCATTTCCGAATCACAATCCAGAAGCAAAGTAAAAACTTTGGAACTGACAAGTTAGGTGAGACACGTGAACTTCTACTAGGGAAGTGAGGCCGGGTGCTCCGGAAGGCTAAGCATCTCCTGTTTAGCTAGCTACACCCGCCACGTGTGTAATCAAAGTTGTGTGAAAGGAACATGGAACTATGAGACGTCAAATATATCCAAGGCAATCCTGGACACAGAGACATCAAACTTATCAACAATACTGTGATGACGGCCATAAAACTTTTTGAGGGCCTTAATAAGCCTAAGCTGGCAATATCCCCGAGTCAACAATTTATTTGCAAGCAGCCTACTTAGTTGTACAAAGTCCCCGTAGTGGGAACAAGCTCTACCATAGCGTATTAATTGGGAAACAAATACACCATAAGCAGGAGAAGCAGGTATATTTTTAGCCGTGTCAACATTATTTCACTTGAAGCTGCTTCTGGTGTCATATGAAAAACTTTTAAAATGAGCTCTTTTATAAATTAACAATTAAGATGACACCTTAATTTTGATTGCTTCATAGAACAGGATAGTTGACAACATAAAATTCTAAACGTTTTATAAAGCTTCAAAAGTAGCCTTTCGCTGGAGTCATAGTTATGGTCTCAAGCAGAACTTGAGGATTTAGGTGTGTATTTTTTCAATCTTACATTATTTCACTTACAGCTGTCATATGACAAACTTTAAAATTGAGCTACTTTAATTAATCCTTAAGATGGGACCTTAATTTTGATTGATAGGATGATTCAATGGGGCTTTACCTGCAAGTCAAGAATATTGCACTTTTATCGATATGTCACCAGCTATAGCCAAATTTTTATAGATTTGTCTTATTGTTATTAATCATCAATATTAAGATGTGCTAATAGGTCAACATGTTACGGCGTATTCTTTATATATACCAATCTAAACTCTTCTTTTTGTTTATTATAGGCAGTTTAAGAGAGAGGAAATTGATGATACAGTAGAAGATATGATAAAAGGTATCATCTTTTGAAAGCATGAAATCAGCATTATGTAGAAGTGGCGCTAAGATCCACCCGAATCTACCAAAGACACAAACTGACATAAACCTTGGACCAAAATGGGAAGAGACAAAAGCCGGCGAGAGATTTTTTATTGAGTTATGATACAAATGACCAAGAACATAGAGTAATGATCTTTTCAACTGATGACAACCTTAGAAACTTGTGTGCATCTGATACTAATTTCGCAGATGAAACATTTTATTTGTGCCCAGGACTTTTTTATCTACTTTACTGTTTGCATGGCAAAGTGAATGATACAGTTTTCCCATTATTGTATGCATTTTTGCCCAACAAGACAGAAGCAACTTATTCCAGACCTTAAGGATGCCTTGACCCAGAGAAATTTACTTTTATCGACAAGACAGATTTTATTGGACTTTGAAGTGGTAGGTAAGAGCGCATTAAGAATTGTGTTTCTATTGACAATTGTGAAGGGATTTTTTACATTTTGCACAGAGTGTTTGACGTAAAACGCAGGGATGTGGACTATCATTTTTATATCCTGGGGATAACAACATAAACAGATTAGTTAGGCGTGCTGCGGTTCTACCGTTAGTCCCTTTGCAAGACGTGGGAGATGTTAGGTTCAATGCTTCAACAGAGAATGACAACAACAGTGCCGAAGTAACCCGATTTACGGACTACGCGACTGTTAATTATGCTGAAACTCGCTCAGAATTCTGGAACGATTATGATAAAAGCGGACCGAAAACAACAAATCATGTTGAAGGTTTCCATAGTAAACTAAAGAGACCTGCCAAGAAAGCCCATCCTAATATTTATAAAAGTTTGTAATGAAGAAAATTCGGGTACCAAATTAGACCAATGTTATCTAAATCAATGCTGGAGCTACACAAAGACTAAGGAAAAGCAAATAAAGAAATCTTGATACCAGATATGAGTTGTTAACAGCAAGATTTGTGACGAATGGCATTAATGTTCTTCACTATGCTGATTCTTTATCATACCTGGAATAGACAACTTGGACAACATGAACTGAAAATATTTGAAAATTTGAGCTTGAGTGGGACTTTTTTATTCATATCATATTTGTCATCATATTGTATCTTTGCATAAGAATGTATGTAACTTCAATCATAGTAATTTTAAGATCAATCTAAATTATTAACTATATCAACAGCAAAAACTGTCTTTGATCAATAAGCATTGCTGGGACTTGTTGATAGAGAATGACCTGATCAGTAGTCACACTGCAATGCTTATGATTTTATTTTGCATATAATTAAAATATCATTTTGTCAAGGTTTGGTAACATGAGCGTTTAAACTATAGCTATACATTATTTTATTGACTTTTGTAAATGTTATAGTGGTATATTCTTATGTATTGTTAACTTGTAAATAGTGTTTTGTTGTGCTATTTTCTACTGGTGTATTCAATATTTAACCCTGTTATAGAGCGAGTAAATGAACTTAAGTGGTTGTTTTTTTGGAAAATGTATCTTTATTAATTTTTTTAATTAACAGTTGAACCAAAATAGAAGATTAAATACAATATGAACTGTTTATTTTATTTTATTTCATAAATTTATTTATTTATTTATTCAACAGCTAGTTGAACCGAAATAGTAGCTTAAATACAATATCAACTGTTTATTTATTTATTTATTTATTTAAATAGTAGCTATTTGTTTTACTTATGTTTGATGCATAAATTATGTAACTATTAATTTGCAAGTTATCATTACTCTTATATTTTATGTATAATTTTAAATAATAAATGGGCACTGTATTTATTTTGTAAAATTATGATTCAAATGTTACATATGTTGGACTTCATTATATTTATTAATAAATCAATGTTTATTTCTAAACTACTTTATCTTTTTTCGGTAACAGACTATACCCTCACCTGTAATTAAGACCTATTGTCTTTGCTAATCCGACAGCCAACACTAATTTCCACTAAGCTAACCTTAAAAATCGTACTGGTATAAAATTTCAAAATTTTGGCTATATGGGAATAACCCAAAGGATAATAACTACTGATCCAACCAAAACGTTCACAGATCCTCTTAGCTTGACAAGTAGTTTTCTACTCTTCTGGAGCACTCAGCCTCACATTTTTAGTGAATATTTACGTGTTTACTTTTGTCAGTTTTGAAAGTTTTCATTTCACTTTTTGAATGGGGATTTGAACAGGACCGGTAGGTTTGTTTTTGATTTTCAACTATAGATATTTTTTTATTATTTTGTCGTTGAGGACATTTAAAGAAGATAACAAATTAAAATGTCTGACACAATCGCTATACACAATTATCACCCTTTTTGGAATTTAGGACGCAAAAAGAGCCGTCCCTGTGTAACAATACTGGAATGGCATAATTGTGTTCTTGGCAACTGTATACCAAACGTAAGCTATATCTAATCGACTTCCTGTTGTGTATGTTGAGTTACTTAAACTAATTTGTTCAAGCAATATTTCATTTCATAGCATTGTAAAACATAAAACTTTATGTTGAACCGAGGAAGTAAAGTAGATCAAAACTATTTGTACGCGTTAAAATTCATTAATTTATTAATATGTAATTCAGTGGACTATTTGAAGAAATTTGATTGTCCAAAAAGTTAAAGTCACAGAAAATCTTTGGCAATGATTGAATTGAGAATGCAAAACAAATATACCAATCATTGTCCAACACGCAATTCTAAAGTCAGGTAAACAATTTGAAACAGGCAAATTTCTCCAAATAATTCTTATTACATTATTCGCATATTATTCCTCATCAGACGCACCCTTGTAAGGCCTAAGGATGTCTTCGGATCAGGTGATTTTCTAAATGATATAGTGATAAGCTCTAATTGTTTAGAGTAACGGGTCCGATGTCGAAATCAGAACAGTGACGGGCATGTGAGTTCGATGATACAGATCAAGTCATTTTAGCCGTATCTGATCATGCTAAAGATATGTTTTATGTGTTGTGTCCATTCATAGTCAATTGCAACCAAAAAAAACACATAACGTCACATCAGAGAACACGTTTAAAATTACTTTATTTTAAAGATGGCTGCAGACGACAAGCACACATGTGCAATTACACAAATATTATATATTTACTGTATCACAAAATGCATATACTACAAAGTATATGATAAATGTTATATTCATAGGCATTAGAATTTGTAAAGTTTACAGAAAATGTATATTGTTTTGAAAACAAGTATTTTGAAGTATTGAATTGCGTGTTCTGTTAGAGAAATAATGATTTTATATAATGTAAAATAAATAACATTTTTGAACTTTAACCCCCCCCCCCCAAAAAAAAAAAAAACCCAAACCCCCCAAAAAAACTACATATGCAGGTAAATAGAAATTTTGAAATTTTGTATAAACGTACTCCGGATATCTTTGCTAAAACATAATTTGTTAATTTTTCAAGTATTTTAGATAAATACCGGTAATAACACAAGGGGAAAATGATTTTGTACTTTTAAGTAAATGCATGTGATAATTGAAGAAATTGAATTTGAAATTAAAATTGCTTTTAACGCGTATCACCCACTGTTTTCTTTCCTAACATTTTTATATCCAACACGAAGTTAATACATGCGTACTTATGGATTGCCAACTTAAAATGAATTTTTATAAGGAACATTTCCAATAACACCAATTGCTTTTCTCAAAATGCCTGTGGTGACTATGCTGAAAAGTGTCATCAGATAAAATGTTACAATCAATCGTAGCTTCAGAAAATGTCACAATCACATAACCAAAAGGTGTTAGAAAATATTAAGTAATGTATATTCAGTTTTCCAATTGGACCCCTCCACCAAGCGTAGAAAATTTCAATATAATTCAATTCTAATTCGTTTCAATGATTTTGATTAACCAGACCTTTCTGTTATGATGTAAAATGATAAATAAAAACCAAAGCAGGTGAATACAAGAAATTAAACACTTATAGGACCTACATGAAAGTTTGGAAGCCCCCTTATATAACCTATGTTATGTTCACTTATATTTGCCAAAAACTTTTTGTATTTACTGTATATTTTTTTTTCAAATGATTTAATTGATAAGGAGTTAAATTGTGAGATCAGATGAACTGCTAGTGAAAAAACGAGTGAAAATATTTAAGACAAAATCCAGTTTCTTGAAATATGGACTCAATGGATAGAAAATATTGAACAGGCTATAAAACACTATTCCATGTTTCTAAGCACTTTCGAAGAAAAATATACAATTGTATCAGATTGCCCTTGATATATGTGATGTCACATAGCTCTATGTTCCTTTCACACAATTTTGATTACACACGTTGTGGGTGTAGCTAGCTAAACAGAAGCTGCTTGCACTTCCGGAGAACCCCGCCTTACTTCCCTGGTGGAAGTTGACGTGTCTAACCTGAATTGTCAGTTCCAAAGTTTTTACTTTGCTTAGGGATTTGGATTCGGACATGGATTAGTTTGTTTGTTTATGATTACAATTCATTCTGTATCAAAAAAATGTTAGAAGAAAATTATTTTGTTTATTCTATTTAAAAGTTATTTGTTTTTCATATAACGTCCATTTCCTACTGCTAAACATATTTGTTGTGTTTGGTTATATAGTTTTACAGCAAGCAATCAGTATACCTATGGGTACAAACTGTGCACCATTGCTTGCTGATTTGTTTCTTTATTCTTATGAAGCAGAATTTATGCAGAACTTTGTTAAATCTGGAAAGAAGAATGTCGTCAAATCATTAACTCAACATACAGATATATAGATGACGTTCTGTCTCTTAACAATCCTAAATTTGGAAAATATGTAAATGTCATCTATCCTAGTGAGCTTGAAATAAAAGACACGACTGATTCCTCAAGTTCTGCTTCATAATTAGACTTATACCTGAATTATGACGCCCACAAAAGGCTACATTTGAAACTTTTTGACAAACGTGATGACTTCAATTTTTCTATTGTCATCTTTTCTTTTATATGCAGCAATATACCTGCTTCTCCTGCTTATAGTGTATTTGTTTCCCAATTAGTACGCTATGGTAGCTTGTTCCCTTTACGGTGACTTTGTACAACGAAGTAGGCTGCTTGTAAATAAATTGTTGACTCGGGGATATTGCAAGCCTAGGCTTATCAAGGCCCTCAAAAAGTTTTATGGCCGTCATCACAGTATTGTTGATAAGTTTGATGTCTCTGTGTCCAAGATGGATATATTTGACGTCTCATAGTTCCATGTTCCTTTCACACAATTTTGATTACACACGTGGCGGGTGTAGCTAAACAGGAGGTGCTTACCCTTCCGGAGCACCCGGTCTCACTTCCCTGGTGGAAGTTCACGTGTCTAACCTTACTTTTCACTTTGCTTCTGGATTGTGATTCGGACATGGATTAGTATTTTGTTTTTGATTTCTTAGTATAATTTCACGTAAAATAGATAAATTAATGTTTTGGATCAAATAGAACCGTTTTTCCTGAAAGTGACATTACTGTGTCTTTGCAATGTTTTGCGCCAAACTAGCATCAGTTTGATCTAGTGGTATGTCACTTGTAAAACGTATTATATAAATCCCTGATAAAATTTGTCAAATTCGTTTATAGCTGACAAACTCTGGCTTAGCTATAAACTACATTTATTGGGGCCTCTAAACTTTTGGGTTCGGCCTGTATTGAGTCCACTGATCATAAAAGTCTCGACAGCCAGTGAAGTAGGGTCCTTAAAAGACACACAACAGTAGCTTTGGAGGGTCTCAACGATCGCAGTGGAATAAGAAACACGAACATTTCAGTCCATGTTAAAATCAGCAAAATAGAAACTTTGAAAATTGATAATTTAGTTAAACAAATGAAGTTGCATCAGGGAAGAAATAAAACAATATTTAAACTCGATTGTTCAAGTCTTGTTTAGTTAACCAGTGCTTGATATAAATCATATGTGTGTTTTATTTTGTTGATGTTTTAATGTATTCTTGGATCATCTGATTATTGCTTAGTGCAATAAGTATGTTTAAACTATTTTGCTTAAACATTTAAGACATTGAAATAACTGAAAATAGACTGATACATTGTACATTCAGTTAAAGACAGAAAAATGTAAATGTTCATATCCTGTTTGATTACTTACTGGAAAACGTGGTTCTTCCAAACGTACATCAGGATTTGGTATCGCAACTAAAGTTAAGTGTATTCAGTATGCCTCTTTAATATTAATGTTGGTTTGAATTGTTTGTAATCCTAACGTTATGTAAAAAAATGACAGCCGCCCGCCAACATTTAGTACAAATATCAGTAGTACTCCATTACGGTTTATCTAATATTTAAAATTGAACATCATTATTTTGAAATACATTTATATATCTACCTTGGAATAAAAAGAAAGTATCCCAGATTACACACTTGAAAGAACAATAACATTGTTGACTTTGAGTTTTATCTTGGTATAAAATGAAAGCATCCCGGGTAACTCTCCGGAATGCACAGCGACATTGTTGACTTTAATTGAATCACAACAGCTCTCGTGTCACATCATAAGTAAATGTTCAATGGTTAGACTGTGTTTTATCTTCAATGTAAATCGATTCAGTGATCTTAAATGTTTGAAATCATTGAAATCATTGACAGAATTTCATTGTCTGTATCCTTTATTTTGAAGAAAATATGAGATTGATAAAAAACGTCAGAATGCTGCTTCATTTTTCCAGTATTTTTAATATCAATATAATATACGGAAACATCTTATAATATCCTTTTCTTGCATTTGTTATAATTAGCTAGGAATTTTTTTGTTGCTTTCATTCTCAATTACAGGTATACCTTTCCGAAGCACCTGGCCTCCCATCTGTGATAGAAGTTCACTAAATGTTTCAGCTTTCAAATTTTTTCTTAGCTTTGAGATTCAGACCATTCAAGACTAGTATGTTAATTTGTTATTTATTCTTACTTGAAACCATTGCTTAGAAATAGCAAAAGCAACAAAGACAAAGAAACAACAAAAAGCAATAAAAATACAGTATAACCTGCTATAGAGTCCTCCTCTGTATAAAGTCCACCTGTCTATAGCAACCAGTCTGAGGTATCCCTAATTGATCAAAAACAAACACACCAACCCACCTCCGAACCACAATCCAGAAGCAAAGCAAAAACCCCGGAACCGACAAGCCAGGCCAGACACGCGAACCTCCACCAGGGAAGCGAGGCCGGGTGCCCAGGAAGGGCTAGCACCCCCCGTTCAGCCAGCCACTATATAATGACCCTGTATACAATGTCCACCTGTTTAATGTGAATAGAGTCCACCCTTTTTAGTCCCAAATGACTTCTCAACCTGTCTATAAAGTCCACTATTTCAATCAACTTTTTTTAAGTTTTTATTTTTATTTTA
Organism: Anadara kagoshimensis; assembly: GCA_021292105.1. NCBI lineage: Eukaryota > Metazoa > Mollusca > Bivalvia > Arcoida > Arcidae > Anadara > Anadara kagoshimensis. Next base: position 63,127,093 of record CM037861.1, on the reverse strand, counting down.
TAATTTTAGTCTAATTTTATGTAAATTTTCCAACCAAGTAATTATTGTATTCTTAATGCTTGATGATAAGAAATATATAATTATTTTAAGTCTTTTATCACTGTATAAGTTTTACAGTTTTACAAGAGTATAGATGAGTTATTATAAGTACAAATTTGAGGGAAAAAATGTGAAGTTCTTATTATCATGTCAATGACTGCAGCCATTAGATCGGAAGAAAGATATAGTCTTTGTTATTTAGGGTAGTGTGTTTTAATAAGTGACACCCTGCTTCCTAAGAAAACAAAGACAATTAGTCAAGCATATCCTGATTATAAGATAAACTGTTACCATGTAATCAGCTGTACTCTCTATTAAGATTATAATGCACTTTTCAAATATCTTCTATAATTAATAAAAAAAATTCAAATACCATAAAAATTATTTTAACAAAATTAAATAAAAGGGTATTTTAATAGGTATTATATATATTATTTTCATTTATTTGTATACCAGTATCAACAATACACATATACTCATTAATAATGTGACCCTCTACATAAAGTCCGCCTGTCTATTAAGTCCACTTTTGCTTAGTCCCCTGAATGGTCGGTCTTTATACACAGGTTATACTGTATATTAAAATCATTTGCGATATATATAAAAGATGAACGTCTTGTGATAAAGAGATTGCTACAATCCATCAGAGCGACAAAATACTTGATTAATGCATATAAACATATGGATTGTCCAAATTTATAGCAATCACCTTCAGATTTCGTTCACGTTTCAAAGTCACCATAATAATTTGTCTGTAGACCTACATAATGGAAATATAAAATAATAATTTAAAAAAAGGAATTTGAAACTGAAGTACGAATACACAAGTACTTGACAACAGCAAAACTATACAGAACATAACAAAATATTAAATTTCCAATTAAAAGTGTAATAAGAGTTTTGATGAAATATTCCACAAATAACGACTTCAAAAATTACCAGCTGACTTCAAACGATACACGATTAGCATCTTAAATTGTATTACTATAAACCATTAATATGTAAAAGATATGTGAAAAGCGGTTTTACACTAAGTAAACCGCAATATTAACTGCCCACATAGGCACGAAACATATTTTAAATTGAAATATATTTGTAATTTTAGAATTTTAAAGAAAATGATTCCAAAATTACATATTATACCAGTTTGTTTTATTTTACAACACTAGACAGCCGTTTCGGAATACAATTCCTCATCAGTAGTGCTTGGACCAAATTTATGAAACTTTTTTTAAGGAGTAAGAGCATATCTGAGAAAGCCATTGTCATCCAAGTGCAAAGCAAAATCATTGAAACTGGCATTTTAAGTTAAAGATATAACTCATTTGCTGTTGTGCCGATTTATTTTCAAAATGATGATACAATTTTAAAATTAAATTTTAAAAACGCAAAATCATAGAGAAAATATAAAATTAAATTTAAATTCTGTAAAACTATGGTGTCTGTATAAGAAGTAAATCTTAAATATACAGGATCAGTTTTTTAACAAAGTAAACTGTAGTTTGATATGAACAGCATACACTTACACGAAATAAAAACAAGTGAACTAATAGCTGTAATTAAAAAGGTACTCTTAACATTCTCATCAGGTTTATATAATGAAAATACAAGGGCGAAAGTATCAAATGGAAATACGGAAATATGCAAACTCGGTTTTACAGTAATTAAACAGCAATATTAACTACCTACCAAATACGAAACAATTTAAAACGAGTTGAATCTGCTATCTTAGAATAAAGAAATATTCCAATAAATGAAGAAGTAAGTATAACATTATAATAAGGTTTATACAATCAAAAACAAACATACCAACCTATTTCTTGATCTACAAAGAAAGTACAATTCTTGAAATGGCAATTCAAGTTGAAGATATTACTCATTTAATGTTGTGTCGATTTATTTGAAGAATGGTGGGACAAAATAAAAATGAAAATGTGAAATATACAAAATCTGATAAACAGTATACAAAATAACTTTGAACTCTGCAAAACCATAGTGGCAATAAAAACATATTTTATAATATGTAGGATTGGATTTCAAAGTGCAATTTCAACTGCCTACACAAATATGAAGTAAAATCAAATGAACTTTAAACATGATTGTAGAATTTAAAATATTACAATATCTGAAGAAAAGATAATTGTGACATTTCAAAAGATTTTTATAACACATCTGCTGTTTTGATGACTTTTTTCTAAATAATTGCTACAACATAAAAGGTTAGTTTGAAAAATGAAGAACCATAGTAAGAGTAAATTTCTATATTGATGTAGATTTCATATAAAGTTGTTTATCGACATAATCAACATAAGATTTTTTTATTATTGGTATCATAAAATAATCTGTTGGTGACATTTAAAGCATATCATACTGAATATATCATAATATCCTTGTTCACAATCGATCTGTATCAGGTTTACTTTAACATTGACTTGCTTGCAAACAATCAGAAACTACAGCAAAAAAATCAAAAAGCTATTGTGATAGGCTTTTTTAATCTATGGCTTTAGTTCATTTATTGTTTGTTTTTATAACTTTTTCCAGATGAACTTTTTATTGAAATGTCGTGTCTCTGAAAATAAAAGTTCAAGAAAAGCATTATACCTTCAGGAATGAATAGAAGAAATAAGTGTTACAATAATTGATTTTTTATTCTATGTACATGGAATTGTAATTTAAAAAGCATATTTTCTGTCTGATGCTGTTTATTTTCATTTACAGAATGTTGTAGCGAATGATTATAGGTTTGAGGTCGTCAAAGCTTCTATTAAGACAATGAAAGAAGACAATACAAATCGACCTAAAAGAGATAATATTTGGTCACCTGAATAATTGAGGTTAGATAAAAATTGATACAATGTCTTTCCTTCTTGCAAATTACCAAAACAAAAATATTAATTTCTTTCATAAAAAACCTCAATCACTTTAAAAATGCTTGAAACATATGGCTACCTTCTTGTTGTTGAGAAGGTTTGAAAAGGGATATTGCAAGTCAAAAACCTTATTTCTTCATTTTGAGGACTTCGTGATGGTATTACTTTGCCATTTGTTTACATTATTATTATAATATATTTCAAAAATTATATGGTGTATTCGTTTACTAATTCATACGCTATGGTAAAGCTTTATACAACTTTATATAACGAAGCAAGATGCTTACAAATAAATTGTTGTCCCAGGGATATTACAAGCCAAGGGTTATCAGAATCCTGAAAATGTTTTACATCCGTCATCACATTATTTGATTCCTCTGTGTGCAGGATTGTTTAGTTTATATATGACGTCCCATAGTTTCATGTGTCTTTCACAGAATTTTGATTACACTGGTGGCGGGTATAGCTAGCTAAACAGCAGGTGCTTACCTTTCCGGAACACCCGGACCCTTCATTTGTGTATGTTCGTGTTTTAACTTACCTGTAAGTTTTTATTTTTCTTCTCTAATGTGATTCGGACTCGGACATGAATTAGTATGTTTGTTTATGACTAATTATAAAATTGTTTTTGAAAACTGGAAATGTAATTGATGATTCTGTATAACGTCACACTCGATTTTCAAAAGATGTTAAATTTAAGATTACTTATGTTGACGGATGGACATTATTAGATATACATTGTTTGTTCTTCTTGGATATATGTAACTTTTAATATTATTTGACAATGAATTGTTTTAACAAGCATGATATAATAAAATTTCTACAAGCTGTTGCTCACTTGCTTTATATTTCAATGGATTAAGTAGACGTAATCCAGCTAAACAATCCAACATTATTTATTTTTCTTAAATCGTCTTGCAATAGAAAGTAAACATCTCCTTTGTTTTCTTATATACTCATTGAAATGCTCCTTGATTTCTATACGATAATGAACTGATAATGACTTTTCAAAACAAATCTCAGTTGAGTTGAAATAGACAAGCAATCATCATTTGAAATTGTGTTAATATTGATAAGAAGTTTGCACCAGGTGTATCCCATTATTGTCTGTTCCCAGAGCCATATCAAACAAATAAATAATGAAAGAAATCTGAAATATATTTAAAAGAATGTTATACCTTAGAATGATTAAATGAATCCATTTTAAGACGGTATTACATTGTTGTAAAACTGTGTCATGGTAATGCATTTCGCGAATAACGACAAAACGTAACATATATCTCAATTATTATCTGAATGAATATAAAAACAAATGTAGCAGTAACATTTTTTAATTTAGACAAATTTAGAAATTATGTTTAAAATACCAAAATACAATCTCAGTGTGCATTTATATATTTTGAAACTTCAGCAAGTTTGATCCTGCATACTGATGTCGTAGATTACCAATATCGGCAAGGCATAGATTCAATAGTGATTCAATAAGGCATAGTGATTGAGTTTACTTAGGTTTCGAGTTATTTTTCCGCTTTTCTGTCGGTAGAATCGTTAGAAATTTAGAAATATAGCATAAAAATATACTATTGTCTACATTCGCTGCTAACTGGAATTTAAAAGATTAATTAAATTCAATGAAAAATTAAGATATACTCTCTTATGCAAAGTATTTCCTTAGCTAAGTTTGGTAAAATATATTTTGGTCCTTTGGATTTTTTATCCCTTATAGAAAAAGTTTCGTTTCACAACATTGTTCAAAGCACTCCTCAAAGAAATTTTGATCAAAAACGGCCGTCTTACACTGTAACATTACCACAGGTATATTAATATGTAATTAATTATACATATATGGTGTCATCGTTTCTAATGTAGGTGTCACTTGCCATTTTTGTTAATTGAATCATAAAATACGTTCAAAAAATGGTATATGACATGTGTGTACAAGAAAATTCTTAGTTTTTCAAATTAAATAGTAAGTACTGTTTGTCATGATGAACAAGTGTTTCTTTTTTTTTTCTAATATCCTGATTTTAGGGTTACATTTCTCTCTTCATGCTTACGAAATTGTTTAACTTCCCTCCTGTGGCATCAGGTCTCACTACTGATGTGGCACGTGCTTATATTGTCAGTTTTGTTCATTTTTAACTTTACTTTGGATTATGATTTAGAGATGGATTGTAAGCTTTGATTTTATATGAAAAAAAAGACCAACTTTTGATAATAATATCATATTTTTGGTATAAGTTTTTCAATATTGCCAGTGTAAATACACTTTAGGTTGTTCCTGATTGAGGATTGGTTTTATAAAGAAACGTTCCTTTCAAGATATGAGTGGATATTATTTTGCAAACCTAAGGATGTCTAGTTATATCAACAATTCAACATATGCGAGCCATTGTTACCTACTCGATTCAATGTATTTTAAGTAAATGAAAGTTTAAACATTATTTTTTATATTACAACATAAATAAGAAAATATACAAAAATAAAGGTAACTTTGGAACTTGTGAAAAAAACGATGCATTAAATAAAAATTAAACGTACTAATCCAAGGAAGACTTGATTTTCTTCAATTCCCTCAATTTAAAATTTTAACAAACAATCGAAATCTTTTATAAATGATTTATCATGCTTGTCGCCTTTTGTTTGATACACTATATGTTTTGACCAACTATGTGGGTTGTTAACAACACGTTAATTCTGAAATCCACCACTGGGGAATACGTTAAATGGTTTAAAATTTCTAGAGCATTGTGATATACTGAATCAGACTCAATCAAGAGACCGATATTGAGTTAAAGGCACGACCTTTTTTGCACTATAAACCCTCGTCTTTTAATAAGGATTTCTTCCGGTTATATAAGATGTGGAAACATAAATCCACCTCAAATTTCCAAACCTATTGTAAACCCCTTTTCAAGACGAGACTATTGTGTTACATTCCTGGTCACAACTTTTGTTTTGTTTTGGTGATTTCATAGTAAATAACGATTTTTTGCAGTTGCCTGAGGTAAGCAAGTTGAAAACAACGTAAATACTTACTTCTGACCAATTTTTACCTTTACAACAACTAGATCTACTCCGTACTTATATCACATCTCATGGTTTTTGTTCATTGTTTTATAGAATCCTTTAAACATTGAAGAAAAAACAGAAACCGTGTCTTTAACCATATAACACACAATTAGCAATTGTAAAATGTAAATCATTTTGTGGTGGACATAAGTCGTCGTCTTCGATGTGCACGTGATTGCTTCGTTAGCCATTGACAATTGACAATTGCTGTTTACAAGTTGCGTTTTCTCTGGTACCAAAATAAGTCTATTAACTCACAAAATAATATGTGTATTTTTAAAAAATTACTGGTTAACCCCACTTGATTAGAACAAATGTAAACGCATTGCCTTTAACAATTTTGAGATTTCATTGAAAAGAACAATATCTGAATTTGTGTTTTTGAATTGAGGTTTCTTAATCTTATTTTAGAAACATTTCTTGAAGAGATATTATAATTACATTCAAATTAAAAGCATACAAAATAATAAATTACATTCAAGTCAATCAAGTGCTAAAACAGCTTAAGGATAGGAAAATTAAATGAACAGCGAACAAAGTGTTGATTATGATAGATGAAAAATGAATAAAAATGTATTCAATCTCAATGGGAATTAATGCTGTATATTTTTGGAAGCTTTAAGAACACTGTCCTATTTTAAGAAATCAAATTCGATTAACATTGAAACTTTAGATCTTTTTGTAAAGCACTTAAGCAACAATTAATACACTATCACTTTTAGAGATCATTCCTTTATTAGAATCAATAAAATGTATTTATGTTCTAGCAAATACTTTTGCAAAATTTACATGAAATAAAGAAGGGAACGTGAATATGAATTCCCATGACAATAACGTATTTATCAATCAAACATTATTGTCTTATAACTACCATGTATAAATCATCTTAACCATACTTAATATATTTCATCCTTCCTCTGAGCCTCCCTTTATTGTTTTTGTAGTTTTTACTTTTGTTTATCTACGTCTTTTACAGTTATTTGAGATACACAAGGGCGTAATAAATTTCCCTTTCTTGATATTGAATATTTAACATATTCTTTTATTTGAATTGATATCAATCTGAACGTTATGAATTGACTAGATAGAGCTTTAACATCTTGGTATATTGACAATACTGTGGTGTCATTTGCGGCTAAAGAACTTGTACATGACAATACAAAATCAAAAGAAAAACGGAAAACGAACCAACAAAGGATAAAGCCGAGAGAAAATACAATGAATTAATTGATTACACTATCAACTTGTGACGGGTAGTGAAAATAAAATACAGAATGACGAGTTAAATACTTGGTTGTAGCATTTTTATCGAATTGTAGCATATTTACATGATTTATGATTCATTAAAAAATCTGAGAGATTTGTTTCGGGCTATTTTTTGTCCGTGCCTCACTGGTTTAATTTGAAATGTTTATCTGTGAAGCTGTAGATATTCTTACGAACAAGGAAAATGTAATATAAATATTGTATCATCAAAATAAATTGATCATACAAATTTCATTATGATTGCCAGGTGTTGCATCTCATGTAGTTAAGTTATTTAATGTGATTATGTGATATTGACCGGTACGTTTTTGTTGGTTTATAATCCAGATGACTGTGTATATTTCCGACCAACGAATTCAACTTCAGCTTTATTTCCTTTGATTAAAACCATTGTCAACTTCAATCAATTTTAACAATACTCAAGATGTTAATTTAAAACCACTGGGTTCAACGCGATCAAAGGTTGAGAAAAAAAAATGTATTTCTTAAAAAGATACAAGGCATGAGAAATTCTGTTGTCAAGAAGAAGCCATGAATCATGCTGTGATGTATAAAGTGCAATTTATTTTCCAATATCTTACATGCAATTTAAAGATCAAGATTGAGAAAAAAGACTGTCACTAAGTACAAACGTGACATCTTTTATACAAATATACATCAAATACTTGACGCATAACTTAAAACTCAACAAAGGTAGGAATTATTAGTGATTTTCAGTGGTAAACTTTCCTTGAATTTGCCAGAACACAAAAGTTCATTTATTTGTGTATAACAATGTCGTTGTATATAACATATGTCTAAAATAAACTAGAACCAATGCAGTTGAAAACATACATGTGGAGGACACCGATTACGATATTCTAGATTAACAATGATATCAATCAAGTACTGTGACCCGATGACTTAAAACACGTTTTATTACTTTATATCTTTTCAAAAAATATGAAAACATTAGTAGTAGTATTTCAAACAAGAACGCAAAGAATTCTAAGCTATAAGTTTGAAACATCGATATCCATGAAATAATATTTAAGGCACTATAAGTACATATCTGCAATGAAATATCTCAAACAAATGGCTCGGCAATTAAGAGTTCATATCTTTTAGACGGTATAAGAGAATAAGTTGCAAATATAAACAACTATTAAGAACACTGTAATAAAAATGTGATTTATCTGTAGAGACATTATGATACAGTGGCATCCAGTTATTGATGCTTCGCTTACTAATTAAGAACAAATGGTCAATTAAAACAGACGAGAAAAAGTAAATTGTCTATGTTCTCCCCTAGTAGGGTTCTCACCTGATCTGATAGTTTGGTTAAAAAGCAGATGACAGAAGAAATATTGCAAAATATTGAAAAATGTACTTGGTAACAGAAAAACAATCAACTACTCAATCATATTGTTGATTTATTGTTATTAGTTTGAGATTATTTTGTTTGCTAGAATCTTATAGCTGATAAAGAATAAAAAAACACAACTAATCATTTTCATGTAATTTATTATATCCTTCTTAGTTACTACGGCGAATTAAAAATATGTATGCCTATTTCAGAGTTTTGATTGGGACATGATGTCGATTTATTTGTTTTTATTTTTATTTTCAGCTCTGGCTGCAGTTTTCAAATCGTTTCGCCACTTTCTTCTTTAGTGGTACTATTTCGGTTCTAAAGACTTATTTAAAATGACAAATTGCACTTGATTCATATAATATGTCATAAAACATTTGTTAAGATGTTAGATTTTTCTGACATAAAAAACAATTTAGTAATCCCCAAAGATTGTAATCTGTTTTGCCAATTGACTCAACCTGTTGCATAGCAGCTTCTACTTACAAATTGATTGAGTCGTCTGTAGAAAACTTGCAGCACTTCCTGTCAACTCAATCTTCAATTATGGTGTTCTGACACTAAAATGGCACTTAATAATAATTAATAAATGTTATATAACGCATTTGGCAGAATATTAGATTTGTCAGACATGAAGAATGTTCCAAAAAAATTGTAATTTGTTTTGCCAATTGACCTAACCTGTTGCATACTTACACATTGCTTGAGTTGTCTGTTGAGTACTTTCAGCACTTCCTGTCAAATCAGTCATCAATTATGGTGTTCCGAATACTTTTTTTTTAAATGACAATAAAATTGCACCTAATATATAAATATAACATAACGCATTTGTTACTATATCAGATTTTTCAAACATAAAAATTTCCCAAAAAATTGTAATTTGTTATTTCCGAATGACTCAACCTGTTGCATAGCAACTTCAACTTACGATTTGTTTGACGTCTGTTGAGCACTTACAGCACTTCCTGTCAACTTATAAAGGGAAGTAATATAAGATTAAATCAAAATATTTACCTTGATCCATTTGTCTATAAGTGTACGAGTTACGAAGGTAAGTATAATTTTGGTTCTAAAAGTTTAACAAATTAAGGAGTACATTATTTATTTTAACATCACTGTATTATCTAAAGACGATATTTGTTGTTGTTGTTGATAAATGTTGCTTAATGTAGAATCAGCAATTTTCAGCTACTTGCAACAAAAACTACTGTAATAATTTCTATGTATTAATCTATTAACAACTGCGCATCCAGGGCGACTTTATGGTGCTAGCTCACCGAGTCAGTACGCCTCAGATTAGGTAGTCAATCCCCGAGTAGTCACGTTAAACTGACATCAAATAAACCAGAAAAGGCCAATGACAAGGACAATTCACTATCCCACATGTGTTCTGAGCGGGACTCGAACTAACAGCGGCGAGAGACCCTGGATTTGTAGACTGACGTCTTATCAATTAGGCCACCGCGGCCATATTTTGTGAAAAGAAGATCGATTAATGTAACAACGTTTTCAACATAACAAAGACTACTGTTAATAGAATTTTTAATCAACTAAATTATGTTTATTTTTTATTTTCAAACAACTTTTTCATTTGTTTTACCCTTAAGCAGTTATTTGAAAAAAAAATGTTTTTCGTGTCATGTCTAATCAATCACAGGTATACCGCTCCATGTGCAAATCACAATCCTCAAAGCAAAGTAAAAACTGGCAAATTACGCACAACACCTCAACATCCACCATTGAAGTGAACTGCATGCTCGGTGTAACACATTCTGTCAGGCTAGCAGCACATGTCACATATAACAAACCTTTTTTAATAGATGTTTAGTAAAAACTCCGCTAATACACTATGTCAGTCTAAAGTCTGGGAGTTCTATAATTAGTTATCAGATTATCTGTCAATGTGGCCTTTTTTGTTTGTTTCATTAGTTTTTTCTTTTTTATATTGACTGTTGCTAAGTACTTGCATTATAACCAAAACGAGCTTTATGATATTTCTGAAAAGCTTTATATGCGTTTATCATGTTAAACATTAGCGTAGACAATGTATTTTTACTTTCAGGAAATATTAATATTGAGGGATTTATGTTTTATATCAACGCTATTTCATATACCTTTTAAGAAAATAAGGATCATGTGGTGTTCATTAAACGCAATTCAAAGGTCCATAAATGTTAAGAGGCAGTAAATGGTAATATGTCTCAACCTTAATTTGAAGTTTTCAATTTCAATGGAAAGTTCTCCGTTAAATAATAGGATAATAATTCCTTATTGTATAGTATTGATGTTGCATCCTATAATGTTGAGTGTTTATGTTAGATGTACACCGTAGGTAATTAAGGTCTTATACTCTATACAAAATATACTTTTAAAAAATCATAAGACTATTATTACCTTAAAGGCTTTAGTAATGATTTTGTAAGTTTGAATCATATATCGAAGATTTCTGCTACTTATAATTGTTCAAGAGCTGAAATTCTTTCCAACAGTTGGGGAGATTCATTGATTTTCTGACAAATAATCTACCATCTAAAAGCAATTGATTTATCCTTCACGAGAACACGGCCTCACTTACCTGGTGAAAGTGCAAGTACAATTTCATGTGTCAGTTGCAAAGATTGTACTTTGTTTTGGGATTGTGATTTGGACATAGATTGGTATGTTTGTTTTTAAAGTACTCTATCTGACTGCGGGAAGGTTTATTTGCAATTGCAATATCTCATATACATGGGTGTATGTATAAAAAGAGGTTGCATTTTGACTATGCATTTGATTGACATTTGTTGTTGCAGGCTAGACACTTTGTGTTATCACATACGATACACTACTATTATAGTTTTTTTAAATAAATGAATACAATATAATATTTTCTCAAATAGCATAAAGTGTAAAGATTATTTTCAAATTCGCGTACCTATAGATTTCTGTTAGTAAAAAAATGGTCGGTTAGATATGCTTTTTCCGTCTGTTTTATTGTTTAAAGTTGTTTTCACCATTGACTTGTATTTCTTTGCACCATTAGTCGCATTGTCTATTGCTAAGTACATGTCTTTGGTTCATTTTTCTTCTATTGAAACTTGTTTCTTAAAAAGCCTAGGCTTGTCAAGGCCCTCAGAAAGTTTTATGGCCGTCATCACAGTACTGTTGATAAGTTTGATGTCTCTGTGTTCAGGATTGCCCTGAATATATTTGACACCCCTTAGTTCCATGTTTTCACACAATTTTGATTACACACGTGGCGGGTGCTAAACAGGAGGTGCTTACCCTTCTGGAGCACCCGACCTCAATTCCCTGGTGGAAGTTCACGTTTCTAATCTGACTTGTCAGTTCCAAAGTTTTTACTTTCTTTCTGGATCGTGATTTAGACATGGAGTAGTATGTTTATTTTTGATTAGATAATATATTGTATCATTACTTAACTGTTTTAGCTTGTAGTCCGAGAAGACCGTTTCGGAATAAAACTCGCCATGAGTAGTGCTTTCACTATATTTAAAGAAAAGGAAATGAGGTAAAAAATGTATTTTACCAAAACCAACAGAGCAAATACTTCACACGATTAATCATAGCCTAGAATTTTGAAGAATTTAAGAATCAAAAAAGCGTATATATATAATTAATGGGGTCAATGACATCAGTGACTGTATTGATCGTTTCTAATGTGGATGACTCTGGTGCTGCATGATAGGTAATTGTTATAATTACTTTGGATCTGTTCATACTTCATGCGCTGAATACCAATGGTTTCATCATCAATATTTTGTATGTGCTACATTAGTGTACGTAAATGGGTTCAATTAAGCGCGTTAGTGCCATTTACTACATTTCCTTGTCCTATAGCACTTCATAGACACGAAAATACAACTTCTACCTTTAGTGTTAACGAAATTTAGATAACCAAGATTCATTAACGACCTCAAGATATATCCATTGTCCTAGAATTTAATATAAGTTTAATTGAATATGACTGCACTATAATCTGCTGTGAATGTATATAAAATTATTAAAGAAAGCGGAGCAGATATATAAAACTCTGTATTTGTTGACATTATATTATCTATTATAGATATATACAAGATCTTCTCTCTCTTATTCTAACTTATGAAAATATACAAATGCCATCTATCCGAATGCTTTTAAAAAGGGGCTGAATCCAACAAGTTTTGGTTTGTATTTGTAGTTATAATTTGGACACCTTCGAAACAATACATTTGAAGCTATGTGACAAACGTGGCGACTTCTGTCTTTCTATTGTCAAATTCCCTTACAACAATAAGCCTGCTGCCTATAGGGTACATGTATTTAATCGTTGTCTTAGGAATATTGCAAGCCAATGTCTATAAGATGATGGGAAATGTTTAATGGCCGTCGTAACAATATTGTTGATAAGTAAGTTGGATTTGTATCCAATATTTTCCTGGTAATATTTGGCTTCGCAAAGTTCTTTCATATACAATTTTGATTTCATACGTTGTGTGTGTAACTAGGCAAACCGAATGGAATACAAGCGGCGTTTAAGTGCTTATGTTCGAAATATTACAGTTATTTTGTATGTTTTTGTATTCAAATACTTTGTGTCTAAAAGTATGCTTGCATGGTTACATTGTTAGCATGAACAGTAAATGTAAACATACTCTTTATGATATACTCGTAAATTGAAATAATCTTGGCATTAATAAAAAATTATTCTTTATTGTTGTCAGGAATATGGACGACAACAATATATCATTTTAAGCATTCATACTTTCGCAATTTTTTTGAAAGAGATTTGTTATACTAGAAAATCACATGTTGAACATGTGGAGCTAAGTAGGCCACAGCTGGTAACAATTGATCAGTTAACAATTAAATCATACTATTAATAATGTAGATGTTGTCTGTTGTATCTATGAATACCAGTTATATTGTAAGATTCCAAAAAAAGCAGCCGTTCTGGGTTTTCCTTGCCTGTAGATTATTACACTTATCTTCAGTACTACTGAACTAGCAAGACTAGAGGCATTAGATTTACTCTTGAAGACATCTAAGATTATTAAATATATTACAGTGACACCTGCGTTTAACGTGTTTTTTTTTGCCCCTAACCCTCTGAAATAGTTGTAATTTTTAGATTCCAATAAATAAATAAATAAATAAATAAATAAAGTCGACATAAGCTGATAACTGTCGCTGCTATGTAAAAACCCTATTATTATCAAAATTTATCAATCATATAAAATTACTTGCAAAACTACTTAAACAATATGTTTTGGAAAATACTGTACTCGCGAAAATTGCCTTTTCAGTGTCTCTACTGATTATGACGTCACTGAAACGTCAAAACTGTAACCATGTCAATCTTATGTTAAACCTATTTGTCAATGTGAAGTTAAAAAAATTATTTTTTTCTACAGCAGTGTTAGAGTTATTAATGAATTAGTGAAAAATGTTCTGTTATTTGGCTTTTATAAAAATATTTGTAACAGCGGCTAATCCACTAAATTCCGAAAAGAATATTTCGATGTTCACGTCTTCGCGGTGTTCTATTCCGTTACGTTGAATTTGTTCTTCCCTGTAAATCGAGATTCGGAGAGAGAATAGGTAATTTGAGATAACGATACCGTTGATTCAACAGGTAAAGAAACTTAAGTTGTATTTTTACGGCAGGAAATTTTTTTTGTGATTACATTCCCCACAAGTTGTTTTAACAATTGCAAACCCAAGCGTTATTTATAGGTGCAGTTATTTCGCAATGCCATTGGGCTCCCACGGACACAGCCACTCATCAAAGAAGAGAATTTATATAAAGTTCGACCCATGTCGAAGCACCGGGCGTATATAAAATTAAATGACCGGAGTAGTAGACAATAGTTTTGGTAGAAACTAAAATTTATACGATATAATATTAATAAATATTGCAATGAATGTATATGTTTGTGTATTAAAAACTATGTTCTAAATTGGATTTAATATACTTTTCTGGAAATGCACTGTAATAAACTGATACTACCAATCAAGTCTTTAAGGCATCGGTTCTGATTACTTTGCCGAAAAAGACAAGTTATTCGTTTAAATGCTAGCAATTATTGATTTATTTGGCTATACCGGAAATATAATATAAATGTTTGTATAGACAAATTTGATGTATATTAAATTATCCATGATGCAAGTTTGTAATCTTTAATTATCACGTATAACCTTGGTACATGATTTACATTAGATTCGATTATCTACAACATTTCTTCTTGATTAAATGATTCAGACGTACTCAATGTATGTACACATAAAACCTAAAACAACTTTCAAGTTACTTAAGGGCAGTCTAAATTAGGTGTCGTACTAATATTGGTGGAAACACTGGTTTTTATACACAATTATGTCCAGTAAACACAATTTAGATATACTGTTAATGGCATACCATACATTCCTATGATAATTTTTAAAATATATGAATGGAAAAACATATTTTCTCAAACAGCATATAGTGTAAGAATCCATTTGCTTTTTTAATTTTTAAATTCGCGTATCTATAGATTTTTGTTTGTTAAGAAAATGGTCGGTTGAATATGTTGTTCTCGTCTGTTTAATTGGTTTGGTTGTTTTCATCATTCACTTGTATCACACACTTGGTTGCATTGGCACTAACCTGTTTTAGTTTGCAGAACGAGAAAACCGTTTCGGAATAAAACTCGCCATGAGTAGTGCTTAGACCGTTTTTAAAGAAAATGAAATGAAAAACAATTGTTGAACCAAATTGTATTTTAACAATACCACTTCCGGAGCACCCAGCCTCACTTCCCTGGTGGAAGTTCACGAGTCTAATCTGACTTGTCAGTTTCAAAGTTTTTACTTTGCTTCTGTAATGAAAATACGGACATGGATTAGTGTGTTTGTTTTTGATGTATAGATGATGAGGTCAATGACATCTGTCACTGTAATAATCATTCCTAATGTGGATGACTCTGAAGCTGCATGATAGGTAATTGTTATAGTTACTTTGGATCTGTTCATACTTTATGCGCTGAATACCAATTATTTCATTATCAATATTTTGTATGTGCTACATCAGTGTACGTTAATGGGTTCGATTAAGCGCGTTAGTGTCATACCACATCTTATCCTATAGCAATTCATAGACACAAAAGGTTCAACTTCTACTTTTAGTATTATCAGTTTTACAAAATGCTTCTTCTGTCACAATCACCAAAACAAAATTTAGTTAACCAAGGTTCATTGACGAACTCATTGTCCTAGAATTAAATATAAGTTTGATTGAATATTAGTTACATTGTAAGGTTGTTGTTATTTATATATATCACTGCACTATTATCTGCTGTGAATGCATATAAAATGATTAAAGAAAGCGGAACAAATATAAAATGAATCTGTATTTGCTGACCATTATATTATCTTTAATAGATATTATAAGGCCTTCTCTCTCTTATCTTAAGTTTTGAAGATATACAAATGTCATTTATTCATATGCGATTAAAAAAGGGGTGATTCGAACAAGCTCTGCTTCATATTTGGAGTTATAATTTGGATATCTTAGAAAGGCTACATTTGAAGCTATATGAGCCCGTCCAAGTTGAAACGTCCGTTTCGCCAAATTTTGACATTTTCAGATTTTGTTAGATTTTAATGGAACATTTCATGGCCTTTTAATGATATATGACATTCCCTACTTTCCAAGCGTAAAATGTATGTATTTTGGTCAATAAAAAAGGGGTGTTTGTTGCCATTTTACATTTTTTGCCGCCATAACGTCATGAACAACGTGCCTAATTTTAGAGTTTTGTGATAAAAATTGATTTATAAAAATTGCTAACGGGTACCTACGTCTCTTGTAACGTATCTTATATAACCAATGATTTACGTTAATAAGCGTCTATAGTTCGAGCAAAAACATCGGTATTTTTGTCAAAGAGACAGCAAGGTAACAACCTATTTTGCCTCGAGTTGAGCAACTTTTTCCTGCGAATTCATTCTATGAATGTAAAAAAAAATCTTTGGAAGTGAAAACTTAGTATTACCAGATACGAAAAAAAGATGACGACATTGTTAAATTGATTGATTAAATGGGGTTTTACGTCTCCGTCAAGAATATTTCACTTATATCGAGAAGTCAAAAGCTTTATGTAAAATGGCTGAATTTTTTTGCAGTGCGCTCAGGGAAATGTGCAGGGAGGGTCTTCCGTGACATAGGGCATCGGATTTCCTAATCTCTTCCGAAGAACCTTGTGACTTTCATTTTAAAAGGCCGAATGCTTGGCGAAACAGTCGCTGCCTATTATCAAGCCTTGTCAGAGCCTGCAGGGGTTCGAATCCACGACTTCCCGCAAACGGAACAATATTGAGAAATGATTGTATGTGAAAAACTAAGGATGAGAGCCGAGAGTCGAAGGACTGGTTGTCTTGATACCGACTTACGGATTGTGGCGTCTTTTATCGCCTGCGCTCTTGATTGAATCCCACTGAGGCAGATCCTAGTTCGAAAAAGATTTTGTTATTTTGCGTTACTGAAGATTCACGACGGCTTATTCCACCAACACCACCTCCCCTTACAGAACTGGCTAGTTATATTATAATAATAGTTTATTTGCATAAAGTATTAACAACTTGTAGCAATAATTCAAAAATATATATAGAATAAAGATAGCGGCAGAATACAATTAACCTCAAATACATATAATAGGTACAGTGTGTTGTACTTGATTAAACTGTTGATTATAATTTTTTCTTAATTTAAGGGCATGAAATAAATATTTTGATAAATTCAATATAAGAGACTCTGAATTACAAATAATAAGATTATAAAGTTTATATATACTAGGCCAATGGTTATAATATTTTGGTAAAAACTGTTTCCTTATTTCTCGATATAGTGGACATATGAGTATAAAATGATATTCGTCTTCTAAAAAATTCATGTTGCAGCATCTACAAATTCTCTGCTCTCTCGGAATATTAAGGTATCTACCTGATTCTATAGATAATTTCAAAGAGCCACATCTAAGTTGTGCTATTAAAGAAGAATGGTCTGTACACAATAGGTCTAAATACGATTCAAATTTAAAATTACGTTTGACATTTTGGTATAACAATAACTTTGGTTTGGTACTAATAGAATAATGCCAGTGTTGAATGTATTGGTCATGTAAACGTTGTATTAATAATTCCACACTTATGAAATTTAGGTTTTGACAATTCCAAAATTCTGGAAATCCGAGACTACATATAAGATTTTTTACATTATACATCCAGTTCATTTTACCATTGTTAGCATCAAACAATAATACACTATAAATCTTAAAAATTATACTATCATGGTTTTGTAAAATCTTAAACCAGTATTTAATAATACGTTCTTGTCGTTTGATAAACATAGGATAACGACCCAGTTCGCCAAGCATTGCGTCAACAGGCGTAGATTTACTAACATTAAGAACATTTCTGCAAAATTTATTATGAATAATATCGATATTTTCAGATTTGTGAAAGCCCCAGATTTCTGATGCATAACAAAGTATTGATACACACATAGAATCATACAACTCACATTTTTGTTTCACGGACATGGGAAAATTACTGAACACTTTAAATAAACTAAATAATGCATTAGAACCCTGCTCAGCAAGACGTCGTTGTGTATGAATAAATTTTCCATTTCTATGCAATACCACTCCTAGATATACGTAAGATTCGACGTTTTCCAATTTATCGGTGCCATAAAGCCAGGTGTAATTATATTTTCGCCATCCATTTTGAAAAACGACAGTTTTTGTTTTATCAATATTAACTTCGATGTTCCATTTGTTGCAATAAACAAATTTGTCTAAAAGAGTCTGTAGGGAATCTGGTGTTTTAGAAAATAGAACCGTATCGTCAGCAAATAATAAGAGATATAGAAGATATCCATCAATGTCGATGATGCTGTTATTATTGGTATATAAGTCCAACATTAAGTCATTAATGAAAAATAAAAACATTAAAGGTGATAGAGGTTCACCTTGTTTCACTCCAATAAAATTCTGAAAAAATTCTGAACTTTGTCCGTTTGACTTTACACAAATATTCACTAAATTATATATAGATTTTAACATGCAAATCATTCGGCTGCTGCAACCATTACGGATAAGTTTATACCACAGATAACGTCTATCTACACGGTCAAAGGCTTTTTTAAAGTCTATGAATGCACAGTAGAGTTTATCCTTTTTGTTAAGAGTGTTTGAAATAAGTCCATGAAGAACAAAAAATTGCGTCTTGTGTCGATTTTCCAGGTCTAAATCCAAATTGTGTGTCGCAAAGTAATTCATTCGATTCAGCCCATGCTAACAGTCTGGAGTTAATCAAACTGGTGACTAAAGTTATTGGTCTATAATTATTGGGGTCCATTGAGTTTCCCTTTTTCGGTACAGGAATAACAATCCCGGAAGTCCAAGAAATCGGAAATTTACATGTTTCTAGAATATAGTTAAATAGTTTACAAAGAACTGGTGCAAGAAGATCAGAAACAACTATAAACATTTCTGGAGTAAGTTCATCCGTTCCAGGGCTTTTTCCACGTTATAAGTTATAAGAGAATACTATTAACTACACGGGGATTGGTTAATCGTGTGTTTTTATTTAAATTTGACGAAAAACAGTTTTTCTGGATACAGAATTTTGCCTGATTTTAAATTACATGTAAAATGTAGATTAATTAACAAATATATCAGGTTCCATATGGACCCAAGATCTCTAAATATTTTGTTATTTACACAGAATCTCCAAAACTTTATACCTTATAGATTTTAGGTTCTCTCAAATAAATAATAAATAATAAATAAATAAATAATAAATAAATAAATAAATAATAAAATAAATGAGTAAATAAAGTCGACACAAGCTGAAAACTGCTTGAATATTGAAGTTTTCGAGATTCGGTATAATAATAATTGTTAAATATGTATCAATCGAAAAAAAGAATAATCTGGTCCTAATGCAAGATGGCAAGTTTGAAATTTCTGCATGTTGATCCATTTGTCAAAAACTTGACAAACGGTTAATTTTACAGGATTTTAATCCAAGATCACGAATTCATATTCTGTGCCTGTACGGGGCTTAATTCATACCTTATATTTTATCATTTCAAAAATGCATCGCAGGTTTGAAGGGATTTTATCCTAAATGGGCCGACTTGGTTTATTTAAAACAAATTTCTAAATATTCTTATACTTATAATTTTAAAAAAGTAATAGTATTACTAGTATAATTTATGTTTTAGATTTTTGCTCGGACAAATGTGTATTTTTTTGCATTTCTTTGTGCAAATCCATCTTCATTTTATTATGTGTTAAAATGAGGGGTATTTTCCGCTTTTGTTATTTGTTTTCAAATCAAGTTTCGATGCTCAACCTTTCGGAGAGATTAAAACTTGTCATGCATGTATTACATATAATTGATGTTATACTATAAGCTTAGTAAATCTGTAGGACAGGGGTTCAAATCTGAATAGCTATATGCATTACATGTATTTATTTAATTTGTAATATTCCTTTAAATTTGTCTTTTTTACAAATCTGTATTTTTATGTTCTTTCCTTTGAAAACACACTCATTCCTTTACGTCAAGCCACTGGTAATATCAATTTGATTACACTGATCACCTCCGTCAATTCTAAGTGAACCGTGATGCTAATCAATACTTTATCACTTATCGTATAAAGATGAAAAATGAAAACTATGGCTTTTAAAATTTACAAATCGTTATTCTCAAATACATGAAAATGCTACATTGTATGGTAGCTTGTGACGTCATGTTGTTTACATTTGCCCCTCAAAACACAATATTCAGAAACGAAACTTTGTTATCATAGCCGAGGAACCCATTTCATTCTTAAATCACAGGGAATATTCTCAGAAACATATCAATCGCACATAACAACACTCAAAAGAATGTGTATAGTTTAATAGTTCTTCACCTGAGACAATTGGGCTTTGATTTACTGTTGAATTTGTACTGTTTTAATTTTACTCCATTTTATATTACCCCATTGAAATATTATTATCATTCTGTGATTTACAATTAGGTGTTCTCTGCTATTTTGGATCAAAATAAACCTTTCCGAGTAAGCCTACTGAAGTTATTTTTTCAATAGTTGAGTCATTTTGCGCAGCGAAACACACTTTCGTCTCCCGAACTTTCGACGTCATCTTCTCCGCTTACGCCACAATGCACATAACGGACGTTTCTACGTATATGACGAACTTCTATCTTTCTATTGTCAAATTCCTTTATAACAATATACCTGCTGTCTATAGGGTTTATGTATAAATGTTGTTGTCTTAGGAATATTGCAAGCCAATGTCTATCAGATCATGGGGAATGTTTTATGGCCGTCGTAACAATATTGTTGATAAGTATAATGTATCCAAAAATATTTATGGTAATATTTAACGTCGCATAGTTCTTTCATATACAATTTCACACGTTGCGGGTGTAGCTAGGTTAGTTATCAAAATGGAATCAAAGCGATGTTTAAGTGATTATGTTCAAAATGCTACAGTTATTTAGTATTTTTTTGTAGTCAATTTTTTTTATCAAACAGTAAAAAGTATGCTTACGTGGTATATACATTGTTAGCATGAACAGTAAACGTAAACATACTCTTTATGATATACTCGTAAATTGAAATAATCTTGGCATTAATAGAAAATTATACTTTATTGCTGTAACAAATATGGACGTCAACAATATAACAACTTAAACATCCATATTCGCAAATGGTTTCAAAGAGACTTCTTATACTAGAAAATCACATGTTAAACATGT
The DNA here is from genome assembly GCA_021292105.1 of Anadara kagoshimensis. Lineage (NCBI taxonomy): Eukaryota > Metazoa > Mollusca > Bivalvia > Arcoida > Arcidae > Anadara > Anadara kagoshimensis. Next base: position 63,105,700 of record CM037861.1, on the reverse strand, counting down.
GCAAATAAGGAGGCCACAGCTTCTAACAATTAATCAGTTTACAATTAAATCATACTACAATAATGTAGATGTTGTCTGGTGTATCGATGAATACCAGTTATATTGTAAGATTGCAAAAAAGCAGCCGTTCTGGTTTTCTCTTTTGCCTGTAGGTTATTACACTTATCTTCAGTACTACTGTACTTGCAAGACTAGAAGCATTAGACTTACTCCTGAAGACATCTAAGATAGTGAAATATATCGCAGTGACACCTGCATTTACATGTTTTTTGCACTGAGCCCTCTGAAATAGTTGTAATTTTTAGATTTTAAATAAATAAATAAATAAATAAATAAATAAAAAAAATAAATAAATAAATAAATAAATAAATAAATAAAACGCCAAAACTGTAAGCATGTCAATTTTGTTGAACCCATTTATCAGTGTGAAGTTTAAAATTGATTCCGCAAACAAAATGTCGATGCTCAAGATATTCTATTCCGTTACGTCAATTTTGTTCTTCCCTGTAAATCGAGATTCGAAGAGAGAATAGGTAATTTGAGGTAACGATACCGTTGATTCAACAGGTAAGAAAAAGTATTTGTGATTATATTACCCACAAGTTGTTTTCTCAATTGAAAACCGAAGCGTTATTTATAGGTGCAGTCATTTCGCAATGTCATTGAGGCTCCCATAGACACTGCGTCCCATCAGATGAGAAAATTTACATAATGTTTTACCCGGAGCACCGGGCTGATATACGATTATATGACCGTTAAAGTTAAAGTTAAAGTCTGTCCCGAGCCATTAGGCCCATCAGGCCGGAGCTTATCCCGGTTTCGGTGGCGTTAAGCGACTGAGAGTACAAGACTCTCCCCTGAATGGGACGCCGGTCCATCGCAGGGTTAACCCCCAGCATTTTGCTGGTACTCATTTATTTTTCAGCTGAGTGAACTGGAACAACGTGAAATTAAGTGTCTTGCTCAAGGACACAACACATCGCCCGGTCCAGGGATCGAACCCACGACCTTCGAATCATGACCGTAGTAGTAAACAATAGTTGCCGATAGAAACTAAAATTTATGAGAAATAATATTGATGAATATTGCAATGAATGTATAATTCTGGTGTATTAAAAACTATGTTCTAAATTGGATTGATAATACGTTTCTGGAAATGCAATGTAATACACTGAGACAAAAAGCTACCAATCCAGTCTTAATGGCATCAGTTCCGATTACTTTGCCGAAAAAGACATATTCTTGTTTAACGGTAGCAATTATTGATTAATTCTGCTATACCGGAAATATAATATAAATGTTTGTATATATATTTAAGGGATAAAAATTTGATGTAAATTAAATTATCCATGATGCAAATTTGTAATCTTTAATTATCACGTATAACCTTGGTACATGATTTACCTAAGATTCGATTATCTACAACATTTCTTCTTGATTAAATGATTCAGACTTACTCAATGTATGTACACATAGAACCTAAAACAACTTTCAAGTTACTTAAGGGCAGTCTAAATTAGGTGTCGTACTAATATTGATGGAAACACTGATTTTCTTATACAACACAATTGTGTCGGGTAAACACAATCAGGATACACTGTATATGGAGAAACAGAGTCGTTGATGTATACAATTGCTCCCCTTTATTTCGGTATTTTTGTAGAATTTTAAAATAAAGTCTTTTAATTTCTAAAGAATAAGGCACATTTTTCGGTATGTTTGTGTTTTATTTCCTATTATTGTTTTACATTTAAACTAAATTAAAGTATCTTAAATCAAATAAAAACTGATGTAGAACTAACTGTGAAAAAACAAAAACTATTTTATTAAACATTGCAGAATATTTAATTTTTACATTTTTCATGTCAAATCTCCGAATGCTAACTGCATGTTGAAAATTAAATTTTATTTCTTGCATTACTCTTGCCTATTGCGTCTAGATAATATTTTGAAAAGTGCGGTTTTTTTGCCACAACATTTTTGTTTTGAGTCGATATTTGATTTTGTAATCCCAATACAAATTTTAGTAAAGTTTAAGAGTAAATGAACTCTTTCGCTATCGTCGGATTAAAAGTTATATATTATTATAAGGGTTTAAGATGTTTTTTTTAAATTTTATATCCAATAAATATTCTAGACGAAATACTTTTTTTTAATAAAAAAAATCATGTAATTATATGACAACATATCAATATCTCATCAAGAACACATTCAAGTCATTATAACGTGACTGAATAGACTTCATATTTATTTGAAATATTCGAGTAAACTTGAATATACAATATTAGGTTCTTTTATTAAAAAAATAATAATCCGATTACCTCTCTTAATCTACTCTGTAATACACTGAGAGTTTTCTTAATGTATTAGGAACCCTGTATCTAGTTTCCGATTAATATATATTCTTAATATTTCAAAATTAGGGTAACGTTAACATGTCTGATTCTTTTTCTTCCAACTACAAAGCGAAACTACTTATTAAGTATCAACGCGTTAAGAGACTTGATGTATGTTTGCTTGTAACTTTAACTGCAAACATAGCGATCCATGTTGAAAATTCATTACAATCTCAAAGTAAAATATACAGAAATAATATCAAATCATTTGAAATGATATCAAATTGAATGCATTGTTAAAATAAGGTTGAAAAATATTTATATTTTTTCATTAGGCTATTTAAAACATGTCTATACATGTGCGGACACGCTTAGTTCACAATAATACAGAAGGAAACAATGTATGATTAATACTATATACTGTTTCTGAAATGATATTATAATCTTGTACTTTAGATATATTGTATAATATTTATAAAAATGAAAATAAAGCTGCCTTAAAAACTCATAGAGACTAATCGCTGTTGCTTGCATTCGTATTATTGTTTTTATTTTGAAGTTCGAATTATGACAGTGGGACAATGTTTTTCTTTGACATACAGGAGTGTCATTTAAAATGCTAAATGCTGAATCTTAATACATCAAACACAAAATGTTATGAGACTGGTATAATATGTAATTAAAACCCCTAAGCCGGTATCTCTACTGGTGGCTTGTAACTCGAGGATATCACAAACTCAGTAGGCAATAATTGTGTTTTATTGTTAGAAATATACTATTGTCTAAATTTGCTGCAAGTGAAAATTCGAAATTCCTCAAAAACTTAGGTGAACGCCCTCATGCAAAGTATTTCCATAGCTGATTTTGGTAACATATATTTTGGTTCTTTGGGTTTCTTTTTAACATCTTGTAAAAAAAGTTTTGGTTTCACAATTTTGGTCCAAGCATTACTGATGATTTTATTCGACCGTCTAGTGCTGGAAAATTAAGGTATAATATGTAATTATAAAACCAGTTTTTACATTTAAAAAAAATTCTCTTCAATTTAAACTCTGAAAAACAAATCAACCATAGATATAGACTATGTTAACCCATAAACATGTGTGCCAGATATTTATCATCATATATTTCTGAAGAATATTATACAATTTAATGGAAATAAACAAGTCATGGTTTCCTTTGACGGCTTTTTAAATTTTCTAGTTTTTAAAACAAAAGTCATGTTCATGTGTTTCTAGATGTTAATTTGTATCGAAAGTCTATTACAAGTTGAAACGTTTGAATATGACACATTCTAGTAGAAGACCGATTTAACAATTGCCACAACAATCTGATTACAAAAATAGTATTGAGACAGGAATATTGCAACCCTAAATATTCATTGTCATCAAAATGTTGTTGATAGGTATGGCGCCCGTGGTCCCCTACCTGGCTTTCCTGGTGGAAGGTCGTCTGTTAAGTTACATTTGCAAGGTTTCAAAGCTTTTTTCATCGGTTTTTTGAAATGTTATCAGGACATGGATCAGTATGTTTGTGGTTGATGCTTAATATCGAGTTAGACAAAACAGTCACAAATACCTCGACCTTATTTGGAATGTTAGAACTATATAAGTAGGAAGTATTTACTCTTGGATTGTGAACATGCAAAGGTATGTTTGTTTTTTATTTGAAGAAAGCCAGATATCATTACAAAAAGACTAATTGACTGCTCAAAACCTAGTAAAGACCAAATATATAAGAATAATCAATATGAAGAAAAAATTAACTTTTTTTTTTGCCTAGACTTATATTCACAACTACCAGTTTTTAGCTCCTCTAAAGTAATTGTCGGCGTGTTTTAAATATCCACATAAATGTTATTTTAGCAGATATAGAGATAAATGAGATGATGATATTCAATAGGAGAATACAGCACAATTTTACCAGGAAATGTCAATCATATGGCTTGCTCTGTAAGTTTAAATCATTCAAAGGAAAATGCTCTTTTTATAGAACTTGCTTTATTAATTTGTCGACAACAATTTAAATACAAATATAAGGTTGTATACAAAATTACAGAAAATACGTGTAATACTCTCTGAATGAAATTATTATATAAAAAGCAAATATAGCATAATGCAGTACAAGTACTTAAAGAATTATAAATAAAAAAACAAATATACTGATCTATGCCCAAACCACAATCCCAAAAGCGAAGCCAACACTTTGAAATGTTAAATACGTGTATCTCTACCAGGGAAGTGATACTGGAGGTCTAAAATGGTAACTCCTCCTATCTAGCTATTTCCGAAACGTATGAAATCATAGTTAGGTATAGAAGAAACATGGGACAACGTTAACTTAACGGTACGTTTAATATATATAGAATAATTTTGGATACAGACACACCATACATATCTACATGGTCTTCATAAACAGGCTTTGATCAACAATTAATATTTAAGCAGATTGATCCACTGTATTAAATCGGAACAAGGTCTGCCATATCGTATTTACTGTGAAACAGACGTACTAATATGCATTAACACATTTTAAGCAATAGAATGGATGCATTGTTATCATAAAAACCTAACAACAAGTTTAGTTCCAAATGCATGCAGTGATGTGAAGTGAAGTGGAGTGGAGTGGAGCAATTGTGTTTACGGTGCAGTAAACAAACGTTCTTTCATTTGGTGGTCAGCTCTGGAATGATGTTAGAAGAAACCAATGTGAAAGAAGAAAATCACCAATCTTCACCAAACTGACAACTTTTCTTACTAGGAACTGCCTCTGTGGGATTCTAATGTAGGCGGGTGTTTCTATGATCTGTAAGCTGGATATAAACCACTTTGACATCGGGATTCTCACAATTAATACCGTCATCAGAGTATTGTTGATAAGTATGGGTTCTTTGTGTTCAGGATTTCCCTAGATATATTTGACATCGCCATAGTTCCTTGTTCCTTTCACTCTCAACATACGGGCTGGGTGTAGCTAGCTAAACAGGTAGTGCTTCCACTTCTGGAGCACCCGGATTCACTTCCCTGTTGGAAGTTCATGTGTTTAACCTAACGTGTGAGTTGCAATGTTTTACCTTTGCATTATATGGATTGTAATTTGGATATGGGTTGATATGTTTGTCATGAAAAGCTGCGACATATGCGTAAAGTTTCTGTTATTGCATATGCACATTTATATACACGATAATTCGTACAAAACCACATGAATAAAACATGTAGCATATTTCCAAACGAGTGAAAATGATCAAACTAATTAGTCTGAATACTTCAAAGTCTGCCAAAAGGGCGAACGTATGTATATAATTAGTTAAAGTGAACAGTATCTCATTTAGAAAAATATTGACAAACCTATTTTTATCATCTCGATTCTTTGAAATAATTATAGGCTTTTGTATGAAATACCAATATAAACCCTTACTATGCAGAGATAAATATATATTAGACATCAGATTGTGATAATTGAATAAGTAATATGAGATTGAGCAGTACATTTGTTAAGACTTTCCTTAGTAGAGCATTTTTTTTTATTTTTCCAGTATCTTATTCTATTGATACAAATTAAAAAAGTCTATCCCGAGCCATTAGGCCCATCAGGCCGGAGCTTATCCCGGTTTCGGTGGCGTTAAGCGACTGAGAGTACAAGACTCTCCCCTGAATGGGACGCCGGTCCATCGCAGGGTTAACCCCCAGCATTTTGCTGGTACTCATTTATTTTTCAGCTGAGTGAACTGGAACAACGTGAAAATTAAGTGTCTTGCTCAAGGACACAACACATCGCCCGGTCTAGGGATCGAACCCACGACCTTCGAATCATGAGTCCAACGCCTTAACCACTAGGCCACGCGCTTCCACATTGATACAAATTGTTCCAAGTTAATTATGATTTGATTAACTGTTCAGCATGCACTATGTCTAAACTCATCGAACGAAGAATAAGGTAAGATTAATAGATAGAGTTTGCCAAAAAACAAAACATAAAAAACTTATCCCATTCCAATTTTTATCCAGTGATCAACAAAAACGAACATTTATAATACAAAAAAGAAATTTGCAAGTGTCAAAATGATATTTTCAATTGAAACAAAACAAGTGAAATTTGCAATTGAAAAAAAGTCTTAAACATTCAATATAGATTTGTGTAGCAAATACAATAATAATAATAATAATTATAATAATAATGAAAATTAAAAAAATACCAAACACACCAATCAAAAACGATTTTACTAATTACATTATGCCAGTGTTGTGTTTCTTTTACAACACAAGACGGTGGCCGTTTCAAAACACCTAAGATGTAGTGCTTGGACCACAATTGTAAAACTAAAATGTTTCAAGGGATTGACAAAATATCCTTACGACCACAAATGTCGTTAACCAAGTTTTTTTTTTTTTTTTTTTTTTTTTTTTTTTTTTTTTTTTTTTTTTTCTAACAGATCCAATCAAATATTTTTTTTATAATGTTTTTATTTTGTGACATAAATACATACATATACAATAACAATCACCAAACTTTATCTATTAACTAATACATGTACTTTAATTACATAATTACAATTACTTAAATACTACATGAAAAGTTGCGTATATACTAATTAAAACATTACTAAGTATAAGACAGGGAGTTAAAGATTATGAAAAAAAAATTTCTGTAAATTGCAGCCAGTATTTCCTAAAAAGTTCATGTTTTTGACTTTTTAACATTATGTCTTTTTCTAAAAGCAAATTGTATCTTATATAAGCTTTAAGACTACAAAAATTGAGTGTCTTGTTATTTAATTTTGCCTGATAAATGTAAAATCTAGTTATTAATATTATGAAATTTAAAGGTTTGTATTTCTGAATAATCTTTGGAATTCCAAATAAAGCAACTTTAGGGTCCATTTCGAAAGGTTCACTTATATTGATATTGACGAAATCTTCAAGACAATTCCATAGATCGACTACTAATCCACACTCACAAAAAAGATGAAAAATAGTTTCGGGTTCTCTTTTACAAAAAGAGCATTTATCATTCGTTTGTATACCGATTTTTTTCAAAAATGAATTAACTCCCAATATTTTTTTGTTAATTCTATATTGAAACCACTGGAGAGATGTATTACGATGTTATGTAAAAAGGGAGGTAATAAATCTTTCTTATTTCTTTTGATTCTAAGTTGAATGTATTCGACCATTTGCTTTCACTTATCGTATTTCTATTGTCAATTAAGGATAAATACATATCTTTTGCTCCTTTTTGTGATTTTAAAATTGTCTTTATCTGAAATGGTATAAATGGGGCTGCCGGTTGGAAATCGAATGATTTAAGTATTTTTAACTCTGATAAAGCATCTTTAATAGATTCTAAAACACTGTTATATTCTAGTAGGTTGGTTTTTACATCATATACTCTTATAAATTCCTCATATGTATAGAATATTCCATCTGTTTTTAGTAAGTCTGAAACAAAAAATACTTTTTTTTACAATCCACCTATCAAATTGATATGACTTATTTCCTATTTTAAAAAACGGATTATTCCAAATACAGCTTGTGAAAATATCTGACCATATTTTTGGTTTTTCTTTTTTATTTAATTCATTTAAACCATAAAATACATCTGCCCAAAATCGGTTTTTATATCTGTGGCTGTCTATGTAATAGTCAGATCCCCCAAAAGCAATTTTATGAATATCATAATAACATTTCATTATATTTATGAATTTCGAGTTTTGTTTTAAGATTCGTCTTATCCACGTTAATTTTAAAGCATTTATAAAGGCGTCAAGATCTATCATTTTTAAACCACCATTCCAATAACTTCGTATTAAAGTGTCTCTGGCTATTCTATCACATTTTCCACCGCACAAAAAATTAAATATCATTGCTTTTAACTCTACAATAAATTTTTCCGTTGGGTTGGGTAAAGTGATAAAAAGATAATTGAGTTTAGATATAATCAAACTCTTTATAACTGTAATTTTTCCAATGAGTGTTAATGATCTCATTTTCCATGCTTTAAGAATATTTTTGATTTCACTTATTTTTTTGTTGTAATTAATTTTAACAATATCATCTAAAACTACACTAAAATGTATTCCCAATAATGTAAATTTATCGTCAATGGTATTTTTCAATCTATGGTTAAAGGTTTCGCCACAATATTTTCTGCATCCGATCCAAATAGTTTTACATTTAGAAATATTTATAGAAAGACCGGAAATACTAGCAAAAATATCGAGAGTTTTTATTGCTTCGTCATAAGATTTTTTCGAGCCGTCAAGGATAAAAGTAGTATCATCAGCAAACTGTGATATTTATGTTCAACGTCATTTATTTTTATTCCTTTTATTTCTATATTTTCTCTTATTAAAATTCCTAGTATTTCAGCACATAATAAAAATAAGTAGCTAGAGATGGGGTTACCCTGTCTCACTCCTCTGTTGATTTTAAATGGAGCTGATAAAAAGTTATTCTGTACTATAGATGATTTGATGTTCGTATAAAAGACTTTAATCCACTGTTTAATTGATGGACCAAAATTAAAAAAATCTAAAACACCATGTAAAAATTTTCATGACACAGTATCGTAAGCTTTTTGAAAGTCAATTAAAAATAGTATGCCTGGTATGTGTTTTTGTTCAGTATGTTCCATAATATCATAAATGAGTCTAATATTTTCCCCTATATATCTTCCTTTTAGAAACCCGGTTTGGTCATCTGATATAAGCTTATCTAAAACTGTTTTGAATCGTTCGGCTATACATCCAGAGGCTAATTTGTACGTAACATTTAATAAAGAGATAGGGCGCCAGTTTTGTAAAAATTCTCTTGATTTATCGCCCTTAGGAAGACAAGTAATAATTCCAAATTTTGAGTAACAGACAATTCCCCAGAATGATAGGCTTCATTTACAGATCTGACAACAAAATTTCCGATGTCCTTCCAAAAAAATTTAAAAAATTCCGCAGTATAACCGTCTGAACCTGGGCTTTTGTTATTTTTCATTTTTTTCAAGACCTTTAGAACTTCATGATGTTGTATTTCACCTTCAATACTATTTTGTTCATTAAAATCCAATTTATTAATGTTAATATTGTGAAATAATTCTTTTAAGTTGTGTTCTTCGATTGGGACTTCAGTATATAATCTCTCATAAAATTGTTTAATTTCATTCAAAATCTTGAACTGTTCTGTTATTTCTTTATTGTCATCAGTAATGATTTTATTTATAGTTTTTGACGTGAAATTTTTATTTTCCAAGTTACAAAAGTACTTTGATGGTTTTTCTCCTTCTTCAATAAATTGAATTCTTGACCTTACCATGTTGCCTTTTAATTTTGTTTTTCTTATTAATTCAAGTTCGTTTTTATTTAATTCTAAACTTGCAATTTCGTCATCTGTTAAAGAGGATTTTGATTCTAAAGTATTAATATTTTCAAATAGTTCTTTTTCTTTCCCCAGTCTTTGTTTATTGGCATATGACGCATATGAAATTGATTCACCCTTATTTCCATTAGAAGAGTTTCTAAGAAAAGTTGATCGGTTATTCTAAACATTAATTCTTCATTTTTAATTTCATCAATATTTTCTACATTATATACAGGGAGCGCGTATTGTTGTTTTACTTTAAGTATACATTTTTTAATTTGTTTTACATACTCTGGGTCATTTAATAAGCTAGAGTTAAATTTCCATAGTCCCCTGCCTTTGATAAAGTCATTTAATTTAAATTTCAAAATAAGCATAGAATGGTCCGATCTATACCCAGGTTCTATGAGAATACTATGAACTTGCGGTAGAAAGCTCTCGCTAAGTAAAGTCCATTTACGATCCTTTAGTCTCTTGGTTTTTCGTAAAATTCTCTAAAACGAAACTTTTTATTTTAAAAGTAAAATCGTACATTTATTATACAATTCATGCCGTAATTAATTTTTAATATTTCTATTCTTAAACTTTTCTCAGTTTTGCTCCATACTCCGTAAATTTTGGTCAATTTTGAGCAACGACTATTTTGTCTAAGTCCTACATTTCGGTTGATACCATTTCGGACAGGGAAATGCTGAGCTAATTTGCATAAGAAATACTTATCGATGTTGATACGCAACACTACACATGATAGACAAGGACGGATATTGTTTTCATAAATTTGTTTATAAAATTACTCAAAATTGTTTAAATTTATCAATAGTTATCGATATACATGCTGCACGTACGAGTATGTCATGTACTAAGAATTTTTGTTTACAAGATTTTTGTACGAAATAGCATTCTTGCCACAATTCGCATGCAAATTATTATTTGAGACAACGTTTTCTCTCTCTCTCTCTCTCTCTCTCTCTCTCTCTCTCGTTGTACCATAATTCTTACTGAAATTCATTTAAGAAAGGTGATACTTAACCTTGACAAACTTAAAACAATTCACATGCAAATCATTATTTGAGACAATGTTCTCTCTCTCTCTCTCTCTCTCTCTCTCTCTCTCTCTCTCTGTGTACCATTATATTATTTTTAAATGGTAAATTATGGTAACTAATTAAACTTATAAATCGTGTGTACGGATGATTAGAAAGACTGCAAGAACTTTGTCAAATCTACTTGTTGGTTGGCAAGAACTACCGTATTCATGATCAGGTGTACACGTGTTGTAAAAGTCGGTCAACTTTGCCTTTAGCAATTTGGTAACCGGGTTATAATTAGTGGCGTATGTTACAAATATTTCTGATCGTTGTAGCAGAAAATATGAATTAAATAATAAGGATAAATCAACAACTGTGTAGATTTTTAGAGACATTAACCCCAAAAAAGTTTCAGAAAAACTGGTTGTAATATCAATATATACACGTGGTTGGGGGTGACTATCTTCGTAGAATTGAAGAATCGTGTAAATGACCCGTAACAGAAACTGATTAGCATATGAAAAACCCTCACACTCCTGTTTTTGGTATCGCCGCAAAGGTTAGGAAAATGGCGCTAAAATAATTTACATAGCGATATCGAAGGGGATATTAAAAAGTTTTAATATGAAGTAAAGAGAGTAGATTAGACATCGGTTACAACAGGCCACATTACGGCATAGGCTTGTTTTCACAATGCAAAAAGCTATGATTTTTATTCACACGTTAACCCCATGAAAAGGGACAAAAACCAAGAGACTAATTGGTTGTAAACAGACTTTAAAAAGAAATCTAGCCGTGATTGTTTAACTGGATTTTTTCTGCGCCAGGTGTAACGTTTTAACTGTGGGTTGAGAGTACGAAAAGGGTCTATTAAATCGCGTGTTTCTTTAATTTGTAAAACTTTATCTCTGGCTTTCGGATTGTTTAACTTTTTATATCCACTTGTATCTAAATCAAAATCTTGCACCAAGTTGAAATCCCCGCAAATAATTTTTACTTTACTGTTTGAACTATTCAAAAAGTTATCTATTTTGTTGTAAAATACTGGGTTGTCTTCATTTGGTCCGTAAATATTTATTATTGTGAAAGTATCTTTGTCTATCTTAATGTCAATTAGTATAAGATTACCATCTTCATCTTTAATTTCGTTTAGAATTGAAAATTCAAAATTATTATCAAAAAGAAAACAAACACCCCTTGAATTTGAACTGTAAGATGAAAAAAATAACCTTTCCGTCCCATTGACGTTTTAGTTCTTTTTCGTTATCTGGAGTAAAATGCACATCCTGTAAACAGTAAATATTACAATTTTTAGCTTTTAAATAATCAAATACATCTAATCTTTTTGTAATATCTCGAAGTCCTCGACAGTTATAAGTAACTATTTGAATGTATGTTTGATTATCCATAATCACAAATATCTTTGTAACATCTGTACTTATACTTAGTATAATAAAAAGAAGTACCTTTAATTTTAAGACAAATCATGTTTTCCCTTAATATTGTTTTTAATGTATCTATGTCAGTTATTTAAATGTATTAAGAAAGAAAAAAGTAAGAAGAGAAAAAGAGAGTAATAGAAAAAAGAGAAAATAATAGTAGAGACAGACATTTACATCAGACTTTATCCACACTTAACATGTTTTACTTAAAGAGCGCCATTATGACTGCTATTGCATGCAGTTATATCAAATACCCGGTACGTATATAAATTATAATAGGCAACAGCAGTCATAATCCAAGTGTTCCTCACCTTCGTATCTATATACACACATATACATACGCATACACACATAAGCATACATATACATTTTTACTCAATATATATATATATATATATATATATATATATATATATATATATATATATACACATATATATACATATACATACACACACACACACACACATATATATATATATATATATATATATATATATATATATATATATACATACACACATGCATATACACACATACATATACATATATACATGCATGTATGTCCGTATGCATAATATTTACATTGTAGTTCGTACACGGAATTATGACAGTGTAATTATATTTAAAAATTGTCTTTAAAATTTGTGATATTGTAAGCAATCACTTATGGCTACACTTCGTATATGTGTATATCGTACTATAAAGACGGAAAATATTCAGTGTAAAGTAAAATCTAATTGGGTGAAATATTTAATCTATTTGCATATTTAACACTCATTCATATGTCATTGCTCTGCCAAAACAGCGTGTACGATTCACAATATCAAATAAATGTAAGGTATAAGTCGTTAACCAAGTTAAGCTTAGGTAATATTTTGCAAAATGCCTGTTCAATTTACGATCTTAAGATCCGAGAAGCAAATTAAAAACATTTGAAACTGGTAAATTAAGTTAAACACGTAAAGTTCCACCACGGAAATGAAGTAGGGTACAAATCAAATGAGAAAATTAAGAAAGAACAGAAATCATCATTTCCTCATTTTTTACACACCCTTCAGACATTCTGACAAATTTTGACATCTCATTCTCTCATTGTGTTTCTGAAGTCATTACCCTTTGTTATTTTCTATAACAAAGCAAGACAAAAATCAATAAGATAACTTATACACAACCAATCCTTAATTGTCATTGTGGCAAGTCAAGTGTTTTAAGACACTTCAATTTTTTGAATACTCAAAAAGAAGAAAGACAGTCAATCCGTGTTAGATAAAACTTGTCTAGACTGACTACATAATTAACATTATCGGGTCTTCAATATAAAGCTTCGTACTTTTAAAAGTATTTAAGGAACATCCCATACTATGATGTTGTCAAAATAATAATAATCTTAAGTTAAAACATTATTACGCTTACAATCTATTATAAAGAGTAAATGTTCTCCACTCCAGAAGCAAAGTAAAAACACTAGAGCTGCCAAGTTAGGTTACACACGTTAACTTAACCTAAGAAATGAGGCCAGTGCTCTGAAAGGGTAATCACCTCTTGTTTAGCTAGATACACCCGTCACGTTTGTCATTATACTTAAATGGAATGAACTGAAAGTACAATATACGTTAAATGGATTACATAAATGTCCTTCCTTAGTTGTCGATGCTTCAAGAGTTACTTGTTATGGTACATACATTTTTATAACTTGTACAATTTGTTATTCCGTGTAACAACATTGACCATTTTCATTCCAGAAATCCATTTATGACATCTTAATTGTTATTCCAAGGATATCGCTGTCACAAATATAGAGAATCATTTGATTAATGTGGTATTTTGCTTATGGAATCTCACACCCTATAATTAATGATGCTGTTGTCTTCAAACTTGATCAATAATCACAATGGTCGTGCTTTTTGTAGAAAGATTATCAATAAATTGTTTAAATAGGACAAAATGTTTTTCGACAGAACTTTAAAAGTAACGTTACAGTGATCGAAAGAACATAACTTTTAACATCCTGGAATAGTAATGGGTAATTTAAGACAGTTAATGACAAACCTTAGGACTCCATGGAGGTGGGTGGTTCCCGTTTATTATCTCTTATGCGTATTAACTTCTTTCACTTAAATCGAGACGGTCAAGTCTGGTATGATGGAGTATAACTGAAGTTCGCATAGAAAATCAGCAACTTTCGGCAAGCGAACTTACAATTTTCCTCGAACTTTGATCCGCCAGAAAAGGATTCGAACCTAGGCGATGAGATGACATAGTGATCAGTGGGCTTTAAACATTGTGACCACTTAGGCTGTCCAAATTTAAAAGTTTTATTATCAATGACTACTGGTCATTATTTGTGTGTCCTGTCCTATTTAGTCTTGTTTAGATAATCATTATTCTTTAGATGCTTTATCATTGTTTTGTGCCTTCTGAAATGTGTTTTGATCGTTTGCTTTTTGTAATGGTTTTTCAAGTTCATTTTCAGATGCATTTAAAATTAGTAGATTCATAATGTTAGTGCACTGTTATGAATTTAAGTCACAAGATTATTAATCATAACTTTAAGATATGTAAAATCAAACACAAAGATGTACGATTAATGTTCAAATCACAAACTAAAAGCAAATATTTGACAACTGACTAATTAGGTTAAAAGGCGTTAACGACCATAAGAGAGGTGATGTCGGTGCTTGGTAAGGGTAAGCACATCCTCTCTCTAGCTAGATACATCCGATAGGTGATAATCGTAAATTAGAAGAAAAGATAGAAAGTATATCCAGGTGATTTTTGATAAAGACGCATCGAGCTTATAAACGCTATTGTAATGATGACGACCATAAAATATTTTTGTTATAGAGTTTAAAATACAAAATACAAACGATTTGTGACGAATCACAATGAGATATCAAATTTATTAAACATCTTTTTCTCATATTAATCTTTCTCAAGTTTTTTTCCCAAAAATGATTTTTTTCCACCCACGTAACACGGTGTTCCCATCAAGTGCTCGTTTGTATCATATAGCGACAGAAGTTGTAAAGTATTTAAAAACCATTAAGGTATGTTTTAAACATATGGAAACATCATCAAAATAGTTGCATTTATGTACGTAACCCGCTGTCTTTACAAGTATAATTATATATACTACGTAAAACTTCAGTATTTATTACTAAACCTGTTTGAATTTTACAGCACTTGACGGTAGTTTTAGAATAAAATTCCTCATTACTAGTGTTAGAACGAAAATTGTGTCAGCACTTGATAGAAGATAGGATTTATCACGATAAAACGTTACAAAAAAAAAACAGTAGCAGTTTTGATTCAGACAAATATTGACAACGCTTTATCTTATTACGTCTCTTGTGTAATTACGTTTCTCTTTTTGCAGTATAAAAAGGCCATTTAACGAAGACAACAATCAAGCCAATATCGATTATATGTAAACAAAACAAACAAAAGTACATCCAAATTTAAGATGTGTAAAACGAGTAGTATCGATCAAAAACAAACAAACAATCTATGTCATGTCCCAAAAAACCTATCCATGTGTCATTTGCACTTCGTATCTGAAACGCTCCTAAAGAAATGGTGACAAATCATACTTTTACGTTTTGCATGCTAATAAACACATACAAACAAGCTCGAAATAACTACATTAATATATCCTGTCTTTGTTAACTGTCAGTCAAAGGCGAAGCATACGTTCTGGTTTTATAACAGTTCAAAATATAAAATGTAAGATATCTTCTAGTAGTCACATTGAATATCTAATCAAGGACAAAATGTTATATACACAAAAACCCATGTGCCTATCACGTCTAAAACACGTGGCTAGCTAAACAGATGGAGCTAATTCTTTTAAGTTTAAGTTCACCTAATTTGGCAGCTTTTGCTTTATTTTGTGATTTTGGCTTTGATTTGTATGATTGTTTTTCATTTAATCAAGTCCTTTATAACGGTTTAAGAAAATAAGAAACAGTGAAATATTCTTTGAATGTTCATAATCTAAGTTTACTACCAATGGTCATATTGAAATTTAATTAAGCCGAAAATTTGACAGGCGGGGCTAGTTCATATACTTTTCATGCCTACAGAGTTTCATCATAATCCATTTTGTAGCTTTTGCTTATAATTCCAAAATCAAAATATCTCAGCCAATGGCTATATTGGAATTTCTATTAAGCACAAACGTGTATTGCAGATCTAGGTAAGATTCCGCTTATCTATAAAGTTTCACTAAATTGGTTTCAGTGATTTAGGAGTTCTAGGATTAGGTCCTAAACAGTGTTTTCAAGAAACCACATCGAGTAGCATTCTGCTGTAAAAATAGTATTCAGAGACAGAAAAGATTAAAATCAGACAGATAATGAATAGATTAAAAGATATTTCAGAACGACGGATGGTTAAGAAATAAACTATTGCCATTGCTTAAACAGACATAACATTCGATTACTTCAAGAACTGGCAAGAAGGAAAAATATGAGGCGATAAACGTAGGAAATAAACAGTCGTTCAATGAGCAAAAACTATTGACAGCTCTGTATCCCAGATGTCTCTGAAGTAATTATCGGTTTTACTCTTTATAAAAAGTACCGTAAATAACCGTTCATGTAACATTAAAGAGTAAAACAAAAACGAAAAAAATAGTCTTCGGCAAACCATGCTGTTTTTATGATGTTCCAAAAGATTTAATTCTTACACCACCTTCAGGAATTGGGTAAGAATTATTTGTTTAAGTATTTTCTCAAGTTGAGATTGAATGTAATTATTTTTCCTCACCTGAAAATGGCAAACAGACGGCGATTTTGCGATTGCAATTGTCATCGCCGTTTTTATTCTGACTCTATGATTACAAATGATGATAAGGTACAACGTAGATAATCATTCATTTTGCAAGTAGCACAGGGCGATTCTCTTAATCTGACCTTTTTTGTGTAAATATATGTAGAATATACATATATAGTCTAAATGGGTATAAATAAATTTAATTAAATAAAGCAATTTTCATATCATTATATATATATTTATCAGGCTTATTTCCTTAGGTTGCAGTGGCAAATGGAGTAACTATATTTTATAGTTGGGAAATTCAAATATTTGGTCAGCGTTTTATAATGATCTTGTTACTATAAACAAATGCTACTTTGTCTATTGTCATAATATTTGGTAAATAGGCACAACTCTATACCAAGCAATGACAGTTATATTAAGTAACAGTGACATACTATTTACCATTCATATATTTGTGTACATTTATCTTTCATTAAAGCGCCGAATTACGGATCACGGTGCCTCTTACCGCCTTGGTTTGGGTCTTATACGGGGCAGTTATGACAACATTAATTGATCTTCTAACAAATGTTGCTTTTTACGAGTTTCTTTTAATTAATTCACGATTTCGATATGAGTAAATGAATCTTGGCTAGGGGTAAAACGTCATAACTCTACTACACTCATAACTTTAACGTTTTGTGTTTCTCTTAGCAGCTATAGGATGATGGTGTTCATTGATATATGTAAATTATATTTATTGGTAAAACCATGTTGCCGCTCCAAGTTGATAGATATTTCATACACTACAATCTATATTTATTTTACGTTGTTGTCGACTTTTTGTACAAGTCAATGTTTCAGCGGAACAGGTGCTGTATATTAAAAATCATGAAAATTGTTTGAAAAACAAAACATGACAAGAACAAGTCGGTATAAATGGAACAGAAGGTAAAAGATGTCAATAAAATATTTTAAATAAATCAGCAAAATACTTTGAAAAACTACAGAAAACTACAGGGATATATTTGCATAACTTCCGAGCAACTGACATGGGATAATATATATGATGATAAATGTAAAAAGATGAACATTTTCTCATTCAGACACTTTGTTGATAACCTCTATATCTTATCAGATCTCTTAGGTAATCATCGTTGTTCATCTTCTTAACTGATTGTTTCTGTCTTTGTTTATCATAAACAACATTTATATAAGGAATTTATCATAGAATTACTTATTGATCATGAAGAAAACAACAATAAAAAAGAAACGAGGAATTCCGCCAGCAATAAAGGTCGGTTGCTATGAGAGGGTAAACATTCCTGTTAAAGTAGCTACACCCGTCAAGTGTTCAATCAAGTTTATGAATGAAAGTAACATGAAATTATGGGTCGTCAAATATATCAAGATAAATTAGGATATAGGCATATTAAACACATTACTAATATTGTGATGACGGTCATAAACTTTTTTGAGTAAAAACTGTATTGATATACGTTCTATACACTGTATATGAATTGTAATTTTTTGAAAAAGTTCAGGTTTTTCAACAGGTGCTATTTATTTTGAAATCATTGTAAGTTTTTGAAATAGCAGTAACATGACAGGAAAATGCCAAAACAAATTGAACAGATAAGGAAGACATCATTGAAATATTTCCAATAAATCATAATTCTTTAAAACAGTAGGAATATGTTTGCATAACTTCCTCCTTGCAACTGACATTGGATAATATATATGGTGGTAAATGTTAAAAGATGAAGCTTTTCTCATTCAGATGTCATGTTCAGCACCGCCTATCACAAACTCAGTAGGCAATGTTTGTTGTATTTTCTGAAATATACTATTGCTAACTTGGCTGCTAGTTATAATATATTATCATCCAAAACTTAGGTATACTTTTTGATCGAGTATTTTCCATCCCTTCAAAAATTTGTTTTTTTACATTTTAGTCCAAGCACTACTGACGAAGAATTGTATTCTGAAACGAACATCTAGTCCTGTAAAAGAAACAATGGTATCTTATCAAATCATTTAAGCAACAATCGTTTTTATCTTCGTTTTGTTTTGTCTTGGTTCATCATAAACAAAATTTATATAAAGAAGAACACACCAATTCTTCTTGTCTATATAGTTATTGATCATGAAGAATAACAATTATAAAAAGGAAACACTCAGTTCCGAAAGGTCGACGGAAAAACGGAATACGTAAACTAAGCTGAAACACAAGTATTGTTATTAATTGATAGGACACGGCTAAGTGCGTCATTCCCGCCTTATTTAAGTGATCTTAATTGAAAAGAGACAGGTTTGTCGAAGTATTGGTGACACTTTGCATAATCAATATATTTAAAAAGAACTTGAAATGATCAATAACAAATTCTGTATCGCATGTATGATCATATAGTTCAGTTAGTATATGTAAAAACTGATGGAATTCACTGGTGCAATTTTGAAAGAAAGTTTAAGAAAAAAATCAGCATTCCAGAGAAGACAGAATTTATGAAGGACAATAGAATAAATGAACTTGTAAGACAAGAGACTTCTAGTCATTTGTGTTGAAGGGAACTTTGTCTCATATTGAAGACCTCATCATGACTGATTGGATAAGCATTTCCAATCAAACTTGGTATGATACAGGTTTTGATAGACATTTATGTTGTGACATGTTGTGTTATCCACATCTTTTCAGTTTCTCTCTTTTTCCTTCTATTTCTAAAGTAAGGGTATTTAATAAAATAATACAAGATTGTTAAATCTGTGGCATTGTTTGAGCATCGAAACACACACACACTATTCAGCTAAATTATATTCGTAAAACAGGACAATCGGTAAAAATTAGACATTGAAAATCCTCAAGCATTTTCCTGGAGATAAGACATATTGTAAGTACAACCCTTTGAAGATTCAGAAATTATAAACAAACATTATTATTTGATAATAAACTATATGATTACATGTTTTTGTATATAGAATCAATAAGAAGGCGACGTTTTTCTCGCCGTTGGCTTGTTTAGAATGAATTTGTTTTGCAAATAAATGCTTCTTTCTGCCATTAAATTAAAATCAAAATAATAATGCAGAGATTACATTATGAACATGTTGCAAACCTTCGTGTACGAGATGTGATTTTAAAATATGGATACAATAATTTATACATTTCATAAATCTGGTGTGAGATGTTTTGTCCATGTCGACAATATATAAGTAATGGCATAAACAACTATTTTAATACAATGGCAGAAAATAATATATTTTTATAAGATGGGGAGAAAGACAAATACATTTATTTCAAGCAAGGGAATAAACTTATCTAAAGAATCTATCTAATCCGGGATTTATTTGGTTAAGAAAACTCAAATCATTAATTTACTTTTGAAAAAGATACAGTATTCGTGATATAAGTTTTAATTTTTGTACATTATGTAAAACAAACAATCCTAAAACGCCTACAGTAAAATTTTAGTCTATAGAAACAACAATATATGATTACAAACAAATTACAAATCAATAAACTTAGTCGCAAATACAAAGTGATTTTGAAGAAAATTTTATGAAATATTTTAATTTGTAGATATCAATTTCTGAAACTGCAAAAAAAATGAACCTCAAAATATAACTTTTAATAATGAATTGTGTCAAATTATAATTTGTCTTGTTTGTTAATGTTATAGAGTTGAATAAAAAGTATATGAATTAAGTTTTTCTAATGTCATCAATAGTGAAAGAAAAATCGGTCTGGCATTTAAACAAAACACTGAGTATGGTTTTGTCGTAATATTAAGTGTGAGTCTGAATAGAAAGTGTTATATTTAGTGTCCTTGTGTCTGAAATCGGTATCCATCCAAGCCGTGCGTGAGTGTTTTTATTAATGACCTCAATATGTGTCGTTTTATTTGCCTTTATTCTTTTGCTTTTTTCGAATTCTTAGTATGATATTTAGGATTATCATGGATATATTTCACGTCTCATAGTTCCCTGTTCCTATTCACTCAATTTTAAATACACACTTGCTGAAAAGAAGGTAGATAAACAGGAGGTGCTGTCTCTTGCTGAACACCCAACGACCTCGTTCCAATGTGTTTAACCTAACTTTTCAGTTTCAGACGTTCTGACTTTGATTTGGGATTATGATTTGTAAATAGATTTGTTTGTTGTATTAGATTACATTAGCTTTTGTCAAGATGTATATATTCAACGCAAACGTGACAGGTGTAGCTAGCTACCAAGAGGTGCTTAGCCTTCAGGAACACCTGACCTCGCTTCCGTGGGTGTGAAATCTACATTGTCAGTTTCAAAGTTTTTTCACGGGATTGTAATTTGGACATGGATAAGTCTGTTTGTTTTTAGATTTATATTCATATGTTACTTCATTCCACTGAAAGCATTTATAATAACAAAACCATAAAAAATGGAATAGCGTCAAATAACAATGCACAAATAATAGAAATTCTGAAAAGAGATTAATCCTATAACTATTCACACAAATGTAATAATATGTGAAACATATCAAGTGAAAGGAAGTAATTTGTAACTGAGAAACGATTAAAATACCTAAGAAAACGAGACAAAAACAAAGATGCGAAGGATGGATTGTTTTGCAATATTGTGCATTATGTTTTGTTCTAAATTTGAAATAAGAGACGTTTCACTACTGTTTATTTAGCCTATTTCGGAGAAAGCAAGATCGTAAAATATTTTATAGATTTCAATATGACGGGTACAAATCAATGATTCTTTTACTTACATGCGCCGAGTCGGAACTAAACATTCCTGTTTCGGCTCCATTTTTGCTTCATATATCATTTTATGTAACCTGGGTGGGTGTTTACAATAGTATTTTTTACGAAATGGAGGGGTTTTTTATGTTACGAAGTCATAACGAAAGAGTTGATTATTGACGCAGGTTAGTGCAACTCAAGAACTCAAGAATGAATTGATTTTTGCGTAACTGGGATGACAAATATTGATTTAATAAAATCATAAAGTGAATTACCTTTCTGCATTTTCAAACTTTTTTTTTTAAAACAAATGACGGAAATTTAAACATTTAAGCTCAACCGACCTTTGAGTTGCCTTCATTCTATCCCCCTGTGAACCTACGTAAATAATAGATTATGCCATCATCATTACGTCACACTAAAGACGCCGTCATTTTGTCAAATGTTTACCATTGTAAACACCCATCCAAAATACGGTTTGGTGTATGAAAATGCATGGATTAGATCGAAATTAGGATTTTTAGCAACGACTCGGCTCGTGTAAATGAATGATTAATTAATTCATTTTTAACCGTGCCATTTATAGCGTTGTTCCTTTCTTAAAGCAAAGTAAACAAACAGCAAGAATTATTACGTTTTTTTGTTGTTGTTTCTTTTCTTCATTACTTGCTTCTAATGATTAATACAATTTAAAAAGACAATTAGTGTTTCAGCGTCAAACAAAAAAAAAAAAAAAAAAAAAAAAAAAAAAAAAAAAAAAAAAAAAAAAAAAATCCATGTATTTACTAAGGGATCTATTTTGCTATTTACTTTTAGAAAAACAGACAGCATATGTTAATTTTTGTATGTATACCTAACAATCCATCCTAAAACGTCTAAACTACCACTTTTGTCTATGATATCAATTACATAAACAGATTACAAACAAATGCAAAATCAATAATTCTAGTTTCTCAAGACACTAAAATTGTTTTGGACTTTACTTTTTGGAGTCAAATTTTAAAAATGAATTGTATTAATGAATTTTGGTTTCACAATTTTGATTTAAGCACTACTGATGAGAAAATGTATTTTGAAACGTCCGTCTAGTGCTATAAAAGTAACACTGGTAAACTATGTAATTGTCAATATATGTATGATTTGATGAGTTAGCTTATATTAGAAATAACTAAAACGAATGATTATTTAGATGAAGGTTAATTGAATGACACCTATTTAGAAACTAAGAGTTTTTGTTCTTGTATGACCGGTTTGAACCTTTAAACCACATCAGTAGGTATAGATTTATCATTATAGTAAGTGCCCATTCAAGTCAGGACTATAACTGCTACAATAGTTGTCTGAATATGATCTACTCTTATTTTGTTTTTTAGATCCAGTGTCCGTCTGAGTCGAGAGTGGTCTCATTATGTGTTTAACTTGTCGTGTTTTGTGTTTACCTTTTTACCTTTGCTTCTGTTTTCGTATTCTTGCTTGCAGTAGCTTTTGCAAAGATATATGTATTTCTAGCAGCAGATAGTGATTCCAATGAAAACAAATTACTGTTTCAGACATAAAAGTAGGAAAAGTGTCCAATAACATTGTGCAAATAATAAAAATAAAATAAATTCTGAAAAACATACATTGATACCAATTGACATTAATTCAATACGTTTGATAAAACTCAAATGAAAGGAAGTATTTTGTATCTGCAAAAACATATACTTAGCAGAACTGCGAAATAGCTAAGAAAATGAAACAAAAGAAGGTCGCAAGATGGATTGTTATGTATGTATAAAAATGCTCTTCACAAAACAACTTATATAGCTAAGAAAATGAAAGAAAAGCTGTAACAAGAGATGATTGGTACGTATATATACAAACATGCTCTTCGCAAAACAACTTATACAGCCAAGAAAATGAAACAAAAGAAAATATTGTGCATTGATTTAGTTTTTATTTTGAAATATAGAAGTGCTTTTTATGATCATCAGATTGTGTTACACAAATTATTACACATGTGATATGTAGAGGTCAAAGGTGTATTACTAACTGTCGAAACAAGAACATTTGGAATTTTTTGCTCATCTGGTGGATGGATACCCTGCAGAATTTAATTGTCATTTTTAAATTAAATGTATATATTACACATGTGATATGTAGAGGCCAAGGACCTTATTAACAAACCTTAGTAACTGGAGCATTTGGACTTTATCGCTCATCTGGTGGGTGGATACCATGTAATATTTAAATATCAGTTTTGTAAATTGAATGACATCATATACGTTTGATTATGGTTCATTGTGGTCAGGATTAGCAACTGTAAATTAATATCTATTCGCCATAAAGACTAAATTTGTGTTTTGATTTATTAAATGTCTACATTTCGTATACCACAAAGGATTTTAATATTCGGAAATATAGCAAATATTTGCATAGTTAAGAATAATGTGTTTTAAGGTGGCCTCACTTCCATGGTTGAAGTTCACGTGTCTAATCTGACTTGTCAGTTCCAAAGTTTTTACTTTGCTTATGGATTGCGATTCGGACATGGATTGGTATGTTTGTTTTGGATATCTAGGGTGTAGGTTTTTTATTTTGTATAGTGTCCTCTTCAACTTTTCAATTTTATTAACCAAGGTTCTCATTATTTTTTACGAAAGCCTATTAAGCTCATACATAAAAAAATTAAAAGGCGTAATAACGCGAAATAAAGGCGTTATAATGCGAAAAAGGCGTTATAACGCCTTTAGAAAGGCGTAATAACGCGAATTGAAAGGCGTTATAACGCGGAATAAAGGCGTTATAATGCAAAAAAAGGCGTTATAACACCTTTAGAAAGGCGTAATAACGCGAATTGAAAGGCGTTATAACGCGAAGTAAAGATGCCTTCCATAATGATGTGGAGGTCATGGGGTTTAATCTCTACCCCCGCCCCCACACTTTACATACATATTAAAAGTGTGTGTGTGTGTGTGTGTGTGTGTGTGTGTGTGTGTGTGTGTGTGTGTGTGTGTTTCCTGCACAACTATATGTAATGTAATAAGCTGTTTAATATGTATTTATTCTATAAAAATTAAAAACAAACTGCACATCATCTGATCCTGCGCTAATATGAACATACTATTTCAATAAAACAGAAAGAAAGGTTTCTTTTCAATGTTAAAGTGTTGTTTTTTTTATAAAGAGTATCATTTTATATATGTGGATGGAAATCTTTTAAGTTATTTGAAATATAAACATTGATAAACATTGGCAATGTACACATGGCTATTTATTAAAAAGTTCCTGTCCAATTGTCAATCGCTAACTTTTAACAATGATTAAATGACACCTGTGACATCTTAGTATGAATAGATCTACAGTTGCCTTAAGCTTTTCAAACTAAAACCAATCTGTTTGTGGTAAGGGTTGTCACTCAAGTGACTGCTCTATATATAGACAAAAAGGCGTTATTACGCCTTTCTAAAGGCGTTATAATGCCTTTCGATTCGCGTTATTAAGCCTTTCTAAAGGCGTTATAACGCCTTTATTTCGCGTTATAACGCCTTTCAATTCGCGTTATTACGCCTTTATTTCGCGTTATAACGCCTTTCAATTCGCGTTATTACGCCTTTATTTCGCGTTATAACGCCTTTATTTCGCGTTATTACGCCTTTTAATTTTTTTTTATGTATGAGCTTAATAGGCTTTCGTAATTTTTTAAGGCCAAGCTAATAATGATATATGTAACTTTGCTTTGATATTGTGATTTTGGACATGGTTTGTTGTTTGTTTTTGATTGTATATATTTTATTGGTGCTTCTTTTCAGTTTCTCCTTTTGGGGTTCATGCCATATTAAACAATTAAAGACAAATATTTTCCTCAGAACACATTACATTGGCCATTTAAAGTAATTTATTTATAATCATCAATCACAAACATACCGGCCCATGTTTCAAATCACAACCCTTACTTTGAAAACCGACAAATTAAAATAAACACATTAACTTCCATGAGGGAAGTGAACTGGTTTTTGTTTCGGAATGATAAACACCTCCTCGAGCTAGATAAACCCTTTACCTATGAAATAAAAATTTAGAAGAGAGTCAACGGAACAAAAATATATTTGGTTCAAACGTGACGACTGTAGCTAGTTTGGGAAGATGTTCATTCGTTCGAAGCACCTGGAGACTATTTAACAATTATATTGTAATAAATTAAATGAATAATAATAATTAAAACATAACAATTATGTACTCATAATATGGCATGTTTTTGATTTTAAATTTTAATTATGAACAATAAAATTCGAAAATTGTTGTCAATCATTAAAGATTGAACTCACAAAACAAAATGAGAGAAGGAAAATGCATTTTGGAATTTAGAATATGAGACTTCTTAATTCGGTCAGGTACTTTCTGTGCACAATATCGTATTATCGGATGGCTTCAGTTATCTAACGTATTTTAAAGCACTGATGGATACTATCGACACGTGCTAAGTCAAACAAAACAAGCAATAATGATCATACAGACACACGCCTGTCTATAATAGATTTTCAACGTTCGTATGCATTTCACACAATGCACATGGGGACAAAGCTAGACGCTTTAACTTAATCACTCGTAAAACACAAATATGACCCTTAATGATTGTCTTGCCATTCACAATTGCTTACTTATCCAGCCTTATTGAATTTCTATTCCTATCGGGGTTTAGCAATCATCACTGACATAAGGATGCTATGGTTGAAGAGCTGTATACTCTTTAGATATGAATTAGTATGTTTGGTTTTGATTCAAACTCTTTATTCAAAGTATTCTCTCCTACATCCTTTTAACTTATTTGGAAATTTGAAGAAACATTTGATCATGATATTTTTTCCATATATATATATATATATATATATATATATATATATATATATATATATATATTCTAAAACTGTTATACAAATAAATGTATGATTTTTACTCTCATTAGACAAAATAATGATTTTTTTAAATTCCTAATTGAGCCTATTTACAGGTCATTGATTGTAAAACAAATTTGGATAATTGAGCTCTCCTATAGAACTACAACCACACTACTGGACATTATGTTGTTATTGAACCCAGTGTCTGTCGAAAATCAGAACGATTTATTTCCCGCGATAGTTAAATGTGATGTTTTTGTGTTCGTCTCTGCCATGGGATCTGTTTTTCGGTAACAAATCTCTATTTTTCATTATAACGGTCATTTTTTATCCGTTTATACTTAGGCAGTTTCCAAAGAAGACAGGTTTGTTTGTCTTTAATTTTTGCTTTAATAAAATATATTATTTTTTATGAGTAGTTCAATATTTGTTGCTCTTGGTTTTTGATATCGTTTGTATTTTGTTCTTGATCTTTAGCACTCATGATCAAACACCTAATAATCGATTCTAATGCCCAAATTTCAATTAAAATCAGAATTACTATTTCATCACTAAATAAAAAATCAAAATTCCAAACAATATTAACACCATGCTTTTCAGTGTTAATCCTTTTAAGCGTTTAATACTTGGCCTCTTAATTCAATTCCTCCACTGCATAATACATGCTTCACAATAGCTAATGCAAACAAGAACATGACATGACCCAACGATTGAAAAAACGGAAATAGATCCTGATCAACTCGAATAAAGACAAATGTTACGAACTACATGAATGTTTTCATTTGCATTAATGTTTCTGCTGTTATATAATTGTTCAACTTTGGAGGAGCAATGGTTCTGATGTCTTGAAGATATTTAAAGATCATAAACACTTTCGATTACAATAATTACTGAGTTATAAATATCAATCGACAAAGTTAAGTAAATTTGGAATCTTGAAGAAACAACACGGTTGTATGGTGTCGAACATTAATCATATAAAGTTTTTCTTATTGGACTGATTAATAAATATTTACCAGTGGTATTGTGTTATATTGTTTTATAATTTCAATCTGCCATTGTTGTAACCCCTATTGGATTGATGACTGGTTGTAGTCTAGAAATGTCTCTTTGGATGTTTTTATTTGTATGAATGATTGCAATTTTTTTATCATATCTTAAATATATTTTTGACAACGATATTCAGGTTTTGTTACCAGCAATATCATCATGATATATACCACTTTTTCGTCTATGTGTTCAGTGGAATGTAACACTTAATTCATTAAAAACTTGAAAGCTTAACAACCAATTTTACCCAATGTATTCGATTTGAAAAATAATTCAGTTGTAATGAATAATATTCACTCTACCACTTAAGGAATAACTGTGATATTATTTTTTTTATTGGTGTATAAAAGAAAAAACGATTTGCACACTGGATAATTAGCGCATTATTCAAAAGTGTGCAAATCGTTTTTTCTTTTATACACCAATAAAAAAAATAATATCAGAGTTATTCCTTATAATTTAATTTAGACATTCTTTAATTATTTAAGAAATTAAAAGAAAACCCAAAAAAATCTGAAACATTTAAATCAAATTTAATTATATCTACATCGATAGTCATTATAAGGCGGATGAATATGACCCGATTGTTTTTTTTTTTATTATCGTGATCTTATTCATAGTGATGCGTATTGCAGACGTAAACAATGAAGAAGTTCCGGTTAAATTCGCCAAAACGGGGAAAGTGGGCGGAGCTAATCTAATTTTTTTATTGAGGTATAAAGAAAAAAATTGGTCACGTGGTCTCCATTGTTTTGTATTGTGTTCTGTTGTATAAACAAATTTTAATTAAATTATTATAGTTGTAAATGTAACTTATGTATTGATTAAACCTTGTTTTTTAAATCTTAAATATGCGAAAAGAATTTGTACCCGAGAGGAACAGGAGACGGAACAGAGAACGCGAAGCAATACAATGAGACAACAGAAACAAATAAAACAGGAAAGAACAAACACTCATATATAGGAAGTGTAGGCCTTGGTAAATGAGTGGTATTGACCGAATCACAACGCCTCTCGCTGCTAGCAGTGAAATCCCACACAGGCAGATTCAAGTGTGGGAAAATTATCAGATGATCTCCTCAATACCAGAATTGACAACTTTGACACTTGTAAAAGATATGTCCATTGTGTGTTGAACCCAACGCAAAAAGAGGAAGAGAATGAATTCAAAACAATTTAAAATTACTATCAGAATATATCCAAGAGTAAGAATTTAGATTTCAGGAGTAATTCTGTATGATTTGTTAATGGAATCTGTTACTAAATTTAATTTTTAATTTAAGTATGTCAATTTGTATGTTGTTTGTCTTCAACAAACATTCCCAAAGTTTATTGAAACATTAGTCACACATTGGCATTGTTAGATATCTTGTTATTATACCCCCGCTTAAAAAGTGAGGGGTATATAGTGATAGGGGTGTCCGTCCGTGTGTCCGTCCGTCCTTCAGTTACACCTTAGGGTACCTATCTCTTATCCGCAACTCCTCCTAAAACCTTCAATGGATTTTTATTAAACTTTCACACAATCTTTGTGATATAATGTAGATGTGCACCTCCTATTTAAAAATTTGATCTGATGGATTTTTAGGAGAGGGGGTATTTTTGTGAGCTTGTGCCTCACAGTTTTTCTAGTTTTTATATATATTCATAATAGCATATTTTATAGCTGGTATAAACAATTCATTATTGGCAATAACTTATTTATACTGTACATGTAGTTCAATCGAAACAAACATTATGTGGGTATGCTAATAGCATTTTATGTTTTTCTAATTTTCCATGATACTAATCTATGGTATAAACTTTTGCCTTAGATATATTTTTCATAACTTTAATGTACATGTATATAAAAGTCTTCCATTGCGTGTAGAGATAAATTTAACACAAGGAGACAACACCAAAGCTGTAATATCATAGTAATAAAGTGATCCCCATTCGTGTGGAATGGCTATATAAACAGAAAATATGGTCAAATCGTGTTCTTATATTCCACTTTATAATAATATTGTTTAAAGAAGCTCTGTAAAACTAGTAATCAGATATGGTTTTTATAAATATAAACATTATAAAACATCACAGGAAGGAGAACATTTCCGTTAATTTGAAGGTTGTAAATTCAAATGCAAATAAGGAATGTACTGCGATAAGTAAAATCGACTACACAACTTGATTCAAGCAAAATGATTCTTAGTCAGTTCGTTAAATCGCTTACAAGAGAATGCATTATATATATATATATATATATATATATATATATATATATATTATATGTGTGTGTGTGTGTGTGTGTGTGTGTGTGTGTGTGCTGTTATTTCTACAGCCTCTATTTAAACCAGAGATGGTTAGGTGTTTGGTGTACATTATACGCCACTGTTTTGGTCTATCGGAAGTTTTAAGAGCACTCGTACTTAATTAATCATTTTAGCTTTGACACAATAATAGTCACTTTGGTTTAGCCTTGTAGTTATAAAGTATACACAATTTCTCATCAGGGAATGTTTACTTCAATGTTTACTCCTACGTGCTGTTTCATTTATCTTTAAGTGAGGCAATAACGCTTAAAAGAAGTGATTGAGAAAAATTACTTTAGCAAGTTTTTAATGTATTAATGTAACTTTTATTGCTTCACCTTTTTAAGAAAATTATACCATTCTTTAAAGCTAGTAAAATATGTTAACACTAATGTAAGCTCTATGTTTATACACTCTGAACGCAGTAAATATGGGTAGTGAAGTCATATATTGATCCCTATGATATACGTTCTGTCTAAGATAAATATTTGTTTCACAGTCAACACACTATGTTAGAGCTTGTCCCAAAACCAAGAACTATATACAAGGATGCACGCTACGTGCAAATAAAATTCAAACTCAAGTAGATTGCAAGCAGAGGCTTACCAAGTCCCTCAAGATGTGTTATGGTCGGTCGCCATCATATTATTGTGGATACATATGTCTCTGTATCCAAAATTACCCTGGATACTGCATATTTGACGTCCTATAGTTCCTTTCATTCCTTTGATTCCAAGCGTGGCGGTTGTAGCTAGGAGTTGCTTACTCTATCGGAGTTCCGGGCTACTAATTTCTCCGATGTAAGTTCAAGTCTGTTACATTATCAGTTTTCATAGTTTCTGCAGATGTTTTTGACATGGACGGATGTTTGTCTTTGATTTGGTGTATCTTGGACTAACACTTTGTCGAGTAATAAATCACGTGAATTTTTTTTTGAATCGATATATGAAGCAATATGCATCACACCATACAATTTACGATGATCCTGTTCTAAAAGATTGAAAACGGTCATATGTTGTTAACGTGTTTTAGTAATTTAGGTGCATTGGGGTTTCCACTGTGCCATGATGATAAATTTGAAATCCCAAAACGATTTTAATAATTTTAAATCAATATTTTTTTAAAATGTTTTGGCGTCAGACGAGTTTCACAAATCAATGGAATTGATACCTGATACATTAAACAGATTCAAGAAGAAATGTCCTTATGTCAATCATGCACGTGCCAAATATCGAATTGGCCAATAAATTACAGGAACCAATTTAACTATCTCGGTGGGATAACAGAGTGCCAGCTTAGATAAAATGTTTTATTTTTTATGTAACAATACGATAAAACATAGATAATATGTGTGATACATATACCTGAACTGTCAAATTAACACATAGATCAAAGATATCGGAGAAAATTGAAATTTAGTCATTAAAACCTAATTTATCAGCATGATATTGTATTTACGAAACATAATAATATACATGTTGGAATGTGGTGCAATAGACATGTTTTCTGAGTAATTTTATATTCCCTGATAGTATAAATCTATCATATAGACAAATTACGATAAACTTTCACTACAGATGTAATGAAAACATGGGCCTACTATGCCAAACTCTTCTTCTTATTTACACTGAACATAAGTATTTATAACATGGATTTTCTGTTGATTTGCAATCATAGGTCCTTCAGTTTTTTATTGATAATTGTATGGTGATCGAAAATTTCAACATCTCCGTCCACTCAAACCGAAAATGTTTATAAACGACTTGGTGTACATATTAGTAACGGACCTGTGTCAATCAAAAACAAACAAATCCAGTTCTAAACAACTATATTAAACATTATTCAAAACCTTACTTTAAATTTGAGTTTTATTCATTTGAAAGCAAACTATGTGATACACCTTATATGATGTACTTCTTGTTATTTTTCAATTTTAAACTTTTGTTTCAACTTGTAGACCATCACTTCCATCAAAGCTCCTCTTATTTACCAAAACAATCCATGTGTAAAATAAAAATTGAGAATGAAAGGGGCACAACACTATGGAACATCGGATATATCGAGGATAGTTTTGGATACAGAGACATCATACTTATCAACAACAATGAATAAATATAGCTTATAACTTTGCATAAAACATGATATGGTAAACTTTATATGATTGTCAAACAAACACTCTTCGAGAATAATGTAGTACTTCATAAGATACATTTATTTCATAAATGAAAAATCTAAAATAGTTATATATGACACGTACATTGCTGTTTGGTAAAGATTTTAAATGTTTTTCTACGGTTTATTCCTGTGAGGTGCTTCAACGATTGTCTTATAGTAATATTTCACATAAAGGAAGAGTTTAATTTTTCCTTGAAGCATTTCCATTGTTCTCAATAATTTCACAAGATCAGTCTCTCTATGTCTTAATTATGTAAAAGGATATTACTGTGTTTGTAGCAATTGTTGTGCGCTATAAACTAAGTTTGGTAGATCTACAAGTCTGTCACTTATAAGTAAAAGAAATATTTAAAAAAAACATTGACAAAACAATTGTATAGGCGACAAAATGGTAGTCAGATATAAAGAACATGGAACTATGGGAAATCAAATATATCCAGTGTAATTTTGGATTCAGAGAAATCATACCTGTAAGCAACATTTTGATAACGGTCGTATAACTTTTTGAGAGCTTTGGTAAGCCTAGGTTTGTAATATTCCTACGTCAACATTTTGATAACGGCCATATAACTTTTTGAGAGATTTGGTAAACCTAGGTTTGCAATATCCCTACGTCAACATTTTGATAACGGCCATATAACTTTTTGAGAGCTTTGGTAAGCCTAGGTTTGCAATATTCCTACGTCAACATTTCGATAACGGCCATATAACTTTTTGAGAGCTTTGGTAAGCCTAGGTTTGCAATATTCCTACGTCAACATGTTGATAAAGACCATAGAACTTTTTCAGAGCTTTGGTAAGCCTAGGTTTGCAATATCCCTGCGTCAATAGTTTATTTATAAACATTACTAAGTATTTAAAGTTCCCATAGTCTTCACAAAATGTACTCTAGCGCATTAATTCGGAAAAATACATAAAAAAGAAGTGAAGTAGATATATTGCTGTATAGAAAAAGAAAAGCTGACAACAGAAAATTTAATTCGTCATGTTGATCATACAGCTAAAATGAAGCCTTTCGTTGTCGTCATAATTTAAAACTATATTTAGGGACTTTCAATTCTTGGGTCTGTATTAGAAGAAAAATAAAAAGAACGATCCGACATACATGTTTCATGCTATTCTATTCACCTCACCAACTTCACCTATCCCCCTTGGAACCTGCCGACACATAAGGCCTTACTACACCTTTTCCGTGATGTTATGTCTTTGACAGCTTCCGTAGATGACGCACAGCTCTTCCATCCCAGATGTATCTTGTTTCGCCATGTTGCTTTGGCCAACCTACTTTTCTCTTTCCTTCTGAGTGGCATGTTATTGCGGCGGTAAAATCCCGTTGTTTTCCATTCTAAGTACATAACCAATCAATCTTCATTTTTCTTATTATTTTATTCTATTATGTCAAGTTCTTTAACGTCTTTAATATCCTGTGTGTCACTATGCAATCCTAATTTTAATACACTTAAGTACGTTCCATATCAAGCGATTAATAAATACTCCTATCCACATTAGCGCACATTGCGAGGTTTTGTTGGCGAAAAAATTATTTTCACATGCACTCATTTTTCGCCCGGGAAATCAAACACGCGTTCATTTGTAATGATTAGGGGCTTTACCCGACAATGATAACTAAATGAACATAAGGAAAAGACATTTGAGCCAACACATGACAAAGCGTCTTATATTAGTGGAATAAAAATATGTATTTTTTTTGTATTTTTTATAATGATTTTTCTAAGAAACGTATGTAAAATTTTGAAAATTGTTAATTTTACATTGCTACAAAATGTCAATGAACTTACCTGAGTCGTAACCTAATTGTCAAGCTTAACTTAGTTGTTTTAAAAATTGTTATCTCCGATATTTTAAACAGAACATATTTAAATATATTTAAAGAAATTGCCAAAATTTCTTAGCACTAAATTCAAACCCATTTAAAATATTCTGTCCAATGGGCACATTTTTTATTTAAAAAATTCTAAACACATAATAAAATTCCTAAAAAAACAATTGAAATTCTCGACAGAATTTCCTTCGCTATGACGTAAATACCCATAAGGGCCAATTTGTCATGAACTGGCTCACTTTATTCAATTAGTAATTTCAATTTTATAGTTTGAAGCATTAAAAAGAAAAAAAAACCCTCATCGATTTATCAGTGACATATCTAGAGCTTTGGATTGACATCAAGTTGTCTGAATTTGTTAGTTTAAATGTGAAATATTTCTTGCTATATATCTAACTTTGTTTCATTGCACATTTTGTTGCGAACAAGCATGCTGGGCATGTTTATACCATTCCAGTTCAATCAATAAATTTACCATAAAAATTATTTTCACCAGTATAAAAGAACTATTGCGTGTTCGGGGATGATTTCACATATTAATAAACAATCCCTTAAGAAACTAAAAGCAAAAAAACTATTGTGATTATTCTTTCGTGTAAACAGGTTTTTGAACTAAAACCTATTTTGTTTATGTCCTCATATGTTTTTTTTTAATTAAAATGTTTATAACAAGAATCATAAGGTTCACAAGGTTTGAATTTCGATTGGTAAAAGTTCTTAGTACATTTTATTACAAAATCTCCTACACAAATTGTAATACCAAATTTACCTTTTTTCATTTTCCATCAACAATAAAATAACTATACTGTTTTGAAAAAAATGCCTGTATGTTTTGTGTTTGATTAATATGAAGGCGGTTAGGATTAATTTTCAAAAAAATATACGTAATCAAAAAAATAATAATATAAAAATCCACGTGTTTACCACATATCCAAAGCAAAGTAAAAACTTCGAAACTGGCACATTCAGTTACACACGTCAACTTAAAACAAGGGAATGAGGTCAGATGGTTCGGAAAGGCCCGTGGACATCGCGGCATTAGTGGCGCGTTAAAGACAATCCCAGCACATTGCCCTTAACGCACTGCAAAGTAAAAAAATCTGCTACTTCATCTAAAGTTGGTGACGTAAAACCCCATTCAAATTAATCAACCTATAGGCAAGAATACAATTTTAGGTTTTAATTCTTGAACTAAAGCAGATTTCAAAATCCTGAAAAACTCCGTCGACTATACGAAGAACACGTGCCTACTTGCACATTAAGGATAATTTTGGTTTTACTTTAAACTGTATGATGAGATAAATTAAATCAGAAACATTTTGGTCAATGTTGATATCACAATCCCTAAAGCAAAGTAAAAACTGACAAATTAGGATACTAATTTTTGTTTGATGCTTTTTATTGTTCATCTGAAAGTCATATTTTCACAGTAATTTTATTTAAAACGA
The DNA here is from genome assembly GCA_021292105.1 of Anadara kagoshimensis. Classification (NCBI taxonomy): domain Eukaryota; kingdom Metazoa; phylum Mollusca; class Bivalvia; order Arcoida; family Arcidae; genus Anadara; species Anadara kagoshimensis. Next base: position 63,070,376 of record CM037861.1, on the reverse strand, counting down.
TTCGTATTTCCACACATCAATTTTTTGTCTTTTAAGTTTGGACCATAAAATATTTCTCTTTGAACCAGTTAACATGATTTCTAGCACTAGTTTGCGTTCTATCACAGACAGAAATGATTACTTATTTACATGTGCGTGAATGTCAAAATTAGAATTATATATTTTTGTTCACAGTCTTTAAATCTTTCCATATGTAAACAAAGTTTCATAATAAAAAAAATCAATTTTAAAATTCAATCAAAAATACTGCAATGATTTGGATACAATTAGGGATCTTCTCAATTGTAAGAATTGATTTCCACTTTGCGTTATTTGTATAGATGGGTTAATGTTTGAGATAGTTTTCCAGTACATTATATATTTAGCCGCTTTGTCGCGTTTTACTTTGCATCATACACTCTTGTTTTAAAATATTGTTATTTAAAAATTATTAAGATTCTAATAACTTAATAGTTTCTCTATATATTGATCACCGGTTACCACGGATTGACTCTAGGGAGCTTTTTAGCTTTTTGGTTTAATTCGTACACCAATTGTTTTCTGAGTCACTGGTTTAAAAAAAACAAATAAACGATCAAGCTACGCATTGATTTAGAATAGCCGTATTTGTACCAGGTGCTTTAAAACTTGATATATAATTGATAAGTTGATCTCTCTTTGTTCAGTTATTAAGCGCCTGTTTCCCTTTTCTATTGATTAAAAACATACCGATCCATGTTTATTTCACAACCCCCCACTACCATCAAAACAAATGATAAAAAAATCGAAATTTGAAAAGCCAAAAGTTAAACACGTAACTTAAGTGAGGCCGACTGCTTTGGAAGGGTAGGTACCTCCTGTTTAGCTAGCTACACAGTGAATAAGCATCTAGATTTTTTTCTGTCTTGATTATACGATACTTTTCGACTTTTATACACTTTAGACGATCCTTACACTTTTATAGGTTGATTATCAATATACTGTAATTTGATTGATAAGCACGCTGAGGTACTTTGCAATATGTCATGTTACTTTTTAAACTACACATTTTATGATCACACTTCATTAGTATATCGAGTCTCGTAAGACTTGTTCTTATACAACCAGTATGAGCTACTATTTTTTCTAGAAGAGAGTCCAATTTATTATACGGGGATGTGAAGGCAAGCTTGGAGCACTTTCTTTCGCTTAAAATATCGTTCTGTACTATATGTATAATTCTATTGTGTTCAATGAGGTATATTCAAGTTTTAATAGTTATCTAGTGGATACAACTCACCCAGACCTTAAGATTTAGGTACATGTATTTTAGTGAAAATGGGTAAATAATCTTGATTTGTTTTATGTTCAGAAAAAAAAACTAAAAACATACATTAATAAAGTTTGTTATATACCTCACCTTTTGTCACCTTTAGCGCAATGCAAAAGTAAAACATAATCTGTTACTTCACCTAAAGTTGATGACGTCTTAAATAGGACGTATAACTCCTTTCAAATTAATCAACCTATAGCCAAGAATACGATTTAAGGCTTCAATTCATGAACTAGAATCGATTTCAAAGTCCTGAAAAATCCTTCGTCGTCGTTACGAAGAACACGCGCCTAATTGCACAATGAGCGTAAGTGTGGTTTTACTATAAACTACATGATGAGATAAATTTAATCAGTAACATTTTGACCAATGTTCAAATCACAACCCCAAAAGCAAAGTAAAAACTTTGAAAACCGGCAAATTAAGATACCAATTTTTGTTTGATGTTTTTATTGTTCATCTGAAAGTCATATTTTCACAGTAATTTCACTTAAACGATTCACATTTCCACACATCAATTTTTTGTCTTTTAAGTTTGCACCATAAAATATTTCCCTTTGAACCAGTTAACATGATTTTAGTACTAGTTAGTATCACAGACAGAAATGATTTATTAAATATATCCATTAAATTACTTATTTACATGTGCGTGAATGTCAAAATAAGAATTATTTATTTTTGTTCATAGTCTTTAAATCTTATCTATATAAACAAAGTTTCATAATGAAATACAATTTTAAAAATTAAATCAAAAATACTACAATTAAGGAATCTTCTCAATTGTAAGAATTGATTCCCACTTTGCGTTATTTGTATGGATGGGTTAATGTTTGAAATAGTTTTCCACTACATTATCTATTATATATTTAGCCGCTTTGTCGTGTTTTACTTTGTATCATACACACTTCCTTTGACTTATTGTTATTTCAAATTTTTTTTAGATCCTGATAACTTAATAGTCTTTTCAAAAATATATTGATCATCGGTTACCACGGATTGATTCTAGGGAACTTTTTAGCTTTTTAGTGTAATTCGTACACCAATTGTTTTCAGAGTAACTGGATTAAAAACAAAACAACAAACAATATAGCAACACATTGATTTGGAATAGCCATGTTTGTATCAGTTAAAAAGTTAAAAATTTGAAAAGGCAAAAGTTAGACACGTGGACTAGAGAAGTGAAGCCGACATCTCTGGATGGGTAAGCATCTCCTGTTTAGCTAGCTACACGGTGTAAGAGTTTTATCTCGATCTTGAATATCAAAACATACATACTAAATCATGATCGAACCACAATCCAGAAGCAAAGTAAAAAGTTTGAAACTGACAAATTAGGTTAAACACGTAAACTTTCATCAGGGAAGCGAGGCCAGGTGCTCCGGAAGGGTAAGCATCTAGCTAGCCGCACCCGCTACATGTGTAATATACGATACTATTCAGCCTTTTTACACTTTATATATTATACGATCCTGACACATATTGTATTTTATAGGTTAATTATCAATCTACTGAAATTTGATTGATGAATACGGTGGGTTATCCCGCATTATGTCACTTTTCGTTTAAAAGTATAAATTTCATGTTCCCACTTCATTAGTCTATCGGGTTGTGCCACTTGGTCTTATACAACCAGTGTTAGCTACTGTTTTTTCAAGAAGAGATTCTGACTAGCCTATTTTTATAGAGGGATGTTCAGAAATGCTTAAAACTCTTTTTAGCCCCTCGTTAACGAAGTTTGGAGAAGATACGGGATTTAACTCGTAAGTACGTATGTAACACTTTCCTTGCCATTGCTCTAACAACTTTATTTCTCAGCAGAATTTGAATTTAATAAGACTTAATACAAGGGTTTATCATGGTTATAGCTTGGACAAGTTCGTGTTCTATAACTCGTGAACCTAATTTGACATTACCCATTTATTGCCCTTTGTTTATTTGAGTATTGAGTCAAATACCGCTATTTCTGATAGTGCTCTATTGCCAATGGATTAGTGTCACTTGTGATGCTTTGTTATGTTTTCGTCTACAATATCGCTCTAAGTGTCAATGGTATTCAAGAGGTGTATTTGAAATGTTTTCATAGTCACCAATTGGATACACCATCAACCATACCCTAAAATTAAGTTTTTTTTTTTTTTTTTTTTTTTTTTTTTTTTTTTTTTTTTTTTTTTGTGAATATTGGAGAATAATTTTGATATGTTTTGATATGCAAAAGTTAAGTTATGGTGGTGGATCCTAACCATTCCCCTTATGTCTATATATATCAGTGAGCCTTATTTTACAAAACAGTGTATCTGCCATCCTAAAAGGATAAAAATTAATTATTAATATTAATTAGTTTAGATATATCGAAACATCTAATTCTATTTCGTTGTCAGGAGTGTTTATATGCATGATGTCTCTATGTCCAGGATTACCCTGGATATATTTTGACATCCCATATCACTTAATTTTGATTACACACTTGGCGGGTGTAGCTAGCCAAACAGAATCCGAAGCACCTGGCCTAAGTTTTTTGGTTAAAGTTCAGGTGTTTAACCTACTTTGTCAGTCTCGATGTTTTTTATTTTGGATTATAATCTTTAGTTTTGATTATGCTGTGTTTTATTCGTCTTCTGTAAGCGATTCTTTTAAGTCAAAAGTCTATGGAAATGTTTAAAATTTTTCGCGAACAATACTGTTCAATGAAAATTAGGCGTGTGAGGCTGATAAACGAAGGCGTATATTCAAAATCGAATCATATGATATATTAAAGTATGAATGTAATCTCAAAAACATTGTGCTTCTGTAAAATACTTTACAAAATGAAAAATATGAATAAAAACTTAAGCTAAAATGTCTAGACAAGGAAGAACGTGTTAAACGATTTGTACAGTCTGATGATTTTACTGAAGACATTGATAACTGTTTACATTGTTGTTATATTGACACATCGTAATGACGGTTTTCACAACTACTTCGTTATTTGAAGAATGAAACATTAGGGTTTATAATCCCAAAAGGATAATCCAAGATCTAACAGTTAATTTCTTGGTTTATATATAATGCTGGTTGTAAGAGACTCCATTTTTATAATCTGAATCAATGTAGAGTTTTATTACTGAAAAGCAAGTAAACAACTACAGCACAGACCTGTCGAAAGTTTAACAAAAAGCTAGGGAATTAGTGCCGAATCCACAACTCATCTACAGTACAGACTTGTCCAAAGTTTAACAAAAAGCTAGGGAATTAGTGCCGAATCCACAACTCATCTACAGTACAGACTTGTCCAAAGTGTAACAAAAAGCTAGGGAATTAGTGCCGAATCCACAACTCATCTACAGCACAGACCTGTCGAAAGTTTAACAAAAAGCTAGGGAATTAGTGCCGAATCCACAACTCATCTACAGTACAGACTTGTCCAAAGTTTAACAAAAAGCTAGGGAATTAGTGCCGAATCGACAACTCATCTACATTACAGACTTGTCGAAAGTTTAACAAAAAGCTAGGGAATTAGTGCCGAATCGACATTTCATCTACAGTACAGACTTGTCGAAAGTTTAACAAAAAGCTAGGGATTTAGTGCCGAATCGACATTTCATCTACAGTACAGACTTGTCGAAAGTTTAACTAAAAGCTAGGGATTTAGTGCCGAATCGACAACTCATCTACAGTACAGACTTGTCGAAAGTTTAACAAAAAGCTAGGGATTTAGTGCCAATCCACAACTCATCTCGGTTCTTGTTAACTTGATCTCGACAGCTTTCCGACTGCTACCATCTATTTCTTTAACCACCTGGCCCCGGTTTCACAATAATTTCTTAGCTAAGTAGTAAATTTGTAATATGTTTTTAGAATTACTGATAAATATTTTTGTCAATACCAAATGCAAATGTTTTAATATAGAAGTGGTCTTTAAAATGACACCTTAAATTCCTGAATATCTTGAAAATTAAAAAAAAAAAAAAAACTATAAAGATTTGAAATTTTGCACGATTTCAATTAAAGAAAATCTTAGCTAAGGAAAGATTGTGAAACTGGGGCCAGTTATTACAATATCGTCCACTCGACAGTTAAGCCACGGGTCCTTTTCGTTAGCTAAGTGTTAAACTTTCGACAGGTCTGTACTGTATTATAGAAGTTGAAGAGCGGGTTATGAAATGTAATATTTTATAGAATGATATTATAAATTATATATATTCAATATCGAAAATCACAGGAGATATTAAAAATATAGTACGTCAGTATTATATTGTACTTGATAAAAGGACACGCACTTGTATTTCAATTAAGAAATATATATTGGGATTTGGAACAAAATAGTAATTCTTTTTTTTCAGACATTCATCGTGTCAAGAAACAGGCTAGCTAAACATAAATAAAAACAATACACGATACACAACGTATCTTCACTCACGTCACACTTCTTTCAATATACAATGTATAATCCACTTTCTTAAAGTAGTATGACGTCGATATGACCAAAATTAGTAACGCGATGTTTTCAGAAAATCGTAATTAATGTAAAAAAGTAAAATTATTATTAATCCTGTACAAATTCTATAGCACTAGATTTGAATACAATTCATCACCGGTAATGCTCTAGCCAATATTGTGAAAATCAAAATATTTCTAAGATGTTAAATGGAGAAAGATCAACGGTCCGATAATAATTGTGGCATCCACACACATGTAAACATACAGTATTTATATCTCACAAATCATTTGTGTAACTGAAAACCATGTATCGGACAAAAACCAACGCTACCCAAAACACGACCCAATACAAGTAAGTGAGGGATTCAACCATTTAAGACAAGACAAGACAGACATTTAAGGACAACTTATCACATACTTATGATACTCTCAAATTTGGACGCGCACTGGGTCAATAGCAAGTTGTGGTATTTTAAAAATGTCATTCATTCATTTCACAATCAGTGGTACAGAAAAACCCACATCTAAAAATCAATAAAAAGAACCCCTTATTTCCAAACACCATGAACATAAAAATTCTACATGTATATTTTGTCCATAAAAATCTAAGAAACCAGGGACTATTTTGGTTTTTAGTTGGTTGCTTTCTTATTTATTATTGATGATGTTGATTTGGAAAATAAGTGTGGTCCCAGTTATCTATGGAGGCGGCAAGTTCCGAAATGACGAAGGAAATCGGAATACCCCGAGAAACCGCCTACCTTCGGCAAAACTTTTATTACACCAAAAACTGTCCCTGTGGGATTTGAAAAAAGGTAGAGAGGTGCGTTTTATACAACTAGACCACCAGAACCACTATAGATGTTGAGAAACATTGTTTATGGACAGTTTTGTTAAATACACAGAGAAGGTAGTAATCAGGTTCAAACATCTCATGTTTTGTTCAAAATAACGTGAACTTGTTTTAAAGGGGAAATTTTATGCTGGAAATTAAAACACATAATTGTTGTGATGAAATACAAATAGATTCAAATCAATGACTTTGAAGGAAAGAATCAATGCATCAAACCAATCTCAGCTGTCCCATCAAGACTAGTTAGTAAGCCACTTCTGAACAAATTGACTAATTATAAGCTGATAGTATTTGTATCATGTGAGGGATTGTCATTTTACGGAATTCTATCGTAAACTCCTGCCGATAATTTAATATTACATGTGTGAAATATCATAGAGTCCACGCAATCATATTATAGGTTATTTATCAGTCACCAATAAACGTTACTCTCTAACATGTTATTTTTTTTTACTGATGATAGCAGTGTATTTTTTCTGCGTATAAAGCTCAAATTTTACATCCATACAACAGATGGCTACGACATTGTGTATTGATTGTGTATTAATATCAGTTAATACTGTATGTCTCTGTTATAAACGATATGATTTGTATGTTATAAATGAAAATATCACACACGCACATATTGTTAAACATACATATTTTTTACCAAAAACACAATACGCCATATAACACACCAGTCCATGTCTTGGTGTCCTTTGTAAAACTGTGATTTTTATGAGTTTGCTTAAATTAACACCACTGCACGCACATATTGTTCAACAAATATATTTTAACCAAAAGCACAATACATTCTATCTTATCACACAAATCAACCATTGTACCATTCCATGTCTTAGTCCTTGTACATTGTATTTCCTTCTGTCAAGAAAACATGAAATAATCTTGACATACTCTAACAATGATCACATTTTTATGATCTTTTGTTTGAAAGCTTAAAACCAACTGATTTTGCCATCATTATAAACACGATGAAATCTTGACAGACTCTAAAAATTATAACATATTGCTTAAAATCTCCTTGTTTAAAGGTTGGAACAATGTAAAATGGACCAGAGTAACAACTGAAAATAACAGAACTGTCACAACTCCTAATGAAGTTCGACGCCTAATGAAGTCCACAAATTGAGGCTCCAGACGAGGAGGCTTTTTGATTTTACAAAAAAAAATGTTTGCTCTCAAAATTGTACGACATTTCGTTCAATGAGCTATTACGCAACGTCCTTTCAACCACATACAGCGTGTATTTTGTCCCTCTATACAAACTGGTTACTATACTTCCCTGCAAACGAAGTTTAGAGGTTATATAAGGAATAACATATTGTTAAACAGACAAGGCACAATGCATCGTATCTTATAAAGAACATACATTGTACCATTTTATGCCTTATTCCTAGCACACTTTGTTGTCATGTTTCTTCATAATAAAAATATAAAATGATATTGGCATACATGTACCCTAACAATGAGCCCAATTTTATAGTTTATTATTTGAAAGCTCGAAACCAACACACATTTTATAAATAATTGATTTAAACCACCTTTTGTAGCGAATGAAATGAAAGCACTGAACAATGAATTTAGTCACTAAGGTAATCTTACATTTCCAGTTTTGTTTGATAATATGTTTGTTCGAACGGCTTGCAGGTCCTTATAAAACCTTCAATGTTCGACAGTTTATGTTAGACATCCTCCTTCACTTTGCTTTGCAATCTGTACAAAATTGTGAACGTAAATTGGAAAAAATATACGTCTTATACCTATTTTAGGCTTCTAAATACTAATTTATATATTAGCCTAAAATGCACAGCAGAACAGTTTCAGATCAAAACCAACATACCGTGCCATGCTCCAATCACAATTCAAAAAGAAAAGTGAAACTTAAAAACTAGTAAATTTAGTTAAACGCATAAAAACCTCCTTCTGGGAAATGAGGCCTGGTGCATCGGAAGAGTAAGACGCCTGTCTAGCTACTGTTTACGTCAGGTAGGAAAAATCAGAAATATACTAACAGTAATTGTATTCGATTAATTGTAGGAACTAACTGGTGGGGTATAATGAGCAAAATCTTACTTATTGTGTGTCTAAATTTTTCAACTTAACTTATAAAAGCGCGTTTATCCCAAAATACTAGCATTTACACTATTTGTAATTTATATCCAGTGTCCGACTGTAACGTCATAGGTGTGCCGTTTTCCTTTTTTCTTAGTTTGCGGTTTCTTTTACTGAGTTGCTTTGTCAAACGCTTGTTATGAAAGTTGCAAATTAACTTTGTCTATTATTAACTGTTTGAAAAGGCAACACATTGTCATAAATTATATGTCGAGGCTTATATTATAATTACATGTTACACTGTAGTTATATAAACGACTTTACTATGCCATTAACATGATAATTGTCTTTGTACATCATACGAGTTTTAATACTTCATATTGAACTAAAGATCGATCCCGCTCTCCTAACCCATGTCACAAGAGGTCGAAGAAAATTATTACAATACAAGGTGGGTATTACATTACTTGACATTTATTACATAACACAGCGTAACAAGGTCCAATGCAATTTAGGTTATTGCTTTTTTCCTTTAAAGAAAGTTTTGTTTGAAAACTGAACCAATTTGATATTGAATCTTGATCCTCTTTATTTTATGTATAAAACATTAATATAGTTTGAAGTCGCATCAACAATTTATTATCATATTCGCGAAATTCTTCTTATTAATCTAAATAATTACTCTAAACACAAGTTCATGTGCTTCGTTAGTTGTGTTTTAGGATTTATGATGGAGATCGTTCTGTGGGGTGCTAGTACAAGCAGACAGATATTGCAGACAACTCAGTACATCATATTGATGCCCGGTCAATTAGTGGAAAATCCACTTGTGATCGACAGGGGTAGATCCCACAGCGATAAGACGCCTTTGGTTTGAAAGACGACCCTTTATGGTCCCAGGATACCACAATAAGATATTACTGGACATACAAATTTCCATTTAGGCAATAAATGGATTTCAATTGTTCGTACAGAACCCCACCAACCTATGACGAGTTACGTAAAAGTTAAAAAATAAAACAATAACCCTAGTTTTATCAACAGGTGATCCGGCAATCAAATGTGTTAGCACTAAAGACATGTGAAATAAATATAAAAAATCCATGAGCAGATTCATCAAAATCTTTAAATTTAAATTTAAAAATGTTTTTATTGTTTACTCTGCTTATGTTACACGTCATCTGCGATTTTAATGTCTGTCGCGGGATATAACTTCAAATATAGGTCAAAATTAACGCATCAAGATTCAAATTCCATCAATTAAAATGAAATTTTAATTTGACATTTGTTTTAAGATAGAAATAAATTTGGTCTTCTCTTTTGTTGCTGAACATGTGTTGTTCGAATGCAATCGAAAATAAAAAATGTTTGTGTAATTAATTAAACTGATATCTAGCTAAAGTCCTCATCCAGCATAATTTATAAGTGATACTTTGGAGTGGAGAAATGGTATTTAACGTGCCAGTCATGGATATTTCGCTTATCTCGCTTATATCGAGACGTCGCCAGCTATAAACAAAGGTGCAGAAATTTTGTCTGTGCGTTGCGCTGATGACATTATACAGCATGGTTCTTTAGCGTGTTAATGCCACCGTGATACGGGACCTTGTATATTTTAAGTTCCCATCCGAAAGCACCGAGGCTTTAATTTCGTAATGCCGAGTACTTGGCGAAAGAACAGTCACTACCCACTTTCTTGGATCAGAATAAGTCGTGGTTCGAACCCATGACCTCCCACTTACGGAACGAGCAGGCTGATTGGACGACAGGCTATGATCAAATATTGTTAAGTTCAGAAAGTATGGCGGTATTAATTTATGTTTGTTTGATAGTGGGAATTTGTAGTATTAGTTGTCTACAAAACTAACTTCATCAGGTTTGGATTTGGACGCCAGAATCTTATATAATTAATAGGTTCTATTTGAAAAAACACACTTTTAAAAAAAATCAAAATTGACCGGCAAACGGAAGTGTTACTGCTTAATAACTTGAGAAAATGACGAGTATCGAAAGTGATATATTATGACAGTACACGACAAGAAATGTGTTTTTGTGGTTTTGTTTCAATTTTTAATATGTTTCATTTTTTTTAAAAGTAACTGAACGTAGCTGTCTCCTCTACATTTATACATATTTGAAAGTCTTCGCTAAAATCACGCTTTTATTATCTAAGATCAAAGTTGTTATTATGTTATAAAACCATCAGCAATATTTTTGTTTTATTTAAACCAATTGACACTGCAATGTATGCTCTAAGCTAATTTGTAAAGTCTTGATTTTAATAACCATAAAATCAGGTGCAAATCTTATGTAATTTTTCAACACTTATCGTTGTTGTACTATGAACAAAATATTTATATTCAAATGGTCCGTTAAAGAAATTCTTCAAGCGTGAAAAATATTTAAACGATCAAACTTTACCATGACCGATTTTAAAATTTGTTCAATTTCCCATATATCGTTAATCAGTTATCGTTACAGTACATACCTGTCGAAAGTTTAATACTGCGCGAAGTATCGGCTCGACAGCTCATCTCGCCCCCCGATAACTATATTGTATATAAACAGGTTTTCGATAGCTGGTAACCCTATCATTCGGCATCGTTTCGGCCACTAGCGATCAATTTTTTGGCCACCTTGCAGGACAGGGAGGCCAGGGTTAAACTTTCGACAGGTCTGTCCTGTACATTTTCTGAATTCTAAACATCATATAATGTAGATAGAGCATGCATTTGGCAAACCTGTATCTCACCGAAAAACAGGAGAGGTACTTCAAATACAAGATAAAAAGTAATTAAACTGACAAAAATTACTATATATTGGAATTTACAATTTTCGTTAAGTAGGTATTTCTTTACCTATTCGGTTTCTTTATCGGTCTTATGTTATTATCACGCAATATATCGCTAACAGCTTTAAGCATATTGGTGAATATTAAAAGCAATGAAGTAAAAATTATCTACCGAAAACAACTTTTTTTGAAAGTGCATAAGACGTTTTAAGGTTGTTAAAAGTTGTACTTGGTACATGTTGTTATTTTAAATTCATTTTATAAAAAAGTAAAAAAAAAGTTTTAATCTTCTCATGAATGTTGTCAAATTTCAAAGATTTGAGTCACACACACACACACACACACACACACACACACACACACACACACACATTTGTTAGGGTTTATTAATATGGGCAGGTATTCAATTACATTATTCTAAAATTACACCTGCCTCTTCAATACCACATTTCCTCGTCCATACTAAGTTTTGACCTTGCCTCTTTGATCTTTGACTTACACACATAATTGTGGTATGTAACACATCGTCTTAGGTTGGTAAACAATTGTTACAAGATTGATCAAAATCAATCCATAGATGTGTAAGTAATGAAGAGGACGCGACATTACACAAACAGACGAGACGTGCAGACAAACTCACAGAAGTTAACGGATGTATAAAGATTCATCTATCATAATCAACATCATAATTATCATAAAAGATTGATTATAAATTTGTTTTTATTTTTAAAATATTCTATATGCAAGTTCATTTGAAATCGCCCACTTTTACAAATAAAATGCGAAGGATGGATGAGCCATGTTTAAATACATTATAAAGACATCCCAAAGAACACATCTCAATCAGAGTTTGAAGTGTAGAGATAGATGTAGCAAGCAGAGACGACGTCAACATAAAGCGTTATAATAATATAATACAACAGCCTACTGAATAACATCGATTGCTAATCTACCAATACACGCTCGGATTTACAACATAAATATGGTAGGACGTAGGATTGTATATTCGTAACAAGTAAATATGATCCAGTCACTGTATTGACATTCATACTTCAATGTTGTAATTTTAAAGTTTTAAAGCAACTGGAATTTGAATTTAATATTTCGATTATTGAAGTAATACTAAAAGAAAGCTTTCTTATATTTAAGAAAAAACAAAAAGGTGGACGGACCATTAGTTTTGTTAACAGGTGTTGCGTTAAAAAAGTTTAGTTTGTTAAAATATACATTTATAACAATAAAATGAAGTGATAGAGTTTTCTTTTAAATCATAAAGATATGCGACATTAATTTTTTTCCTATTTAAAATTAAAATTGTGGATATATATAGAAAGTTTTTAGCTTTTGTCAACCAACAGGAAATATGATTTTAAACGGAAGTATGGGTGTTAGTTCATACCTTGATAAAAATATGACTGTTAATGAAAGTTCAAATAATTCACATCATCAAGAAATACAGATTTATGACTTTCCAATTTTACCATTATGGCAAAGAATTCTGTTTATAACTCTGTATGTGGCAATGTTTTTGATTGCCACAGGTGGGAATATGATAGTAATATGGATTGTGATGGCTCACAAAAGGATGAGGACAGTGACAAACTATTTTTTAGTAAATTTAGCTGTTGCGGATACCTTGATATCGTTACTTAATACGCCTTTTACATCGTCGTTTTTACTGTACCAGGATTGGTGGTACGGAGAATTGTACTGTAAATTTACTATATTTATATCTGTATGTACTATCTGTGCCAGTGTTCTAACATTCATGGCGATTGCTATTGACAGGTAAGTTACATTTTTTTTATTAAAAAAGTCCCTTTCTATTTTAATTCTTAGCTAGACCCGGTCGGAGTTTGAACCCGCGATACTCCCACATACGGAGCGAGCACGCTTCCAACGTAGCTAACTTACTTGTTCATTTTTATGAAAACGTAAAACAAATTGATACTTTTTACGCCAAACAAATGCAGATGTCTAGACAATTACGTGAATTTGTTCCTGAAATTTCAAAACTAATTTGAATTTGTGTAACAAATACCTGAATAATTCTTCATATTTCATAATTTATTTAAATTCATGTTTTTCATGTTATTTGATTCAACGTAATTTGTCATTTTGTTGTCTTGTGTCCTTTGCAATTACATTTCTTTTTTTCAAAACACACCCGTACAACTGCGCTTTGGTTTGTAATTTCACTTAGTTCTATACCACCAATGTTAGCATAATATACTTTTCTTCTTGCAAAGGAATATATTATATACATATATATAATTACGCTGTTTAGATAGCCTTTATATATACAATTATCATTCAATAAAATAAAATGTACTTGAGTCCATTGAAGATTTCATAATGACCAACGACATGAACAACTCTAATCAAACCGATGATTATAAGCTATTTCGTTTACATTTATCACTAATGCCTTACTTCATTGAACATATTTCAGAACGTCATTCTTAATTACTGCTGTTTATTTTATTTAAAAAATCAATATTTATATATATGAAAAAATACATCCGGATGTAAAAGAATGCCCCTACGTTGTACCATCTATTATAAAATACGAATTTGATATCCATGTATGCACGTGTTTTATTTGTGATATACCTTTCAATATCAGCCTTTTATGATAAAGTAATAAAACATTAGTAGCATATTAAAATCAAACAAATAGATATTTTAAATTGTTTTCGTGGATTTTATTTACATTTTTGTTTCACATATGTCAATTTATGTAAAACATAAATTGTTTTGTTGATTAAATCAGTGTAGACGTTACTTACTAAAACAGACAGTTATAAACAGGAAAAACAAACAAAGCATGAATGCGTGACATATATGTCTTTATTAACGTATAAAAGCTCACATGATTGACGATCCATTGTTTATATGTGCAAGTGATCAATGAATATGACGACGGTGTGCAAATCGAGCCATCCTAAAGCTTTTATTTTCATCTAAACTCAATTGTCTTTTCGTACACAGCAGTAGTTAACTGGTATTTATAAATCAAGTTGAAATAGTCTGAATTTTCCATTGGGACTTATTTAACACGTCTGACAAAAGCAACCCTAAGTTTCAGCACCTATCTTTAAGCTATAAATCATATCCGGTCCTTAGAGACCCTTGTTATTTGCGTCCATAGACTCTCCTTCAACCGTTATGAGCTTACACGATGTGATATTAATGCCCAAAAGGAACGATGAATGAGATATCTAACAAATTTTGTCTTAACATTTTAAGGATGTGTGTTATATTTTTTATTTGTTTTTCAACCCAGTTACATATTGATACAAGTGAATGACATGTTTTTACAATAACCTTACTTGATTGTTATTAAGTTTCAAAACAACTTAGTTCATCAACAATTCCTATTTTAGGCGCGGATTTTGAGTACAATTGCCCGTATACAACAGATAAAGTCAAAATATTTTCTATACATTACAGAAACCGTTTAAGTTAGAAACCCAATAAAAATTAAGAACGTCAGAATTATAAAGCTTTTAAAACCACTAGAATTTGTTACATATATGTTTGTTTTTAATTACAAACACACACGCAAGGAAATGATAAATGCAATTTATTGTATGATTTCGAAAATAAAATATACACCTTCAATTAATCAACTCTGCTTTTCAGTTTTATCATTACTGTGCTGCTTTTAAGTTTTACATTGAATGCATACCTAATACTTCCCCGTCATTTCACTTTCCCTTAACCAATTTTGAATCATTTAATGGTAAAGCCATTATACATTTTACTCCTATAAAGTAAAGGAGTTCATTAAAAAAAATCTGTAAGACTCGTCAATAATCATTGATATATAAAACATATAGAACATATCAAAGCAATTAAGGTCAGTCATTGGGTCTCGTTACAACTGATGGTAGAAGTAAAATACCATGTTTTCTATTAGGTCCGTAATAAAAACCTCAACAAGACTGCTTATACAACATTACAGGCCTGTCGAAAGTTTAACACTAAGCTAACAAAAATGTGCCGAATCGGCAGCTCATCTAGACTGTTATATCCCGACAACCTTTTGACAGCTTTATTTTATAACTACATGCATGTGATCACTAGCTATCAATATCTTGGCCATTAGGCAACCGTGTTTCCATACCTTTTCGTTTGATCAGTATTTAATTTTCGATTGTGATTTAGACATGGATAAGTATTTTTATCTGTGATGTATCTTAGTTATACCAAACTTTACAAATTGCATTAGGCTTATGTGTTACTGCTAGTTGATCAAGGGATACCTGTTGGTATGCAAGAATTATTGAAGAATTGTTACAACATGAGGAGATTTTGTCATGTAAGCTATGTGGTATAATGAGGTTGTTCATTAGAATCACTGGTTGTGCAGCAGTTGGGATGGATAAGAACGTATGAGAGCAGACAAGGTTTCATTATAGTCAGCGCATGATCTGTTTTCGTTTATTTAATAATCTAAAGAGATGTCCTATATGTCTTTTTGTTAACATATATTTTCTCCCTTGGAATATCGATAGTGGAAATGTAGAAGTCATTTTAGCAATTGATTGGCGTTTGTTGCAAATAGTCTACATCGGAATGCTAAATTAGACATTGATGCAGTAAAACACTAAAACAATTTTAAATGATCATGTTTTCTATTAAGTCCATAATAAAACTGTCAATAAGACTGTTAATACCGAATCTGATGTACTAAAATTAACAAACTGCTCTGAATGTATATATCATTGGCAGTAGAACAGTAACAACTGTTGACATACAGGAATCATTATAGAGTTAGTAAACTGTGTGTAGTGTGTGGAGATTTGTATTTAAAGACCAATTGATGCACAATGGTTCCTACATGTTTTTGGCACGTACTGAGCAAACTTAGTCATTATACCTAGAGTTATTGAAACTCAAATGTGAAGGAAATTGAATTCAATAACTGGTTTGTCTTTTATATTTTTACAAATAAATTGTTGACCAAGCCATATTTCAAGGCTAGACTTTTAAAGACAATCAAAACAGTTTTATAGCCGTCATCACAATAATGTTGATAAGTATCATGTCTCTGTATCTAACATTACCCTGGGTATATTTGGCATCTCATAGACCATGTTTGGTTCATTCTCAATTTCGATTTCACACATGGCGAATGCAGCTAGCTACAAAATATGTGTTTATATTTCCGGAACTCCCAACTTTCATTTCCTGGTAGAACTTTTTACATATTTAACTTAATTTCAAAGTTTTTGCTTTCCTTTGAGATAGTGATTTAGACATGAATTGGTATAATTGCTAGATGTGTAAACCTTTGTATTTCTCCTGAAAACAGATTGTGAGGATTTATAATTGGAATTGACCTTCTTTAGATGAACCTATTTGTTTTTACTGGCATTCAATTGCTCTTGAATACAGTGTGGGGCATGACCGCTGATTACGTAACATTTAACTATTCGATTACGTCACAGAATGACATCTATTACGTAATACATTGCTTGATTGGTCAGCATCCAAGTCAAGTCCCGACGTTACTTTCCTTATTTGGAGCAAGGCTGTTCCATCAATCCCGTATGATTGTCGGAATTTTGATTGAACTAAATTATTGTAGCGATAATTATAGATTTCGTACATGCTATCAATATTTTTTATGATTGTAAATATAATAAATAACTTTCTATTTGAGTGTATTCATTCGGTATTATGAATGAGAGTCAGGAATAGCTCATAATACCGAATGAATACACTCAAATAGAATGTTATTTCTTCTTAAATAACAGAAATTATCATCAACAATTATATTCAAACATCTAAAATACGAGTCTTTGTTGTAATCACAATCCCAAAACCATGATAAATATTTAGAAAAATGGAACATTACTTTAATTAAACTAGTGAGTTCAGCAATTTAGGTCAGTCATGAGTTATCTTTTGGAATTCTTGCAATATCCATATGCAAACGATTTATTTGTAAGCGGCTTTCATTGTTGTATAAAGTTCTCGTAGTGGGAAGGAAAACGTTTTTAATTTCCTGTTTTATGGCATTTTACCTCGTGAGAGAACACTACAACTTTACCTTGTTCTGTTAGTAACTTCGGTTTTGCAAAATTGTAAAGACAGAAAATAAAGTCAACTCATAATTTGTTTGTTCTAGAGACTAAATAAAACATAATGACATTTTGAATGCAGCGATTGATGGACTCCTGTATGTTAGGTTTGTGTTGTATTCTTGACACAACTGGTATTTGGCAACTAGTTATTTAATCAGTACCTGCCTTGTGCCTACAAAGGTACACGGAATACACATACACCATTAGCCATTAGTTCTCTGCCAGATAGTAAAATACCATTAAACAGTACTAAAACTGCCATTGTTTATCAAATGTAGTTCTATTATGTTGTATCAGAATGAGCTAATCAAATTAAATTCATGTATAACTGTTTGTTGGGTATATTTATAACTTGGCGTGCAAAAACCATCAAATAGATAAAGTCAGGTTTAGTCATACGATTTTTTGTGTTTTTATTTATGAATAATAATGCTATCATAATTGTAGTTAGGTGAATTGGCTATATCAAAATCAAAATCAAACATAAGCATACAGGTCTATATTAAAATCACAATAAGTAAGTACTATTAGGTATTATTCTCTCCATCTCTGAACCAGTCTAGAGCAGGTCTGTATTTTAAACCACTATTGAAGGATACATAACCTTATACTTCGTGATCAACCGACCACATTCCGCTTGTTGAAGTTCACGTGTTAATCTAATTCAGCGGTTCCGATGTTTTTAATTTGCTTTCACCTTGTGATTTAGACATAAATAATTATTTTTGACTGTCTCGTGTTTTATGGTGTATAGTAAAGCGTTGCTTTTATCCTTTCAAAGAATAAAGTTTTAATCCGATTGTTTATTTTACAAACAGAATAAAGCTAATATTTTTTATATAAGTTTTATGTTTACGTCATTTTACAAACTACTTAAGTTCTGCTTCATATTTATACTTATACCTGAATTATGACGCACGCGAAAGGCTACATTTGAAACTTTATGACAAACGTGATGACTTCAATTTTTCTATTGTCAATTTTCCTTTTTTATGCAGCAATATACCTGCTTTTACTGCTTATGGTGTATTTGTTTCCAAATTGATACGCTATGCTAGAGCTTGTTCCCGCTACGGGGACTTTGTACAACGAAGTAGGCTGCTTGCAAATAAATTGTTGACTCAGGGATATTGCAAGCCTAGGCTTACCAAGGCCCTCAAAAGGTTTTATGGCCGTCATCACAGTATTGTTGATAAGTTTGATGTCTCTGTGTCCAGGATTGCGGGTGTAGCTATCTAAATAGGAGGTGTTAACCTTTCCGGAGCACCCGGCCTCACTTCCATGGTGGAAGTTCACGTGTCTAACCTAACATGTCGGTTCCAAAGTTTTTTACTTTGCTTCTGGATTGTGATTCGGACATTGATTAGTATGTTTGTTTTTGATAACCTTTGTATAGCAGTTTTGTAAACGTTTGATGATGTTCTCTTGAAGTGTAAAGCGACAGTTTACTCATATTACGGAAGAAAACATTAACTTCCAATTACTGAAGCATCGTGTTTCCAAAGAAAACAAATCGAGTTGAAAAAAATATCGCAATTTAGTTTATTCAAACAGTTTCTATCCCCTGGACACGGAACAGAAAAACATCATGTAAATTTATCAATTCATTTGTTTTGACTTAATTTACTCAATTATAATTGATTTCTTTATAAAGTTACTGATAAAATAAATACAATGATGAAAATACAGAATACCCTTACAAATGTTCTTTATATTATGTCAATGCCAGTAAAATTTTCTCTTAATTAATACATTAAGCACACAAACCTCATTCATTTTAAGTGCACTTATTTACGCCCTAAGTACCCTAATATCGAAACACAACCACATCTTGTTCTGTCAGAGATTTATAAATAAACATCTCTATAATAAATAAACCATTATATGTTATAAATACAGTTAAGAAGCTAAATCATTGGCAATTGTTTCTGGAATAATACTAATATAGGTAATTAGCGAGGCAAAGTAGATAGAATGTCTTTGTTAAATATTTGTTCTTATCGTCCCATGTTTGAACAGTTAATCTGAAGTTGTCTGGCCTTAAGAAATGGTCCTATATCTTATATCAAATACGTTTACTTTACACATATGTCACATACTCTTCCTGCTTTGCATTTGTCATTGTAAAGTGAATTTAAATGATTTCTGTCAATGGAACACGTGGTGTATTATATAATATTTACATAGATTCTATGTATTGTATTTGAACTTGATAAACTCTACCATATCAAGGAAATGTTTCTGTCTTGATTGAGAACAAAACACAACAGAAAGACAATATTTCTTTCTGTCTTTAATGGATAACAAAGACAGTAAAAACAAAGGAACACAAAAATGTCTAAAAAAAGATCGAAAAACGTAACACTCATCAGCAATAGCATAATGATTTCTATGAAACCAATTCAATCTAGTCAATCCCTTATCAAAATTACAAACACAAACTGGTCAATGAATTTAAACGGATTAACTTCCATCAGATACGTGAGGTCATGTTTTCCGGAAAGGTTAACGTCTCCTGTCTATAGATGAAAATTGAAAATGAAAGAAACAACATGATACTATGTACCATCAATTATATCTAGGGTTATTTTAATACAGAAACAGAAACAGATGAAGGTCATTATGCTTTTAAAGGTCTTAATATGCTAAGACTTGCAATATCAACATGAGTCAAATTTATAAGGAGCTTGCTTCGTTGTATAAAGTGTTCGTAGTATATCATATCTGATGAAAACTGGAATACTTAGCCAATTCTTCAATTTTGACTCCGAACATATTACAATAGAAAGTAATAACATAAAGTTTTTAAAATGAATTACAATAAGAAGCAAAACAAAGGATCGTCCATGACTGTACTATTAAAATCGAATGACTGATATCTCGAGAGTTAAACCATCAGTAATAGCATAATAGATTATTTTGAAAGCAAGCATTTTTTTCATTAGACAAACGTGTTCTAATGAGTTAGAAGAGAGACAACTTAACACATTAGCATTTTAATTGTTATAATTATTATAGAGGAATGATATAAACAGGTGATACTTTTAATTTAGAACTCCATTACAGTAATAAAAACGTGATGTAAGTGTACTGGTATAGATCTTTTAGAGATAACTCTCAACTAATTCATCACCTATTAAAACCTACATTACCCGCTATTCATTAGCATCGGTGGTACACCTTAAACTTTATATTTCCATGTTAAATCTGATTCATGTGATCCCAAATAAAATATTTCGCGATGGTTAATCGAAACAAATTCTGTAATGTTTATTCCTACTTGAAAAATGTTCAACACTTTCAAAATTTTAATTTTACTACTATTATATCTTTATTTTATAAACAAAACAGACGTTTAATAAACCAAATTCGTAGTTAATAATATTGTTAACCACTGATGTTTTAATGCTCATCTCTATAATATTTGTTTTCTTTTAGATTTTTTCCTAGGTTTTATATCGTAAATTCCGAGTCATGATAAAATGAAATGTATTGTTTTTCCTAATTGTGCGTAGTTATGGACCACAGGTTGGATGATTAAGGTTCTCCAATGATACTATAAAACACAACCAATCTATACTTGCCCAAAGAAGGAAATTGTATAATCATTGATCTTAATATATTTCTCTTTTTTATTTTGCATTCTCTTCTTTTGGTTTTTATAACATAAATTGGTATTAATTTATGTTGCCAGTTATGTTGCTGTTGACAATTTCATGTTTGTTTCAGTTACAAATTCCCTTTTTCTATTGTAACAACAAATGTGCTATATGCAGTCGGTAGACAATCACATACAGTCCGTCAGCAATATTTTAACAGAGCGTTTATAAACATGAAAGAGTCTATATAATGTAAATGGAGATCATATATAAAGGTGGTTTGACAAATGAACGCGTGAAGGCGTGAATATACGTATACCATAACACAATATTTATACCTATTTGTGTATACTGGACTCTCACGTGTTTATAAACACTCTGTTCAAATATCGCTGACGGATTATAGTATATGTAAACAACTTTGATTTGTCCGCTTGACCTTTCATTTAAATATTTATCACGGACCAAGTACATCTATGTATAGGGAGCACACATGTTTATTTTGTATTCATCGTGGGATATATACTCACCTCATAGAGTAATCCTGTGCATTGTGTATGTATTAACTTGGGTCTTTACACTGCCCATGTATTGGATGGATCCTTCTATATGAATATTCCTAATAAAAGGTCAAGCGGACAGGTCAATGTTGTTTGCCTATACCGGATAATAATTATTGTTCATCTATAATGTTCAGAGACAGTCGTTTTCATAAATAATTTTTATACCTTTTTAATTTTCGAAACCTAACAATCATATTTTGTTTTGGAAACAAAAAGCGCATCTAAAAATATTTTTAGTTTTATCTTTACTTTTTCCGTTATTCTTCTATATAGAGAAAATTTTACATTTTTCACCAAAATTCAGCTGTAGTATGTTCCCTAGGTTACCTCATATGTATATATTAAAAAGTTCAACTAAGGTCAACAATTGCAATGTAAATCACTTATATATCACAATTATTATTGGCATCAGTTTTGACAAAATCATGGAGAAGAAATATTTCAGATGACGTGAAGTATGTAGTTTTGAAGTGTTTTTATTTGTGAAAAAGCATTAGGATCACATCATTTGAAAGTGGACAAACTGATTAAGTCTATGACACAGGCGTGATTCAGGCGTGAATATCAATGGTTTAGAACATGGGGTCCATTACGGGTGTTTTAGTTCTTCGTGTAATCGCGATATTTGTAAATTTGCTGGTTTTTTCCTCTATATACAGAAATAAATGTAATGATTTCAATTTTTCGTGTATTTTTCCTTGTTAGTATTTTTGTTTTTAAACACATATATTGTGGTTATTTTATGAGACTCCAAATGATAATATAGCAATTTTAATTAAGGACTGTCTCTAAGTATAAAAGAAGCACAATAGTAGCCTATGATTTGGACATATTGACAGATAAATGTATACATGAAATATTGAATATTAAGAATCAAAAAGTTAAGGAGCTTAAGTTCCATCTTAGTTTACTTATCGAGTTATTCAGTACAGAGTACTTTGCTAAGTAGTGCCATCTATATTATCAACTTACTTAACTAAGATAAGAGTAGTAGTAAAACCATCAAGGATAAGCTCAGATAACTTTCAACGCGGTCTGGTCAGATAAGGTAATTAGGAGCCATGTGTAGCTTCATATCTCGCTATTAATGAGTTATGACATATAGTATTCTTGCATTTCCGTCGTCTCACACTTCCATTGAAAACTGTCTGGAAATCTATTTGTTGTTGATTTCAGAAGAAAATTGATGATGCACAATTTGCTGCTTGTGCATCATTCTATAGAGTTCTGTTGTACTATTACAAAGTGAAGGCGTCTGAATTCCAAAGTCCCAATTCCCAATTCTTATTTAAATTTTGTTTGCAATTTTTAAATGTCTTGAAAACATGAATAGACTTTAATTGCAAATAGCAACCAATAACTCCCAGGACAGATGTACTGTTAAGTAACATTCTATCTATAAAGACGGCTAGTTTTTATGAGTTTTGGTTTACTCAAAGTAAAATCGGTAATTGAAAGAGAAGTCATTGTTGGGGTTTAAAAAAAATATCACACAAGTGCTTGTTTTGTGTTATGTAAGGTGCAAACGCAATCACTTTTATAAATAGTTAATTCTATATTGGAGGCATAATGTATCATTAACTGTAGTTTAAGTACTTTATTTATATCCTGAATGATACGCTCTGTATAAATACAATGAAAAGATCTCAGTTGTGCAAATAAACCTGCAAAATAAACCACTATGCATATCTTTTATCAATATACTCGAGAAGTTAAATCTCCAAAACGGTAACTGAAACAAAAGCTTACGTCAGCAATTAGCTGATTCGAGTAGACACAAACTATTTAGTTAATATTTATTCTTATGTTGTCTTGTTTAAAGAATTAATTTGAAGTTTTCTAAGTTTAAAAATAATCACATATCTATTACCAATGCATTTATTGTACACACTTGTCATAAACTTAGATATTCAGCATTTTATTTAGTTAATGCACTTCAGAAGATATTATCAATGAAACACGTCGTAAAGTAGTTGAATAATAATCAAGAGTTCTGTTAAATGCGATATCATACTGGGCCTACATAGTATTTCTTCTTGAAGAATTTACGATAAATACAAAATGCACCTGTGAGAATTGAGCGTTTATGGATACCTCAAAAATGGAGATTTTTTTAATGTTTATAATTGTACAAATATGTACACTGTACAAAAAACATTTATTGTGATTAAAAGAAACGATTACAGTTATACACCTTGGTTAAACAAGAATCACAAGTATGACAGTTATACATGATCAGACGTTCGTATACAAGAACATTTATTCAACGACACAACAAAGACCATTAGTTTATTTCGAACTTTTATAAAAATCTGAATTTGTCTCCGGATATCAAGACTATGTTTCTGTTTTTGGAGGTGAACTCATTAGCGAGAATATAATGTTACCAGCATTATTTTATTACCAATCTTTCCTCCGTGCTCCTATATAATTAAAATAAGTATTCATCCTTATTTGTGTGTCGTATTTCAAATGCAGAGTCTTGACATTATCGTACTAAATCAAGAATACAATCATTGTAATTTTCTTTTAATTCACTTTATATAATTAGCACTTTTTAAACAATTAGAACTTAACACAACAATGACTTTCTATTTTTTTTTAAATCTACTACAATCGTACATAAACACTCAAATAAATAGAACTATATTTAATTGGTCTTGGCTATATGTAAACATACGTAACATTCTGTTTTCGATTGAAGCTTTTTAAAAACATAGTCCCATAGTTTAAGGACTTAAGAATGTCTTTTTAAATAAGGTGATACAAATCTTAATTTGTCTTCGGATATCAAACGATATTCCCGGAGGTTAAATCATTAGCGACATTATAACGTTTCCTGCATTACATGGTTACCAATCTTTTCTCCGTGCTTCTAAATAATTAAAATAAGAGAAACATCTTTATTTCTGTAACAAGCATTTCAAGCACATCGCCTTGACGCTATCATACTCAATCAAGAACACGTCCATTGTAATGGTATTCACTTCAAAACTAATTTTCCTTTCATTTACAGTGTTTAATTTGCACTTTTTAAACAATTAGAGCTTAGCACAACAATGACTTTCTTATTTTTTTAATCTGTTAACAATGAATGAACGCTCAAATATTTGTATATGAAACGTATTTCATTAGTTTTGGTGTACAAACATCTCATCTCAAAGTAACATTCCTTTTTTTGTTTGAAACTTGTTAAAAAAAAAGTTGCTGCATGCTTTAAGAGGAGTAATATCTTTTAAATAAGGTCATACCTTTGAGCGGAATTCAATTAAAACATGGAAAAAATTCATAATGTCTTCAATGAACATCTTATCTTTTATCTGTATCATAGGAAATTAAACTCTAACAACATATACATTTACAAGGCCAGAAACCTTGAGTATATAACGCAGAACAAAAGATTGTTGACTTGTATGAATTAATGGTAAAGTATTTATCTATCAATTACTTAAGTTTTGATAAATAATTTTGTCCTAGCAAATTCGTGCCATGTTTGTTGTTTAAAACCAATTGGGTACATGAATTTTGCAAAATCAAAGATTTGATATATTTCATTACATACATCTACGTTAGGCTTATTGATAAAATACCGTATTTTGCAACTATTATTCAATATTATTTGAAATAAGATCTCTTTCTCTCTCATTCCCCAAAGATTTCCTGATGAGTGGTCTGTGCAAGTCTAGTTTATAATGTTCTGGAGCTAAAGAAGACATACTCACGCTTAGGTTACTTGTAGTAAGCTTAGATAAAATCAACTTTATTTTAAGTTTGAACTGGACTTAGGATGTTCCTTCAGATAACTTTCAGATACCTTAAACAAGATATTTAGAGTAATCTGAAATCTACCAACTTTTAACCAGATGAATTTTAATTCAGCCTTAGAATGTTCTTTGTTCTTTAATTGATTCTAAATAAATTCCTAAGCTAAAGAGTATCATAATATCGCTATAATCATTGGCTGATAGAAACATTATATGAGGTAAGCCCAGATAAAACAACTTACAACGTGTTCTGATGTCATGTTTTATTGTATATCTGTTTGTTAATGAGTTATGACATATAGTATCCTTCTGAAGAAATTAGCGATGGGTGATGAAAACATAAAGACGTTTACATGACTGTGTTCATTCTAGGATTTTCTAAGGTTGCTATTTGCAAAAATGTTAATATAAAACATCATAACATCGAATGTTGTTTGCATTCATGTTATGTTATATAAAGCCCCATTGCGTCCTTAATAATGTGGTATTTCGACAACATAAGGGATCAATGACCACATGGTCATCTTTCTAGAATGTACACGGTAAATGTTCATATTGATGAACTACTGGTAAAATGATTGAGTTTAGCTGTCTGTGGGCAATCAAATAATTCTAAACCACTTGACATTAATTTTAAAATTAAAAAGTTTAAATGAAGGTTTTAAAGGTTTGATGGACTGCAACCAATACTTTTTCAGATATATAAACGATAATATTAACAGTTTGTAAAAGTAATATTTTGTGGTAATGTTCTATTATTATACTTTTATTTGAAAAGATAAGTTAAAGAATAAATTAATAAAACTGAAAGTAAATGTATGCTAAATGATCGTAGGACAACTTTCAACAAAATTATAGACAAAAAATTTGTCATTTTCAGTTATGGAAATGCTTATCTATCCAGCCAAATATATTTTCAAATAAAAAGATATATGGATTTTTAGTCGCAATTATTTTTATATGGTACACTTGTTTACTATAATGTGGTTTATGTAAAATTGTCAGTCAATTTATAATACTACACAGACTTATTTGTATAATTAATTAAATCCCTGTAATCTTTGACGCATTGCATAACGTCATTTCGTTCTAAGATATCGTATAAAATTACAAAATAAAACCTAAATGATACATCATGGCATCGATGTGTTAAATCTAACGCTTTACTGATTTATTTAAAACATGATGTATAGTTTTACAAACAGTTAGTTTATGTACTTAGTTAGACCACTTACTGTGTGTGGTATTTAAGCACGTCTACATCTTGTTTTTGGACGTTTAATAAGTATATGACGCAAGGCAAGGTACTTACAGCAAGTCAAAATATTGACACATACGTTAACATCCATTGATAAAAAACTAAATTCCTTGTATCCTATACAAATAATTAGGGGTAATACAAATGTTTTGATAAGTCTTGTATCACAGCTTTAGATAAACTTTTTTTCATCGCGCTTTGGATGGGGTAGAAAAAGAAGGACAACATGTACAAGTCAAAATATTGACACCTAGGCTAATATCGGTAGATAAAAAACTAAACGTCTTGCATCCTCTACAAATAATTAGGGGTAATCAAAATATTTTGGTAAGTTTTGTATAACAGATTCAGTTCAATTTTTTTCATCATGTTTACGATATTTTGGTAAAGAATAGTATTAAGTTGAAATATTGACACATAGACTAAATATCGGTAGATAAAAACTAAATGTCTGGTATCCTAAAATAATATGAAAGGTGTAATACTTATGTTTTGATAGGTTTTGTAACACAGATTTTTTTCATCTTGTTTTTGAATGGTACAAGTAAAGAAAGTCAACAAGTCAAAATATTGACACCTAGGCTAATATCTGCAGATAAAAACTCAATTCCTTGTATAAGCTCTAAAAATACTCAGTAATAGTCTAAATGTTATAATAAGGTTTGTGTTGGTACAACATAGTTTTAGCTTTTACAGGGAGTTGTATAGATTATAACACTATACTCATTCCGACATGTGGGGTTGTTTAATTTTCTAACCCGTCGATGTAGATAAAATGATGGTGCTCATAATAGGAAAACATATGAAATCATTTAGAATTTATTTTCTAATCGCGTAACGTGGGTAAACATAAAAGTGTGAAATGGAACAAAAAATGTTGGATAATTTGAGAAATATGTTTTGTGTTGATAATGTTAGTACTCTAGTGTGTTTACTGGAAATTTATATTATAGGTTTTCTTAAGTAATAATTTGTGTTATGTTATTTTTGTATCCTTGTTTTTTGCATATGGGAAACCCATAATTCTTATTCATAATTGTCACATGAAGGTCATGGAAGGGGAGGGGGCTTTAATATATCTATATTTTTCGATAACTTTAAGTCGTTGATAAATGTTTTATCCATAACTTGAAGTTAACGATATTTTGCCAAAATAAAACATACGATAAAGCATAGTTTTTTCATCGTAAACGTGGTCATTTTAATGAATGTAATGCAAACCCTGTTTGCAAAACGGCGCTGATAGTCAGGCTTGATTTAAATACGGTGTCCACAGGCTAAAATTTAATTTATAAATGCATTAAATTAGAAATAAATAATTAAACAAATTTTTTATTGATGACAAGACAGAATTTATGCTATTAATTTATTATTATGAACTAAGTATATCAGATAAAATCACGTTTTATCACAAGCAGAATAAGATGTTGAAAATTCTACCACTCCATGGATCAATGCCCTAGATTAATTATTGAGAAATAAAGTAAATATTTTTTTGGCGTTGGCGAACGACAAAGGACACCTCAATTGAAACCTTATATGTTTTTCAGCAGCTATATTTTCAGTTAATTAGTATGGATGTGATATTATTAGCACATCATAAAGGCACAGTTGACACATGTTGATCTTTTTATTTTTGTATTGTGGTCATTCATATCGACATGGAGTGCTTTGTCGATTTGCTTTTGATTTGATAAAAACAGATATACAGTACAGACATGTTGAAAGTTTAACACTGAGAAACAGATTAGCCCAGGACATCTCTGCCCCTTGTAACCTATACGCTCTACTGCTTTCGGGAGATGGTATCTATTTCTTTGGAGATTTCCACTAGCCAGCCATATATTGAGCACTCGACACCCAAACTTCGACTCCTTTTTGTAGGCTCAGTGTTAAACTTGCGACAGGTTTGTACTGTAGGTATTATACTTGTACAAGTCTAAGCAAAATGACAACAAATCACGTTATTGTTGTAAATTCAAAGATATTTATTTTCAAATACATTGGGTGCATTAACTCTTACAAAAATAGTCCTCTTTTAGCTTAATTCAGTTTCAGGTTTTATTAACTACTGCAAAATTTTGGCTGGACATTTTTTATTCAAATGTTTTATATGAAACCAATAAATGGGCTCTTATAAAAAATACTACTGGTTGAGCCAAACTATTATTAAACATTTAATAACACAAGCCTATAGAGTGCCGTTAATACGACGAAAAGTTCTTACCAACATTTATAATTTTTCATTTAATTTTGTCGTATGAACACCTTTGCATATATACAATTATTAATCATGTAGTAAATTTTTCCTACAGTATGGGTGAGTAAAAAATACTTAGGTATGCAATTCTTGCCATGAGAACGAGGTTTAGTTTAACGAGCATTAAATAGCTAATGTATTCTTTCTTCTAATATAGCACAATAGTGAATATATATTTCAAATAAGTCAATCAAAAACCAAACATACCGATCTTAACAATTCCCTTTTTTCTTCAAAATCAATAAGCAACTGGTTCCAAACGATGATAGGATAGCATTTTTGTGATAACTGCAATACATATCTGTCGAACGCTTAAAACTAAGTTGGCGAATTAGTGACGATTTGGCAGCTCAGCTAGGTCCCTAATTATCCATCTTATCTCGACAACTGTAACCTTTATCTCGGCAATTATTCGAGTACTAGCTATATATATCCCGGCCACTTGGAAACCGAAATTCGACTTTTTGTCGTTAGCTATGTGCTAAACTTTGGACAAGTCTGTTAATAATTGTAATGGATGAGAATGGAATATGTCAAGTTTCCGAGTAATGGAATTGAGAACACTTAACTCATATGTAGATCTCTAATAGATAGTTCATATTTGTAAGACTTTTCTGGAAGCAGTTTTACACATATTTATATTGCTATGGCAACATAAATTAATTTGTATGTCTATTATTTTTTCATTTACTACCAGATAAGAATATGAATATGGTGACATTTGACTTTATGGAACAAAAAATGGAATGGTTTTACTACTTGTTCTGAGTATGTCATAACTTAATGTCAAAGTTAGAAAAATCCCAAACGGACAATTAATAAGCATTACATAAAAGTAACGTAGGTGTAAAACATTGAAATATTACGATTATTGGGAATTCTGGCGACAGTTCGGAATATTATATTGTTATGTATACATAGTATTGATATTTTGATTAAAAGGACAGTGCTAGCGGGTCGGCATCTAGTCACTTGTGGTGAAGGACACTTTTGTGACAAACTGAAGACTTCATCATGACTATCTTAAATGTCAAATTTAACCAGAGATGATAAAGATTTTGATCGATATTTTGTGTGCCACATTCTGATTTAAAATAGTTAAGGAAAATAAGTTGCTTACTTTGGTTTTTTATCATATTGAGCATTATATTTATTGTCAATTCTTGGGCCTTATATGATGAAACAAAAACTTTCAGATTTTTGGTTCAATCTACATCTACAATGTCAGATCACTACAAATCGAAAACGGATATGTCAACCTATTTTGCCAAGAAAATGTCTCTTTAAGAACAATTTCTTAATTTAGAAACGTAATTTTGTAACTTTATAACTGAACAAAAACTGCCATTTTCTATTGGGGATCACTTTATTAAGGATTGTTTGTCATTTTGTGTAAATTTATTGAAGTATAACATCACGATGACGGAAAACAAATTGTATAAAATCGCGTAGCGTAGCGCAGCGATTTTATACAATTTGTTTTCCGTCATCGTGATGTTATACTTCAATAAATTTACACAAAATGCAAACAATCCTTATAATTACAAACCCTATCGTCGATGTGTAAGACCTTAAATAACGATCAAACTTCGAAGTACTTTGTGTACTTTAGCGCAATAATACACATTGTTTACCTCGGTTATATCGGTCACACTTGGATACCCGCCAAATAGGTCAGCAGCTGAGAGGCGAGAAAAAGTAAAATAATTATTTGAACGAGGAAAAATAAGACAACCAGCGTTTTTGTGGATTCAGTATACCAATTAATTTTCACAGCAAAATTAACAAAGAATTCATTGAAGATTTTTTAAATACAATGTATTAACGTGTGACGTCAACATAGTTTCAAATTCACAACAATTTCAAATTTGTCATCGGCAGCACAGTTTATACGTGGGGATGTGCTGTTGTCTAGATTAAATGATATCTTGCAGTTGTTAAATGATGGATTGTGTAGAAATCCATTGGATGTACTTATTGAAGAGGACTAAGCGTATTTGTATTTGTATTTGAAATGCTTTGTGTAAAAATAGCGTGCTTTTGAGGATGTAATGTAGCAGATTCCTGAAGTACTTTGTGGTTTGCGATGGATGATTCAAGTGATGTTTGTGGTATGTAGCTGGTTGTCGGTTTACTCAGCGTGTCACTTATGTTACGTTTTTGATTTGTTGAACAATCCCTGCTATAACTCCTAATAGAAGCCTCACTTCGATGCCCAGACATTATCATAATGTGTCGTAGTTCTACCCCAGCATCGTTCAGAATTTGTGTAGCAGCGAACTTGTAATAATCCTTTGAATTTTTTATTTTATATTATTTTTAAATATTTTTAATAAATAAAAAAATTACTCATTCATTTTTTTCTATTTTATTTTTAAACGATTTTACCCATTATTTCCCGAGAGTTGACCTACATTATTTTCCCATTGTCAACATTAAATCTATTTATAGATTTGGAAACACCGAAGGTAGTTCCGGCAAAACTGCAATGTTATACAAAATAACATGTCAAAACTGACGTCATTTATATCCAAATTGACCAATCAAAATTTAAAAGTGACTTTATCCACGCCCAGTTTGTAATTATTATACATTATTATACACCTTCTCTCAGACCGCGGCATACCAGCAGCAAGTTCGTACAGTCGTATCTTGAACAAACTTTGCTAACAGGGTCATTGCTCTAAACTTGAAAAGAAAAGTAGGTGAACTATCTATGCTAGAATCAGTGCTTTTTGATTCTGTGCGACAAACGGAACCATTAATGAAGCAATGTGCGTTTTGAAAATATTACAGACTTGACAAATGCCGGTGTAACATGAGTGGCATAAGGAATGGGTGTATATGGAATATGATATTTCAATTGTTTTGTGGACGTGCTAAGTAAAGCTTAGAAATCTCTGTCATTAATGCTAAGAGGACTTTCCTGTTCTCATAAAAGAAGACAAGAACCTTCACCTGATGATACAATTAATAAACTATTCTTTAATGTTAAAAACAGAATAGAATAGAACTTGCCATTGATTATATACCATTTTGTAATGTCCATAAAACTGCCAAATCAGCATGCATAATGACAGTTGAAAATAAGTAATTGAATAAATAAAACAAACAGATGTATAGTAGAATATACATTTTATGTGCAGCAATACCATGTTGTATTTTAAATTAATTCAAAATACCTTAAAATTATTAGCGATAATGTTGTCGGGCAGTATAGCAAACATAAAATGTTCAGTGGGTTATGATGAACTCTACCGACTTCCCTCAAGTTGGCAAGTATGCTAATGTGCATCTACATTCAGTGCAAAAGTCCCAAGGATTGTGTCTACATCGCAATGCTAACGGCCGTCATTTCTTTGTTACCAAATCACTATATAGCTTAGTGAAATGAATTTACACATTCGACAGTCGAATTACGAATCTCCCACAACGCATCTTCTGTATTAGAAATTCTCTCTCTCTCTCCAGTTTACAATTAAAACAAAAATCTCAGTCAATACACCAAACAACACAAATCTATAAACGAAAAAAAAAAAAAAGAATCAATAAGAAAACACATTAGCATGATTATCAACCCCCAAAGACAGTTATCGATGGTTTTGTGAAAGTGCTGTTAAAGGGTCCTCAACAATCCCACTAATATTATAAGCGGTTTCATAAAATAATCGTTATCGCAAAGTTTATGTCAAAGTCTATCTAATTATCTTACTTTTGCGGTCAAAGTTCATAGGTTTAACTTAAGTTGACAGCTTTCAGAGGTTTTAACTTTGCCTTTAGTGTTGTTATTTGGACATGGAGCGATATATTTGTGTATTATTATTATGAATATCTTTATCTTATGGTTAATCGATTCCATCTTTATGATTGACTGAAATGGTTACACGTGACCATACGATCTAACATGATATACTACGGATTCTGAAAAAGAATAAATGGTGTATATCAAATTCGGTGTACGTCATCGATTTTTGTTGACGTTCTCGCGTAAAATGACTGTGACGTCATCGATTAAGTTTGCGCAAGTGATCGCGTCTCGTCCGGTACACCTGTTATTTTTTCATAGAATCGGACACAAACGTAAGAGAAATCTAATTAACGCGGGAGATTATTCGTATGATCTGTCTCAACCAGTGCGAAACAGGGAACTGGTAAAATAGTTAGAAATGCGAGAAATCGTCGTAAACTAAGGTGCCACAGTAGCTGAATTATATAATAAAACAGTTATGGACTTTTTAGTGGTGGTATATGGTGTGATATTGACCGGAAAAATAAATATTGACCTCGGCTATTTCTGGTCAATATCACACCATATGCAACCACTAAAAAGTCCATAAATATATAATATCGTGTAATAAGGGTCAGTAATATTCATAGTAAAACAAAGAACTGTAAATATTCAAATTATTTTTGATATTGTATTGCACATTGTACAGTAAAGTTCACCTAAATGTTCCTATTGATGGTAATAGAAATATATAACAAAGTTAACCGATTATTGAAGTCGCTAAACTCTTTCAACATTCACTAGATAATTACAGTCACTTTGTAAACAGATTAAACTAATGAATCCTGAAAACCAATTGTAATGAATATAAAACTCTAATATACATATAATTACATCTGAAAGAACGCATTATTAGTGTTTATCTCATTAATATACATGTCATAACTTTGAGAAGAACACGTAACTTAGGCTTTGTCTCATTAACTCTGGATTACAAGTAATTGGTTTTGTATTATAGTTTAATGAATACATTTGTGACATTGTAATTATAACATCAATCTATGTTTATAATGTCGAGATGACGAACAGCTAAATGTGTCTCTGTCTACAATTATAATGAAAATGAATTTCTGATGATATGTTAAACAACAGACTCATTAATGATAAACAAAAATCAATTGTATGATTTATTGAAATAATTCTTTCATAATCATTCTATATTTTTACATTTGCAATTCGGATATGAAGTGATTTACATAATTTGGGTTATGCGTATTAAGATGAAGTATTCAACTAGTTAAAGATTCGGGCAAAATTCATTCACTGCACATTTCCATCAAGACACGTTTTGTAGTTATGAAACAAACAAGTTATTGATATAGAAATGTGACCATAAGCGTTACTAAGGATTTGTTGTGATGCTAACTGGCACGCACAATGCGATTTAACCGATCGGTCAACTGCAAGTACGAAAAGTTCATTTCCTTGTTTTAGGTTTATAGTGACGGGCTCTGTACCGGTATTAAGGAATAAGTGTTTTGCGATGCTATTATTATGGTTTTTGGCAAATGTATTATTACCATATTATCTAAGCATTCAGTAATACAAAGAAGATTTAAAACACTTGCAAAAACCCTATTCACCACTCGGAGAACAGTGTTGAGATTAATTCTGAAATTGAAAAAAAAATAAACTGAAATATCGCTGAAGAAACGAAAACCAATATTCAACCAAATAAAAATCAAACCATGCGTTTGCGGACACCAGCAGTAAAACTGAAAATCGAAATACAAAGAAAAGAATACAACAAGTAAAAAAGTAAAAATAAAGCCAACCTTTGGTACATATACTACTAACATTCTCAACGCATTAGTATCCTAGACACATTAAAGGGTTCCCGTCCAAAAACTACATTTATTCCGCGATATTTATCGGTCAATCAGAATTTACAAGTGAGAAAACTTTTCAGAAAAAGTGTTTGATGGGCCAGTAATCAATCTAAAAGTCTAAAAAATTGAAACAAAATCTTTAACATCATCAGTTTGATTGGAGAACTTCATTTATTCAAACTATGTTACATGTATGGCGAAAAACTTAAAAAAAATGGCAATCAACTATTGATGATGATACGTAACGCCAAAAGCGTTTAACCGTTGTAGATGATGATATTTCATAAATATATTGACGCGAAGAATACGTAATTACATAATGATTGAAAAATCCCCCACCAATTGTCTAAGGTACGTGTAATAACGATGTATATGGTAAATGTTGATCCCAAGCTGTGCTGCCTTGGGGCCGTGTTATATACACAATCAATAACGAGACATGATGAATAGATATAGACATAGAAAATAATCATCAGCTTGTTTGCTTCTTCTAGGATTACTACAGTACGACCTGTCGAAAGTTTAACACTAAAATATCGATATCAATCGGCAGGTCAGCTCGGCCTATCATTACCCATCCTATCTCGACAGCTGTAATCGTTTTCTCGTCAGTTTTTGACTACTTTATATACATACCTCGGCCACTCGGCAGTCGAAATTCGTCTCTTTTTCCTAACCTCTGTAAAACGTTCAACAGGTCTTTACTATATGTTCTGGTGACCATATTGGCAATTGTTTGTAGTTATAAGACGGTTTATGGAACCAATTACAAAATTTATGATTGAACTGTAGGGTGTACGATTAAAATAACAATTTAGTCGACGATTGAATATGTGGCACTTTGCTTCCAGCATTATTTGTCATAGGTGAAGTAAATAAATGTATTGACTGTTTTGGTATTAAAATGAATTTATCTTTTCGTCAAAAATTTCTAGAAACGACAGTTAAAATTTAATTTAGCGGATTTTACCGACATTTTCAAAAAAGCCATACATGCCTATATCCAAATTACAATCCCAAAAGCAAACACTTTGAAAAGTATCAAATTAGGTTAAGCACGTGAACTTCCACCAGGGAAGTGAGGCCAGTTGCTCCGGTAGGGTAATCATCTACTTTAAACTGTATACTTGTTTAGTGTTAAAGACCATTTTACAGCAGTTAGATTTCTTAAACCTGTAAATTATGTACATTGTTAAACATCAAGTTTTTTATATCTCTAAGTTCTATGTTTCTTTCGTTCACAATTTTTCAATTTTGATTACACACATTGCAGATATTGCTAGCCAAACAGGAATGTCTTACCTTTCCGGAACACCCGACCTGGCCTCCCTAGTGAAAGTTCATGCGTTTAACTTAATTAAAAATCTGAAGATTTGTACTTTGCCTTTGGGTTGTGAATTGACGTGGGTTGGTATGTTTATTTTTTATTTTCATAATTAAGATGAAATCAATGGACAGGCATATGATTGCAATGAACACGTTTATTGTTTCGTGCAATTCACGGTACCGATATAAATGTGCCCATCTTAAAATTGACACGCATACCAGCAATATGTTAAAGATATGTTCTTATCTTTTACAGATCCAAGTTGTCAGAAAATAATTTAAATGTTCAGGAAACCGACACCTCTAAATTATATCCTAGACTAAATCTTACTTAGTTACTCTGTTTTATGCATAATAGTTTTTTCACCTTAATTATAATATTTTCATCCCTGAAATGACATTTTGACATGCGGATATCTCATTTTACAAGTTTACATGAATTCTATTATGAATACTGTAGGTTCAATTCTTTTCATATGTTTAAAATCAATACGTCTGTCAAAAGATTTTCTGCTGCCATTTTCCTATTTATAATGACTGTTGCTAAATATTCGTTTTGAGTTGTAAATTTCTTTTTTCCATTTTTACAATCACGCTGAAGTTTGGTACACTAATTTATGGTCCTTCTATTTCCCCATTTCAACAGCTTAAAAATATTTGACCTGATCACTACTGATAACGAATTTTATCCCAAAACGACAGACTACTTCTGAAGAATTAAAACAGGTTGAGTAAAAATTGTAAGTTTAAGACAGGTTAAAATCTACCGTACATAATTAGAAATACAATCGAACTTTGATATTTTAAGTTATAAATTACATAGCAGATATAAAGCACAAAATATTTTCTTCAATATTAGAACAAAATTGTGTAATTTTTTATAAAGGACATTTGATTTGATTTTTCCTTTCTTTGAACAAGACAATTAATCTGTATGAACAGCAAAACATGCAATAAAATCCCTTTTCGATAACCCTCAGTGTGATATTTTATTTAATGTGTTGAAGCAAATGTCATAACTCTTATGAATGCATTAAGAATGGCGAAACCAAGTAAAAAGCAGACACATATTTCATTAATGGTACATAATAATTATAATCAAACCAAGACATTTAACTGATGCACATTACGTAATCTATTGTGTAAAACTGACAATAGTCGAAAACCTTGTTTTTATGACTTGATGTAGCTACTTCAGACGATAACGAGCACTCTGCATCAGACAGTTAATTCCATTCATCAAGTTTGACTAAATTTAAGGAAGAAACGGTTACCGAAATTACCATCCAGTAACCTAAATCACGACAATTTAACTGTAAATCTTCATTACACTAAGACAAACATTATTTGAAATAAATACAGCGCCGATCCTTGCTCAGATCACAGCCCTAAAGCAAGTAAAACCTTTGAAACAGGGAAGTGAGACCGGGTTCTCCGGAAGATCAAAACCTCCCGTTCAGCAAGCAACACCCACCACATGTGAGCGTGTGGAATTATAAAATTCCATCGAACTTAAGCCTATTATTCCAAAAATGAATTTTTCCCAAATTTTGAATTTGTTAAACTTTTAAGCCTTAAACAACCATAATTGATAAAGTATTTTTGGTCGTAAATAACATGCAAATGTCATTGTGAGTTCTTTTTAAGAAATTCGAGAGATGTACTTGAGATATTGGCAAAATAGACGTGTTTACATCGCAAACTCAGTAGATTTATTGTATTTTAACGCGAACGATATAATCCTGATTTAGATGGTACAGAATTTATCGAGTTAAATGTAACATATATCAACATAATGATCTAATAGATCTAATAGATCGTATATAATGTAATTGTATCGGCTGGTGCTCGTAAATAGTGTAAGAATAGAAAGCCAATCATGGGGAGCCAATCAACGACAATTACTGTATCTACACTGGGGAGATATAAATCTTAACTGTTTAGTATTAATCTTCTTTATAATGACATAGACCTGGGTTTAACTTTGTGTTACAATCAGTGTGATTTTCTTCTATTGTCTTGTTGTCTTGTTATGACGTCTTGTCTTGTTGTTTAGTCTTGTGCCTATTGCTTCGTGTTCTTAGTTCCATTTGATTTTACCATTGCTGTACAGGTCTCTCGGAGTACAAACCTACTCTAACGAATAAGTGCTGATCTCAGCCCCTCGTTAGTTTTATCTCGAAAGATTTTCACCACCAGATATAGATATCACAGCAATTTTTCGTTCACTGACTATCCACATCTCGGCCATTCGGCAGCAGAGCTTTGACTCCGATTTGTATATTTTAAGTGACAGAACCAATAAGAAGTTTTTTGTTGTTGTTAAAATTGCAACATTTTCATTCACAAATGTAAACGTAAAAGCGTTTGATTTACCGGCATACAAAGAAGGGAGCGAACAATATGTTTCTGAAGCAACCAGACACAAAAGTACAATATTGTCAAAACAAAAACAGAACATTCAGATTGCAGCTGAAGAAAACGGTAAACAGCCTCGCTGTATTTGTTTACAATATTATTCTGTGCTGAAATCTTTATGGTTTAAACATTAAAATGAGAGATGAATCTAAATACTTAAACATTACAAAAACAAGGATATTGCATTTTTAAATGAGCCATCTACTTGCTATGTGCTTTTAAAATATTTTTTAGAATTGAAAAAACACACCTTTATGGTTTAAACATCAAAATGGCAGATGCATCTAAATACTTAAACATTACAAAAATAAAAATATAATATTTTTCAAATGAGCCATGTACTTGCTATGCGCTTTTTAAGACAATTTTTAGAAATAAAAAAATCACATATCATGGTTTAAGCATCAAAATGGAAGATGCATCTAAATACTTAAACATAACAAAAATAAGGATACAATGTTTGAATTTTTCAAATGAGTCATGTACCGGAAATGCGCTTTTTTAATCCATTTTTTTAGAAATAAAAATTTCAAAAACAGCACATGGCGTACCTATAAACTCGTTATCTGGTCCTAACCACCTGTTAAATCTTATATAGTAAATGTCCAAATAGATTGTATAAATCAACACGTGCGGACTTGTTACACGTTTATGTTTAGTCTGCATGACAGACACGTGTATCTCTCACATAATCTGTAATGATATTCTATACATCTATTGGCATTCTTTTAGTCATAGTTGTTTTATTGAAATTTTTCACATACTATTGCGTGTACTTGCACCAAGGTTTTTGTTTGCAAGAACATCGCTCTTTATTTATAGTTGAGATTATAGATCAAATCCCAGTCGGGAACTGATCAACGCTTTAAAATAGACAGTGACTCGGTATTCAGAAATCAAAGTCACGGGCGCGAGATCATTCAGCAAAACCTTTAAAACCGATGCTTCATTTCACAGCATGTGTGGCACTTTAAAGAACTCACTCAATACAGTGTCTTTCACGTACTACAAAGGTCAAGATTTCTGTCGACGTCTGTTAGAATACAAGAAGCTTATGCAATTCGAATCATTCATGAAATACAATCATTTACGGCTTTATGTGTCAAATGTCAGATCTACAGTCAGGACACAACCTTCCGAGATAACATCTGAGTTAAGGGCAATGAACAATAGTAAGCCACATACATGTGTCTAGATAACATCTTAGTTAAGGACATTGAAGAATACATACGTGATAACATCAAAGCTAACCTAAACTAGCTGCTTTAAACTCTGACAGTGAAACGAAAAATATATGAAAACTGCAAGTTAGTGAGTTAGGTATAGAAGTTATCAATATGTATACTGGTGATCTGGACAATGATAAAAGAAGATGAAATAGCCGATATGGTTCTACTTATGCATACCAAAAACCTAATTTGTTGTAACAAGGATTTCAGTAGGTCTTTGGTATGCAGTACAGACCTGTGGAAAGTTTCACATCGAGATATTGAAAATGAGTCCTAGGATCGAATGCCTAGTGGTAGAGATATGGGTAGCTATAGTAGACAGAAGCTGTCAAGGAGATCCAGATATCAGCTGCTTAAATAAAGCTGACGAGGGGCCGATTCGGCACTTATTCAGTAGCTTACTGTTAAACTTTCAACAGGGCTCTACTGTATATTTTTACCACTTGACATTCTCTTAACAACAAATTAGGTATAGATATGCAGCATAATTATAAGTGGTTGACGATGTGACTGGGAACCAAGTAGGTCGGGAACGCCTGCTTGATACATTAAGCTTTTACTGGCGACATTGGGTGGATGAAGTACATCGGAAACACTGATATTATATCCCTAACATATAATCATCTTCTATTATCTTGTCGCTAAACATCACGATTTGAACTCGACTGACGTGGCAATACAAATTTTACCAAATACGAAATTACCAATTTCTTATTCAAACCAACTTGAATACGTTTATTAGACCTAAGATAATTTTGTAATGGAGAAGAAATCATACAAATATAATTTGCACTGACTATTTCCCGCCTTTCAAAGCCGAAGAAACTCATTTCCGTCATATACACGTAAATAGCAGGATAGACGTTAATATTACAATCAGGGGATTAAATGTGTAGTGCAAATATTTTGCAGACAACCCCATAATTCAATTTCACTACAACAATGATCTTGTGTCCCGTCAGGAAAGTGACAATGTTTCATTCCTGCAGAGACCAGACAAACGTGTTGGTCGATTTCTGGTTTATTTTCAAAGTAAAAGATTTCAAATTAAAATGGAACAATAAAATTGACAAAATAAACACTATATTTAAATTAGGCAAAAAGCGGACAAAACGAGACATAAGATGTTAATAATGCTATTCATGTTGATATTATACAAAAGATGACCTTAAACTCAGACCTCTGTATGGATTGGTACCTATGGATTCAGCAAACTTTAGCAATTTTTTATGTTCCTTAATTAATTTGTATTGTTTCTTGTTTTGCTCTTGTTCTTTGTTGCGGAACGCAGATGCAATTCCCTTATCCTATTATAAAGATTGATTGATTGAATGGGGTTTTGCGTCCCAGCCAAGTTTATTATATCACTTATATCGAGACATCACCAGCCAAAAGTGAAGTGCAAGAAATTGTGACCTTTGCCGTGTGCTTAGGGCATGTGCAGGGAGGGTTCTTTCACGTGCCACGCCTGCACGAGGCATCGGTTTTAATGTCTATTATATTATATATTTTAGTCATACAACTCATATATAGATACTATTCCATATCACAGACATACATTGGGGTTATACTTAAAATGTTCTTATGGGTTTTTGTTAATTTATTAAACATCCATTGTGTGTAAAAGTCAATGTGTGTAAAACAGTGCCAAACGGATTTTAGCTTAGTCTTGTAGAATGTGTATTGATAAAATCTGTGTGTCTAAGCTTTTGTTTACATCTGCATTCTTTCATCATCGATAAACAAGAATAAAATTGATATATTTGCCAAGTGTTAGGAATTTGAAACAAAGCCAGTCTGAACTGAAACGTGAAATAATTACAGAAATTGTATTAATTTCTAACATTGGAAAGAAATTAGACCAGTTGCTCATGCCTCAAGAGTATATGATTTATCTAGTCGCAATGCTATGTCTTTGATTAAAACGAAAAACTAATTATTTTTGCTAAGAAATATAAAATATTTTTTTCTTTCTTTCTACCTTAATCTTGACATTGAAATCAAACCAAACGTCTAATTTTGAATTAAATCTTTATGTTTGATATAAACATGGGCGGGCATGCCGAGTGGTACTGTCACAGGCTTCTGAAGCCAAGGGTCGTGGGTTAAAAACTGACTCAGGACTTGGAAATGTTCTGAAATTTTTTTGGTATCTTTTGTCCATACTAGAGCCGTGAAAAAGCTCATTACCAGAATAGTCTTTCGAATGAGACTCAAAACCGAGGTCCCGTGTCTCAGTGCACGCTAAAGACACCTCTGTAGAGTTCGAAAAAGAGTAGGCCACCTGTGGCCGCTATAGAGGACGCTTACAACTAGAAGCGAATGAAACAGACTGAGCAAGAAGTTAAGATAAGTAATAAAATGTTTTATTTGCCAATAAATACCTAATCGTTGTGTGAAACTAAATATCTGTCTTAGTAAATTGTTGACAGAATTGGTTTTGATTCCATCAAATATCAAACAAGCTTTGTAATTGAGAGGCGAATATTATTGTAAAATTTCATTACGCCAGAGATTATTAATAATGCCAGTTTATTAACAAGAAATTACTCATCAGGTCATAACACGTTTTATATACAAAAGACGTAAGATCCTTTTCTTGTACAAATTAATTAAAAAAAAAATTGATAAAAAATACAATGTTACCTACTTCCGGGTTTATTAACGCCTTCAGAAGTTTTATTTAGTCAAGGTTGTCCTGGATATATTTGACGTCCTATATTTCCATGTCGCTTCCATTTTACACATTGCGGGTAGACAGGAGGCTGACGGCCGTTCATGTGTTTAGCTTAATTGTCAATCTGGGTAGTATGTTTTTAATTTGTCTTTGGGATTGTGATTTGGACATGAACCAGTTTGTTAGTTTTTGGTGTTATACATCAGTTCATTTTAACTATCAAAACGATATTGCGCATGCGGTGAAATATTTCATGATGATTAAGTCGCATTTGCAAAATGGTCCGAGAATTATAGAAAAAAATTATGTTGATTAATATTTCTTCAATACAATACGATGACAGTTATAATTCACATATGTACGTTGGAGGAATCTGACGCGGACTCGTTTTTAAAAATATTCAAATAGTTCTAACATCGAGTGCGAATATTGCTTAACGGAGCACAGGGCCTCACTTTCCTGATGGAAGTTAACGTGTTTAACCCAACTTGTCAGTTTCAAAGTTTTTAATTTGCTTATTGAGATTTGGACATGGAATAGTATGTTTATTTTTTATTACATTATACAAAACCCTTTACAATATGTTTCCCCTCCCATTCAGATTTTCTAGACTGATATAACAATAAAGAAATCAGGTTTTAAAATGGTTATCAGTTAATAGAATATCATCCTTGTATCATTCTATCGTCCTCAAGAATAAAACATCTGTGTATTCAGATATTAAAACACGGAAAATCTCCTAATATCGCGGTATCTCACGTTTAGATGAAATCGTATCCTTAAGATAGATTGTTAACATGATGAGGAGGACATTTAGTTACTACAGCAGGTGGTCTGATGACGTGGATGTTCCATAAAGTTTAATGTCTTCCGTAACGGATATTTTAGGATATAAAGAACACTCAGATAGAAAAAAACAGCTAAGAGCAAAAAAAAATGAAAAAAAAAAAAAAAATAAAATAAAAATACCGAGTCAATTGCAGAAAAACGCACAACAAAACACTAACACGGGTATTGAAAACAACCTATTGTAAAAATCACAAAATAAGAGACCGTTGCTTTTGCAAGGATATAAAGTATGTTATACAAAGACCAGCTGAGGAGAAATCGGAATTAAATACCTAGTCCATTGTAGTAAAACGCACAACAACACACGGGTATTGAGAACATGTTATTTGAGACAGTGGCATTTGCAATGACACCAAAAACAAAAATACTAATCCATGTCCGAATCACAATCCAGAATCAAAGTAAAAGCTTTAGAACTAACAAGTTAGGTTAGACACGTGAACTTCCACCAGGGAAGCGAGCCCGGGTGCTCCGAAAGGGTAGGCACCTTTCACTTCTTTGAAAGCATATGGCATTCTACACATCCAACACAATACACACAATTTTTGTTTTTTAAAAAACGAACCCATGGCCACACAAAGACCCCTGAATAGTACATGAGGGTATTTTGACAAACTAAATAAAACCTTACAATAAGGCCTGTCGGACGTTTGTTACTAAGCTTACGAATTAGTGCAGAATCGGCAGTTCATGTCTAGTTAGGTTTGATCTAAGCAGCTTCCCGAGAGCTGTTCTTTATCTCACTATCTTTCGGTTACTAGATATTCATGTTACAGTCACTTGACAGCCGATCGAGTTAAGCTTAGCGTTAAACTTTTGACAGGTTTGTACTACACGTAAAAAACCATACCAGATTTTAACACTATAGTTTGACTGATTAAATGTATGAAGCTTCCTTCTATTCGTATGCTGGTCTGTCAGACTTTCTTAATATTAATAGGCTAAGTGCAGTAATGTTATCTGAAATATATTTCTTATGAAAAGTATAATGAAATAATGATGTCATTCTGATGTAAAGGATCGGTATACGATTGTAGTAGTTAGTTAACGTTAATTAAAACTGAAAATGAACTTAGTATGGTGATGACAGTTATACGTGATCAATAAAAACAAACTGTCCCGATCAGTGTCGATATGACGACAGTC
Organism: Anadara kagoshimensis; assembly: GCA_021292105.1. Taxonomy (NCBI): domain Eukaryota; kingdom Metazoa; phylum Mollusca; class Bivalvia; order Arcoida; family Arcidae; genus Anadara; species Anadara kagoshimensis. The sequence continues at coordinate 63,026,173 of CM037861.1, read as the reverse complement.
AATTAAGTGTCTTGTATTTTCTATCGGAAATAAAGGAGACATCTTCATTGAATATGGATGTCATTTCATGTGTACGGACGGAAGCACAAATTTTCCACGTCACCGGAACATTATTTCATTAATTCGAACTGCTCAATTCCTTGTCCACTGGGATAGCCGTTAATTGGTCAGAGGGTTAGACACTTGGCATACATGACATGTAGGCCGAATTTCTGTCATCTGAATAAGAAAAATCTCCACAACTCATTTTGAATATCTAATTTGTAGAAATCTGCCATTAGGATGGGTAAGTAATTTGTAACAAGAAACCGAAATTATTCAAATTGATGCGCTATTGATTGCAAGCTGTTTTATTTGATAGAAATTATACTGAAGACAACTGAGAATTTTCAACCTTGTTGCGTTTTATCAGTTACCTCACAGCATAAAGAAAGTAATGTTAAATTAAGCTACATGTAGCTTCAATCATTATGTAACTCTATACTTTATGTGAACTAGCCAGTTGCATAGAAATAACCATTTTGTATTTTAAAGGAAAATTGTGAATACAAGCACCAGTTCCAAATGTTTAAATATTCAAAAAAGCAAGTAGTTGAATAATGGTGTCAAGACTGTTTTGCTTAAGTCGAGGCGATCAGTTCATGGATGGAGGAGAAAACCGGAGTAAGCGGAGAAAACTTCCGACCTTCAACAAGCTGCGAAGTGATTTATTTTAAATACGTTTATTTCCGAGACGTTCATGTGTCATCATTAAACGTATATAAAATAATAAATATTATTATACTATAACAGTCTCATACATTCTATTGATTAGGCAAATTTGAAAAGTATTTAGCTTAAAGTACAATCAAACTTCAGCAAAATGTATATTTATGGATAAAGTCTCTAAGAATTTTGTTTTTAATTTTAAGCCTTGTAAAGTATGCGTTGGTATTTTACAAGCTCAAACTACACGGGATTTTAATTTCTTACTTTGAAGATCAAAGTAAAAGTTGTGTTAGTAATGGGATTTATTCATTAATAATTAGAAATACACACATGATTTTGATATGGTTGCTATGTTTAATGAAAAATAAAGAGAATTAGCAGTATTCTGTAACAGATGTGTGTATCCATTAATATATCCTGGTCTGTGATCAATATTTCATAAAATCTGTTAAAAACATACAAAACGTATACGTATTATTAAGATGAATAACGTATTTTGTTGTAACTGATATAGTCAGCAACATTGACCTTTCAACTTGACCTTTCATTAGGAATATTTAAATAGAACGATCCAACCAATATATGGACTTGACATGCACATTCCAAGGACCTTGCCCCGGTTTCACAATCATTCCTTAGCTAAGATTTTCCTTAATTTAAATTTAGCAAATTTTGATATTCTCTTTTTGGAACTATTGATGAATATTTTTGTCATTACTAAATGCAAATGTTTTAATCCTGAGGCCATCTTAAAAATAACACCTTGAATTCCTGAATACCTTGAAAATTAACAAAATTATGAAGATTTGAAATTTTGCAATATTTAAGTTAAGGAAAATTTTACCTAAGGAATGATTGTGAAACCGGGGCCTGCACCTAAAGCAATTAATTTTTTTATTTACCTTGATTTAAATTTCTCTTACCGTCTTTACCACTCAATCCTCGTTTCTTTATATGGATATGTGTTTGAAATAAATTTTTATCATGACATAAACGATAAAACACTAACTATCCATCAATACACTGTCTCATGATAAATATATAAATCAAAGGTCAAACGAACAGGTCAATGCTGTTTACCAATACAGTACTTTATTTTTCCTGTTTGTCAGCTATGATAGCTCTCTCTCTCTCTCTCTCTCTCTCTCTCTCTCTCTCTCTCTCTCTCTCTCTCTCTGTGTGTGTGTGTGTGTGTGTGTGTGTGTTTCCCCGCTTATCCCAAAACTCTTCCGAAACATTTGGAACGTTTTTTAATTAGTAAAAAGGGATGGGCTACTTTTCATTTTTTCCCCGCAAAATTGAAACTATTTTCAATGAGTAGAAAGGGATGGGATCTTAAACAATTTTGTATCGTTTTTCATAACGAAAAAGAAATTAATTATTTTGTCGCCATTGGATCTTATACTCATAAATTACTGTCACAAATATGTCAAAAGTTTATTGATTTAACAAAACACAAACCTAAGACAAAGAATGGAGACAGACACAAATATGTATCAAACTAGTTTTTCTTTGATTTCATTAACTGTTTGACGTATTGCAAGATAATTATTCTTCCACATTTTCATTTTGTACCATGCCAAGTACACTTTTAAAAAGTTTTTGTTAAAATTTGTATTTGGATTAAATTTGCAATCCAACAATTTTGGCAAATTGCCTAAACACAAACATGTCTGTCCATGTTAAATCGCAAAACCTGCAACCAGGCGTTAAACCTGTGTACTTCCACTAGGGAAGTGAGGCCGCGTGATCCGGAATAAAATAGTTAATTTTACAGAACTCTGGCTTTAATATTAAACATAGCATTTTAAAAAAAAACAATGACAACAAATATACACTAGAAAAATTGTGAGCCACAAGCTCACAAAAATACCCCCGCTCCCCCACATAAAAAAAATCCATCGGATCAAATTTTTAAATAGGAGGTGCATATCTACATTATATCACAAAGATTGTGTGAAGGTTTCATGAAAATCCATTGAAAGGTTTAGGAGGAGTTGCGGATAAGAGATAGGTACCCTGAGGTGTAACGGAAGGACGGACGGACATCCCTATCACTATATACCCCCACTTTTTAAGCGGGGGTATAATAATTGCAGCGATAGTGTCTTAGTAATCTATATAAACTACAGTAAAGTATCTGGACTAAAAAGGCCATCCATGTGATGTTCTGCTCTGAACCACGATAGACCGTTGTGATTTAAGGTCACGATATGGCCTGGCCATCGTCATCTTGTTGCATTGGTTTTGAAAATTCATACAACACTTTATCTAGTTTAAAATCAAATTCATGTTTTTCTTATTTCAATTACTTTCTGCATTTTGATGCTAAAAAATTTAAACAATTTAGACTGGCTATCAGTATTTAGTCTCAACGAAATATTGCAACCTGAAATAGCAGAGTTTGATGAATTATTCTATCTGCAGTGTTGTTAAAACTGTTAATATAAGTATTGACTTATTGCTTTGTGACGAATTTTTGGGGATGAACGAAAATGACGCCCTCTTAAAATAAGTAACATTTTGCTTCGCAAAGTATGCGTGCTTTATTACCGTATATCATTCCTGGTTTTACAATTGTCATACTTTATTTAGTTAAGAAAAACAAAACATGTTTTTCGAGTTTAATTTTCTGTTTACTTCTATGTACAGCCTGCAGTTTGGTGCTTAAATTTTGAAACCATTGAAAACAAACGAGTGATTTTATAAGTATATTTTGTTTTATATTGTAGGTATGTGGCAATAATACATCCGCTGAGACCAAGGTTAACTGGACGTGTTATCCTCGCTATTATCCTGATATGGACTGCTTCTGTCGCACTAGCCTTTCCTAATTTGGTATTTGCCATAACTACAATCTCTCCATACGGTAATACAACTATATCAACGTGTATGGTATATTGGCCAGATGGACCCTACAACAAAACTGATTTAGGGTAAGAACAGTGTTAATTACTATCTGTGGGGGTATATTGGAATCACCCTGTCCGTCCGTCACAATATCTTGTCTTTATCTTTTTTGTTTCTACGGATGGATTATGATCAAACTGAGGCAAGTCACATTCAATTACAGTTCTAGTTCATTACAATCAAAAGCAAGCATGACAATGAAATCACAATCCCAAAGCAAAACAAAGTAAAAAAGCTTGAAACTGGCAAAGCCTTAAAGCTCAAACAGGGAAGTGAGACCGGGTGTTCCCGAAGGGTTAGCATCTCCTGTTGAGCTACTTACACCGACAAAGTGTTGATTCGGATTTGAGAATGAAAGGAACATGATCATATTTGACGTAAGATAATCCAGGGTAACTTGATACAGAAACGTCACACTTGTCAACAATATCATGACGACCATTAAAGATTTTAAGGGCCTTGATTCATTTTTTGTTTATGTATAATATGTAATTACTCTGACGGTGGATATATAAATCAAACCCAAGGGAATACCGTGCTTGAATTTCTGTTCTTATACAGGCTTTTAATATATAGCCTTCATTACACTGGTTAGATGATAAATTTCAGAACGACGTGATAATATTAGGATAAGAAAGTCAAAATTTGATTAGTTTTTTGATTCGTTGAATTAAATGACTCGTGGTACTGTATCGTCTTAGTTAGATAAGGAAAGAAATATTTATTTTAGGCTTTTGCTAAATGAATAAAAAAGACACCAAGTGCTAATCTTGACATCGCCATCTTCAAGTTGTGTATGTAGATCATCATTATGTGTGAAATCACGTCACGCACAATAAATGAAATTCTAGAAAAAAAGATAGAAATAAATAAAAATAAAACATTGATTATAATGCTACTTTTACACTTATTGTTTGAAATAAATGTGCCCCTCTTTGTCACATACATGTGAGTTGTGTCATCGAAACAAAACATCCAACAAGGCATCTAATAAATGTTTCAATAAACGAAAATTTACCTAAAACACGGGATTTTAAAATGTGTTAGGTTAGTTTTAAATCTATATTCAACCTTCTCCTATCAAGGCCCTCGAAAACATTTATGGCCGTCATCACAATATTGTTTATAAGTATGGTGTATCTGTATTCAACATTACCATGGTCATATTTGACGTCCCGTAGTCCTTTGATCTCTTCATTCCCACACAGGAGGTGCTTACCGTTCCGGAGCACACCAGACCTCATTTCCCTGGTAAAACTTAATGTGTTTAAATTGATTACTCAGTCTTCAAAGTTTTACTTTGCTTTTGGACTGTTAATTTGACATGAATTGGCGTGTTCGTTTATAGATAATTTTCGATTGAGGTTTTCTTAGATGCAAGTCAATTAAATTAGGGTGTTTCATATATTCCATACGTTTCTTACTACTGTATTTCAATAAATTGGGTGCACTTGTTTTTTATTATTTATTTCTTTTAATTGAAAATGTTTCCATTAAACTATCAATAAAAAGCATAAAAAATGCACTGACCTAAGCAAATTATATTTTTAATTAAAACATTATTGTTTAGTTCTTCTGTACATAGAGAGATTTTGCCAAAATTTTGGAAATGGACCAAGTTTATACACCAATTGGGCCTCATTCAAAGTTACATCAGGACATTTAGGGTCAGGTAGGTCATTGTTGTTCGGGTTTTTCCAGGTGTGATCATCATGAATATTCCAATTATGACCTAACGTTTATAGTAAGGTACAGAAGGGATAAGTTTGACATAGTCATTTTTGTTGTTTTGTTAAAAAGTTCAAAAATTGCTCTATGTACAGAATTAAGTTAACTTTTTCATGGCATGAAAAATATTTTTTCCTATTAGGTCAGTAAATTTTGTATTGAGTTTTGACAAATGTTTTGTAAGTTTGTTGGAAAATACGACTTTTTTTGCATTTTCCATGTGCACTGAATTTGTGGAAACACAGTACTTTCTTACTCGATGGAAGTATGTAATCATAATTTCAAAACAACAGACAGCTAAATTGTACCGATCGAAAACAAACACATCGGCACATATCCTATCACAGTTCCAAAACAAAAAAATTTAAAAACATAAAAACTAAGTTAAACTTATATTCTTCCAGCAGAGATGAGAGACCAAGTGCTTGCAAAGTATACGATAATTTTATTGCATTTATCCTGTACATTGTATATTGTTTTCCCAAATCGTTCGTTAGATTTTCATTTGCTTCTCACGGTGATGAGGACGAGTGCTCTGAAGGTTACACAACCTGCTGTTTATCTAGTTACACGACTCGCATGTAAAATCAAAACCAAAAATGCAATATTTTCTCAAAAGTAAATAGAAATAACGATGCACTACATTCCAAGGGCATATACACTATATACAATAAATCCTAGACGTCAAATTAAAAAAGCCACAGGGTAATAATATAGTAATTGATTTTATAATCGTCTATCTTAGTCGCTCAATATAAGGTTGTTAAAGTCAAATTTAGAGTTCAAGTACCAATTAGTCATAATGGATTCGAAAGGCAGAATGACATCCAATAGTTCTGAAAAATGTCATTATGACAATGATAGACAATTTAATGTATTTTATGTATTTTTATGTGTTACAGTTTCATGATAAAGTACCATTTGTATATTGACATTTCTTTATTTAATATTACGGAATACTTTCCAGCTTTTAAAGTTCCTTTTTATCGCACACATTTCCATGCAAATATCGTGATATTAACTAACATATGAGCAATAAAAATAAACTTTTATTGACATCCAAAATGCTCTGAATCTAGTTGAAGTAACAACAAGAAATAATTACACATATATACCACATTTCTGACTGATCTAGTGAATTGATTATACATACCGGTTTAACATCGTTTTGTTTTTTATTATTAATGTGTTTAGAGTATTTGAACATTACATGATATTTGTCCATAAGAGGCCATACTGAATTTGTTAATTTCCATCATCGGCTTCATACTGCCATGAAATGAAACATTATTGATGCGTTATGTACTGGATATTGGCAACTCCGGGAATTATACAAAATATAATAGAATACTTTATTTTTTATATTGAGCTCGAGTCATTTCCTACGAAATCATCTTCAGTGTTAATTTTGAGCCATACCAGATATATATTTATGCGACGGCCTATTCAAAACGTTTCCGATTTTGTTTAAATGTACCTTTTAGGCTGAGCAAATTTTGAAATGATCAAAGACGTGTAGAAGAATTTTTCTTCTATAGATTATCTGCAAAAACACACAATGTATTCTCTGTTGCCTTTTTTTAATTTTGATGTCTTTAGTATGAGTCGCATTCCTTATTGCAAGTGATTCTAATATTAAAATGAATTAATGAGGTTTTAAGGAGCACCTTTGACGTACATCTAGATTAAGATAGGTATTTTCTGTTGACCATTGTATAAAACAACACTTCTTATACCATGATGATAATTCTGTGTTATTATAAATTACTTTGATCAGAGATAACTTATGTATACTCTGATATATCTTGATAACTAAATAATAATGCTATATAGATGTTGTTCTTATCATATATTATACATACCTTCCCTGGGGTTTGTTACAAAATTAATGGAATTTTAATTTCAATGTCTTTGAGCTTTGAAGTACATACAAAATAAGGTACTTCTTTTGAAAGTAGTATATGTGGCTGTGCAATTCTTTATTTTCAAAGATATTCTGAAACGAGTTAGGTCACCATCCATAAGTTATAATATCTATATATGTTTTAACTTTGCCATATCGTTACTAACTTAAAATCTTCACAAAGAAAAAGTTGTGAATACATGATTTTGCTAAATCTGAGTGTTTTTCTATCTTAATGTTTTATCTTAAACAAGGTTTATGTAAAGTAAGGCGAGATAATGAAACAAAAATCATAGGAAAGTAAGTGGGACTAGCTTTCTAAATATCAGCTAATGTTGTTGAGTGGCATTTTGACGCTCTTGATATACATGAACAACACGAAAATACATTTTTTGCTGGTATTTTAAATACTGCTTATGATTTAAGGATTAAGATTTATTTCGGAGCCCTAGCCTTTCAGAGCATCAGCATTAGACACAAGCAAAGGGGAATTATATATATTTTGATTTATGGTTCGTGTTAATCCTTTAAAACTTAATCTTTAAATAACACTTTTTGTAAGACATTATAATATCTAACAGATTTCTTATTGAAATTATCGTCAGCTCATTGATCCGCAAGAGAAATATATGTAAAACACACGTATTGTGGGGTTGATTAAATGCGTATATCAGGGTGAATATCCTGAAAAAGTACAGTTATGATTTATCAGCAGTAAGCAGTACATATACTGTGTCATATTTTACAAGATAAATCAAAAGATTTGGGGATTAATTTTGTATATTATAAAGTTAAAAGTAGAAATAGAGAACAAAGCATTTATTAAATACGAGCATTCAGATTATGATGTTCGATGAAGGATCAATACTTTAACAGCAGAAATGACAAGACATAAATGAAAAATTCAACAAAAGATGGAATTTTCCAGCTCATGAAAATGGGTACGTTTGTTTTTGATATTCAACTATCAAACACAAAAATACATGATCGACGCTAAAACACTATCCTAAAGAAAGTCACTTAAATTAAACTTTCACTAGTGAATCAAAATGGAACGGGAGCTGCTCCGAAAACCGTAAGGACCCACCCATATGTAAAACCAAAATTGATAATCACTTGAACAGGAAAATATACTAAGGGACGTCAAAATATATCAATTATAACATTTATCAACAATATTGTGATAATAACCACAAAGATTTTTGTTGGTCATGATAAGTTTAGGTCTGCAATATCCCCAAATTAACAATCTTTTTATTATCTGCATGCTTCAGTATACCGTAATAACTATGAAACAAAGACTACGTAAACAGGAGAAGCAGATGCATTAATGTTTAGAAAAATGAAATTTGACAACAGAAAAATAAAAAAAAAACAGAGATAAAGACATTTTAAAGGTTGACCCAAAGCTAGAGTGATGGTGCAACTACCTTAAAGCCATTATTAAACAATAAAGGAAAAAAAGGTTATTTGGCGGTCGAAATCAAAGCACGGTTTTAAAGCACTTTTTGTGCTTTAAAGGAAGTACACATTTCAATTAAACCAAAGCATGTCTAAGGTTAGTGTAAACAGTTTTTTGTTTATGCACAATTAAACAAAACTATCTATAAAATAGATAAAATAACGCCGACACAGTAGCGTCAATACATGGATAATTTGTTTACGATTTTTAAATTTATGCACCATTTCAATAATTCTATATAAAGGGACTTAATTGAAATATACAGTGGTAGTGCCAACAAAAGGGCAATAAAATTATAAGCAAGACTACATTTCTTCATCTCAAAGGCATTGAAATTGAATCATTATAAGAAGAGAGATATTATAAATCTAATTTGCTGTTTATAAACAATTTATATTTATTTTATCAAAAGATTTAAGATGTTGTTTCTTTATGTATTATAACATATTTATATGAAATAAATCAAATTATATATTTCTTATTCACATCATTACATAATTCATTAATGTTTTGTAATGAAACATGATAATATTTCCTCCTACTTAGAAAAGTTCAATCACTTGCTTCTGAAATAAATTCATATCAAAAACTTCCATATCGAATACATCCAAATATAAGTGCAAAACTAGAAACTCCCCAGTAATCTAACGCCTACGTTTTACTTCAAAGAAACAATATAGATAAACAGGAACAACGTAAAAATACCATGCTCTGAATGAAAAACATGGTTCCGGTGATTTCAATGACGGACGATGCTTTTGGCGATGACAAATAACTTGAATAGATTTGGTAAAAATGTGTATTGAAAACAAAACAATATTGTAACAGAACTTTAATAGATTTGATCAAAAGATATGTGCATTGAAACAACTATATTTTTCACATAAATATCAATCTTTAAATACGCCCATTCGAAAATTTATATTTTCAAAAAAAATTCTTGTTAAACAGAAAAATAAACATTTGAGTTATTATTAACTATTAGTGCTCACAAGGCACGTTGACACATCTAGGCTTTCGAAGGATTTATACCTCTAGGATATAACACAGCCTATATAATAGTGCTTACTTATACATCGTTTTTAGTCTTGTATTTAAACACAGGCCGTGCAGCAACGCAACCTCTAGTGTTTAGTTCGAGAATGATGAATTTGATTTGAAATTAACAAAAATCAAGCATGTCCATCCATATCCAAATAAACACTGGCAATTAAGCCAAACACGTAAACAAGGGAATCGAGACCTATTGTACTTGCAAATATAAAGATTTTTAATCAGCGTATATATCCTAGTAATCTATACAACTACACGTATTTACATGATTGAAACTACAAAAAAGCCATTCAAATACCCTCCACGTCGTCATCCAGTTTTTTTCAGTTAGATCTCTGCTCATCTGTTTGCTGCTTGCTCGACATCTGTACATGTTTGATTTATCTGCTGATCGCGTTTTGAACAAATCTAGGTCCGGTTAGTCAAAGCTCCGTAATTTTTAACTAGAAGGTTATTCAAAACTTGTATTTGAGTTTTTGACAATAGATCTTATTCAGAATTTCTGTCAAAAATAAATACAAACAATTGTCAATATGAAAAAGAATTCAAAGTCATCAACTTTTTTTATCAAATATTTTTTTAATTTTAAATCTAATAACATTTTTAATTTTCATAAACCATTTTGTTAAGCTAAATGAGTTTTGATCAAACAGGCCTGGAGTCCATGTAAGAATGTATGCTCAACTATATAGTATACAATCTAAAACAAACATACTAATCCCACGCCAAGACCAAATAAAACCTGCCAAATTGGGTCACGTGAACATCCACCAGAGAAGAGAGACCGGGTGCTCAGGAAAGGTAAGCACTTCCTGATCAGCTAGGTACATCCGCCACTTGTGTAATAAAACTTGGGAATGACAAATATGTATATTATATCAATAAAACGAGCATGGACTTCCCGAACAAGCTTTATTTTTTATGATGTACCCATCTCATAAAGATTTGGCACGGTACATTAACTTGATGGTATTTTGATGTTTAATTTATCAATTGTACTTGATTATTCTATAACTTTTACCATTATATATGCTGTTTTATTTTATTTTCAGATATAATATGTTGATCATGGCGGTCACTTATGTATTACCAATGACAACTCTAGCTATCACGTACACTAGAATAGGAATTGAACTGTGGGGAAGCCGAGCTATCGGAGAATATACACCAGTACAGTATGAGAGAACCAAATCCAAACGAAGGGTAATGTTTACTGTTTAAATATTAGTCTCAATCAAAAACACACATACCAATCCATGTCAATATTACACTTTTAAAGTAAAGTTAAATCTCTTTGAAACTGACAATATTTGTTTAACACGTGAACTTCCATCAGGAAAGCGAGACCGAGTGTTGTGGCAGGTTAGGTACCTCCTGTTTAGCTAGGTACACTAGTAATGTTTAAATTTTAGACGTTTTCTATTTGTTCTTTTGTTCTTATTCGTCAATAACGATGTGTTTTTGATTGGTTTGTCTGAGGCGAATTGCTTTATTAATCTACAATGTTGAATTGCAAAGGTTAATTAACAGTAGATTCTTTCAAATGTGTATTTCCAGCTTCAATTTTTAACTCTATATTACAGCTGTGTATTGAATTTCTACCTGTTTGTTGTAGCATTTTAAAAGACAATGTTTTTGCTCAAGTTGATACAGGAATGATAGATTTATATATAATGCGGTGCATTAATCTGCATGAATTTGTAAATATGTACATTCCTCAAGTATCACTCAACAGTGAAAACTAGATATTTTATTGACAAAACCCAGATGTGATTTCATTCTATTCCTTTGAGGGTTAAGATAAGAAGGGACAATAAAGATATAATATGCATTTACAGTCCAAAGATGAAAGATGGCATACTAACGTCTGTCAGATGGAAATTGTAAAATGTTTTGGTTTAGGAATTATCACTTAATGTTAGAACATGTATGTTCATAGAGCAGTCATTGACGATTCCATTTCCCCTTTTTTGCCAGTCCCCCTATACCATGTAATCATTTTTTTCGAGAATGCATTTAGAAATATTTGTAAGCAAAAACTAACTCGTTTTTTATAACTTTCAAAATCTACGTTTTGTTTTCTTAGATTTCACTGTTCGAATTTGAAAATGCGCATGCTTTGAGCATCGAAACAGTTTCCTATGCTATTCATATAGCTTTTCAACGCAAACATATCTCAAGTAAACCCCATAATTCCCTTATGTGTTATACATATAGGTTAAAAATTGTAGCTTTTACATATATAGATATACTAATTTTGTTTACACCAAAAATGCAAACTACATCGTAGTGTCCTTTTCCTGACAATAGCAAGTCTGAAATACCTCACGCTTACTCGTATAAATGCAGTTGAAGACAACACATGTATGTATAATGTATCCAAGTATCGACAACTTTAAAACAATGTTTGACAGGTTAGAATTTTTCTAACAAACAAGAAATGTCGGTCATAATAAAAACAATTGGTGAGGATGTCATGTAACATTCATTTATCAATGGTACAGTAAAGAGTGTATAATCATTTTAGCAAGATTCAATATTGCTTAGCTTTCGTCTGATGTTATATATCATTATGTTTTAACCAATAGTTATATCCCGAGAGACGCTTGTATATTTCATTACGTGTATACAACATCCTTGGTAATAGAATTTTGATTTCATTTTGTCAAATGTAATGGGTATTTGATTGATAAAATAAAGTGATAATGTGTTCGTTCTTTTGTTGTACTAAGATTTGCTCAGGTATTCTCTTAATATATCAATCATGTCTATGTTTAATGTTTGAAATTGCCTTCTTGTCTCGAGGATATTGCAGGGCTTACAATATTCTAGTACTGTATATGTTAATTTTCGCGAAGATAAAATTTTTGCTAATAATGCAAACTTTTACCCATATGACATTCCCTGCAATTTTCTAGTTAACCTATAGTCAGACTTAAGTAAAATTTTCTTATAAGTTGAAGAGCTAAACAAATGGAACATAGCCATAGATAAAATAAAAAAACTGTAACCGGTAGCAAATTTATTTAGCAATCAGATATCATTCACGACTTTCCGATTAACGTTACAATAAAAACGTACAAACTAAGAATTTATATAAAATCAATTCCCAATGTCGATACGCAATTCCTAATCCAATCAGACAATGTATTCAAAATCACCGGAACATGAATATTTACAGTTCTTAATGATGTGTAAAGACTTTTTCAACTTGTTTGAAAATCTTTATTACCTACTGTGAATGTAGAGGTTCAATTTTACTTGATTTGAGATCAAATTTCTATAAATCAACCAATGTCTTGTTCTTCTCAGTATCCTTAATTACAACCTTGACTTATTTAGAATACATGGAAATTTATCTTTAATATCGTTCTTATTAATGTTTATTTATAGTTTGATCAAGTGGTTGATTTTGACCGTCAATAATTTTTATTTGTCTTGAAATAAAATTAACCACTGATTCCTCACTTCAAGTTTTGCTTTATTTAAAGTCTTTTACCTCAACTATAACACATACGATACGCTGCAATTTAAGCTATTTGATTTCATATTGTCTAATGTCAATTTTCCTTTTCTTTAAAGCAATACATCTGCTTCCCCTGCTTATGATGTATTTGTTCCATAAAATTAAAAATATACTAAAGGTTGTTCTTCGTGTGGGAACTTTATATAACAACCCAAACTGCTTGCAAATGATTGTTGACTGGGATATTGTAAGCCTAGGTTTATTAAGACTCAAAATTCGTTATGTCCGCCATCACCATACTGTTGATAAGTATGATTCCTAATTTTGATTTCACACTTAGCATGTGTAGCTAGATAGAAAGAAGATGCTTACCCTTCCGGAGCACCCGGCCTCACTTCCTTGTTGGAAGTTTACGTGTCTAACCTAACTTGTCAGTTCCAAAGTTTTTACTTTGCTTCTGGATTGTGATTCGGAAATGGATTGGTATGTTTGTTTTTGATTACCCTTCCGGAACACCCGGCCTCGATTATCTTATGACAGTTTTACCGTATATAACTAAATTTGCCAGTTTAACTGTGGTATTTGGATTGTGATTTTATTAGGACATGAACCGGTATGTTTTTATTGTTTGCTTCTCAAAGCAGCGATCACAACAGACATGACTGAATGACCAATTTTGGAAATAAGGAAATATTTATAGATGTTTTCTTCATAAAAAATTACAATATTTGTTTTCTTTATGCTCCAGAGATTAGAAAAATACTTTATGTTCCAGTTAAAACTATCGGAATAAAAAATTTTCCGAAAAAAGTTATTTTATCTGCCTCTAATCAGAACAAATGTTTAAACATATTATAGTCTCGATTTTAGAGTTTTAACCTTGCTCTGGGGTTGTGATTTTGACATTGATTAGCATGTTTGTTTGTTTTTGAATTAAATTAGAATGTTGTTGTCTATAAATAAATAAGCCGATCTATTAGATGCCAATTCAAGTAGTGATATCCCATCGCATCAGTCATTGACCTATTGTTTAAATTCATTTTATTGACTGAACATTATCAAAACAAGCGCTTTGTTTTACCAAAGGCACTATTCATTCGTTATAATTTATGGTAAATTGAAACAGTTTTCTGATTTAAGTAGAGCTTCCAGGGACTACATTTTGCAATAAATTGCAGACAAATCTCTATGTCAGCCATGCAATTATGTAACCTACTGAAACATGCACCGTACACCTAAGGGCACACATTCGATTCTTTGGATGTCATTTCCCTTAGAGGGAAGTGAAAATGCTAAACATTCAAGCGTAGTGAATTTGGACATTTGCTGAAATTAAAATGGAAACGAGGGCGGATGTGCTATAGTTTCTAATTATCGTATTTATTGTTTTCAACCTAATACAAAGCTGATTATGCAAAGATTTATGACTGTCGATTGTATATTGATTCTAGATTAAAATACTAATCAAAAACAAAAACATCAACCCACGCCCGAACCACAATCCAAAAGCAAAGCAAAAACCTTGGAACCGACAAGTTAGGTCAGACATGCATTCCTAAGGCCCTAGAATGAATAACTGATACAAAAACAAGACTAAAGTTCCAACCTCCTCATAGAATTTAGTTTCGGTAAGCATTAGTGAAAGGTAAGAACCATCCGCCCAACCTAAAAACAAAATAAATATTAAAGGATTCAAATAAAAATGGTACAGATAAATGAGTAAAGTAATAGCACGAGAGATTACAATATAGAAACCGGTCATGGATTAAAAAAGTCCGTCTGTAGACGGAAAAAGAATAATGTCCATTGACAAAACAATTGCAGACATCCCCTGAAACGCACAATAAACAATTCATGTACGCGTTTTTCACAAACCTTTTCATTGTAAAAAATCATTATATTTTATTGCAATTTTGTAAAATATTTTAAAATGTACATTACGGATCTTTATATTGACTGAAAACTTCTTTTTTGTGCGTTTGGAATTTCTGACGCAAACGTGCATTTTGGTCATGTATTTTTTGTACATGCAACCAATTCATCGATCGAGTACCTACGGAATGTAGTCTTGCAACAATAGTGTATATTTTTAGCAATATAGTCTTTGAAGAGTGTTATTTTCCTTGGTGTATTACGCTAACATCAAACAGCATTCTTCGTTGTTAATTTGAATATTTGCTTTAGTTGAAATGGTCATGTGGGCATGGTATAAGCTTCTAATCATCTTCATTATCGTTTTTCATCTGAACAAAAACATGAAATCTAATCTGATTTATATCAAACCTCAAGCTTGTGATTGTGTGCGGCGAAATTTTAAATGTCATTTATTCCAAGATCAAAAAGACCAATAATTGAAAAAAGAAATATAAGAAAGATATTCCCCAGGCAACAGATACTGAATGACTTGACCTTAAACACTAGTAAAATATTTGAAATATGAGGGAAAATAATTCTGATTTACATGATTTCGTTCTCAATATTGATCTTTTGATCTTACAACAATATTAATGTTTTTTGTGTTATGTAAAAACGAATAATATTACTATTAATAGACTTTTTAAGCAACAAATACATTTTTCACATCCGTGGCAAGTAAATATCTGTTATTATTATTGGGAAGAAATACAAATGCCTGTGTGTGTCGTTCACTTGACGTTAATTTGATTACGTCATTGATAGCCAATCAATTGATGCAATAACACAAACACAATGTCGCGAACCAATGTTAGAGACTTCAATGTGAGATCCGTTTGTTACATTTCCTTGACGTGTCTGCGCTGTTCCTGCGCCTCTACATACTTTTTTTAACGATTTGCCTCGCGATTGCCCAAGTTTTGATGGTTTCTGATAACATTATGATATTAGTGTTAATTGTACAGCACTAGACGGATGTTTCGGAATACAATTCCTCAATGTTTAGCTTGGACCAAAATTGTGAAACCAAATTTTTTTCCAAGATGATTGAAAAATATATAAAGGACATACTATATTTGAAAAAAAGAATTATACCTAACAAATCCTTTTGTAATAAAAACATATCAGCACATGTATAAATCACTTGTACCAACTTTTGGAATATTATCGTTTACTGTTTACCCCAATCATTTAAACTATAAAACAATCAAACAGCGAACCTAACATCTTGCATATTATAGTGATCTTGTTCCCACACTATAAGACTGCCAACAATTACAATGTAAAAATGCAGACCCTGATAAATTGACTAAAATAGCCTAACCAATCTTCAATATGAATGTCCACTCTTTTTCAACATGTAATGCATGTAAATTCAACCATGGGCCCATCTAAAGTCCTACAGGAGTAGAGAAGAATTGATTACTGTATTGTGATTGAACATATACAATGTTTTGTAAATCATATTTAATTGAACCTATATTATATATATATATATATATATATATATATATATATATATATATATATATATATATATATATCATTTAACAAAAAGAAGCAACCGTTTTTGTAAGATATATTGAAGAAACGCCAATTCATTGTCTTGACTAGAACAATAACGATGTTTGATTTTGTCATCCATCTAACAGCACATTTTTTTATTTTCAGGTTGTGAAGATGATGATAGTGATAGTGGTTATATTTGGAATATGTTGGTTCCCATACCATTTATATTTTATTTTAGCTTCAACAACCAATATAGCAATGCAAGAAAATATTCAACAAGCTTTTCTTGTTATTTATTGGTTTGCTATGAGTAATTCCATGTATAATCCCATTATATACTGCTGGATGAATGCTAAGTAAGTAATTATAATATATTTATACTCAATAACATATTCAAACGAAACATACCAATCCATGTCCAAAACAAAGGTGAAACTTTAAATGTGGCAACTTTAGTTAAACATGTGGACCTTCTACGGGGAAGTGAGGCTGGATGCCCCGGCGAAAGCACATCCTGTTTAGCTAGTTGAATTTTTATCAGTAGTGCTTGGGCCAAAATTATTTCCAATGTTATAGTTTATTTTATCTTAAATATTATGACGTAGCGATGTTTTGTTCTAGATTTGTTGGAACAATAAACGTCAAATGTATCCAGGATAATTTCTGATACAGAGACACCATACTTATCACCAATACTGTGGTAACGGCCATGGATTTTTAATGAGTTGAGACACCTTGATTTCCAATATATTTACGTCAAAAACTATTTGTAAGCTTTCTTCGTTGTATAAACTATTGAAATAGAGGACCCGATTGTTTAGTCATAGCAAAAAACGAAAATTTCTGTATTTATTTGCTTGCATCTCTGATATGTAAATTTTATGTTTAACGAATGAAAACAATTATTCTGAAGAATTTAATCTCTCTTCTCTATCCAAACAATGTGATCAGCACCCAATGCATCATGCTGAAATAAAGTAATATTTCACTTGAGATTCTATGTGTAAAACATCGATAGAAGAATTAATTTCTTCAGTTGATTTGTAAGTTACATAATTCACATTTCAAAGCTACGTTTTTCATTTCAATGAACTTAAAGTACACAAGTCGTAATAAATTAATGTCAATCCAAAACAAGAAGAACAAAGATCGTTTAACGGTATTTACAGAAAACGATAGGTAGATGAAATTATCATGAATAGGCAAATATTCTCAAGTTTAAACAAACATATACTGAAGATACCATCAACAAAATGTTGGATTTTTATGATAGATAATATATTTGATTATGTTTGATAATATAATTTTCCAGCAAACAATCGGTATAGCAATGTTTACAATCTGTGCGCCATTACTTGCTGATTTGTTTCCTTATTCTTATGAAGCAGAATTTATGCAGAACATGGTTAAATCTGGAGAAAAGACTGTCGCCAAATCATTCAACTCAACATACAGATATATAGATGACGTTCTGTTTCTTTACAATCCTAAATTTGGAGACTATATGAATGCCATCCTTCCTCGTGAGCTTGCGATAAAAGACTGATTTCTCAAGTTCGGCTTCATATTTAGACTTATACATTAATTATGACGCTCATAACAGGCTACATTTGAAACTGTATGACAAACGTGATGACTTTAATTGATCTATTGTCAACTTTCTTTTTTATGCAGCAATATACCTGCTTCTCCTGCTATTAGTGTAGTTTTTCCCCAATTAATACACTATGGTAGAGCTTGTTCCCGCTATGGGAATTTTATATAACAAAGCAGGCGGCTTGCAAATAAATTGTTGACTCAAGAGTATTGCAAGACTAGGCTTATCAAGGCCCTAAAGTTTTATGGCCGACATCACAGTATTGTTGATAAGTTTGATGTCTCTGTTTCCAGGATTGCCCTGGATATATTTGACGTCCCATAGTTCCATGTTCCTTTCATACAATTTTGATTACACACGGATGTAGCTAGCTAAACAAGAGGTGCCTCTCCTTCCGGAGCACCCGGTCTCACTTCTCTGTAACGTGTCTAACCTAACTTGTCAGTTCTAAAGTTTTTACTTTGCTTCTAGATTGTGATTCGGACATGTATTAGTGTGTTTTTTTAATTTAATCGCGTTTTCCAACTTCTAATTAAAGTACTGATGTTTAGTAGCAGTATATATACAAAACGTTTAAAACTGTTACTAAACATGTCGTGATTTTGCATCGTTAGACAGCCGTTTCGGAATCAAATTCCTCAACCGCAATGACCAAAATTGTTGAAAGTCAAAGTATTTTTAAGATCATGTTGATATGAGAGAAAAAAGGGACCAGGCTGTTTTTAACAAACTATCTTTTTAACTATAAGCATATATTAGTTTTTGAGAGATTTTTGTTGTAATTTAAGAAGGAAATAAGTTGAATGAACAATGTTTATCTGTGCATTGTCTCTTTAGTTCCTCGGGGTGATTTGACTACCATCCCAGTGGTTGTATTGTCTCCTTAGTTCCTCGGGAGTGATTTGACTACCATCCCGGTGGTTGTATTGTCTCCTTAGTTCCTCGGGGGATTTGACTACCACCCCAGTGGTTGTATTGTCTCCTTAGTTCCTCGGGACTGATTTGACTACCATCCCAGTGGTTGTATTGTCTCCTTTCTTCCCCGGGGGTGATTTGACTACCATCCCATTGGTTATATTGTCTCCTTAGTTCCTCGGGGGTGAATTGACTACCATCTCAGTGGTTGTATTGTCTCCTTAGTTCCTCGGTGGTGATTTGACTACCATCCAATTGGTTGTAATTATTAATAAAACTGTTGCAAATTTGCAGCACTGCCTTTGTACTTTCTCTTTGTCAATATTTAACATATTGTAATTACATATTATATTATTGTCAATGTTACAAAACTAGACGGCCAATTCGGAATACAATTCCTCATCAATAGTGCGCCACTATTTGTTCAAGGGTTTGTAAAGAAATGATAGTTTTTAGTTTTCTTTTTGGATTGTGATTTGAAGATAGACCGGTAGATTCATGCTTCATAAAATATACATTTGTATGATGTCTCTGTATTCATAATTACCATGAAAATATTGACGTCTCATAGTTCCATGTTCCTTCCATTCTTAATTTCGATTCAACACGTTGTGGTTGTAGCTGGAAAGTGTGGAGCACACGGTCTCTTTTCCCTAGTGGACATTCACTGTTTAACTTGGTTCACATTGAAATACACATCGATTGGTATATTTGTTTTAATAATGAAAGGCGGTAATTTTAAGATTTGAATTGACACATCTAAAAATGCTGATGGAATCGAGCTGTACACTGGTTCAGATAGATAAAGGTTCAAAACAATTTACAACCTCCGATTTTATTCGTAGATGTTTACGTGCACTATTTTCATTATCACAAGTAATGATTGACACAATTTCGATGGTTTTTTATTCCCAAACGGCCGTCTAGAGCTTCAAAATTAGAGCAATTTAGGTACTAATTAGAACGTAAATTTGAACCCGTGTTGGATAACTTTGCATTTAGTGATAATACGTAGATATATGGATACGTACCGTTGATACATACCGTTAACCATTTTAGCACTTTATGTAAATAACAGAAGTTTACTATCAAGTCTTAACAAATCCCAACTAACAGAATAGTTTTAACAGATAGGATTTTTTAAATCATATCCTTATTTATTCCACAGATTCCGACACGGTTTTACTGAAGTGTTTTGTTGCCTCCCCTGTCGTCCTTGTAAACAAGTGCTAAACAGAGCTCGTCAAGAACGGAATCTATTTCCGTCTGGGACACATTATACTACGAACGAAAAACTTTTATATGCTTACCTACAATATAAAAATAACAACGACAACGACCGTCTAGCAGACAAATATTTATGATAGTGTTGCTATGGTATTTTACAATATTCAACTAGCTGTTTAATTTGTAAGTGCCCTTTTCTTACTACTGGAGACTGTTATTAACATGTATTCATGTATATTTTTCACAGATTTCGACAAGGCTTTATCCGGGTATTTTGCTGTTGTCCTTGTCAACCATGTAAACGTGTCAGAAACACAATGCGTCTTGGACGAACTCTTTTCCCTTCCACGAATCATTATACGATGACGGAAAAATTCTATGAAAGAAATGGGTCACTTATGCACACTATGACCGATTATGTCGAGGATAGTTCGTCGGCGGTTCACAAGAAAGAAAGAAAAGGAAGACGTGAAAGTAACGAATATTTATGAAGATTATATAACATGAATGCACTGGATAAAATCTGTGTATGCGCACCTTCAGCATAAGTGGACCAATATTCAAGGAACGAACAAAGCGTCAGTTTTAAAAAGAAACTTAAGATGTAAACTGCGTTCGAAAGAATAGTTCAAATACTAGTATTCTGGATGTACAGATATGATTTTTAGCGTATACTGGACCGATTTTAATAGTGATATTCTAAAGGATATGTACGTTTTGTGAACTTTATGCCCCTATTTTACTGAGATTAGTGCATTTGGAATGAAAAGATTCAGTGTAATAATAGATTGAAACATCACTCATATGTTTGGAAAGAACTACATGGATTCGAAATGTGAAGAAATGGGAGCTGAATGAGCAAGCGTTGTAATTATAATGGTTTGAAACTTGAATTTAAATATTAATAATTATTGTCTGCTATATCGTGTGTAATAGTACCAAGTACCAAATTCATGATTAATAGTTGCTTCTTACTTATCATTTAGTTTACCATTCAAAAGGTTGTTATTTTCCCTATCATTTGGGAATATTTTAATGTGAGACATGTGGAAAGAAACATAAAAAAGATTGTCTGTCTCTTGTAAGATTTATCATCGATTTGTTTATCTATTTATTTATTTATTTTTGTTTGTTCGTTTATTAGCTCAGTAACGAAGGTGAAATGTGCGGTGTGTCAGAAAGTATACATTCTTAGATTCCATTTTACATTTAATTATTGTCATATGTGTATATTCAAAACAATTTTCCATGTAGAACTTACAATTGTTCCTGCAAACTGCTTTCAAGTTATTGAAGCATTTAGAGAAACGGCTCTTTATGTGGTAATGAATGTGATAATTCCATGATGCTGTCCATACATAGTGCTACCATCTTGAATATAACTGTATATTATGATGCAATTGAATGTGAAGAAATTGGCGCCTTTTGTTTCAGAACCGCTTCGTTTATAGAGTTGTTGTCTGGAAATTTTTACTTTTTCCGGTAAATGATATATCTCTGCAAGGTGAAAGGGAAAGTAAATGTTACTGTAGAATCAGCAAATCAGAACATTCTCAAAATATCGATAAAAATCGTTATCATGTCCAGTTTATTTGGAGATGATCATTTAGTAGGTAATAAATGACATCAACACACGTGACCACGGTAACAATTGACAGATCGGCCGATATATCATATGTCGCCATATTTCTACATTGCGTCTGTTGTTTTCTATCTTATCATTTGAAGGACATGATTTGTTAGATAGGTTGTAAACAAATTATACACCTGCCTTTTCAAATGTTAATACCATTGATACTTGTCATTTGTTTGTGTTAGTTGTAGTACTAACTGTGATATGATGAATCATTTGTATATAGTATATTTTAATTTTGCATCAATACAATATGGATATCGTACCATCACCACTTGCTCTTTAAATATTAACGGATAAATATAATTACAAACTTTTTAGAAGTGTGAAAATGAAGAAAATTCTAAATAAGGTTTTGCTCAAGGATAAAGGCTATTTTTTGAGGTAAAGATAAAATATATGTAATGTTGTGTAATGTAATGTTTCTGGATATTGCATCAAACCAATAATATTGAATATAGATTTAACCAATTCCGTTGCAAAGTGGTTTTCGGAACTTGTGTGTAGATATCTTACAGCAGTTAGTGTGTGACTAAAATTCTTATAGAAACTGCTTTTGATGCATTGACCATGGAAATAGATTTTTAAAAAAATTGTAACTGGCAAAACAACGACTTTGAGTAATTTGACAATTGTTCACAGAATCTACTGTTTGTTTTCCCTATGTCAGAGAAAAAAAAACCGCAAATAGTTTACAGATTTTCGATGGAAGAGGTACAAGTAAATAATTCAGTTACTTACAAAATGGCGGGGAATTTCCCGTGACTTTATAAATGGCGAAAGAATTTATCATTTACGTATTTGTGCGAAAGGGGTACTATGAAGGGTAGCTCAAAGATCGGTTTGAGTTTGTGTATAATTTAGTTGTTTTTCGGTTTGATTAGAACATGGATAAGTATGTTTGTTTTTTATTTCAGCGTTTGATATGGGCGAATGGCTCTTCAGACGGCAAAATCATTCCGTTCTTGAACTGCACCCATCTACATAAATCGTCAGTACGTCACGTAATATACCCCGCCATTTTGTCATTTTTACTATTGTAAACTTCCATCTAAAATAACATTTTGCCACGTAGAATGATTAATTTATAAAGCAAGAAAGTAACAAAAATCATGATTTTTAGCAACAGCTCGTCTTTTGCAAGTAAATAAATTATAGATTTTTACTCGCCCTATAGAATATCTATAAAATATTTGGATTTTTCTTTCCACGAAGAACAGCAAATCAAATACAAACATAACAATCCATAATGATCTCTGTTCAAACAACAAGTCTAAAGCAACGTAAAAACTTTGAAACTGGCAAATTAGATAAAACACACAGTTACATTTATTCAGCTATTAACGTTCAAAGAAAGGAGGACAAATCGTAACAGATTAACATAATCCTATTTAGATTCTAGAAAACAACCCTACACGTGTAATGGCTTTAATGATTCATAAATAAAAAGTATGCCGTATTACATATGTTTTATTATAAAGCCAAGTAATTAAACAACCCAATAATCAGTAACAGGGACATTAACATTAGGTAACTGAGAAATCTTAATAACTTAATCCTCTGAAGATTATACTAATCAAGCTATGTTAATTGAAGGCAATTCTTTTTCTTTTTGATAACTGTTTTCTGGTCGGTGAACGTTAAATGTTAGTTTTTTTCTTATTGATGTTAACCTAATTATAAAGGTAGTGTAAACGTACTTAGTCAGTTATTGTACTCAATGGAAGTCCAAAAATAATAAAAGATGATGCTACAATAATCATGATTTCAATACACTAATCCATATTGCCTAGTTATAATGTTACATACGTCAAAATCGTTAAGAAATAAACTGAACACACTTGCATATTTGTTTCTCGTTGCTATGTAAGAGTGTTGATAATAATTAAGATATTGATGAAATCAAAGTATATTGGTAATATACAGACTGTGACAACAAATCATATAATAGACTTATCAGTAAGATAAATATTTACAATAATCCTACATATCTTCATCTCGATATCTCTGCCAATTAACCAATGTAAATAATTGTCGAGCATACACAAGTGTTTTCCCTCAACTTTTTACGGTTTCTACTCATTATGTTTCATACCATGTAACGTAATATGCATGTACTATACAACCAGTGTCAGCGTCCTGTAGCTGTTTTTAAGCATTTTCAAAAGCCTGCAATTCATTTAGCAGAATTGTCAACAACATATTCAGACACAGAATTAAATTATTATTGTTTTTAAGAATCGGGTGTGTCGATTCGCGTGCTATGACATGCACTAACACTTATTAAATGCATTTATTGTGACAGACGAGTTATGAAGCTAATAAAACTGGAGATGGTAAGATATTATGTGTAAATTTTAGCCATGGTTTTGGCTCATCAAACATTGTTCAGAGCCTTCTTGCTTACTTTATGTTTGATTGTTGTTGTAATAAAGAAGACAAAAATGAATAAAATAAGTATGATATTTCCCTGTCCAAAATTGTTTTGAACAAATTGATGTCTCATAGTTCGATGTTCCTTTCACTTTCAATTTTGTGATGAGTTTAACTAGCTAAACAGGAGGTGCTTATCCCTCCGAGAACCCGGCATCACTTTCATGGTGGCTGTTCACGTGTAACCGTTTTTGTTATTTTTAAAGTTTTTACTTCAGTTTGTATTGTAAGTTGGACATGGATCAGTATGTTTTTTTTCAAAAGAATTTTACGTAAAATATAAATGAATGATAAAATTTAGATAGGCAGATGTTAAAACAACAACCAGAACTGCGGGAGAAATTATCTTAGTTGAATTAAGAAAAGGTACTTTGTAAAGCCAAATTTTCTAATGAAATTACTTCTCTATTACTTGATAGAAACGTTCAATTGTAAACACAATATTGACGTATGAAGCTGTTATGTACCCAAATCGCTTATCTAAATTAAATGTTTTTGTGAAACCAGTAAAATGATAAATGTAATTGAAAATAGAATCTTTACACCCCTGCTATCCTGTGTAATTTATCAATGTTCGCCTTTCTGTCATAACATATGGTATATACATCATTCCTTACATCACAATATCAGCATTTAATCAGTGTTATATTGAGGATATTGATAATACTTAAGTTACATGCAGTCATCTAATATATATATCGGTTTTGTTGTACAAATGTTCACAAGTTTAGTATTAAGTGTACTTTGTTGCATTGTTGAATAAACGTTTATCAAACTTGTTCATTGTTATTATATATTTTGGAAATTACATACGAATACATTGCATGATTTCCGTTACTAGGTGGAACAATAAATGGCTACATTACTTTTAACCAACACACTACGTGAAAGTAGGCACGCAGTACAAGCCACCAAAAGTAATAGAGCTTATTTATCCCCTGTTTCATTGGAGATGTTTATCTAGTCAGGTAATGTGTAGTCATCGAAAGGATACCACGTGTCTTTCACTATAAGTGACTAGTAGCTTCTAGCACTGTAATAAGAACCGTATAAACCTTACAGGTCGTAAATATATTCTGGACACCACTGCAATGGCACAAGAGTAACCATTTTAGAAAGTTCGATGCGCAATTACAGATTGTATGTGACTGGCGGCCTCATTACTCGTGAAACGTAACGTATAAATTGGGCCAGTAAAATATTTTAAACTTGAACTGTAGCACTCGGTCGAAGTTAGAGGACGTTCATATGTTTATTAATGTTAATAAGTCAGCTTTCAAAGTTTTTCTTTAGGATTATGATTTTAGACATGGATTGGTATGTTTGTTTTTCATTTGCAATAACAAGTAGCAGTGCTGATAGGCCGTTATTTTTAAGAAGACTAGTGGTAGTATTAAATAAAAAACTGTATACATTTGTATATGCCTACTAGACAATGTTTACAGAAATAGCAGTGGATACGGTATGGGCGATAGAGAAGTTATAAAAGATGTCCCGTTGTTTCATGTACCTTTAATTATCAATTTTGTTCCACCCGTGGTGATTGTAGTTAGCTAGATCGAAATGGCTTAATCTTTAAAATCACCAACTCTAATTTTCATGTGGAGGTCCACGTGTTCAACGTAATTTAAAAGTTTCGAAGTTTTAAGATTGTAATCTTGGAACATAGACTGAGTTGAGTTATGGTGTTTAACGTTCCAGTCAAGAATATTTTAATTATATCGAAACGTTGCCACCTATACACGAAGGTGCAGAGTTTTTGCATGTTCGTTGCGCTGATGGCATTATACAGCAATGTTATTTATCGTGCCAAACCTACATTGACACTGGACCTCGTTCACTTCACGTTCCAATCGACAGAACCGTGACTTTCATTTCATAACGCTGTGTGCTTATCGAAAGAACATTCAATACCCACCTTCAAGTCTTGAGTCAGACCCTTGCCGGGAATTGCACCCATAATCTCCCACTTACGGAGCGAGCGCTCTACCAAATGAACTACCAGTGTTTGGAACATAGGCCGAGATGCTTGTATTTGATTTAAAATTTCGATGAAACAATTGAGGAAATGCCTTTTCAGATTTTGACTCACCAATTGAAGTAAGTACATAACGCCCGGCAATATTTTGTTGTAACGAGAATTGTTGATATTCGCACTGGAATTTACAAATTGTAGAAGTTTTAATGTTGCGCAATACATTTTTTTTAAATTTTACAAATTTCTGGGAAAAATTGTTTTATAGTTTCTATTTTAACCAATAAATCAAGCAAAA
Source organism: Anadara kagoshimensis (assembly GCA_021292105.1). NCBI lineage: Eukaryota > Metazoa > Mollusca > Bivalvia > Arcoida > Arcidae > Anadara > Anadara kagoshimensis. Next base: position 62,999,442 of record CM037861.1, on the reverse strand, counting down.
TTAAAACTGAATTCAAACTAAATAACGTTTTGTCAGATGATAAAAAAATAAAAATAGAGAGAGAGTTTGCGGCTTAGAAAATTTCCTATAATTTATATAAATTCAATTTAGTATCTTTGTCATCTGGAACCCAAAAAGTAGTGTTTGGGGAAATTTGAATGTTAAACATATAAATTCGAGCTTAAATACTTGTAGATCGTTGACCTTCTTCAGCTATCGTCTCTAGCTATTTAAATTTTAGAGTATGACATATTGTGATGTAACATCATTATTATACATCATTTGTCAGTACATGGATAATTTCAATGTGAAACTAACCATATAGCGTGATACTGATAATAGGCTTAGTATAATATGCAATTGTAAAGACGCACAATGTTCGTTAAACGCCATTTTTGAGATTGAAAGCCTAATTTGTTAAATCCTTGATATAAAATTGGTGCATTAATTCTACCATATATATAATCTACGATGATATGTTACAGACATTATTTTGTGCATGATGCGTTAGAAAGTATGACTAAGAAGTTTAATTCCGCCTACAGTTTTCTGAATTACGTCTACATTTCATCAAACTTTCAGCTTCTTAATTTCATGAACTAAATGGTAGTTTTCTGTACAAAATGTTTAATTTGTATCTATAAAGCAAATGTAAGAAATGTATGACTAATATAGGGCTCAGCATTTATACCATCAAGGTAAGACGAATCGTCCTTAAATATCAGCTAAATCTAAGCATGTCTAAAGTCTGTCAAGTCCAAGATTTCAGCTTCATTCTTACGTGGTCAGGGCTTTCTAAATAACCGTTATATATAAGCATCGACCAGACTTTCTCCAGTTTACAAGTTAAGCAGTACTGTAAAAAGGCAAGGGTAGAAGAATAACACATAATTATGGTGAAGCATTTAGTTGTTATTTTTATAAACATTTGTTTCTACTTTTCTGTTTAACCTTTCATGGCACTGAATTGCTTTGCATAGGGAAACATAACAATGTCGTATCATTATGTTTTAAATACAAAGCAATTTCATTACTGTTGGATAAACATATGTAAAACAAATTTAAATGTTTCTAAAATTAAACATTTCCAATAATACACTGAAATGAATGAGGCCCTTGTTGCTAGTAAAGCTGCTTTTTATGAACTAAAAACACCAAGTCTTTGAGTACCTGCACCAGTATTAAAAACTAGTTAAATACCGCAACGACCGTAATAACGAGTTCAGTAGTTATAAATATGTAGCATTGAATATCATAATAGTTTGAAATCCACACGGGAAACCTCGGACGTTGCCGATTCCAATTCCAAATAGCAGCCAAATTTTGTCACCGTGCTGTCAGTAGAATTTTCCAGCAAATGCATTAATGTTGTCTTTGTCTATCTGATATTTTGTAAAAATATTTAAAAAATCTAAATTGGAAAAAAATAAAAAATAAAGAATTTTCTAGCAAATGAAGAAAAGATGTGACCAAACCTTAGTTACAGAGGTGTGTTGTGTTATAACAGTTCTCCACATCAAAAACAAATTAACGGCTATATGATGTTGAAATCAAAAGTTCCGTTGCCTTTAATTACATATAAATGTATTAGATTCTCATATAAAACAGTTGTTGTATTGTGTTTTAGTCCCATTGTCATTTTGTTTTCAAATTATATATTTAAGAAATAACTTTGATATGTGTTTGGTTTATCATTTTTAACCCCCAAAACCAGTATGTAAATTGTATAACTCTGCGAAGCGGGTAACACAAAAGTTTACGCACGGTTTTTTGGGTTTAAAATGATAAAACAAAAAAAATATCAAATTGATTCCTTATAATTTAATTCAAACATTATTTTGCAATAAGATTTATAATTTGGTTAACGTAAATATAAATAAATTATATAATTATAAGCGAGATATTACTGTCAACAATTACAAATCGAGTTAACGTCAATAATTAAAATATATATTTATAACAGTATAGACAGTATAGTTGTGATTTTAATATTATGAAAAAGAATGAAAAACTACATTTGAACAGAATTAACACATTAATTTTAACTGGGTTTAAACGAACCAAGTTAGATAATATTATTTGAATCATAATTCCAACTGATATCTATAAATGACAACAATAGACAATGTACCAATATAAACTGATATAAAGGATAGTTTCAGGAAGCGAGTGAGTGAGTGAGTGACTTATTGTTTAAAGCCGCATCAGCAATATTGCAGCTATTCGCGGCTAGAAAAAGTAAAAGATACAATAGTATCAATAACACAAACTATTAAAATGTAAAACTAAAAACAACAATAAATAAGTTTTTAATAAAAATATTGCTAAACTGGTAAACAAGTTATATATTATATCACAGACAATTCATAAATTAAAACACTGGGTTATATATGATGAAACAATTATATTTTATTATACAAGTTAATTTCCCGAAGGAAGTTTCAGGAAGCATTTCACTTCCTCATCTTGTTGTACCTAATTACATATGTACGTATCACATTCCATACAACTCATTTACTGAAGTACTATGATTGCAACTATTGTTGATGATTTTCATCTTTGCAACAACAAAGATTAAACGTTTTCGTTTTTCCTGATTTTTTTGATTTTTTATTTTATTTTTTTTTTTTTTTGTGAAATAATTCTTTTTATTTCAAAAATCCAAAATAGATGAGCGTATATCTATATAAGGTTTTCCGAATTCATACAACTGAAAAGTTTAAACAATACCATTTGATGTTTTAAAGAAAGCTTTAGGGTATTCTCTTGATTATTTCAGATTCAATTCAATTCAATTCATTTATTCCGTAAGTTCATATAACTTTTTGGTACAATAAATACATTATATAACAATTTAAGTACTGTAACAGTAGATACATGATAACACATAATCGGAGATATATTAAATAATAATAATAATAACAGTAAAAATAATAATACTAAACAGACATTTATAGATATAACGAGTTAACAATCATTTCGGAATTTGACAGCTTTGCAGAGATATTTACCGAGATTACACAGTTGCTTTACATTATTGACACTAAGTAATTGAATAAGTTTATAAACACTAGGTTTGATCCAAAAATATGGCTTGATATATTGCTTTCTAAGACTAGAATAAACAGGACATTCAAGAATAAAGTGGTACTCATCTTCGACAATTTCAGAACAAAAATTACAACATCTATTATTTCTCCTTGTATTACCATAACGGCCAGTTTCAATTGACAAACAATGCGAAGAGAGTCTAAATTTTGCTAACATTTTTTTGTACATTATAGGAATAGGTTTACATAAATAATATTGTAGAGTAAAATTATCTATTAAATACTGATATAAGAACATTTAGAAGAATTTACAATTGTATTGTACAGTGTTTGTTTACATGTATCTTCCAACCGCTGTTTAATGATAGACAATGCATGTTTTGGGCAAATGTTGTTTTGGCTTAGCCAAATGTAACTAAGACCAAGAGACTCAAGCTCTTGTTTTATAAAATTAGTCCAAATGAAATTTTTAGATGTATATTTTGCACCTAATGATAACAAAACTTGATAAACATTTGATAAAATACAATTATTAGTATGCAATAAGTGGAACCAATATTTAAACATACGTATTTTTCTAATTACATAAAGAGGCAATCTTCCTAATTCAAAATATACCATAGCATTTGGAGTTGAACATTTGACACCTAAAATCTTTTTACAAAAATCTAAATGTACACGCTCTACAGCAGGACCATTATGCACAGCCCAAACTTCACACGAATACAATAAAACGCTAGACACGTAGGTGTCAAATAGAGACAATAGTGTTTCAATATTTAAATACAAATTTTTAGTTTTACTTTGGAGTGAGTACATTGCCTTTCTACCTTGTAGCCCAAACTGTTGTTGTGTAGCGTGAAATTTGCCATTATAATTTAAAACAAACCCCAAATAATTGAACTTGTCAACAATTTCTAGTTCATTATTATAATAAAACCATTTGTCTGTATCTTTAACATAGCCACGATTTCGAAAAACCACTATTTACTATTGTTGTTTTACTTATATTAACTTTTAAATCCCAAGTCAGTGTATACTGATACAAATTATCCAACATATTTTGTAAACCCTCTTTTGTTTCAGAAAATAACACAAAATCATCTGCATACATTAATAGTTCATAACAACATTCACATTGAGATAAAAAATTGATTTCTAAATCATTCATATAAAAAGAAAAAAGTATTGGAGAAATTACCTCCCCTTGCATAAGTCCCATTTTGTTACTGAAATAATGGGAATAAAAACCATCAACGGTTACACAACTTCTCACTTTATCATACATTGATTTAACAACTGATAATATTTTACCTTTAATACCCTCTTTAGCTAACTTATAAAATAAAAACTGTCTATTTATAGAGTCAAAAGCACAAGAAAAATCTACAAAACAACAATATAATCTATTTTTACTAAGTAAAGATTTGGTTATAATAGAATGCAATGCAAAAATTGCATCACGTGTCCCTAGTCCTGGGCGAAAACCAAACTGGGCATCAGTCAATACATCATAGTTATCTGCCCAGTGTAGAAGTCGAGTGTTGATTACAGAAGTAAACAGTTTACAAAAATGACTGATTAGACTGATTCCCCGATAATTACTGGGGTCATTTTGGGAACCTTTCTTAAAAATTGGTAAAATAACCACTGAAGACCATGTCGATGGGAAAATCCCTGAATCAAAAATTGTATTAAATATAAATGACAGGTAGGGTAAAATAAAGGGACTAGATTCGATAAAAAATTCGTTCAAGAGTTCATCTTCTCTGTTGCTTTTATCCCGCTTTAATTTTTTTATACATTTATTTAATCTTTGTAAAATCACAAACTAATCCAAAGATTTTCCAGAGGCAACAAATATTACATCAAAGGAACAAACAATTAAGGAAATGCTAAACAAATAGATGATTTCTGAAGGTTTAGTTTCAAAGGTTTAGGGTCATCAAGAACACAGGTATACGCCTATCTTATTAATACACCTTATTTTAAATTTTGCAATAATATGATAATATGTGTTTCAGCATATTATTACACATCAATAGTGCTCAGATTATTTTTTTAAATCTAGATATTTTTAATTATGATGCTGAAGAGAGAAAAAAAGTCCAAATGAAAAAATGTTTTCAGTTGAAGAAAAAGACAGCTTTCTAACTCCACGTGGCGTTTGTCCACCTCGCCAGGTGGCGTGTTTCGTCCCCTCGGTGTACTTTAAAACTTAACCCTGGCGGTATCAAGACAACGCGTACCCATGCCAACTTGTACCCAGGTCAACTTCTACACATACCAAGACATCTCTTTATATTGATAATACTATCGGCAGTATAGATGTGATTTTAATTTTATGAAAAACTACATATTAACAGAATTAATACATTCATTAAAACTGCGTTTAAAGGAACTTAGTTGGATAATATTATCTGAATCATAATTCCAACTGATATTCTTAAATGACAACAATAGACAATGTACCAATAGGATTTGTAATAAAGAATAGTTTCATGAAGCATTTTACTTCCTCGTTCATCATTATTTGCATATGTATCACGTTCCTTACATCAAACCTATTGTCACTATTTACTGAAATACTATGATTGCACAAATGATTTTGATCTATGCGACAACAAAGACTTAACGTCTACGTTTTTTCCTGATTTTTTTTCTTCTTTTTTGAAATATTTCTTTTTATTTCAAAATTCCAAAATAGTTCAGCGTATATCTATATAAGGTTTTCTGAATTCATACAACTAATGATTTGAACAATATCAATTGATGTTTCAAAGAAAGCTTAAGGGTATTCTCTTGATTATTTCAGATTGAATCATTGTAAAATCACTAACTTATCCAAACATTTTCCAGAGGCAACAAATATCACATCAAAGAAACAAACAATTAAGGAAATGCTAAACAAGTAGTTGATTTCTGAAGGTTTAGTTTCAAAGGTTTAGGGTCATCAAAAACACAGGTCTACGCCTATATATATTATTAATACATCTTTTTTTAAATTTTGCAATAATATGATAGTATGTGTTTCAGCATACAATTACTCATTAATAGTGCTCAGATCATTTTTTTTAAATCTAGATATTTTTAATTATGATGCTGAAGAGAGAAAAAAAGTCCAAATGAAAAAATGTTTTCAGTTGAAGAAAACACAGATTTTCAATTCCACGTGGCGTTTGTCCACCTCGCCAGGTGGCATGGTTCGTCCCCTCCGTGTACTTTGAAACTTACCCCGGCGGTATCAAGACAACTGGTACCCATGCCAGCTTGTACCCAGGTCAACTTGTACACATACCAAGACAACATACCGAAACAGCCCTTACCCAAGAAAACGATTGAAGAGAATTAACGGATTTCTTTTTCATCTAAGAAAATTAAAATATATTTTTTATCTTTAACTAATTTTTATTTGAAAGTTATAAAGCATTGCTAGAAAAGTCTCTCTCTCGGCCATAATAAATCTCTTTATCAATCAAAACCATGGCATTACTGCTAATATTTCCAGTACAAGTTTGTCAACTGGATTGCTGGAGGGCAATTGTAAACTGTGATGTCTTGTGTGTGTGTCAAAATTAAAACATAGTAAGTTTAAAAAACCCCACTTTTTTAAAAATGTTTTCTTGAATTTGGTACGAGTTGCCTTGATCGAGTTGTCTAGTAGTAAACTGGTAGTTTAACATATTTGAATCAGTGATAAGAAAATAATTCTAATAATTCAAAATTCGGTATACGTTGATGACACAGACATTTTGGCGTATATCAACGAGGATTTGGCAGTGTAAATTGACGTATATCTTATACAAGCTGTAATTAATCAGATGATTTATATAAAAAAACAAGCATACCTGGCGGTGTCCAACTCACAATTTCAAAACAAATGAAGTTAAACACTTGAACTTCAAGTCAGGGGAAGTGAGGCCGGGTGATCTTCTGCACAGCTAGCGATAGCCATTAAAATTGAGAATGAAAGGAACATGGAGATATGGGACGCAATGCAAAGATTGTACTCGATTCTGTTGTTTGGAGTATTTATACGATGATAGCTTTAAAAATCATGGGTGAAAAATAACCAAACACTTCTTATTGTGTAAGATAGTGAAATATTAAACCTTGGTTTAAATTTTTTTTCAGTCTTTAACGAGCTGATCTGGACAAAAATGCATCACTTTTGGTTATGATTTCTCTATCTCATATAACAGTTAATGATAGGTTTATTATTTCATGATGACGTCATTATCAATTTACACCATTCTGTACATTGTAAGTTTAAGATTTCCTATAATTCAAACAATGGAATTGTTATAATCTTTAGAGATTGACTTCTATTAAATGGGATGTGGAAACTATTAAAGCACCCCAATTAATTCTCTAAAAAGACTGAGGATTTATGAAACAGTGAAGACTGTTTCCGTTGTATCGAGGTGGTCAATTCATGGATGGCAGAGGAAACTGGATACCCGGATAAAAGAAACTACCTTCAAAAAGCGAACCGGCAAATTTTCTCCGCCTAGTACCGAGTGAGATACAAACCTAGGCGGCAAGAGGTACTATGAACTTTTAAGGGCTAGCTTTAGACCACTGGCCCCTTTTTATGTAGAAAGCGTTGCTACTGAATGATGTGTTTCTCTTATATAAATTAATATCAACCGTCACTAATGGCAATTTTAGAAACTATTTATAATATCAAGGATTCGACAACGAATGTATTTCTTGATAAATGACTGATACTGAAAATATATATTACAACACTTGCATACAAAAAATAAAACGTCATATTTCATATTAAGATAATAATAATAACACTATGATATCTTCTGTTTAGGATACAGTTATACAGTTATATAATATATTTACTTAAAACAGATAAGTCGAAATTAAATAATAATTGCAAGTAAGGATTACAGTAAGATCAAAGTATAAATTTATCATATATATCAAATCAACATTTTACCAACTTAGAGCATGATGGGTGTTATTTCATTCGATTTGATTACACTGTATAGACAAATTCTACAATCAGTAAAACACGACATGGGTCAAGATAATTTATATTTGTTTATCCAATGTACCACGTGTACAAAGCCTTCTGAGTTCATCACTAAAACAGCTATTTTCTTTCGCGTAATTGCGCCCTTTTCGCGTTTTTTCTGTTTTATTCGCGTTATTACACCTTTTTGTGTTATATATTAATCTTTTCTTTTGCCTTTAAGCACCCTTTTTGCGTTATTTAGCCTTTTGATTCACGTTACAACGCCGTTTTACGTATTATAACGTCTTTCCTTTCTATTACGCCACACGTCCTTAATCGTGTTATTACGCCTTTGTTTCTCTATTTATGAAGCTATAAGGCTTTCGTATACATGTTCTGACAAAAGATGCCATTAAGTTGAAAAAAAAACTATAAGGTTTATATGTTACTGCGCATACTTTTATAAAAGTGTTAAATTTAGGGAACAGTATGGAAACTTAATTACTTATACTGCTGCTCATATCTTTATTATGTTTTGGAAGCAAGATATCCAACTGACATTATAGCACGGTAGGTATGTGTTTTATGTAAAAAAAGTTATTATAATAAAAAACAAAATAAAGTATATAAGATTCATCTAAATCAATATGTGACGAAAGTGAGGGAACCATGATGATAACCAATCTACAAGCCGACAAACATTTGTAAACATGTTTAAACGTCAATGCAACCATCAAACAACAAAATGCCGATGCATATCCAAACCGCAATAACAAAAGCAAAGCAAAAACTTTAAAATTATGTTTAATTATACTGTCATGTGCTGATTTTGAATTTCTATTAAAATAAGGCATTCAAAATCAGCACATGACAATACCATCAACAACAATAAAACGAACCATGTCCAAACCAATATCCTAAAAGCAAATAAAAAGAATTAAAACATGTTCAAACGTGTCAATCCAACCATCAACAACAATAAAACGAACCATTTTCCAAACTCAAATCCTTAAAACAAATCAAAAAATTAAAACATGTTTAAATGGGACAATTTAACCATCAAACACAAAAGACGAACCATGTCCATACCAAAACCTTTTAAACAAAGCAAAGGAAAAGTTTTGAAACATGTTACACTTCAATGTATCAATATAATAACACAAAAAAACATGTTCAAACGTCAAACGACAACCAAGAACGTTTGTTTATTAGTTTGATGTCAATAATTAAATCTGATTTTCAATAAATTTCAATTCTTTCATCAATGGAACAAGTTTCAAATTTTGTATCTGTTAAATGAACTAAGTATAACGACAAAAACATATATTTGCACCGATATTTATTGTGATTAAAGTAATTTATTACAATTTCTTTATTTAAATTGTATTACCCTGAGGATATGTCAACTTTTAAGCAGAAAATTATTGGATTTGTTTCAGAAAAATACGTGAAATAACCAAATTTCAGTGACATTCGTTAAGTTCGTAATTTGAATAATAGCCTGGTTTCGGATTTCTCATAAAGCAATTAAGCATTAGGATCCCGTCAATCAGTTTTCAATAAATGAAATTAAATTGCTTGAAACTAAAGGTACTTAAAAGCTTAAGTCCTTCATCAGAAAGTTCTTGATATAAAAATATGTTTTGTGTTATAATTTCATCAGTAATCCAATTAACACCTTTATAGTGCAAATCATTAGTTCATAACCTCTTAAAAGACGTAATAACGAGCTACCACTGCATAAAGTAGTAACTGAAAAGCTTGTACTTTCTAATAACATCACAAACAAAACCAAGACACATTACACGTTTATTGATAGGAACAGCCACCCACACAATACAAGTTCATTGAAAGGAAGAGCATCAACAAGATGAGGATAAAGCAAGTCAAGATAAACACAGACCGTTAATTAAGTTAATTAAAGGAAATAGATATATTTAAAAAGAGAGGGATTTAACATTTTTAATGTCTGAAATAAATCTACGCGTTTACCAACTCGCTGCAAAATACATGCTGAAATGTATTTGTAACAATGGTCTAAGTAGTTAGTTATGCTTCACTCAGTTTATTGTTTGTTTTGTGCCAATTTATGTACAAAAAAATCCATGCCATTGCAAGTTTACCTCCCGAGTGCCTTCAAAATTGTGTAATGGTATTCATCGCAAATATTTAAAAATATCTTGCATAATGTTATACATTTATTTGACAACAAAAGCATTTGTTTTTTTTAGATATCTACATTAAGAAGAAAAATCATACTTTTCAAATATCTGCCGAATTGAAATAATCAAAGAAAATAATACTGTTTCAGCCATCAACTGAACGAATGAAAGATCATTCTTTTTCAGACATCTACTGCCAGAAAGAAAAAAAACATATGTCAGCTAACGAACATTAAGCTTTCGTAGTGTGAAACAGTAAAATGTGTTATAATCATACAGCTGAGGAACATTGTCCCCTTGAGATCCGTGAAAGCATCAACGTAAAATATGCTGGTTAATACATTTCCTCTTCTGAAACACAATTATACAAGTCTTGAACTTGATATTATAACTATCAATCACAGATGAAGTCTTGTCAATAAGCCACTACATTGATGGAAACTAAAGCACAGATGATTATGAGATCTCAGGAATTCATCCTCTCAGTAATGACAGAAGTCAGAAGTAAATCTTGTATATTATTCACCGACACTGTAATGTCGCCTGCTAAATGATTCTTATTAGTATTGTGATCATCTGGTCATACATATCTAAAACTATTGGGGAAAGAAATAGCAACATCTATTAAGAATCAAAGAAAATTACTCTGTCCGGTCAATGATTCCATTTACTAATCCATATATTACTTCAATACAGCTTCCTTACTATTTATTAGGCAGCTCAGTAGATAGATCGCTCTTCTATTAGGTGTTCTTAAATATATACCCATTGATGAATATTGAGTTGAGTTGAGTAATGGTGTTTAACGTCTCAGTCAAGAATATTTCACTTATATCAAGACGTCGCCAGTTATAGGCGAAGGTGCAGAAATTTTGCCTGTGCGATGCGCTGATTGCAGTATACAGCAGGCCTAGGGTTCTTTATTGTGCCAAGCCCACCATGACAAGGGACCTCGTTTATTTTAGGTAATAATGAATATTGAATTTAGATAATTTCTGAAAATAGGATTGAAGGTCGATCAGTTAAATAAAGGGATAATGCCACAATTAATGATGTACACAAAATAATTCATTTCTTTTTTATAACAACTTTTAATAATATATATTTATTTTGGCAATTCAAGTTTAATGTATGAAAGTTCTTTACTAGGTTGTTTTTTCAAATATCCCTGTACGTAGAGGAAGTAGTTTTCTGGAACATGTAGCAACCAGTTTGCATAAAATGGAAAGCAAACAAAAAGACAAGCAATTTTTGAAACCATCGGCTGTAAAGCTCCCTGATTTGAACAAGACCTAAAAACACGGCTGCAATATACTAAACTTTCTTAAATTGATACCAGTGTATTAGACTTATAAAGTCTTATATGACATAACTTGGTAGAGCATATTTCCCACTACAGGAAAGAACTTTTGTAATCAACAAAGCTGCTTACAAATAAATGACTGACTTAAGGATATTGGAAGTCTAGATTTATCGGGACCCTTAAATATATTGGGCACCATCACAATATTGTTGATAAGTAGGATGTCTCTGTATCAAATTTATCCATTGACGTCCCATAATTCTTTGTTCTTTCATTTTCCATTTTTATTCTACATTTGACAGGAGGAGTCTCACTTCCTGATTGAAGTTCAATACTTTATGTTCCCGTTTCCAATGTTTTCATTTTGCTTTTGGGGTTGTGATTTTGACATGTATCTTTGTGTTTGATTATGGTGTACCAAGTAAAATTGAAATTAATACAATTATCAATTTGGCTTAAATCTTCAAAGACAAGCATCCATCATAGTACTTATGATAGAATTATATTTTTTCTCTATGTTCTGCGCCCTGTAGAAATACATTTGTTATAGTAAATATGTCTATGAATGTTGATATGATTTACACTAACTGGATACAAGGCATGTATTGTATTGATGTTAACAGTGATATAATGCCTGTATGCCGTCGGGGTAAACACATTTTATCATTAAAGGATCTTTTAAAAAATCTGAAAAATATGTTTTATTATTACAATAGCAATTAGCTATGACACTTAATACTTTGATTTATAACATAACGACATGCATCTTTGAGCTATCATATTTTATTGGAATTGTCTAATTGAGTAACTAGTATATTTTTTATCTTTTTCTCCGATCAATGTTGTGATAATGTTCAAGCTATTAAATCAGTGTATCGGATTTACACAGATTAACCTGATTGTTTCTATTTCTAAATGCCTCAAAGAAGATTGATAGATTTGGATTAACTTGATTATCGAAGAGACATTATTGTTACTGAAAACGGTAACTTGATAATAGACAAAACAACCAAGAACAAGAAACAATACAGGTAACAAGTTAACCAAGACCAGAAAAACTAAACAACTATGGTAGGTTCTAATTGTTTTTGGACAGGATTCGCATTATACTGAGCTGTTAACTTGCATAATAGTATATAGAAAAACAACCTTTATACAATATGTAAGGCTTCTTTAACCGTTCAGGGGCATATCTGTACGTTGAATTAGTTTTATCCATCGTTGCTACCTTCAACATGTTTGCTGTGTATCTTTCTTGCAGCAACATCATTTTCGATCTGATGATAATGTTTATACAAACGAGGGAGTCTGAGTCAACTTAACCGGTATAAGTTTTATACGATCTAAGGATACTGTTTATAAGCACAAATAAATTTTGGCCACCTAAACTAGTAATAATACCGTGGTTGTATTTGTATATAACCACGCCTCTCTAAGCTTTCTTTGTTACATCAACCCTGTAAAGATAAGCAACAGATCGTGAACGACCTTTCATATTCTAAACCAAACGTCGACATCTAACAGAAGAACAACATTATATTAAATCGTAATTAAATTGCTCAAAAATAGAATTATTCCCTAGTTGGGAAATCTTCCAAACATGAAACAAATTTCATAATCTTATTTTTTGGAACATTAATTGTGAATTTATCTAAAAAGTTTGTAATTTTTCCAAATACAATTTTATGAAGGGAATTACTTCTATCCCCGCTAATTTAGTCCCGCGAGAGCATTGTGATATTCTTTAGTTTTTTAACCTTTAATATCAAGACGACATACAAAAATAAATACAATTTTTATTTCTTTATGATTCCTAAATAAACAAGAGGCCCATGGGCCTTAACGCTCACCTGAAGAAGAGTACATATCTTATGCAGAGGTTCAATGGTCAATGACATTAATAAAAGAGAATATCAAAATTTTCAGCAGTAAGGGCCAATAATATGCAAGTATTTTTGCAAATTAATTATAATAATTATTATATAAGTATGCTATATATAACATATTTAAAGTCTAGCTACAATATATTATTTATAAACAGCTAAAACATCTGTATATTAAAATGTGCATTAGGCCAATACCTACAATATTCCAATATACATGCCTATACAAAGAGTTTATAGTTTTTGAGATAATTAACCATTTAAGTATTCGTTTGCGTCTATGACCTTGACCTTTGAACCTATGACCTTCATTCATATATCAAAATGATTGTTGTGCAAATGCCTACAATATTCCAATGTACATGCCTATACAAAAAGTTGATAGTTTTTGAGATAATTAACCATGTAAGTATTCGTTCACGACTATGACCTTGACCTTTGAACCTATGACCTTCATTCATATATCAAAATGATTGTTAGGCCAATACATACCTTATTCCATTATACATGCCTATACAAAAAGTTTATAGTTTTTTAGATAATTAACCATTTAAGTATTCATTTGCATCTATAACCTTGACCTTTGAACCTATGACCTTCATTCATATATCAAAATGATCGTTAGGCCAATACATACCTTATTCCAATATACATGCCTATACAAAGAGTTTATAGTTTTTGAGATAATTAACCATTTAAGTATTCATTTGCATCTATGACCTTGACCTTTGAACCTATGACCTTCATTCATATATCAAAATGATCAATAGGCCAATACCTACAATATTCTAATATACATGCCTATACAAAAAGTTTATAGTTTCTGAGATAATTGACAATTTTAGTATTAGTTTGCATCTATGACCTTGACCTTTGAACCTATGACCTTCATTTATATATCAAAATGATTGTTGTGCAAATGCCTACAATATTCTAATATACATGCCTATACAAAAAGTTTATAGTTTTTGAGATAATTAACCATTTAAATATTCGTTCGCAGCTATGACCTTGACCTTTGGACCTATGACCTTCATTCATATATCAAAATGATCGTTAGGACAATACCTACAATATTCCAATATACATGCCTATACAAAAAGTTTATAGTTTTTGAGATAATTAACCATTTAAGTATTCGTTCAATCCTATGACCTTGACTTTTGAACCTATGACCTTCATTCATATATCAAAATGATCATTAGGCCAATACCTACGATATTCTAATATACATGCCTATACAAAAAGTTTATAGTTTTTGAGATAATTAACTATTTAAGTATTCGTTTGCATCTATGACCTTGACCTTTGAACCTATGACCTTCATTCATATATCAAAATGATTGTTGTGCAAATGCCTACAATATTCCAATGTACATGCCTATACAAAAAGTTTATAGTTTTTGAGATAATTAACCATTTAAGTATTTGTTCACGTCTATGACCTTGACCTTTGAACCTATGACCTTCATTCAATTATCAAAATGATCGTTAGGCCAATACATACCTTATTCCAATATACATGCCTATACAAAAAGTTTATAGTTTTTTAGATAATTAACCATTTAAGTATTCATTTGCATCTATAACCTTGACCTTTGAACCTATGACCTTCATTCATATATCAAAATGATCGTTAGGCCAATACATACCTTATTCCAATATACATGCCTATACAAAGAGTTTATAGTTTTTGAGATAATTAACCATTTAAGTATTCATTTGCATCTATGACCTTGACCTTTGAACCTATGACCTTCATTCATATATCAAAATGATTGATAGGCCAAAACCTACAATATTCTAATATAAATGCCTATACAAAAAGTTTATAGTTTCTGAGATAATTGACCATTTTAGTATTAGTTTGCATCTATGACCTTGACCTTTGAACCTATGACCTTCATTCATATATCAAAATGATTGTTGTGCAAATGCCTACAATATTCTAATATACATGCCTATACAAAAAGTTTATAGTTTTTGAGATAATTAACCATTTAAATATTCGTTCGCAGCTATGACCTTGACCTTTGGACCTATGACCTTCATTCATATATCAAAATGATCGTTAGGCCAATACCTACAATATTCCAATATACATGCCTATACAAAAAGTTTATAGTTTTTGAGATAATTAACCATTTAAGTATTCGTTCAATCCTATGACCTTGACTTTTGAACCTATGACCTTCATTCATATATCAAAATGATCATTAGGCCAATACCTACAATATTCTAATATACATGCCTATACAAAAAGTTTATAGTTTTTGAGATAATTAACCATTTAAGTATTCGTTTGCGTCTATGACCTTGACCTTTGAACCTATGACCTTTATCTATATATCAAAATTATCGTTATAGTTTTTGAGATAATTAACCATTTAAGTATTCGTTTGCGTCTATGACCTTGACCTTTGAACCTATGACCTTTATCTATATATCAAAATTATCGTTAGGCCAATACCTACAATATTCCAATATACATGCCTATACAAAAAGTTTATAGTTTTTGAGAAAATTAACTATTTTGGTATTCTTGGTCATCTGTGACCTTGACCTTTGAACCCATGACCCTGATCTATGTATCAAAATGATCGTCATGTCAATACTTACAAATAACTGAAAATCCTAAGCCATTTTCACGAGAAATGTTAAAAAAATAGCATTTTTTATCAAAGGTCAAAAACTGGGACATGACCTTGACCTTCGACCTTGACATCAATTGGAAGAAAATTGCAAGACAAGATCAACAGTGAAAACTCCATACAATTATCTTCAGCCGTTTTGAAGTTATAACAATAAATGTCTCATTTTAAAAATTACGTAATTTTACCCAAAAAACGCGTAACCTATTTTTCGTCTAATTTTCATGAAAAACACAATTTTAATGTTCCCAGGTATGCTGAATCCAAATATCCAATCAAAATTTGCCTGCACCTTTTGGTTTCAGAGAAGAAGATTTTTTTGTCTTTTTGCTATTTTTAGTAACAGCGGCCATCTTGTTGGGCGTGGCCAAACCCCGAACACAATTTTGAAAGGCTGTTACCTAGGCATGATAATCACTAAGTTTCATCAAATATTGCCCAGTAGTTTTGGAGGAGAAGATTAAAATGTAAAGTTTACACACGACGGACGACGCACGACGCACGACGGACGACGCACGACGGACGACGCACGACGGACGGTGATAGATTGCAATAGCTCATCTGAGCCTTTGGCTCAGGTGAGCTAAAAAGTCTGATCTTACTCGTATTTTGATAATTTTGGTAAATTGAAATTTATGATGTTTTATAAAATAGATCTGTCAATTATTTAGCTCTAAGCTAACCAAATAGAGCCGAATCGACGGCTCACTTCAACATCTTGTTAGCTATATCTCAACAGCCTTTCGGTATCTTCTATACATGTATAAGTCGCGGTAGCTTTTGGTCACTAGCTATCCCTATCCCGGTCCTTCCTGTTCGTAAACTCAGTGTTAAACTTTTTACAACTCTGTACTTTATATAGGATCATGCTAAATTGCATTAAGTTATATAAAGAAAGCAATCGTTGTAAGTTGGGTAATACAGATTTTTGCTTGATTTAATAATTGGCATTTGGATGAAATAATTAATTTATTACTTGTCTAGCCAGACATTTTAAATAATGAACTCTAATGGTAAATGAGAAAACTGTACGTATAACCCGCATTTTACTTAATTTCTAATATATCAATGGATTCGTTTCTTATGTAAGAAAATATTTATATTTTCACAAACTCTAACACAAATTTTGACAATCGTCAAAGATGGTCTTCAGTCTTATTCAGAAAAAGTATATTCTACATCTGGAATCAATCAAATGTGGATTCTCAAAAATTCTAAAGAATTACTTGAACATCTTGCTTCTAATACTTTATCTCATGTAAAAAGTATAATAACATTTGATTTTTCTACACTATACACCACAATCTCTCATTCTAAATTGAAAGAACGTCTTAAAGAAATTATTCACTTGTCTTTCTTCTACAAAAACAATAAGCCAAGATACAAATATCTGGTGCTGAACAGGGATTCTGGTTATTTTGTCAAGCACCATACGGATGCCAAACAAAAATATACTGAAGATACCATCAACAAAATGTTGGAGTTTTTGATAGATAACATATTTGTTGTGTTTGGTAATATAATTTTTCAGCAAACAATCGGTATACCAATGGGTACAAACTGTGCACCATTGCTTGCTGATTTGTTTCTTTATTATTACGAAGCCGAATTTATGCAGAACCTTGTTAAATCTGGAGAGAAAACTGTCGCCAAATCATTCAACTCAACATACAGATATATAGATGACGTTCTGTCTCTTAACAATCCTAAATTTGGAGACTATGTAAATGTCATCTATCCTAGTGAGCTTGAAATAAAAGACACGACTGATTCCTCAAGTTCTGCTTCATATTTAGACTTATACCTGAATAATGACGCACAGGAAAGGCTACATTGGAAACTTTATGACAAACGTGATGACTTCAATTTTTCTATTGTCAACTTTCCTTTTTTTATGCAGCAATATACCTGCTTCTCCTGCTTATGGCGTATTTGTTTCCCAATTAATACGCTATGGTAGAGCTTGTTCCCACTACGGGGACTTTGTACAACGAAGTAGGCTGCTTGTTGACTCGGGGATATTGCAAGCCTAGGCTTATCAAGGCCCTCAAAAAGTTTTATGGCCGTCATCACAGTATTGTTGATAAGTTTGATGTCTCTGTGTCCAGGATTGCCCTGGATATATTTGACGTCTCATAGTTCCATGTTCCTTTCACACAATTTTGATTACACACGTGGCGGGTGTAGCTAGCTAAACAGGAGGTGCTTACCCTTCCGGAGCAACCGGCCTCACTTCCCTGGTGGAAGTTCACATGTCTAACCTAACTTGTCAGTTCCAAAGTTTTTACTCTGCTTCTGGATTATGATTCGGAAATTGATTAGTATGATTGTTTTTGATTATATATTGTTCATTTTATGGTCTTTCAAAACACAAACTGTTTTTATACTTTCTCTGCCTCGTGTTTTAGATTAAAGAGAAAGGGTTTTGGCTTCATACACTTTTTATTGTCTATCCAGTATTTTCGTCGTTTAGAGGCCAAAATAACACGGCATTGCATTTTTTTCGAAAATGTTTGCAATATCCTTACTACTCGCATTCAACGTAACAATATTATATATTTTGTAGATTATGTCAAGTAAGCATTTTTATTGTTTTTATTTTAGTAGTATTATTATACTCAGTGCTCGTCCAAAGTCGGGGGAGGGGGGTCGTACAATCAGTGCTCCTTCGGATAATAAACTGTCTTTTTCCCTATTTGTGGGTTTTTCTCTCGATCTACAATTTTTCCCCAATGATTACTGCCAAGTGCATTTTATAGTTATACTGAATTGCTTTCTTCAAGTAGAGACTTAGTCGATGTTTTTATTACTAAATGTATTTGCCAACATTCAGTACAATAAAACATCATCCGACGAGTAAGTAATGTAAATTGTAATTCGTGTATCTACTTTAATTTGATATATGTGTGTTTTATTATTCAACTATCAGTGTCTTATCACAATCTCATCAAAGTGTTAGATTAAGAAAGTTTTATTTTGTAAACAGGAACCGTCCGTGATTTCTGGTTGATATAAAACCATCAATGAATTTCTTTTAACAGTGTCCCTGTTTTGTCACGTTTAGCTGTCATTTACTGGTACTGTTTCATGTTCTTTAATGCGTTGGCTGTTTGTCGAGCACATATCTTTTATTCTCCCATAACAAGCATCACGTTATGGAACTGCAATAAAATATTATGTGATATGTTGTAGAAGACAGAGAAACATATACAACTGGTTCCATGTTCTTTTTCATTCAAATCGCCATTCAACGTATGTAAACTAGGTACAACCCAAAAACATACCAATCTATGTCAAAATCACATTTATAAAGCAAAGTTCTGGGTGCTCTGGCAGGTAAAGCACCTCCTGTTTAGCTAGCTACACGTGCCATAAACTAATAGGGTTTCTTTAAGTTGATAAACCATGCTGTATCAATAAACAATAAAACACAGTATAAAAATGAATGATCTGATTAGGAGTGCAATAAAGGTTTAAGCTTTATTATAAAGTACCATCACTTACTCTAATTATAATTATTGTATGAGTGATAGGTGGCAGTTGGCGTCATTGGGATCACGTAACGTACTGTAAATTGTCATGTAAATCGCTAACATTCCATGGTAAATGCATGTTTTCCTGGGTTATTTTAAATGAAAAAGAGGCAATTAATGATGCAATTTGTATTGAAACGCTATTACAACTGATAATTAGTAATTCAGAAGAAAACATGGGACTTGCACTCGTATATCGCAATGCTTAAACATCACACACACTGTGCCAACTAATGTATTGTGGTGTTCAAATGTGACATAACTCACTATATAGTTAGTATTTGTAATTCGCTGTCTGCCTTAATGATAAATATTCAAGTTTATTATCTTTCTTAAGAATACATTATGTAAATCACGACACATCTTACAAGTCCTTAACGTCAGATAGACACTTTAGATGGTGATTAGTAATTATAGAACTCGGTATATATGTAATAAACATGAGAGCTTAGATCTCATTGACTTTGTTGTATCAAGTATGAGGCTTTTGGAATCTCCAACATAATTACACATCACTTACCTTAATCTGAGATACTTAATAAATATTTCTCTAATATCCCTCTTCTTATTAGCTGACGAGGATCTTACATAATGAGAATGAGATGGTGCACTTCAATAATAAAAACGGTTACCGAAAATATCACTTGTGTGAAAATCAAAATTGGGTAATAATTTATTTTTCTGATAAATATTTGAAATAAATCCAAACAATTTATCTTTGTTTGGAAATGTTTGAAGCTATCTAAATCTAGTTAAATTACAATTCAATCAGAATGAGATTCTACTACTAGCGTACCATTTTCTTTAAACTTATTTATTTATTTATTTATTTATTTATTTATTTATTTATTTATTTATTGCACCGATTTTGTTTTAAATTCTGCTTCATAATTTGGCTTGCACATAACTGATAACACCAATTCTTTGATAATCACGAAAGGCTACATTTGAATCTATATGACAAACGAAATGACTTCGATTTTTCTATTGTCATCTTTCCTTTTGTATGCAGCAATATACCTTACTATCTTTGTTATGGTGTATTTGTGTCACAGTTAGTGTGCTATGGTACAATTTGTTCCATCTCCAACTATAGTAACTTCATACAACGAAGCAAGCTGCTTGCATATAAATTGTTGAATATTGCAAGTCTAGCCTTATCAGAGTTTTACCCTAAAATATTTTTTCTATTGCCGCCATCACAATACTGTTGATAAGTATTATGTTTCTGTATTAAAATTATCCTGAATATACATGCCATCACATTGAATTGTTTTTAAATTCTATATTCCTATTTCATACGAGACGGGTGTAGTTAGCTTTATTTATAACTTTATTTGCCACTTTTCCAGACTTTTTACTTTCACTTTTTTGGATTGTGATTTGAGCACGGACTGTAATAGATTTTTTGCTGACTTTATAAAATTAAGTCATAAACTATGATTTTATTATAAATCTTTGAAATAAAATAAAACAAAATTACATTTTTATTCTCTTTTTATGGATTCTTCTTTGATGTAAAGTAGACTTTGAACTCTTACATGATAGAAAACAATAGATTTGAAATTACGTCAAATAATATTATAGAAATGATTAATTTTCTTCTTCATAAAAACCTTGATTTACGATTGGAAGCTATATTAGTTGTCTCAATCATTCTAAGGTTTTGTAAACCTTTGTAAAATTCCCTGTTGTATTATACCATAAAAAGAAACTTAATCGAATTTAAGAGAAGGCCATGTTCGTTTATTGAAAAACAATTATCAAAGGTTTTTTTTATTTTGTAATAAACAATCGTAGTTTCTAAAAATGTAACATTGGAACTAGTGCAAGTAAGTCGTTTTTCAAAGAAATCTTCAATGTTGCAGCCAGCAAGAGTAAATAAAAAAAGTAACAGGAATCCCAGTTAAAGTCTCTTCTGAATATCTGTAGGTTTGCTTAGAGTGATAATCCTACAATCTAATCTTGTTTGTCAACGTCAAGTTTCTTTGGAGAGAACGATTTGTACTGAAGAAGCACAATGTGTTTTCATTGGAATTCCAATAAACTGTCAGAAAATGTCGCCATCAAACTCAACAGATGTATTTTCAAAATGTATGGGAAAAGCATTTTCTTACCTATAAAAACACGTATTCGATTCCGCAAGAAATTGTAACTTCATAACTCAAACAGTTATTGACCCACATCATTCAATTCATTTTGTCATTTGGTTTGGTTCCCGTCCAATGCAAACTCTGATGGTTAAAATCGTAGGCTTAAATGTTTGATAATGGGCCTGCTATTTGTTTTTTTTTTTTTTTTTTTTTGAATAATGCAAAAGCATTATATGGCCGACCTTAATTTTAATTTGCATCTGACGGAGATAATGGAGTATAAATGCAAAATTCATATAATATAAAACAGATTATTTTGGTTCTACTAAAACAATTATCAAAAACAAAATACACGTGACAGGTGTATCTAGCTCAACAGGAGGTGCTTACCCTTCCGGATTACCCGACCTCATTTTCCTGGTGGAAGTTCATGTGTTTAACCTTTAAGCCAGCTTCAAAGTTTTTACATTGCTTTGAGGTTGTAGCTTGGACATGAATTGGTGTGTTTGTTTTTGATTGATAAAAAAGATTACAACCGAGCATGCATAATAATTGTACGATCAACCTTTATTTGAACTTTGTGACATCTGTTGAATACATTAATCATTTACTAAACAACGGCTTTAAACGTATGCTGCTGAATGAAGGTATTATAACACAGTATTTAAATTAAATCCGCGTTAGATTTCCAACTTATTTTTAAAAGTCAAAGTATAAAATCGATTATTTCTGTGAGTGTCTTTTAATTAAGAAATGCCTCCCGTCCATGTTTTATTTTCGGTATTAGTTGCTCTATTTTACGAATAATTTGAAACCAATATTATGTACATTGGAGTTAAGTGTTCACTCAAATAAAAGTGTTTCAGTTGAATTGGATTTCTCTCATTTGACCGTCAAATTCTAAAAATGCAATCAGAGGACTCAAGTTGAAATGAAGTGCTCTCTAGTACGTGAAGTAGAATGAGCAATCTTTATAATTTCTCTGAAGCAATTATAGTTCTCTTGGTTTTCTTTTCTTTAGATAACTTAAGCGTGACACTGGCATGCGAAAGTAGCAGGACGACAAGATGTGATGCAATAAATGATTATTTTATAGCATCAGATTTTATATAAAGAAACTCTATTTGAAGAAGATATTTCAGGTACATTTGAAGGACATGTTTTGTTTTATCTATATAGACGTGACTATGTGTTTTCTGAACATTATCAACTCGGAAATACTTCTTATGATAAAAAAAGAATAGATTCAAGATGGCTTCCAAAAAGACAATTTGATAATTTGTGAAACCAAATACAACATACATTCCTGTTTATATATCGATACAAGTGTACAATATCGTTTTGAAAAGGATATGAATGACAAATCAATTAAAATTCCCGTGTATATTTCTTCTTTGGCATTCGTACTCGATAGTGTCCGTAACAAGATCTAATGAATATGATATATGGATCATGACGCAATATCATTACTATTTGGGCGCTTCGTTCAATTAAAATACATTGTTCAGGGGAGTAGACTGTAGGCTAGAACACATCTCTGTTATAACATTCCTGTAATTACATTTGTTTCATTTATTTAATGAGTTCAGTAGAGATACACATAGGGCGTAGTAATTAAGACCCACCTACATCCGTAGAGCTTAAGGGTAGACCGGTAATTACACCCCTCCAGTTGTAAGATAAAATGTCTCGTGATTTGTGACCAATGTTCTTTCAGGCAATGGCGATTTAGTTTCAAAGTTAAAAGCATTTTATTGCGCTTTACAAAACTTTAAATCCTGGTCGCACTTTCTTTCATGTAACAAAATATTTTAAAGGTATTATTCATTTAAATATGTACATGTAGATAACATTAAATATTTGATAATAACTCACAAGATAAATTCCCCCAATAAAACTGACTTTTTATGATGTTATATTGAAGAACTTATGTATTCCAAAGCTATAATAATATACTACTGGTATCTCTCTCTCTCTTTCTCACACACACACACACACACACACACACACACACACACACACACACACATATATTTTTGCTTTATCAGTAAAACACCAGACTATCAATAAAACAATATAGGGATTGATACACGGGTAGTATTAGCTTATACGATTTATTGTCCGATACGATATCACATTCTTATCTATCTTCAACCTGATACCTTTAAACCCAAAACATTGTCGAATCAGAATTTTAAGAAAATCTTCTCAATCTTTCTTGACATATTCATTAAATTTGCAATAAGTCATCTGTCTGGTGTCTGTGTTTATCTTTTTGGTGATATGAAATTAATATGTTCGTTTTATGAATATCTGTCAAAATACTAGAAATCATATAGCCACACATATACATAAATGTTGCTTGTAGCTAAGTTGTATTTTTGTGAGCATTTGGATTGTGGAACACAACTTAAGTAATTAATGCTTGAAATATTTTCGCTCGATACGTAGTGTATATTTTTAATGTGAGGAATATCAAATTCAAAACATGTGAGAAATCTGGAAGTTGTACTTAGAAAGTCGACTTTAGTGCGGTATCACACTGCTGCTACATTTTACATGCACTGCTTTATGCTGTTGATACAGCTTTAATAGCTCCGTAAATAACATTTAGAATTGGGAATTTATATAAAGCTTGGGCAATCTAAACACTGGCTTCTTATAGACCTTTCAAATAGAAAACACGATATGTTCTAAATAACTGCCATTTAATTACTCGAAGAAAAAATGTAGTTTTAAAGAAAAAAACTTCGAGAAGTTGCAGTCTTTAACTCGAGAATACTCCATGATGGTGAAAAAATGTCCAATATTTGTTGATCTTAGATCATTCTTGTCGCTTAAGTGAGCTAATAGAACTTGATATACTGCGATGATAAACCATCATGGAATTCGTTATTTGTTGCCCTTTTACGCTTCATCCATGGAACTATGAGTAATCAGAACAGATACAATATCTGCTTTTGCACGTCAGAAAGATGTTAGAACTAGCACATCGAATTCCATTGAAAGCTATCCAAATTGAATAGAGTATAGGATGGGTGGGTGGATGCACGTATGCACCTTTTAAGAGACTTAATTTTTTAATAAAACTAAGGACAAGTATAAATTCATAAATTACCTGTCGAAACCGGCAGGTGGAATGATACTCCATATGCAAACAGAAATTGTACTCTCTGTAAATCCGACTTAGGTGATGAGTATCATTAAAGCTTTTTCCAAGGTTAGATCATCCATTCTTCCTTTACATTCTAACAAAAATCCAAATACTGTTAAATACAAACAGCTATTAAACTCATCTATTGTAACAGTGTTGAATAACTTATGTAAATTTATAAAAATTGTATTTGAGAGGATCAGTCCTCCTGGTTATAGGTTAGTTAGTTATTTGTATCGTCTTCGTTTCGTCTATGTCACATGTATTTGTATATACAGTATAATATATTCTCTATATTGTAATTGCAATTATGAGAAATAAACTGAACTAAACCGAGAAAAGAGATGCTAAAACAATACAAGAGGATATCACTTCACCTACTTTTTGGTGTGATTGTGTTGTAAATACAATGTACGTGCTTCTCATATCACCATTGCATGATACAACATAATACGATAAAACATGATACATTTGTGTAAAATGTTAAAAGACCATCATCAATATAACAGCATCACAATGACATATCGAAACAACACTCATATCAATATGTCAAAATACTTCATGTCTTATCAAGCTGCTTAGTTTACATTAACTGTAGCTCTGGATTAAGATTTCAATGCATAGAGAAGTACAAAACCTAATTCATTGTGAAAGGATTATGCAGAGAATGATGCAGAGAATTTGAAATATCTCACGTTCGTGTGGGTGATTAGCAAAATCTTATTTAAATTGTGTACAGATTTTGGTTTAAATCTCTTTTGTTCCTTATTGTATTATATGATATCATTACACTTTCGTTAGTTAAATCAAATATTAAAAATTTGATCAAAAACATTGACAAAAAACAATTATTTTATAAATGCATATGTTATTGCATTGTTATTCAGTTTTAATAATAATGCCTTAATCAGAAACAAACATATCAATCCATGCCCAAATCATAATTCTTAAGCAATGTAAAAACTTTGAAACTGGCATATCTTGTTTGTTCCATCAGGGAAGTGAGGTTGAGTGCTCTGGAAGAGTATGTGCCTACTGTTTTGCTAGCTTCATCCGTCACGTAAAAATGAAAGGAACATTTAACAATGGGGAATCAAAGAAATCCAGGGTAATTTCAAATGGATATTTAAATCAAATAAATACCACGTATAAATTGTTGTTATGGCTGAATATGACTAAAATTGCGTTTTAATACCTGTGCATTTAAATGTATGTGATTTGAATCATTCTGAAAAAAGCTTTGACTGGAGACATGCAATAATCTCAAATTCTGAGATTTAATATGCACAGCTGATATAAATACAAAACAAACAAAGTTCACCCATTAAGTGCCAAGGCGTTGGAACCGTTCACAACTAAAGTGACGACATATATTTAAAAGCAATTGCTCTTGTTCCGTTGTTAAGAAAGAGTCACACAAGACTATAGTTATTTATATAAATAGTACAAATCGCTAGTCAACAACCTCGAGAATTTATATAAATTTAAACGTTTTTACATTTCTACTACAATTCCGTCCGACTTACCATTTTAGAGAAAAGGGAAGTAAAATTTATGTATTTTGATGCATGTCGTCTGCGACTTTTTCTATTCCGAAGTTAGAATGATTAGTTTTCTTCCGCTCCATACACCGGAAGAAGTTATTTATATGAAAATCGTTATCGTATAGATTACAAATCGAATCTTGTAGAATCAGAATTATCAGGAGTACGATTTTGTATTATGCAACAGCAATGTCAATGTAATCGTCCGAAATGATTTATAATAATTCACTGAACAATAAGTTATAACTGATGATAAATGTGGCGAGATAAAATTCTTATGTACTTTATAAGATGGAGTAAAACCCAATTAAGTAATAACCATCGATAAAACAGTTTGATAGAACCAGTCTTAAAACAATTAATCAAATGGCTACACACAATCGGACTTGGAGATAAACAAGATTTACTGCCGATATCAAGTAATAGAAATATTCTTTAATGAAATACGGAAATGGGTCAGACGTACTCGTCCGGTTTAAGCTTAAATAATTAGGTTATTGTTTAGAAGCATGTGGAAACGCATGTCTCTGATCATCCTTATTTAATTTAAATCTGAATAAAATCTTGATTTAATTAACTTTCATAAAAATACTTTCTCCATGGTTACAATTCTTTTTCCATTTCAAGCTGTGTCATACATACATTCTTTGCTTTTGTTTGTGTTTTGTTTTTGCATCATGCGAGACAAGTAATAAATTTTCACTGCGGTAGCTTATTGCGGAGAAAGCTTGCTCCGTAGTGGTAGGTTGTGGGTTCGATCCCTGGCCGGGTTTGACCCAAAACTTGAAAGTGGGGAGTGACTGTTCTCTTGCCAAGCACTCGGCATTACGAAATGAAACCCGTTGTTTTTTCGGATGGGGACTTAAAACAACCCGTGTCAAGGCATGCGTGGCACGATAAATAAAGAATCCTGTTGTATAATGCCATCACCGTAACGCACAGGTGTAATATCAAAACCTTCGGCTATAGCTGGCGACGTCTCGATAGAAAGGGAAATATTTTTGACTTGGATATCAAACACCATAACTCGTAATAAATCACACTGCTGGGCACAATGGTCATTGTTTTCCAAAGCTGTTTAATCAGTGTTTTGTTGTGTGTTACAATAAATAATATTTTTCTTCTCATTTCAGTCCGAGATGTCTAGATTCCTTTTGTAATTCAAATGTATATGTATTGTAACTCCTTATGAAGTTAAAAGCCTACGTTTTATTAGGCATTCGGTCGTTCAATGAATGTGGCCTTCATTCGGGGTCATATAACATATATGATATGACATTTATTAACTTTATTTAAAACACCTACGTACAAAAATCAAACAGGATCTGATTACCTTCCAGATCATCCGGCTTCACTTCCCTGGTTGGAATTCACATGGTTAACTTTAGTTGCCAGTTTCAAATTTTTACTTAGGTTTGGGTTGTGGTTTGTGGACATGGATTTGAATGTTTATTTTTTATACTGATATGAAGTGTGCGGATTGTTCTATAATTACATATTATACCAGTTTTAATTTTGCAGTACTAGACAGCCGTTTCGGAATTCAATATCTTATCAAAAAATGATTGGACACAAATTATGAAACCAGTATACATTAGGTTTTGAAGATTTTCAAATTTTAACTTAAGATCTTGATTTGTTTTTTCTGTGTCACTTCAATTTCTTTTTTCGAGACAAGCAAACTGTATCATAAAGCTTTAGTCAAGCATCTGAAAAAAAAACAGTGGAAGGGAGACTATCCTTATTCGTCATTCGTCATTATTGCAATAAATTACTACCGTTTGGTGGTTTATCATGACACTACAAAATAAGCTTGAGGCTGGAGCGTAGATTATGTAACTTTGTGTGGACAAATGATAAATCTTATTCTGTTAACTAACACGGTATTGTGTACACTTAAAGGATGTGTTATATATTCCGGAATGGTTACTGATAGACGAGTGTTTAATGTATTATCAATCTTTTGTTTCTTTCTAGGAAGGAAAATTGTGGTCAACTGTGCGAACATACCTTTGTGCTTTGTCAAAGGCTTGGCCAAGATTATTTCACTAATATCTAGAAACTATCTTCTATAACAGCAATGGAGCTTTTTATTAACATATCTAAAGCCTGTTGAGACACTGACATCAGTTAAAAAGTTATGTTCTTTAAATGACAATATAAAACTCGCCCTTTCATAAAATCTATCACAACGCCTCTAAACGCCTAGGTTAGAACCACACTGAGAGATTTTGTGAGTTCATCTGCCGAATGTCGGTGAATTTCTTCACTTCGGACACTCCTGTTTCGTCCACAATTCCTGAATTGACCGCCTGTATGTAAATGATCCGTTCTTCACTGGGCATATTGTCATGTCCCAATTTTGCATTTTTGTAAAATAATACATTCAAAAGTAGCACATGAGGAATAAAACCTTTAAAAGTGGCACATGGCAGTATTACTCCACTCCACTCCACGAACCTGTCTAATTAGCTAACGATAGAGCGTTCTTTTAAAATCGAGATACACAGGTTTCATGTAAACATGATCTATGTGAGACAGATTGCGTAAAAATATATACTCTCAATAATTGAAGACAGTAGACCTTGAATTAAGATTAAATTCCCCGTCTGGTAGTAAAATCAAGTTAAAGGTTGATAAAATTCAATACAGAAATTGACTTATACGACGTAATTTGTGTTTAGTTACAGAAGTGATGTTTACTACATGTATACAAACAAATACAGTAAATCTAGAATAGCAGACAAACAACAAATCAAATATCCGTTGTCCGTAATGAAATTGAACATCTACATTACTTTTTATTATATCAGTGTAACTTTTCTTTTAGTTATTTTGTTTGATTATCTATGGTAAATGAGCGTTAATGTTTACTTTAAAACAATTCATTGATATTGACATGCTCAAAAATAATCTTATTATCAAATGCAAATCAAACTAGAACGCTCTCTCTCTCTCTCTCTCTCACACACACACACACACACACACACACACACACATCAGAAACAAACAAACAGACTGGTTATTTTAATATGTTAAACACAAAATTATCAATAAAACAGTGTAAGAAACCATATAGTTATATCTAAATTGATTCATTGTTTTATATGATAACATCTTGTCTATCTACAACCTGATACCTTAAAGCCCAAAACACTGTCCAGTCAGAATTTAGCGAAATCTGTTCGATTTTGCTTGATACTTTCATTAAATTTGTAATAAGTCACCTGTCTGGTATAGTAAGTGTCTGTGTTGATCTTTTAGTGATACGGTATAACAATAACCGCTGCTACACTTTACAATACACTGCTTTATGTTGGTGATACTGCGAATAACACTTGGGGTTTAAAAGTTATGTAAAGCTTGAATAACTTAAAAGACTGGCTTCAGGTAAACTTGTCAAATAACTAACTTGTTGATCTAAAAACTGCAATCAATTCAATTATGCAAAAGAGTGTAATGTACGATGGTGACGAAGATGTCCAAAATTTCTTGCATTTTGATATGTGTTGCTCGGGTTAGCATCCATATACTTTATTTAAAACACCTACGTACAAAAATCAAATGTAATAAATGTTAGCTAAACAGGATTTGATTACCTTCCCGATCATCCGGCTTCACTTCACTGGTTGAAATTCACATGGTTATCTTTAGTTGCCAGTTTCAAATTTTCACTTTTTGGTTTGTGGACATGGATTTGAATGTTTATTTTTTTATACTGACATAAAGTGTGCGAATTATTCCTTATAATTACATATTATACCAGTTTTAATTTTACAGCACTAGACGGCCGTTTCGGAATTTAATTCCTCATCAAAAAATGCTTGGCCACAAATTATGAAACCAATATTTTTCCCAAGATGTTGAAAAGAAATCCAAAGGACCAAATATATTTTACCAAAATATGCTAAGGATATACTTTTCATGAGAGAGTATACATTAGGTTTTGAAGAATTTTAAAATTTTAACTAGCAGCAAATTTAGACTAATAAAGATATGTTCTATCGATAACATTTTGTCATTGTATCTAACACAGTCCTTCCACATTTTATAGTTTTAAAATATAAGATCTTGATTTGTTTTTTCTGTGTCACTTCAACTTCTTTTTTCGAGACAAGCAAACTGTATCATCAAGCTTTAGTCAAGCATCTGAAAAAAACAGTGGAAGGGAGACTATCCTTATTCGTCATTCGTCATTATTGCAATAAATTACTACCGTTTGGTGGTTTATCATGACACTACAAAATAAGCTTGAGGCTGGAGCGTAGATTATGTAACTTTGTGTGGACAAATGATAAATCTTATTCTGTTAACTAACGCGGTATTGTGTACACTTAAAGGATATGTTACATATTCCGAAATGTTTTTTGACAGACGACTGTTTAATGTGTTATCAATCTTTTGTTTCTTCCTAGGAAGGAAAATTGTGGTCAACTGTGCGAACATACCCTTGTGTTTTGTCAAAGGCTTGGCCAAGATTATTTAACTTATATCTAGAAACTATCATCTATAACAGCAAGGGAGCTTTTTATTAACACATCTAAAGTCTGTTGAGACACTGACATCAGTTAAAAAGTTATGTTCTTTAAATGACAATATAAAACTCGCCCTTTCATAAAGTCTATCACAACGCCTCTAAACGCCTAGGTTCAAATCACACTGAGAAAGTTTGTGAGTTCACTTGCCGAATGTCGGTGAATTTCTTCACTTCGGACACTCCTGTTTTGTCCACAATTCCTTAATTGACCGCCTGTATGTAAATGATCGGTTCTTCACTGGGCATATTGTTATGTCCCACTTTTGCATTTTTGTAAAATAATACATGCAAAAGTACCACATGAGGAATAAAACCTTTAAAAGTGGCATATGGCAGTATTACTCCACTCCACTCCATGAACCTGTCTAATTAGCTAACGATAGAGCGTTCTTTTAAAATCGAGATACACAGGTTTCATGTAAACATGATCTATGTGAGACAGTTTGCGTAAAACATAAATATATACTCTCAATAATTGAAGACAGTAGACCTTGAATTAAGATTAAATTCCCCGTCTGGTAGTAGAATCAAGTTAAAGGTTGATAAAATTCAATACCGAAATTAACTTATACGACGTAATTTGTGTTTAGTTACAGAAGTGATGTTTACTACATGTATACAAACAAATACAGTAAATCTATAATAGCAGACAAACAACAAATCAGAAATCCGTTGTCCGTAATGAAATTGAACATCTACATTACTTTTTATTATATCAGTGTAACTTTTCTTTTAGTTGTTTTGTTTGATTATCTATGGTAAATGAGCGTTAATGTTTACTTTAAAACAATTCATTGACATTGACATGCTCAAAAATAATTTTATTATCAAATGCAAATCAAACTAGAACGCTCTCTCTCTCTCTCTCTCTCTCTCTCTCTCTCTCTTACATCACAAACAAACAAACAGACTGGTTATTTTAATATGTTAAACACAAAATTATCAATAAAACAGTGTAAGAAACCATATAGTTATATCTAAATTGATTCATTGTTTTATATGATAACATCTTGTCTATCTACAACCTGATACCTTAAAGCCCAAAACACTGTCCAGCCAGAATTTAGCGAAATCTGTTCGATTTTGCTTGATACTTTCATTAAACTTGCAATAAGTCATCTGTCTGGTATAGTAAGTGTCTGTGTTGATCTTTTAGTGATACGGTATAACAATAACCGCTGCTACACTTTACAATACACTGCTTTATGTTGGCGATACTGCGAATAACACTTGGGGTTTAGAAGTTATGTAAAGCTTGAATAACCTAAAAGACTGGCTTCAGGTGAACTTGTCATATAATTAACTTGTTGATCTAAAAACTGCAATCAATTCAATTAATGTACGATGGTGACGAAGATGTCCAACATTTCTTGCATTTTGATATGTGTTGCTCGGGTGAGCTATAAATTTGTGTGGTAATAAAACTATCGTGAAATCCCATTATGATGCACCTTTTACCCTGCATCAATGGCACAAATAAATAATGAAAACAAATGCAATATGTCTTTTTTAACATCAGAAAGATATTACAACCCACACATTGATTTTTATTGGAATTTACCGAGAGGTTTCAAAGCCAAAAGAGTAGCGGACGAATGGACAGATGCTTGAAATGTACAGATTGAAGAGGTTTAACTAAAAAAAGAAAATATCAGTTCTTATACTTTTCGATGGGCTTTATTCCAAACATAATCTCCGTGATTTTCAATATCGCAACAGTTTGGCACAACATAACACGATAAAACATGATACAGTTGTGTAAAATGTTAAAAGACCATCATCAATATAACACCATCACAATGACATATCGAAACAACACTCATATCAATATGTTAAAATACTTCATGTTTTATCAAGCTGCTTTGTTTACATTAACTGGAGCTCTGGATTAAAATTTCAATGCATATGGAAGAACAAAACCTAATTTATTGTGAAAGGATTATGCAGAGAATTTGAAATATCTCACGTTCTTGTGAGCGATTAGCAAAATCTTATTTAAAATGTGTACAGATTTTTGGTTAAATATCTTTTTTATCATTGTGTTATATGATGTCATTCTTCTTCGTCAGCAAAATCAAATTCTAAAATTTTAATCGAAAAGAAACTTTGTAATTCACGTGTAAATCAATCCAAAATTAAAAAAAAAAGTAAATCACGTGAACTTTCACGTTGATAGACAACCAACAGTAATGTATTATTTTATAAATGCAATTGTAATTGGTGTATACATTTTCAAAAAGTTCAGTTATAACAATAATGTCTTGATAAAAAAAACTTAACAATCCATTTAATCCATTCACAAACCACAATCCTAAAGCATAATTAAAACTCTTAAAACTTGCAAATCTATTTGAACACGCACTTAAACATAGGGAAGTGGTCCCGGTTGCTCCGGAAGGTTATGTACCTACTATTTAGCAAGCAACACCCGCCATGTGAGTAAACACATTTGTAACGTATGTGAATTAAATAATTCCAAAAAATACTTGTTTGACCGGAGACATATAACACATCTCAGTATGTTGGGCCTTTTTCTAAACAAAAATAAAAAATAATCGATCTATTACGTGCTGAGGCGTTTCAACCGTTTACATCCAAAGCTACGACATACCTTTTAAAGCAGTTGCTTTTTTCGGTTTTCTGAAAGAGTCACACAAGACTATAGTTATTTATATAAAAAGTACACATCGCTAGTCAACAACCTCGAGAATTTAAATAATTTAAAACGTTTTTACATTTGTATTACAATTCCGTCCGACTTACCATTTTAGAGAAAAAGGAAGTAAAATTTATGTATTATGATGCATGTCGTCTGCGACTTTTTCGATTCAGAAATTAGAATGATTAGTTTTCTTCCGCTTCACACACCGGAAGAAGTTATTTATATGAAAACCGTTATCGTTTAGATTTCAAATCGAATCTTGTAGAATCAAAATTATCAGGAGTACTATTTTGTATTATGCAACAGCCATGTCAGTGCAATCGTCCAAAATGATTTATAGTAATTAACTGAACAATAAGTTATAACTGATGGTAAATATGGCGATATAAAATTCTTATGTACTTTATAAGATGGAGTAAAACCCAATTAAGTAATAAGCATCGATAAAACAGTTTGATAGAATCAGTCTTAAAACAATTAATCAAATGGATACATACAATCGGACTTGGAGATAAACAAGATTTACTGCCGATTTCAAGTACGTAATAGAAATATTCTTTAATGAAATACGGAAATAGGTCAAACGTAGCTAGGTTATTCGTTAGAAGCATGTGGAAATGCATGTCTCTGATCATCCTTATTTCATTTTAATCTGAATACAATATGTATTTTATTAACTTATATAAAAATACTTTCTCCATGGAAAGAATTCTTTATCCACTTCAAGCTCAGTGACATACATTCAGCAATTGTCTGCGTATTGTTTTCACATCATACGGGACTCGTAATAAACCGCCACTGCGGTTTCGAGGTTTGTAGAGTGCTCGCTCCGTAAGTGGGACGTTTCGGGTTCGATCACACGGCTGTGTCTAACCCAAGACTTGAGAGTGGAAAGTGACTGTTCTTTAGCCAAACACTCGGCATTACGAAATGAAAGTCACATTTTTTTTGGGATATCAGCTTAAAGTAAACGAGGTGCTCTGTTAAAGCAGGCATGGCACGATAAATGTCTCTGTTGTATGATTCCACTGCGAGGGCAACGCACCAGCAACATTTCTGCAACTTCGTCTATAGCTGGTGACGTCTCGATATAAGTGATATATTCTTTACTTGCACGATAAACACAATTACTCAACTCAAATCGTAATAATTCACTATGCTGGATACAATGTTCATTGATTTCCAAAGCCATTTGATCAGTTGAACAGTGTTGTATATTGTGTGTTATATTGTTTGATTTGATTCCTCGTCTGGTAGTGAAATTAAGTTAACGGTTGATAAAATTCAATGCAAAAATTGATTTATACGATATAATTTGTATTTAGTGACAGAAGTTATATTTACTACATGTATACAAACAAATACAGTAAATCTAAAAGCAGATAAACAACAAATCAGAAATACCTTGTCCGTAACGAAATTGAACATCTATATTACTTTTTTATTATATCAGTGTAACATGTCTTTTAGATTATTTTCTTTTTTCGTTTGATTATTTATAGTAAACATGCTTTAATGTTAACTTATTGACATGCTTAAAAATGATTTCAGTATCAAATAAAACTAGACACAAACACACACACACACACACGCTCTCTCTCTCTCTCTCTCTCTCTCTCTCTCTCTCTCTCTCTCTCGATCGATCGATCGATCGAACCGATTATCCCCGCTCCTACTTATATTTGACCTTGTAACATCATATCATATTGGAATACATTTCCTCCAAGTTTAATAAAAAATCATAAATAGGTCGGTGGTTATGAAGCGAACACGATTTTACAGTAACAGACATGGTGATCCTTATATATACGACCCTCAAACTTAATTTACAGGGGTATAATACTAAATCATGTGTTGTTGGAAAGGAAGAAATGCTAAATGTACATGATACATATGGGATTTAAACCAAACGCAAACGAGGGTTATCATGTTGTCACTTTAAAGTCAGAACTCTTTTATTTTAAACTTTCAGGTTAAACTTGGCATGTGTGCTCAGCAACTTTTAATTGTGCTATAGTTGTCACCTTCCGGAGCACCCGATTTTGTCATCACGTACGGGATCTATTAGTGTAAGTTCTCAATACATATGTTCTTACATATTTTTATAACCTTATTTATATGGCAAACTTTCTACATTGTATTCTACAAGTATTTTTTTATTTTTGCCCATAAGTGTATGCTTACAGAATACGGAATTGAAAGGAAATGAAAGGTGTAAAAATTCTTGGCTCGAACGTGGAATATAATTCGAACATAATTTTCTATAATGTATTGATTTTAAGTTTTTAACTCAAAATACCTCTTCCTCTAAAAACATTATATCGGAGTGTCTGTAACTCTTGGTCTTCGTATGTAACATAATACTTTCGGTATCGACAATCTTAACCGGGTACAAACACTTGCATACAAAGCATGTTGTAGGAGAAAAAACCCTCAAACCTAAAGCCATCATGTACATTACTATTGTACATTATAATCTCTCATCAATTCAAAATTAACTTGTATCGAATTCCGTATCATTCTATCCACTATTTGACTTATTGTAAGATTTTCAAATCCCTCAAAAGTTTTTTTTTTATTTCTTCACAAACTTGAGAAACCGTAGTGTCATCTATTTCATTAATTAAAAAGTCCATATCCGAAAAATCTATAGTGGACATTTTTAAAATTCACTGTTTACCTCCAAATATAATATCTGAATATAAAAAGTCAATTTTGAAAACAGTCATACACAATTTTTGACAACAAACTCCTGTTGATATGACAACACATTTGAATCTATTAATAATTTTTGATGAAAAAACAAACAATTAATATAATTTTAATACCAATTTCCCGTTAATGATAATGTGGTCGCATCGCATGAAACTGTCAACTATGTATGAGTGAAAGTATTGGACGTAATAAAGTTAAAGTCGTGTGTATCACACTTAATTTGGAGAGGTGTAACTCGACGCGACTGCTTACCATCCCGATACACTGGATCGGTTATACAATACATTAGACATGAACTCGTTTTGAATCAATTATAAATTCCGAGAAAATCGATGGACAGAAATTTTCAACAGTGTCAGCTTTACATGTAAATATTGTGAAATGAACTTTAATATCGTGAAAAAAATGTTAAGACTATGAAAGCAGCTTCAATATTAAACAAACCAGTTAAATATGGCAAAATCAACTTTTAAATATTGTTAAATTAACCCAAAAATTGTGAAATCAACTTAAAACCATAAAATAAAATTAAATATTGTAATATTGTGAAATCAACTTGAATTTTGTGAAATTAGCCCAAATTTAGTGAAATCAACATAAAACTATTAAATCAACTTTAATGTTGTAAAGTCATCTTTTATATTGTAAAGTCAACTAACATATTGTAAAGTCAACTAAAATATTGTAAAATCAACTTAATTATTTTGAAATTAAGTTAAAACTTTAATATCAACTCTAATATTGTAAAATCAACTCCAATATTGTAAAATCAACTTAAATATTGTGAAATCAATTTTCTATTATAAACTTTTTTCTATGCAGCATTATACTGAATGGTTGTGGTATATTTGTTTTCAAAATTGATACGCATTGTAAATATTGTTCACATAATTACAAAAACGTTAGAACACGAGAAAAGCTGCTTTCAGCTAAATTGTTGACTCGCGGATATTACAATCTAGGCTTTAAGAGCATTCAAAACGTTTTTTTCGCCGTCATCACAATATTGTAAATAAGTATTTATATCCATGATTCCTCTAGAAATATTTGACGTCCTATAGTTCGATCTTGCTTTCACTCAATTTTGAGTTGCGGGTGAAGCTAGCTAAACAGGAAGTGCTTACCCTTCCGGCGCACCGGGTCGCACCTGGTGGAAGTTCACGTGTTTAACCAAACTTGTCAGTTTCAAAGTTGTTACTTTCTTTGCTTCTGGATTCTGATTTAGACATTAATTAGTATGTTTATTTTGTAATTTTCATCGTAATTAATTTTCTCTAATTATGATATTTTGTATTGAAACACTAGTCACAAAATCTTGAATAAAGCTACATTCATTACTTTGAAAGCAACACATTAACACATAAGTATTAAAATGTGTAGTGCATTTGCAGTCTTGATTTTGTACACCACAACAGTTTTATCGATAAGTAATTTTGTAACATTGAATTTGATCAGAAAGATATATTTGGACTTAATCGAATAAAATTTATCACATCACTAAAAGTGCATTTTATCACTAATAAAGTAAAGAAATTGACACTTTGTTTTCCATAATGAATCTAAATTACTTTATTTCAAAATACAAAACTAAAATAAAATACAAAAATGTAAACAGTAAAACGTTAAAGTGTGATTTTGTTAGCAATCTCCCATGATGTTGAATGTGTTATTTATAAAGGAAGTTTCGGACTTTCCATTTTAAGCTTTACATATCTAGATACTAGCCATAGTTTTTCATAACTTGTGAAGGTCGCCAGATTTCTAATAATAAAAACATTGCGTATTAAGAGAAGGAATACATTAAAGTCTTCGACATCAAGCTGTATAAATAAAATCTTAAAGACGTTATTTCAAAAGCTCTTAATACCAGATTAGATAAAAAATACAAAAATTAAAATATCTCGGTGCTATTTTCAGTGTCATTCTTTGATGTTGAATTGGCGTTTTCCATAAAAGGTATTTTGGAATCCCCATTTTCGCATTCACATTCTTTATATAAGCCTTCAATATTTGGTTTCCAATCATCTGTAGGGCGAGATGCTGAACATATTTTCTGAAAGTAGATATTCGAATCATTATAAAATATATGAATTATTTTTTATCCATGAATAAGTTCTTATAAAATTTAAAAATCAATAATGCAAAACAAGTGAAAGATGTGAAAATAACCTGACCAACGATTTCACTTCCCTGGAGGTAGTTCAAGTGTTTCACTAAAAGGTATAAGTAAGGTATAGGTGTAAGTTTATAAAATTAGTTTGCCTTTGGATTGTTAATTTGGACTGGGATTTTTTTTGCCAGTTCAAAATTATTTGGTATTATGTATTTTTCTAGTTTGAATGCTTATCAAATACAATTTGATTTATCTGAATTGCTTTATAAATTCAGAAAAAGGAATGTATATGCTTCAAGCAAAATGTTCTTCACATTTACTCTTTTGGAGACTATATCTCTGCAAAAAATACTTACCTCTGCTAAAGTACGGCCCTTAGCTTTCCGTATTTCAATAACACAAAATACAGGTAATGGAATTACAGCTATACATGCTACCATCCATCCAATAACCTGAGCATACTGTGGATAATAATAACTGCCGTAGTTTGGAGGTTTGTACGATATCATCGTAAACACAAACGTTACCTAAAACAATAAATGTGTAGGTATTAATATGTTTGTTTTTAATGATAAATTTATTGAATAAAATTTATTTAAAATTATTCTTTCTATAAAAATAATTAGAAGAAACAAATAAAATATATAAAAATTATCTGACTAAGCCACTCCAGTTTCCTGGTAGATGTACACGTGTTTTTCAGTTTCGAAATTTTCCTTTGCTTTTTGGATTTTGGTTTGGGCGTGGAATAGTGTGTTTGTTTTTTAATAGCAAGAATCGATATCTAAGCCAGGCGCTTACACCAAGCAATGAGCTATAGTTATTATTTTAATTTTCAGAATTTTCTTTCTTAATTATTTATACACATAAGAGATGAAACGAATATAATTGTTACTTCATGATTGTCAAATGCTTGAAAATTAATATTCATCAGCTATTTGTGTGTTTAGTTTTGACAAAGCTCTGTTTCCAGACTACGGGTAAGTAATCCTTCGACGAAGCTAGCGCAAAGGTTGCCAGATAAGTCAATAGACGAATTCGGTGCAAAGAGACAAAATGCTCCTGCAAATAGCTTCAAATCAACTCACTAAACATAATACAATTATATCAAGGCAACCAAACATGAAATCAATATTTACAATCACATTGTTTTTACTTTAATGCAGTGTTTGACCTCAATTCTACTTCATGACTCGATGCAGTTGAATGGAGCACGCGAGCAGGGAATTGTACCATTTAATGACGTCACTGATACTAGTACGTCATTAGTTGCCGTGACGCTGCTTTGGTACCGTGATGTCAGCCTTTGTCGGAACATTGTGGGCGTGGCCGGCGATACGTCAATGATGCCGACAGTTGGAACAGTCAATTTTTAACGAGGTAGTTATAGTTGTTTTTCTTTTATGAAAAGTGTTAAAATGTCAGTTTATATTTTGTGTTTATTTGAAAAAGTTACAAATGATTGTAAATATAAGGAATGACATGTACTTTGACTGTACTGCATGGAGTTATGCAGTAGAATGGAC
Organism: Anadara kagoshimensis; assembly: GCA_021292105.1. Classification (NCBI taxonomy): domain Eukaryota; kingdom Metazoa; phylum Mollusca; class Bivalvia; order Arcoida; family Arcidae; genus Anadara; species Anadara kagoshimensis. The sequence continues at coordinate 62,959,544 of CM037861.1, read as the reverse complement.
TGTCTCAAATAACCATGAAAGCCTTCGGCTTTCATTTAATTTGAGACAGTCCATTCTACTGCATAACTCCATGCAGTACAGTCAAAGTAAATGTCATTCCTTAAATACAGGAAATAAACAAACACAGACTTACCAATAGATTTACTAGTTTTTATAGCGCTATATTTACCATGAGTATTGCTGGAGTAAGGAAACGGATACAAAACTGGAATATCATCGGGATGGATTTGCCTATCATCATTTCTACGTCTCTCGAGTAACTATGTATTCCTGTCAAAAATGTCAAAACTCTTAATGTATTGTTCTTACCCATGATGTCTCTGCATCAAAGGTTACCCTGTAAATGTTCAAAGTCACGTTGTCACATGTTTCTTTCATTCTCCATGTTGATTTTACACGTAGCAAGTGTATCTAGCTAAACAGGACGTGCGACCCGTCACGTACATCTGGTCTCACTTTCCTGATGGAATTTCAAGTTTTTGACTTTCTTTGCCAGTTTCAAAAATTACTTTCTTTTGTGTTAATAATTATTTATATTTATATTTGTATTTATTAATTTAATAGATTAATCTGTGCTGAAATGTTTTTTAAGGAATATATTTCAACAAATCAACATTAGGAACACACACACACACACACACACACACACACACACACACACACACATATATATATATATATATATATATATATATAAGCAATTTAGTACAAGTTTTCCAACGTAGATTGCATCAGATGGTATAAATAAACTAGAAATTTTATTTTATCCTGTTTTAAACTAACAAGAAACTGATTTCCTGTCGTAAGTAGTTTAACATTTGAAGCTATGCGACGCATATTTATTGTAGTCTATATTTTGTCAATAAAAATAAAAAGATGTGCAATTTTTTAGTGAAAATTATTAAATTATGCAAAGGATTTTTGTTGTGTTGTCAAAGCGCTCACTTATAAACTACATACCATAAATCCAACCAAAATAAATACACTCGAGTATTCCAAATAATATAATTGAAAGAGTAGCAATGTACCAGTCAAGTAATTGGAAAATATAAATCCCAGCCTGCAACACAAAATTGAGTTCATATTAGTTTTGTAACAATGGTCATAGATCATGTGGTAAAAAGCACTAGCATGTAAGGACCGATTGGGCAATACAGAAAGAGTTATGTCCCTTGAATAAAACGTCTTTATTATCATGATTATGATCATGATGTGTACAGATTATCTTTGATCTTACTTTAGCTCGTTTTGGTTTCACAATTTCGGTCCAAACACTAATGATGAAGAATTGTATTCCGAAACGGCTGTCTAGCACTGATATGATATGTAAGTTCAATGAAAGAAAAGAAATAAATACTTTTCAAGATTAATGGCTGATCGAGAGACAGGTATTGGTCGTCATTTTATATCGCTAGAGCTGCAGCTAAGTAACAATTGCTTAAGTATTCTTAATAATATTTCAAAACACAAAAGAGCTCAAATCTAAATACAGAATATTAAAACATTTACTGTTAAATTAGGATTATAACAGACACAAAAGAGTTTATATTAATCATACGGCAATAAATAGGTTTTTTTTATTCTTTTCTGTGTATTTGTTGGGTTAAGTGTTGTCGCAACTCTTGTAAGGCTCTTGTTGTTGCTGATCGTCTATTGACGATGCATAATAAACTTCTCACCTTGAATACTTTTACCATTTGGGTTTTTCATTTCATCAAAAATGAATAATGTGATATCTGAAAATTAAGTCTCCGGGTATTATTTGCAGAACACTAATTTTATATCTTGACTAGTTTCAAATGATGAAAATTATTTATTACCGTCACCACAATATTTTCGATAAGTTTCTGTCTCTAAAATTCTTCTGAATTACATGCCGATGCTCCTTTTATTCTAAAGTTTTGATTCTACACGTTGCCAGTGTAGCTTTCCTAACAGGAGAACCTTATTCTTCCCGAGCACACAACCTCGCTTTTCTAGTGGAAGTCTAGTATTGAACGTAATTTACCAGTTTTCGAACTTATTACTGTGCTTTAGGATTGGTATTTGGACATTGGTTGGCGTATTTGGACATGGATTGGCGAGTTTCTTATTGATTAAATAAGAGTTTACAAACCTGTGTGCACATTGGAAGGCCAAGTAAAAACAGAATCAAACAGGTACCAATTGTGATCCATGTTTTATTTTTCACTGATTGGCAAATATCAGATAATACCGTGGTTAAGATTTCAACGGTAACAAACTGGAAATAGAAAATTCAATTAATTAGAATCATCCAATTCATAATTCAATATCATCGAAAAAGAAATGTACGTTATCTTTTTGTTACAATACGTAAAATTTAGTCTCACCAATAAATTCACAAAACTAGAAAAAAACTCAACCAATATGAGTACATGCAAAATTCTGAAGATATTTCACTAAAAGACATAACGGCTAGCCACATTCCGCTTTAAAGAATACATCAGGTGTAAGTAGAAATTAAAATTAGTTCCAGCTGATTACAATGTTTGTATAAAGGTTGCTTTTGTACTGACAAAAATATATCCCACAACATGTATAAAGTTACACTCACTGCACTTCATTTCTACAAGCGGTATTAATTGTCAATCGACGTCATCTCTGTTCACATCTGCGTTAGAAAAAATTCAGCAAATTTCAACAAGTATGCTTAAATTTTATAAGTATCTGATTTGGAATGTTAACTTATATTTAACCAATAAAGACTGTCATTTTTCATGAGTTGCAATAAAAAATCGATTTAAATTGATCTTTGTGGCTTATTAAGTTACAACTTACTAAAGTGTCCAAGGCCACTGTAAGCAACATTACAAAGAACAAAACCGCCCATAAATTTGGTATGGGAAGTAGCATAATTGCTTCTGGATATCCTATAAATCCTAAACCAGGACCTGTGATAGTAAAACATTTTATTATTTAAAAAAAACTTTATGTTTATAGTCATCCGTTATTTTAGCTTTGGAAAAAATGAAATGGAGAAATTGTGAAGCATACAATGTGACAGAATAACAATTATTTCGTTACAACGCGTTTTAATGTATTGACGATCCAATGAAAAACTCCATAAACATATTTAAAAAAAATTCTAGTAATTGGCAGTTGAATAATAAGAAACAATAACAAAAGGTAATGAGCAATTAAAATATGACGAAAGAATGTTTTCTAAGGTTGGTATTATTGATATCATGCAAATATTCTGCACAATAACTGAATTTCATAAATCACTGAATTGAAATGTGTATGAAAGTCACACAGGCTCGTGCTTAAACGTCCAATTAAACTGTGTCGATACCACCTTGCATGTTATAATTATAAGTGTCATATACCCCAGGTTTAAACTCATTACCATATTATTGTCCGCTACCAAAGTAACTTCTCTCATAATTCAGCAATATAATGTGACATCAACCGGTATATTGTAAATGTTTAAATCTCAATCCCCATAAGCAAATTAAAAATGTGAACTTCCTCAAATAACTGAGGGTGGGTGTTCAGGGCGGTTAATCATGTACGAGGGGAAGTCAGAAAGAACAGCGTATTCAGACAAGTGTAACGAACATTTTCTTCACTTATTTAGACAACACAACATTCCGCCATTTTAAACATATCATGTTTATTTGTCACAACATATTTGTGTAATTTTCAAAAGCATTCAAAATTGGTGACCATCAAGCAATGATAGAAAATTAAAATGTTGAGTTTAGGGCAGTAATAACGTTCCTCACAGTAGAGGCATCAAATGCCAAAGAAATTCACCGGCGAATGGCTGAGGTGTACGGTGACAATGGTCCTGCCCATTCCACAATGGCAAAATGGTCAGCTGAATTGAAACGTGGGCGCACCTCACTGAAGGATGACCCACTGTCAGATCGGCCAGATGATGCCATCACAAAGGAAATTGTCACTTCTGTGGAAACCCTCATCATGAATGATCGTCGAATTAGGATTGATGACATAGCTAGGGAGTGTGACATTTCACATGGAAGTGTATACACGGTTATCCACAACCATTTTGGGATGTCAAAAGTATCCGAAGAAGGGTCCCAGAAACCTTAATGTGCAGGATCGCTTCCAAAGACTCCAGTCAAGTCGGAAGCTTCTTGGCATTTTAATACCCGGAGAGTTCCCATTTACGTTTAGTAACTGGTGATGAAACATGGATTCATCATTGGGACCCAGAAACCAAAAAGAGTCCATGCAATGGAAGCACCCTGACTCACCCCCACCAAAGAAAATCAAAACCCAACCATCAGCTGGCAAAGTCATGACCAATGTGTTTTGGGATTCAAAGGGTGTTCTGTTAATCAATTATAAACCAGCTGGAATCTCGATCATTGGGGCTTACTATGCTGATCTAATGAAGCAGCTGAAAGCTGCTATTAACTTAAAAAGGAGGGGAAAGTTGAGCTGAGGGGTGTTGCCTTTTCCCGACAATGCTCCTGTGCACAAGTCAAGGATTGCAGGGATTCGTGAATGCAAGTTCGAACAACTTAATCACCCACCCTACAGTCCCGATTTGGCACCCAGTGATTATTTCCTATTTAGAAATTTGAAATCCCATTTACGGGGAATCAGATTACCTGATGATGATGGACTGAAGGCTGCCACAGAGGCATGGTTTCAGGACCAAACCGAAGACTTCTATTTCAAAGGTATAGACAGTCTGAAAGTAAAGTGGGCTAAGTGCTTTGGGGTAAATGGGGACTATATTGAAAAATAATAATGAAATGTATGGTTTGTTGCGGCAATATATACCCGTTGTATGAACTTTTTTACCTCCCCTCGTATCTAACTAGCTACACCCGCTCAGTGTAAAATTAAATTGACTAAGAAAAGAACAAATTGCTATGGGTCGTCAAATATATCCAGGATATATCCAGCAACGTCCGTATAATTCTCACGATATCAATAGTTTTTTTTGAAGGATAAACTGTATTTATGATTATGCAGTACACAATGTACAACATATTATTCCTAAATCTGTTTTATTTTGTAGCACTAAATAGTTGTTTCGGATTTTGTTTTTCTTAAAAAAGCATCATCAGTGCTGCTCAATGCAAAATTATAGATATCCAATTTTTATTGTATTAAAATAAAAAATACAAGGGCTAAAATCAATCAAATTTATTTAATGTATATATACCTGATTGTATCACTTGATCTATTGGTTTACCAACATTATTTGCCATATATCCTATTATTGAAAATATAGCAAGTCCTCCATATATACTAGTGCCTTCTGTTATAAAGGTTAACATTACTGCATCCCTGACAAAATCACATTTACTACATGCATTAATACACCACAAAATAAAACACTTAAATATATCAACTGGAACAAAAATATTTTCTTTTAATAAATATGTTGAGGTATTTTTAATAGGAAGTTCCACTTTGCTATAAATAAAATCCTATCAATTATATGTTGTAATGAGAAAGATAAAAATTTCTGGAATACTAAATCTATTGCAAGAGTCAATAATAACTTGTGGAACAGTTTCCCGAAGCCCTTATATGATCCCTTATAGCAATAGATATTTTTGACTTGTCCCAAAACACACTTTATATAGGAGAGTAGGTAGAAAATATTTTTATTTTACCTTAAACAATTGTTTTTGAAATGGTTGAAACTGGACATAGTGATAAGTCCTCCCCAGCACGGCCCCAGGGAAAAGAACACTTGTAATGCTGCCTCTAACCAAACCTTGTAAAAATAAAATTAAAAAGAACAGATAAATAATTGGGTCTGCTAAGACGTCTTGTCAAAAATAACAATAAGATGCTTGTTGTAAAAATTTCAAACATGCACGATATATACCCATGTGCAAGCAAAACGTTTTAAGAATCCATTATATCCCAGTGAACAAAGTTTGGGATATATTGGAATCGCATTGTGAGTCTTTTCCCTCGTCCATCATTAGACAGAATTGTTTTTAGAAATTTATTTATGATACAATTTTTCTGAACTTTATGCAAATATGTTGAGGATTGTAGGGACCTTTGCATTGATCAGATGTGTTAACAGGATTATTGGAATTTGAGAATTGGAATTGTTCATACGTAGAATCTGACAGCCAATACCAACTTGTTCATTTAGTTATGCTTGATCCAATGTTCCTGAATCTATGCACACTAAGTATCAAATTGTGATTATAAGCTTGGTCGTGTGAATTTGCGGTGATATTGCCATTTTCACTTGGGTCCGAAGGTTAATGTAGCAATATATGATCCATGTTTTCTAAACTAATACAAATATGTTTAGCGCCATAAGAACCCATCACATTTTTTTCTTCAAACAATTTAGGTGGGACATTATAGAGTCATTCAGAGAGTTACGTTTGCCTTAATTTCTTATTATTTCATATATACCTGTTTATCAAGAAGCCTGTTAAAATCTGGCTTTAGGTAAAAAACTATACCATCAACTCCTCCGGGAAGGGTGATACCACGTACGAATAACACGGCAAGGATTAAATATGGCAATGAGACAGTGACATAGACTACCTGAAAATATGAAATTGAACTCAAAAAAATTTCTTCTAAATGATTCATTAGAAATATAACGACTGTGAAAGAAGTCATTTTTATTGTACTTGACAGAAATATTCATATATAGCATATAATATAATACGGAGGAAGGACATCGTTAACGACGTAGTGTTAATCATACGCTAAAATTATTAATCATCAAAAACAAGCATACTAATTTATGCCCAAATCACAATCCCAAAACAAAGCCAAAACTTTGAAATCGACAAACTCAAAAATCCCCAAACGCGAAGCGATTTAAAAATGTTTTAGTGATCAGTTCTTACATCACACATGTTTTAAGTAATGTAAAATGAAACCTAAAATAAATGTCTCTTTCCGTTGAATAAACCGATTCAGATAGCATTTATTCATTAACATTGGTTCACTTTTGTCATGTGAAACTCTGAAGATATAATAAGATATCAAGATGGTATATGCCAAGTCTCAAATTGTATTGTTTAATCAGTTAATCGTTGAAATACGTTAGGTTCGTTCCAGGATATACGACGTAGAAAAGTCAATTTTGTGTATTTCAGGTCGTCTGCGATAATGACACCAAAAATCGGGGAAATTAAATAATTTATCAAAAAGCTTTACCAAATATTGAAAAATTAATACTATGAAAAATGAAAAGATCAGAACCCATCAATTTGAATACAGTAATATGGTGTGATTGGAAATATATTCGAAATAATATACAAAATAATTTCCAGTAAAACCAGACGCGCCAACTATTATACTTCACCGTAGATTTAGTTTTTTAAATAATGATAATAATTATATTTGTTATGACGAAAATATAATCTTATTACCAAAAGCACTCACTTTTTTAAAATTAAAAATAATACGACAATCTGCATCCCAAGAGATGGTTTACTTGATAACTTTAGTAAAAGAAAAGTATTTTATATCAACAACAAACATACTAATCTATGTCCGAATCACAATCCAGAAGCAAAGTGAAAACTTTGGAACTGACAAGTAGGTTAGACACATAAATTTCCACCAGGAAAGTGGTGCCGAGTGCTCCGGAAGGGTAAGCACCTCCTGTTTAGCTAGCTACACCCGCCAGGTGTGTAATCAAAATTATGTGAAAGGAGCATGGAACTATTGGACGTCAAATATACCCATGGCAATCCTCGACACATAGACATCAAATTTATCAACAATACCGTGATGACGGCAACACTAGTAAAGCTTTTTGAGGGTCTCTATATTATATTATTACCTTTCCGACTGATTTGATGCCTTTTATGAGACATAGACAAATCAAAATCCATGCTGCAAGAAAACAGACTGGTAGATGCCAAGGAAATGTTCCTATGTCATCTATTCCAGATGACATCTGTAGGACGTTATGTCTGCATAAATAAAGAAATGTTATATTCAAAAACAAACATACTAATCCATGTCCGAATCACAATCCAAAAGCAAAGTAAAAACTTTGGAACTGACAAGTTAGGTTAGACACGTGAACTTCCACCAGAGAAGTGAGGCCGGGTGCTCCGGAAGGGTAAGCACCTCCTGTGTAGCTAGCTACACCCGCCACGTGTGTAATCAAAATTGTGTGAAAGGAAATGGAACTATGAGACGTCCAATATATCCAGAGCAATCCTGGACACAGAGACATCAAACTTTTCAACAATACTGTGATGACGACCATAAAACGTTTTGAGGGTCTTGATAAGCCTAGGCCTACAATATCCCTGAGTCAACAATTTATTTGCAAGCAGCCTACTTCGTTGTACAAAGTCCCCGTAGCGGGAACAAGTTCTACCATAGCGTATTAATTGGGAATCAAATACACCATAAGCAAGAGAAGCAGGTATATTGCTGCATAAAAAAAGGAAAGTTGACAATAGAAAAAATGAAGTCATAAATTTTAAAGTTTCAAATGTAGCATTACGTGTGCGTCATAATTCTTGTATAATTCAGCTATAACTCTAAATATGAAGCAGATCTTGAGGAATCAGTCGTGTCTTTTATTTCAAGCACACTAGGATAGATGACATTAACATAGTCTCCAAATTTAGGATTGTTAAGAGACAGAACGTCATCTATATATCTGTATGTTGAGTTGAATGATTTGGCGACAGTCTTCTCTCCAGATTTAACAAGGTTCTGTATAAATTCTGCTTCATAAGAATAAAGAAACAAATCAGCAAGCAATGGTGCACAGTTTGTACCCATTGGTATACCGATTGTTTGCTGAAAAACTATATTACCAAACACAACAAATATGTTATCTATCAAAAACTCCAACATTTTGTTGATGGTATCTTCAGTATATTTTTGTTTGGAATCCGTATGATGCTTGACAAAATAACCAGAATCCCTGTTCAGCACCAGATATTTGTATCTTGGCTTACCATTTTTGTAAAAGAAAGAAAAGTGAATAATTTCTTAAAGACGTTCTTTCAATTAGGAATGAGGAATAGTGGTGTATAGTGTAGAAAAATCAAATGTTTTTATATCTTAATATTTAAATATATTTTTGCATGTTTTAAGGGTTGTTTGTCACGTATATGTGGTTGCTGTGCTATAATACAATTGTTTTGGACCTAGCATTTCCTAAAATTATTTTAAAAATCCAATATTTGTCTCTTTATTTAGCAATAGGGCTCACACAAAGGAAATTCGAATAAAAATAGTCTCATAATTTGTTTCCAAAATCTGAATGTCGCAGTAACATTCCTAACATCTCTATTCTTAGATATACAATTCACTGTTTTATATTTATGGAAAAAATTACAATAACAAAACTTATTTTAATAAAAGTATACTAGTATTGTTTAAAATAATAAAAGTTAGTTTTCAGGCAAGGCTAATGTAAAGATTACGCATTCGTCCTGCATACTTAGCTCTCAATATCAATGTAAAAATATGATGTTGCAGGTTTGGTTTTTTTTAAATACAATGGTTTATATCTTAAGATACACACACACACACACACGCCTTTGGGACTTACTGCCAGAATTCTTCAACAGCGGTAACGTATTTATTGGTGATGACAGATTCATTGCTTTCTGTATCGTTGTAAATACTGTGACTGTAGTTCGATGTATGAATTTCGTTTCTTTGGTGGGTTGAGTTCGTATACGTGTTTTCGGATACACAAAATTCCGTATTCCAGTCATTGTCGCAGGTGCTCCATGGTAAGGGGTTGAAAAATGAATTCACAATGTAATAGATGACCCATGTGGTTATAATATTGTAGTAGAAGGACAAAATTGCACCTGTCAGCAGCATTCCTATACCAATGCCTAAAATACAATGATAATAATAATTCCCACTACAAAATTTACATTTTTATATCTTAAACCTTATTTATTGAATTTGAATATTTTGTAAAAGGTTTATAGTGAAGTAATCGACGAAATATAAAATGTGTTGTGGCTGGAAGACAAATTTCAAAGTAACTTGAAATAATACAAAATGTTTAGTAATAAAACAAGGTAACATATGAATACAATTATATTCTTATTAAAACTTTATTAAAAAATGCCGATCTTCGACAGGCATAGAATGGTATCCATTAGTATAGCTACATGTTCATTATTTCAGTTTTACCATCAGAACATATATTATAGTAATCATACTATTCTCTGTTTCTGAAATAAGTTGTTTTAAAGAATAATTAGTTTTCCATTAAATATGTATACAATCTGATTGAGGCTATGTACTTTTGCGACCAAGTATCGCTACAGATCGTGAGCTTGATGTTGACAAATATGCGAACGGTATTGAATTAGTGATGGACTTACCATTTTCAGAAAAAGTGTTTCTCCTTACCTCGAAATATTGGAAAGGCTCTCCAGACACTCACTACATCTTTACCCATAAACTGACCGATTGATACTTCTAAGAAGTATAGGGGTAAGCCACATGTCACCAGAAAGAATATGAAAGGAATCAAAAATGCTCCTGCAATTAAAAATTCATTGCTCATTGTAGTTTAATAAAATGTAATCAATTAGGCGATACCAACAAGGTATTGTGTTTACTAATAATCTTCTTTATCTCTTCTTTATTTATTTATTGATTATATTAATCGCTAACTGTTATATGTCGATTTCTCTCCTTGACAGTCACATTGACACATTAAATAATGAATCCAAAAATAAATATCAAAGATGTCAGCGAGTACTCGAGCACTCAATCAGAAAAGCATAAAAACGGTTACAATTTTAGTACTCATGTACTCGGTAATTTTAAGTCTATGCCAAAGATAGTTTGACTTCTGTTGTAAATATTGCAACATATCATTTATATGAATTAAGATTGGTTTGTTTTCGAACATTAATGTCGCCAGACATTTCGACTCATACATATTTCAGAAAAAGCATATGATTAAATAATAAATGAATAAATTGATTATTCAATAATGAAACAATTAATCATTCTAAATTGCCCGAAATATTCCCTGGTGGAAGTCTACGTGTCTAACCTGACTTGTCTGTTCCAAAGTTTTTACTTTGCTTCTGGATTCTGATTTGGACATGGATTAGTATGTTTGTTATTAGCCGTATGCACAGGTACTAATATCTTGGGCGACACGATGCGTTTGAAAAAATAAGGTAATCCGCGATAATTAAGACCTATTCGCGAGTACCTGTCATCCATTGATTGAATCACTGATATATATTTATAGTTAGGCCCGACAAAGGGTGTCTACTGATTATTCACCTCACCTGAATAACCCATACTATATGATTTTGTTGTACTCAAGAAAACAAAGATTCACAAAAATTTATTCAGAACATGTTCACATTTATCATCGATGCGAATAAACACAATGTCTTGCCTACTAAAGATAAATATGCTGAGTTTTGTTTGCGTCAATGTATTCATTTGATATGTTTGTCGATAGTTTAACCGTATATTTAAAAATAAACGGGATCACTAAATGTTATAACTGTCCCACCGAAAATACAGGGGTCAGTTGTTTGAACCCTTATTAGTTTAATCATCTGATGAGTCAAAATTAAAAAACTTTATGTCGAAATGTCGAAAATGAATATAACTACTATCTAACTAAAGCACATTGTAATAAGAAAATTGATTCGATAATGATATTCTTATTTCTATTCATGTTTCAAGTTTCTGCTAATCACTGTTTAAGCTTATCAACCTTTGAACAACTGGGTCCAATTCTCTAATACTCGATTGCAAGAGAAACGATAAGCATCTTGTGACCGATTTAACACCCATACCAATGAATAAGTAATCAAGTGTTTTCGGATACAAAGGCTTACTTTTGGTGTCTTCACATTTATTCAACATTTGATATTTTGATATGGGGAAAGGTAAATTGTATGTTGGATAAATGACATTAAAGGAAAATGTAAACAATACGTTGGCTTGGGTACTGTGAACATGGAAATTCATACCTTTACCTTTTTGAAGATTAAATATACCTGGCTCAAGTTTCAAAATAATTCTTTTATTAAGATTTTCCTTAATTTAAATCTGGCAAAATTGATACACTAATGATTTTGGTAAATTTTAAAATACCCTGGAGTTTAATATGTGATTTTGAAAATCACATAAAGCTTTATCGAAAATCTTTATTCTACGTTCCAACGATTGCCAATTTTCGCTAAATGTAAGTTGAGGAAAATCTTAGTAATGGAATGATTATAAAACCGGGTCCATGAAGTTTTATTTTAAATTTTTAATTTATTCATTTATGTATTTATTTTTTATTATTTTTGAGAATTTTTTAAAGAAATAACCCAACTTACTTATTTTGGAAAAAATATCAAAAATATAATAGGAAAAAAATTAAGGATAACTTTTATTTGAAAAAATATCCAAATTATGCTCCATGTCAGAACAAAAAAATCCAATTGGAAAATATATAAAATATTCTCCATTTTGGAAAAAAAACATTGCAAGAATGGAACCTTATTATAAAAAATCCCAAATATGCTCCATTTTGGAAAAAAAGATATTCCAAGAACATAACCTTTATTTAGTATATATTTTATTTTTCCATTCGTTCAAAGCATCAAACAGGTGTCACATTTTTAACAGTAACATCATTTTTAAAACCACTATTACTTCGTAATATTTTTTAATATACGCATGAAATTCAAATGATTAATATATAATCAATTTCTCAATCAATTCAACCTCTAATCACTCTATGATGGAAACTATATGAAAGAATAAATTAATGAATACATTTGAGAGAAATTCATATTTATTTGTCAAAATATTACGTTATCAAAATTTAGTTAGGTCGGGAAAAAATTAATTGCTTAAAAGTGACATATTTATTTCTTATTTATAGTTTTTTTTTAATTCTCAATTAAGAATAAATATAATTATTCTTTAAATATAACTTTATTGAAATCTATTAAGGTAGGAAATAAAACTTAGAACTTAAAATTTAACATATTTATTCAATATTAGTTTAAATTTTGGCTATTTTAAACTTTCAGTAAAAATATAACATGTTATTACATACTTTTTAATTAAAAGAACTTTTATTCTGGTAGGGGAAACTAACTGATCACACTACAGGTAAAAAATATCTTAAATCAATGTTGCGTAAACCCAATGTTTGATAAGTGTGAATAGTGAGTTTCAAATGTTGGAAATACCTGAATGAACCTACCTTAATTATATATTCTCTGTGATCTCCTACATTGAGTGAAAATAGCAATAAATTGAAGTGAACTAGAATTTCCCTTTACTTATTGTTCCCATGTGCAAAATTTACAACACATAAATCTAAATAACAGCATAATATTTAAATTTATTCTATACGTTTTAGTAGAGAGAAAAAAAAGAACTTAGCGAAGCGAATTATTATAAGCGTACAATTTTTCTACAGCAAAAAAGAAAAAAAAGTTCATTGCAATAAAAATCAATTTCCAATATATTTTTAAATGCTTATTAAAATTATAATTGGTATTTAATGATTTAGCATGTTCATGATTAAACACATTTCATAAATAATAAAAAATAGGGGCAATGTTACATCAACAAGGCGCAAGAATAAAAGTTATGTCGTCCATGACAACCGCTGACGGAAATTTACCAATAGGTTAAAACCAGTAAAGGCAAATTATAACATTTTCTTCGAATCAAATTTTTGTGAAGTTTAAGACAGAGTAACTATTGTTTCCAATGGTAAAATCAGAACATATATTTTTGCTTATATATACTAATATAGTCCAGCAGAATCGTGAAAAAATTGTGGGTTTTTTGTTAAAAGCATGAAATTTGGCACGATTATAGTTCATGACCTGGATATTATTTTCAGATATGGGGACATCCAAAAAATCCAATATGGCCGTCATTTTCAATATGGCGGACAAAATGGCCGCCAAAATCACATAAACTGATTTAAATTTTGTTATCACCTATTTTGTTCACAAATATGCAGGATTTTTCTTTAGTTTTGATCTGCTTATTACTTGTACATATATTTGCTGATGAGTTGAATTTCAAAATGGCTGCCATTTCCAATATGGCGGACAAAATGGCGGCTCAAATAATAAAAAACGTAGATTTAAGCATTTTTGTACCGATTTTCAAGTAAGTATTGCATGAAAACATTTTGTATATGGTCTGTGATTACTCATAGATATATTTTATATTTTAAAATTGTTTACAATTCAAAATGGCCGTCAAATCCAATATGGCGAACAAAATGGCGGCTTAATTATAACAAATAGCTGTACAGCTTCATTGTATTGAACCGCGGGATATTTAAAAAATAGGTCTGCATATGACTTTTTGGCGATCTTTTGAAAACACAAACTTTCCTTGGTATTGCTTTAAGAAAAAAAACCAGATAAGGATTATTTAATAAATTTTTAAAATTTATTGAAATTTAAAATGGCTACCATTTCCAATATGGCGGACAAAATGGCCACTTAAATAATAAAAAATGAAGATCTAAACGTTTTTGTACTGATTTTGAAAATCAGAATTGTATGAAAACATTTTGTATATGACTTTTGATTACCCATAGATACATCTTTTTGTACATGAAATGTGTCATAGAAACATCTTAAAGTTGTTTGCAATTCAAAATGGCTGAACAAAATGGCGGATAAATAGTAACAAATAGATGTACATATTCGTTGTATTTATTATCATATATGCAGTATGGCTATTTGATGATTGGTTGGAAACAGGAACTATGTCAACTATGACAGTTTGCATGATAATAGTTCATGACCTATAGATTATTTTCAGATATGGGGCCAACTAAAAAAAATCAATATGGCTGCCATTTCAAATATGGCGGACAAAATGGCCGCCCAAATCAAATAAACTGTATTGAAAGTTTTTATAACCTAGTTTCTTCACAAATATACAGAAATTTATTTTTTTATCTACTTATTATTTTTACATATATCAGATGATGATTTGAAACTCAAAATGGCTGTCGTTCCAAATATGTCGGACGAAATGTCTGCTGAATAAATGAAAAATGTAGATTTAAACACTTTTTGTACGGATTAACATTTCAACATTTCTTGAAATAATTTTTATGTGACCTGTGATTACTCGTAGGTAAATGATAAATTTATTTGCAATTAAAATGACTGGCACATCCAATATGCCAAACAAAATAGCGATTGAATAGTAACAAATAAATATACAGATTCGTTGTATTGATTATCATATCTGATGGATATTTGAATATATTTTTAGTTTAACTGACAATAGCCAGCTGAGCTTATGGCATGGCGAAGCGTGCGTCTTTGCTTCATTCAGTGCGTCAGTGTGTGTAAACTTAAATCTTCTCTGAAACCATTTAGGCAATTAAGTGAAAGGTCCCTAGGTGGGTAGGCTAAAGTTTGCACAAGGCATCCAAGATGGCCGCCATTAATATAGATAGTTCCTATGTGACGTCACACTATCCACTTTCCAGGTAAAGTAGCGTCCATTTTGGTAGGCATTAGATATTGAGTCTTATTAATTCTTTCTAAAATAGGGTGTATACAATTTATTGTCACATCATTGTTACGGGGACAAAAATCTTATAAAATATATCAAATCAAAGTAAAAACATTGGCGATTCATACATTTAAAAACTTTTTTGTTATTCTGATTACTTTTTGAAAAACAATAATTTAAAAATGAACAAATTTCGTTAAAATAGATAAATGATATAGAATGCCTATCAAAATGGCGACTACTCTACTGAAAAATTCTTCTGCTAAAGGTACATAAGAACTATCTATAAATAAAAAAATACAAAAGTAGCTATTGTGCATTTAATTTTCAACCGATTTTTTTCAAATTTCAAATTTAGATGGGGCGTTTAACATATGTAATAGGTTTTACGAGAAATGTTTGGATTAGGAAGCGTAAATATGGGAACCACCTATTCACCTTTCTGTCCGTTTCAATATTGTGTCCACTACAAACCTTGCATGTCAATGTATAGATTTTGATCAGACTTGGAACAAATGCAAACCAGCATAAGACGATAAGTTGCATACCAAATTTAGTTGCATACGTCACAAGGTCAAATCTTAGAAGCAATAGATGTTGGGGACGGGAGGTATTTGTCTGTCCGGGTCTGTTCTAGTTTTTAACTACATCTAAAATTCATTGTCATTTAAAATTCAAACGATTTCCTTTCAAAAATGGCAGACAAAATGGCTGCTTGATTAATAAAAAAATTACACATTTTTTTACATCATTTACTGAAAATCTGTTATTTTTCTCAGCTATATATTTACATAATTATATAATTATCTTTTTAGCACAAAACTTCCATGTAAATTTTGATAATCGTCAAAGATGGTCTTCAGTCTTATACAGAAAAAGTATATTCTACATCTGGAATCAACTGAATGTGGATTCTTAAAAATTCTAAAGAATTACTTGAACATTTTGCTTTATTTGATTGCCCGTAAAGATTAATTCAGGTTTTCGCTATCTATTGCATCAAAAATGGATACTGTTTATGTTCTACCTACATCTGGAATCAACCAAATGTGGATTCTTTAAAATTCTAAAGAATTTCTTAAACATCTTGCTTCTATTACTTTATCTCGTGTGAAAAGTATAAAAACATTTGATTTTTCTACACTTTACACTACTATCCCTCATTATAAATTGAAAGAACGTCTTAAAGAAATTATTCACTTGTCATTCTTTTACAAAAACGGTCAGCCAAAATACAAATATCTGGTGCTGAACAGGGATTCTGGTGATTTTGTCTAGCATTATACGGATTTCAAACAAAAATACTAGTATGCTGAAAATGCCATCAACATGATGTTGGAGTTTTTGATAGATAACATATTTGTTGTGTTTGATAATATAATTTTCCAGCAAACAGTCGGTATACCAATGGGTACAAACTGTGCACCATTGCTTGCTGATTTGTTTCTTTATTCTTATGAAGCAGAATTTATGCATAACCTTGTTATATCTGGAGAGAAGTCTGTCGCAAAATCATTCAACTCATCATACAGATAAATAGATGACGTTCTTTCTCTTAATAATCCTAAATTTTGAGACTATCATATGTGAAAGCCATCTATCCTAGTGAGCTTGAAATAAAAAATACGACTGATTTCTTAAGTTCTGCTTCATATTTAGACTTAACCTGAATTATGACGCCAACGAAAGGCTACATTTGACATTTTATGACAAATGTGGTGACTTCATTTTTCTATTGTCAACTTTCCTTTTTTGGCAGCGATAAACCTGCTTCTCCTGCTTATGATGTATATGTTTCCATCGAAGCAGGCTGCTTGCAAATAAATTATTTGTTATTTATTATATGTACCTCTCTTATGATAAGATAGTTTTAGTTCGAGTTTCGCTTTACTTGACCCCTTTCTAGATTTATGGCTCTTCAAATGAAAATATTTCATGAAGTGGTTAATAGGGAGTAAAATTCTGTAGTGGCGAAACAATCTGCATGAAAATTCACATTTTAAACAAAATTTAAAATTTTAATGTTCCATCTGAGTAAATATATTTAACTGTTTTTAAAACCGCTTTACATATTTTCTAAGAATATTTTTACTTTTAAATTATTACTTTTTGATACAAAATTTCATTAAGATTTTGTATTCAATTTTTTAATGTCTCTGAAGGAAGGGGAGGGCATGAGGCGTGCTGATACAACAGGCATCGACATCATTGGTATGAACAGAGATACACCTGTCCCTCAGCAAATTGACAAGTTTTTGGGATCACAGGAGAACAAAATAAATCTTCAGTTGCTAGTTCGAGACACTGTATGTCAATAGGATTACGACAATATAACAGTAATTACCAGTTCTGTTGTCTCCAATGGAGAGGTGCTTCCAGCAAAAGAACCAGATGGTATTGCAGACTTGTCGAACTGGATTAAAGAGGCGACCAGAGCCTAGTGGTGCATGAGGAGTGGACTGTTCGTGTGAAACGGTGTAAAAGAATTGTTATAGTTTCCAATGACACTGACACCTTTGCATTACTGCTACACTACACTACTCCACGGCTCTGATTGATAGAAATGTGGCAACAGTATGGCACCGTTAAAAAACGGCGGATGCTTCCATTACAAACTTGGAGCACCAAGGCTCACATATTAACCGGAGATGATTGTATGAGCGAGGTTGGCACCAAACATGCAGCTATGGCTTGTGATCCAGTACAGTGCCTAACCAATTTTAGAGAGACTGACACCTTATCTGAGCAGGATGCTGCCTCTGCAGAAAACTACTTGGTATACGATTGGGCAGGAGCCAGATCAATGACAACAGCTGAAACATTTGACCAACTAAGGGTGGAGAACAACATAGGTGGTGATGCTGGTATCGATTCACTCCCTCCTACAAGCGGCATGATCAAGGCCACATTCAGCGAGGATCCTTTCTAGTGTACAGGGCATGTCAACTGCTTGAGACATCCAATGATCAGGAGGCAACATTACAATTAGTAGAGCATGGTTGGAGAGAATACTGTTGTGCATTGCAGCCATCAAAATGCCTGAAGCCGCTACCAGAAACTATTCTAACAGTATGCAGATGTACAGGCAAATGTGACACATGAAGGTATAGACGCCGTTCCAATAGTGTTCAATGCATTTTGCCATGGAAAGAAAAATGACCCTTCCTGTGAAAACATTATAAACAATTCTGGTGTAGAACAAGAGACTAAATTTTTTGGATGTCGTGCGGATTTCATTATGTCTCAATTGTTATTTCTAACACTGTAAAAGAGTGTAGAAAACAATTTCTAGCTATGTTATTAAACACTGACATTCAACCTTGTATATCAGTGTCAGCTTCTTGTGTTGATCATAATACCAGAATAATATGAGGATGCGGATACGGAAATGGTTATTGGTGTAGCAAAATGGACTTGACATTGTCTTAAGAAGGTCAATATAACCCTAAACGGTCAAAACAACAATAGAAATGATTTCTACGCACCAAAAGTAGTAGGATTAGAGGTATTACACGAACATCTACTGAAATAAATTTTAAAAGTTAGATTTTCATCATGGCCGACGGTAACCATGTTTGATTTTGCCATAGCGTCATTCGTGGCGTGGTGGCAGAAAAACACCTTGGCGATTTATAGTGTCCAGTGACCCAATAACTAAATCCAAGTGAGAAATCCCCCAACACCAAATTGCAAACAGGTCTATAGGTCAGGTCCAACATTTAATTGAATATCAATACAAAAATACTTAAATCTTATACATTGTTTATCATTTTGGTGGCCATTTTGTCCGCCATATTGGAAATGGCCGCCGTTTTAATTTTCAAATCATCAGCAGACATATGTAAAATAATAATCAGGTGAAAATACAAAATAAATTCCTGTATATTTGTCAAAAATGGGTAATAACACACTGCAAATACATATAATGTGAATTTGTCCGCCATATTGAAAAATGGCGGCCATATCGAATTTTTTTGTTGGACCCATATCTGAATATAAACTCCAGCTTATGAACTATGCTAAGTCAAGCTTAATTTAATAATTTAACAGAACTATGCTAAGTCAAGCTTAATTTAATAATTTAACAAAGTTTATGCTTTCAAACGATCACCAAATAAACAGCTATATGCAAAAAATATTGTCAAATAATCTGCAGATGTGATCATTAATATTGTACAACGAATATCTATTTGTTACTATTTATCCGCCATTTTGTTCAGCCATTTTGGATTGGAAACAACTTCAAGATGTATTTATGACATAGGTCATGTACAAAAAAGATGTATCTATGGGTAATCAAAAGTCATATACATAATGTTTTCATTCAATTCTGATTTTTAGAATCAGTACCAAAATGTTTAGATCTACATATTGTATTATTTGAGCGGCCATATTGTCCGCCATATTGGAAATAGTAGCCATTTTAAATTTTGATAAATTTTGATAAATTTTGAAAATATATTACATAACCTTTATCTGGAATTTTTCTTAAGGCCAGGTGGTACAAATGGATGCTGACGTTACTCACAGCATGTACAAATCTATGCACTTTGATTGTATTATTCTAAGTCCTAGCTTAAACGGACTGTTATAATTTTGATAAATACATATATCTTGCAGGAAAATAAAATACATAATATCTATCGATTAAAAATATTAATGAAAATATACAAGAAAAGTATCATAAATACGATAAACGGATAAATTCAACAGATCTAGATACCAGTGATTCACTGAAGATTTGCCTTTTTATACCTTCAATTGATAAAGACGTTTTTTCACAAAATTTCATTGATGATATCTATTTTAATATTGTTTCGATTTTCAAAATTCTTTCAGATTTTAAAAATTAAAGATTTGCATATTTTTCATACACTATGACTTTTAAAATTTATTTGCAATGACGTCATGAAAATTTATACCGACATACGGGATGTATCTGCAGAATTGCGTACAGAGTTTCTGAGTGACGTATTTTCTAGCCCTGTGGTTTTTGAACAGTTACTCACTTTGGCCAAGTAAAATGATTTGAATTATAATGATTTCTTCACTCTAGTCAAGATTTTGTCTCAATAGTTCAATATCTTTTTCAAATGTAGCCATTGATAATATTTCCTTGACTCTGAATGGCCCTTGTTCTTGCATTTTCGAAGTATCATCATTGACTCTTATTTCGGATGATAAGGCCTGTTCTTCTGCTATTCGAAGTAATAATGTTTCTGAATATTATTATTTCTATCATAATTATTAGTCCATAGTGACTGCGAATATAAAATAATCTAATTGATGAAGTAATTGGTATACAAACTAAAATATATATATATATATATTTACTATAACAGCGAGAAGCACAAACACAACACTCCTAGTTTACGACACGATAACGTTAAATTTTGCAAGTTTGTCGACCTTTTAGCATTATCGTCAATAATCATGACGTTATTGTTAATTTTGGTCATATTTACGCATCAAATTTCGTCTTTAAAGTTTTATACCGAAAAATCAAGCAAGGTGACATATGTTTTTCTTACATTTTCAGAAAATTTAAATTCAGAACTAAATTGTGTTAGTTTTTCAAAAACTTGTAGGACAATCTGTTATTTTTCTACACTTTTCCCAATTTTTCAGAGCCTGGAAAAATGCAATTTCCCATTAATCCTATGTTAAAATCCCGACATTTTTTTTTTATATTTTTGACGCTTTATAGCTAAAAAAGTAAAAAGGCGACCCCTATATTTTTTTACATTTTCAGATGCGCCTCAAAAAGTTTTACATATATGGAAAAAATCAGATACTTGTAGGATAGTGTTTTTGTTTTCAAAACATCGCCAAAAAGTCATATGCAGACCTATTTTTTAAATATCCCGCGGTTCAATACAATGAAGCTGTACAGCTATTTGTTATAATTTAGCCGCTATTTTGTTCGCCATATTGGATTTGACGGCCATTTTGAATTGTAAACAATTTTAAAATATATCTATGAGTAATCACAGACCATATACAAAATGTTTTCATGCAATACTTAATTGAAAATCGGTACAAAAATGCTTAAATCTACGTTTTTTATTATTTGAGCCGCCATTTTGTCGCCCATATTGGAAATGGCAGCCATTTTGAAATTCAATTCATCAGCAAATATATGTAAAAGTAATAAGCAGATCAAAACTAAAAACAATTCCTGCATATTTGTGAAAAAAATAGGTGATAACAAAACTTAAATCAGTTTATGTGATTTTGGCGGCCATTTTGTCCGCCATATTGAAAATGGCGGCCATATTGGATTTTTTGGATGGCCCCATATCTGAAAATAATATCCAGGTCATGAACTATAATCATGCCAAATTTCATGCTTTTAACAAAAAAACCCCACAATTTTGTCAATTTTTTGCACGAATCTGCTGGACTAATATAAGCTACCAAAATCGAAACAAAACAAACTTCATTTGTAAAACAATAAAAATCATAATTAGAGAGTGATAAAAAATGAAGATGTGGAAACATCGTTCAAAAACGAAAATCAAGAAATAATTGCATCAATTTTTCTAATTGAATAATTTGACTACAAAACAAATAGTTTTCAGGAAAAAATCAGACACAAGGGCACCGATCAATGTCCAATTCTAAAAGCAATATAAAAACATTTAAAAATCTTGCAAATGAATTTAAAAACGTAGGCTTTCACCAGGGATGTGATACTTGGTGCTTATTGCTTTTAAATAATAATTGGTTTTAATATACAAACACACATACCTCCACCGTTTCTCATACAAATGTAAGGAAATCTCCAAATATTTCCTAGTCCAACACAATATCCTATCATTGAAAGCAGATATTCTATCTTATGTGACCATTTCTCTCTTTCTGTGTTTTCGTGATTTCTTTGACACTCCATCTTCGATGTGACATCCATTGAGTCTTTTGTTTCCATATTTATTTTTCTATCCGATATTTAACACCTAATTTATATAATTATATATTGTTTATAAATTATTATAGTGTCGGTATCTTAACACTTACAATTGTTCTCACTTCAGTTTCGAATTCAAAATTTCTAATTTTAGTCTCAAAGTACGTATAGTTTAGTTTCACTGCTATTGACAATAATGTCGACACTGTCAAATGTGATATACATTACAATTTCGCATTTATTAATAATAAGCAGTATGCATTTTATAACAACTCTGTTAATGGATTGGTTTAGCGATCTCACGTGATAATGAAATATCAGATCAAATATGATGAATTTTGCCGAAATAAGTTGTTCAAATTATCCAAAAACAAGTTAGAAAACTGGTTAATAATGCAAAATATGTTGAGTACCATCAGGGAAATAATACCTGGTGATCCAGAAGAGCAACCAACGGTTTATTTCAATACGCTAATCACTTGTACAACAAAAATAAGGAATAGACAAGCTAATTTACCAAAGCGTTAAATTGACCAGGAGATTGTAAATTTTTAGTGCAAGTAAGGGAAATATCGATTTTGTTCCAATAATATATAATAAAACAATTATCGACTTTTGAGCCGATGTATATGCTCTGATATCAAGTTTTTTTTATTTACTTATTTATTTAGTTTATATATTTAAATTATACGAGGGGAAGTCAGAAAGTTCATAGAACAGCGTATTCAGCCTTTATGGCAGCATATAGAAGGTTTGATGGTGGAGAATTAGTAAATAAAATGAAGCACATGTTTGAACTTTGAAAAGGCCATTTATTATTAAAAGACGATTATCAAAAAATATGCAAGATAACCAGATGCTTTCAAGATTATGCTATAACGCATGCGCGGATATTGTATGGCAACAAGGGAAAATGTGAATCGCCATTGTATGACAGGAAACAATCTGCCATAAAACTATTTATAAATGGGATATATAATTGTGCATTTATGGCAGCATATGAAAGGTTGTGCTCAGTTTGATGGTGGATAATTAGTAAATAAAATGAAAGTCATGTTTGAACTTTGAAAAGGCCATTCATTATTAAATGACGATTAGACAAAATTGCATACTATTACATAATCATATGTAATCAATTCCACCATCAAAGATGGGGACAAAAAATCCGCCACCGTATTGTGACAACACAATAGTACCCATCCACAACCTATCGAAGGAAAGGAATGTCGAGGAAAAAAAGAATGCAAATGAAACTTACTTCATACATAGAACAAAAACAACAAAATATATAGAACGCGTGTTAAAAACCAAGCTAAAGGAAGATAAGTGAAACAGTGATAAGTGAAAAAGGCTAATTTTTTAAAACTATTATATAAACAAGGAAATAAAATACTAACGCACCATCAATATTAACTCTATATAGCTAAACTCAATATATAATTGTACAGCACCATATAGCATTGTATACTGATGAAAAAAGAAAAACAATTTGAAAATAATAGTATACATGTCTACTTTATTATATTATTAACATGTCAACAAAATAGCACTGATTATTTTTAAGAATATATTATACCAAAATCATTGGATGATAAAACGCATGTATATGACGTATAAAAGAGTATCGTGTCGAATGGTGCCCAAACGGGTTGATGATCAATTGCAAGCTGTCCCTGTTCCCATGTGGAACTTAAGAGGGATATGGAAAACGTACCAAGTGTATGAATTACCTGTCATAAGGTTTGGTGGATGTAATTAGGAAACAAAAAGATATGTTAGACAGCAGATACTCCTGTTGTCATACCACCAAACCAAACCAACATTTAAAAAAAGTCGAATGAATAAAAGTTTGAAAAGATACCACAGAGAATATCAGTATAAAAATAGTAGGATAGAAAATAAACCAAATCATAATTGCAATAAAGGAATCCAAAAGAACTGTTCTAAAGAACGTAAATGTCAACGTCTATTCGTTTGACATTGCCTTCAGAAATATCCGCCGTAGCGACAGAAGTAGCGCGGTAATGGACGATTGTAACTGATTATTGCTGAGAAAACCATCCACGAATGAAAATAAGAAAACGATTATGGGTCTCCTATCAATAAATAGTCCCACAGAGCAATACGGGTCAATATGAGGAAATGCGCGGACCGACAAAAGCATCAAAGTTGGAGAAGTCAACCCGTTATTTGCTAAAATGTCACAGATCAAGTACTAAGTCAAATAATAGTAAATCCCATCAAAAGAAACCAATGTATCCAATTTGAAGACAGTTTTGCAGAGTCCGAAAACAGTAACCTCTCCTACTCTGAGAGAGGTATGAGAAAATTAAAAGGTACATAGCCTAAACATATATTGAAGGAAATGTGAGGCAACTGTATGTGGTAATGACTGGACTAATGAGTTTAATATATGTTGGGAGTTATTTTACGGATGTAGAAGACAATGTTTGGTAAATTGTAATTTTTTCCGCACAAGAAAATGTTGTGTATTGAAAGTTTATCCACCAACTTTTCAGGGCTAAGTGAAATAGTGACAAGTTTGATCAAAATCGCCCGTGGAACTTCTTCATGAAAGCTGTATTCTGTAAACGAGAAAGTTTATTAGGTGCAATATCAGACATTTTTAATGTGGGTAGTTCAAGCATAATATTGTATTAAAATGTACCAACAACAAAACAACGTAACAGTGTCTTGATGGGAAGTTTGTCTACAAAAATACTACAGACATATTGTCTTCGAAAAATGTAACATGTATTGGCAAAGAGATGACCCCAAAGGCCAACCGCTAACACCACAGCAAATAGCCCTCTTGTCACTATAGAACAATATATCCAATCATAATTCCCTCAGCAAAATAAAACCATTAAGCCTGAAAGACTTCAACAAAACCTAAATTACTACCATCTGTGGAAAGGAAAGGTAGGGTATCGGATGAATACCACATATCCGGTAACATAAGGATTGTGTGTTTTTCTTGTTGTGGCGAGTTCCAGGAGTAAATTTAGCAAGTTGTCACCTGTAAGCCTTATTGTCATAGTAATTGCCGTATGTCTCTCAGGATAACTTTCCAACCATACTGACTTCGCTATAACAAACAGAAGTAACAACACTTAAACTGTTGACACGCTTACTGCCAGTTGTCTGCCAGAAGGTCTAGAGTAAGACTAACTAGCATTGCTAGGTTTGATCTGTTCCAGTTGTTTGCGTTTAGACTGCTGTGGGACGACTGGAAAATGCAAATGCAGCTGTCTTTTGCAAGGTTTCTTACTTCGGGGTCCACTACACCGTTGATACATATGGAAGAGGGAACCACCATTACCCCGGACACAAAAGTCATTGGTGTTGTAAAAACTTCCCGACTTGTGGTCACGACATAACAGTTGATGCTGTCGTTGGGGATAGGACATACTAACGGTATAGTTATTGTGCTTTGGTTATGGGACACACCGGCAATAAAACTGAAACACACGTTGAGTCTGTCCTCAGTCTGAACCCCAGTGGATTGGACATTTTGACAAGTGTGCATGAGGCTGGTCCTAAAATACCGAAAGTACACACTCTCCGTAATGTGTAGAATCGCTGTTGTATGCTGTTCCGAAATCACTGTTTGTATATGACCCAAATGCCCGGTTGCTCAGGTCAGATCTATCGAAGTATAACTTAACAGGTAAATCGCCGATCAAATAAACCAGACTTAAATCGGAGTTAACTCCGGATCAAATCCAGTTGCACATGTAAATTATGATCGAGACTTACACGAGTAATAGCTCAGAAAGGTTTGAAAACTTACTCAAGCCTTATATCGTTGTAATAAAGATACCGAAGGAAAAGGATGTGTTTACTCCTTTATGAACTTCTAATTGAAGAAAACAAGAGTATAATAGAGAATAGGTCGAACAATTGTAAAATAATTAAACTGACAATTAAACTGTTTTATGTTGAATTACGTCGCATCACTTATATATATTGGTATGTAAACCACTGTGTGAGCTCAGTTGAAAGAGTGCTCGCTCTGTGAGTGGGAGGTCGTGGGTTCGAACCAGACTGGGTCTGACACAAGACTTGAAAGTAGGTGAGTGACTGTTCTTTCGCCAAGCACTCGGCATTACGAAATGAAAGTCACGGTTCTTTCGGATGGGAACTGAAAAAAATGAGGTCCCGTGTCACGGTAGGCGTGGCATGATAAGAGACCCTGCTGTATAATGCCATCAGCGAAACGCACATGCAAAATGTCTGCACCTTAGTCTATAGCTAGCGACGTCTCGATATAAGTGAAATATTCTTGGTAGGGACGTTAAACCATATTTTTCAATAAATCTTATATAACTTATACTTTGAACTTTATGGAAGTTTCTTATCCAGAGACATGCTTCTTACATACAAAATACTATCAAAGTAGGTTGCTAAAGGCCCAGAGATCCAATAAGGTCATTTACGGACCTGCACTGTCAAAGATGCGTTAGCCTAATTAGCTTGTTTGTCAAATTTTGTTTCATATGTACTAATCAACTTCATTTTGAAAATATGGTCAATAAAAATTTTCAACTATCAATAAGGGCCAATTAATTAAGCGTTAAAGTAAAGCTTTAAATCTACAAATGATATAAAAATTATATTGGTACTTTGATTTTTCACTAATCAGTTGGTTATGATAACGGAGCTTTTAACAAAATGTCGTATATGGGTACAGTCAATACTGCCTTAAAGGGCACCTCTATACAAGGGCCACCTGCTTAAAAGGCTAGCGATTATGTCTGGTCCCAATTCTTCTTTACCCTTGTTTATTTTAACTTGTATATAGGGACCACCTACCCATAAAGGCCAATGTATGCCAAAAACATCACCAATTAATTTTATGAGTTGCATAAAACCTCAAAGTGGCTAATACTTGAATTAATGGCGCAATGGCAACTGTCTTGTTACCAGGTTTCTGTAATGACTCACAAATCAAATCAACCAAAAATATGATAAATGAAACCTGGGTATAAATCCAGAATCGTCGTAAAACGTCATTGGGTTAAATCGGTCTCTAATAACTGTCCCCCTCATTATTCTTACATCTGCAGCTTCCTCAGCATCAGCGTAATCAATATAACCGATGTAGCCCATCTCTGTACTTAAACTAATACCAACGGATAAACCTGCTCATGGGCAGGTTTGGTTGAAAACTCGTTTATGAGAAATCACTACCGTGACAAAATACCTTTGCAACCCAACAGTATCTTATTCGATCAACAGGTATTTGTTGAGCTGTTTCTTACAACAGGTGAATTCTGCAAACCGATGAGCGGCGATTCGTTTATAAATCGGGTTTAACGGAGTATATGAGGATATACAAATACCACTTATGAGGTAACAAAGGGGAGGGGGGTAAAGGTTACTCTAGCGGGGGATACCTCAAAAGAGGCAATAAATACCACAAACGTGACAAGATTCTAAGCACATGGATACAAATTCTAAAAATGTGGAGAGAATACCTAAAATGGGAAAAAGATATACCACAAACGAAGCACACAATATTCCAAAAACAGGAATAAAATTACCAGAGAAAATACCGCAAATGGGACAGAATAAAGAATACCACAAACATGACTAAATATTATCAAAACAGTGACAATGAAATACAACATGACAATGAACTAACAAACCTGGCAAAATATTTCCAAAGTATGGATAAAAATTCAACCAGTATGGACAAAATGTCATAATGGTGGCAAACAAATACCACAAAATAAATATGGCAAGAAAATATTACAAATTTTCAAGAAAACATTACAAACATGGTAAGAAAATATCATACGCGTGGCAAGAAAAATATCACAAACATCCACAAACGTGGAAAAATAGTCCATACAGGGAATAAACATTCCTCTCATGTGGGGAATTTATCACAAATGTTGCAAACAAATTCAACAAATGTGACAATGAACTACCCTAAACGTGGCAAAATATTCCCAAAGAGATAAAATTTCTCAAATGCGGAGGAAAATTCCTCAAACGATGCCACCAATACCACAAACGTGGGAATGAAGGAATGGGGTTTTACGTCTCCGTCTTACATATTTCACTTATATCGATACGTTACCAGCTATAAACAAGTGGAAGAAATTTCGACTATTGTAATACTCCCAGGACAATGTGCGGGGAGGGGTTTTTAACATACCAGGACTGCCATGACACGTGTGCGGGGAGGGGTTTTTAACATACCAGGACTGCCGTGACACGGGGTATCGATGTTTAATGTCTCTTCCGAAGGAACACGCGACTTTCATTTCGAAAAGCCAAGTGCTTGGCGAAAGAAGAGTGACTGCCTATTTGCAGGTCTTGGTCAGACATGGTTGCAATTCGAACCCACGGCCTACCACATATACAAAGGCAGCAATCTACCACTGAACTACCGTAGAGGTTAAACGTGTCAAGTAACTGCCTAAAACCTGGTAAATATATTCAAGAACAGGGATAAAAATCCATTCCATTTAAGTAGAGAAAACTCCTCAAATGAGAAAAACTAAACAAATACCACAAACGTGGCAAAATATAAACATTTTCCTCATGTGGATAAAATACCACAAACGAGGCAAACAAATATCACAAACGTGACAATCAACTACCACAAACGTGGCAAAATATTCCAAAAACAGGAATAAAAATTCCACTAATGTGGAGAAAATACCACAAACGTGGCAAGAAAATATCACAAATGTGACAATCAACTACCACAAACGTGGCAAAATATTCTAAAAACAGGAATAAAATTCCACTAATGTGGAGAAAATACCACAAACGTGACAATCAACTTCCACAGACGTGGCAAAATATTACCAAAACAGGAATAAAGTTCCACTAATGTGGAGAAAATACCACAAACGTGACAAGAAAATATCACAAACGCGGCAATCAACTACCACAAACGTGGCATAATATTGCCAAAACATAGAGAAATGTGCCATAATGTGGAGATAATACCACAAACGTTGCAATAAACTACCACAAACGTGGCATAATATTGCCAAAACAGGAATAAAAATTCCACTTATGTGGAGAAAACATCAAAAACGTGACAATAAACTACCATAAACGTGGCATAATATTGCCAAAACAGGAATAAAAAATCCACTTATGTGGAGAAAATACCACAAACGTGACAAGCAACTACCACAAACGTGACAATGAACTACCACAAAGATGACCAAATATTTCACAAATCAGGAGAAAATAACGTGACAAACATTATAGATAGATAAATAAATAAATACATGATAGTACAACTAACAATATAATTATGTCCCCAAACAAAGATAAAAATTCCGCTAAATGTTGAAATGAACAATACAACAAAGTGGCAAGATATTCATAAACAAGAATTAAAGGTCCACTTATTTGGAGAAACAATAATAAAAGTAATAATAATAATAATAACTAGAGATTGTAACTGGGATACCAGTTACGTATGATTCCCCACCGTCCATAAATAATATATGGCATATATCCAGTTAACCTTAGGGTCTTACTTCTTTTTCAGGGTTTTCAACCGTCCCAGAATATAAGAGTGTTGTTAATCTTGATCACTCAGACGCTTTACTCTTTCCATCCTATAAATTCCATACACGAGATTTATTCCGTATAATAACCTGAACTAACAAGACCATCTATGTGTTAAAAAGTATGCCTTTCCCATAGATAGGGTCTTTTAACCGGTCTGTATATATAGCGCCGATCTATTTCAACATGCTTTATAAAGTCCGGTTAAAAGATCCTCTACGCATTAAAATGCCCGTTTTTTCCCATAGATGGGTCTTTTAACCGGACTATATATATATAGCGCCGATCTATTTGATTTCTAATGTTTTGAATGATTTTTATTCCGTTGATTGTAAGTTTATTCGATTGTTTTAAAGGGTTTTCTTATGGGAGAGACATAATATCAAAAGGGGCATGATTATTATGATTCCCCACCACCGAAGGTGGGGAATCATATTGTTTTCGTTCTGTTTCTTCTTATTATGATTCCCCACCACCGAAGGTGGGGAATCATATTGTTTTCGTTCTGTTTCTTCTTCTTCTTCTTCTTCTTATTATTATTATTATTATTATTATTCTCTCAAGACCATATGCTGATGCATATCTCGGGAACGGCTTGATGGATTTAGATGAAATTTGGTACCAATAATCTGTTGTCTGTGTAGATAATCAAGACGTGTTCATTTTCGTTATCTTGAAGGTGGATGGGTGTGTGTAAATTGCTTAATTGAATACGTAGTTAAATACCCGGGGAAACTAATTCTGAATGAACATAAGCTGGTTACGACACTTTAATCATACCAAGCAAATGCTTTCACCTATGAGTTAATCCGATTAGTGACCATCAAAAACTTCGCGATTTTTAAAACCACAGCTTGTCACGTCACACGCCTGTAAATAAAACCTTACACAATGAGCTGAATGGTGTATACAATTTGCCTTGATAGATCGAAGAAGGCTTGGGGTTATTCTGTTAATCACTGACTGTGGAAGTAGAAGACTGCCCACTTTTTAATTTTACAACAATGAAATTTCTCCTTTTACTGACTGACACTTTCCTAATGACCGGTATGTCGTTTTTTCCTTTAACCGGACTTTATATAGTGTGTTGGAATATATTGGAAAATTGACGCTATGGTGATGCATAAGATGAGAATTATATTAAAATTTGAAATGAAATTCAGAACATTTTTTGAAAAACTATTTTGTTCCCTTAGTCGTGATCACGATCTATGAGGCACCACTATTTATTTTATCCTGAAATCATACTCGTAAAATTTACGCAAAAATTGTAAATAAAGTTAAGTTATTATAACTACCATTTTGTATATTATAAGATAATTATTTTGTTGTAAACATTTCAATTTAATGTACCATTTCCATGAACATTGCCAAAATATTGTACTATATTGTATATACACTCATAAGTTGTAAAACTTTCAGTGAAAATAATATTATAATATTATATATATATATATATATATATATATATATATATATATATATATATATATACACGAAAAAATGAGGAATATTCTTGACCGAACGAAATATTCTTAACTAGGGTTACAAAAATTCATATATTTTGACTGAGTAGATATATCCCTCAAACATATAGGAATAACCGATATAAGTCGCGTAATTAAAATACGATGTGTATTGCGCATTGAATCACGATTACTAATCAATAAACTTTTAAAAAAAAAATTAAATAAACATCACAAAGGGTAACTTTTATTATATTTTATTTTGGATTTCACAATAATTACGAGACCATCGGTGTTTATAGTGTCTGCCGACATCGGGAGGGCACCTTGTATATCCTCAGGCAATGCCGACACGCTCCTATGTTACCTGGATCTACCTGCCCATAATTAGAAGGTCTTACATTCACACCTAAGACAACGATCTTAATCAACTCATTCTTTAAGACGAGTTGTTAATTACTGTGTTTATTCAGTGACACTCGCCGATCCGTCACTGGCTTCAATGTGTTATCACCTGTTAATTACTGGTGACCAAGATACCGGTGAACTTTGAAAACTTGTGGCCAGAAAAATTGCAAAGCGCCGTTTTTTTTGTCGCCAGTTAAAGAAAAAAATCGCAATTGGCGACGTTGGCGATGCCCAGCGCAAACCCTCCCATACGTGTTCATTCATTATAACATGCGGCGACGCCGAATCAGAGGCCTGAGAGGGGTTCTACGAGTTTTATTATTCAATGAAATTCATTGAAAACGTCACTTCCTATGCCGAGAAGGCCTTCCAATGTACGATTTTTCTCAACCGAAAACTTTAATTCAAATCTACTTTAACTTTCAAAGAAATTTAAAAAAGTAATCAAGGTATGATTTTTTTAGTTTACCAGGTCGGCGCGGTACAAATGTACTTCATACACAACTGACTTTAGAATGTAACGGTTCATCAAGACAATATATACACAACATTAAAAACGTTGATTACCTGTTGATTAATAACTAAACAACATCTCTTGTTCATTTATTGTTTTATTCAATTTAATTCATATATGAAGGTCGTAACTTTGATGTAAGACTACCTGCACACACAGGTACCCGACTCGACTAGTGTCTTACATCAAATATTGTATGTGTAAAAAGTACCCTTTTTGGCGACACAGTAATAAAATTGGCGACAGCATTTTACAACTGGCGATTTCCTTGGCGACAGAATTTTCCAACCCAGCGCTAACCCTGTAGGTCCTTTTCACCAGATATATGCCATAAATTATTTATGGATGGTGGGGAATCATACGTAACTGGTATCCCAGTTACAATCTCTAGTTATGATTCCCCACCACCGAAGGTGGGGAATCATATTGTTTTCGTTCTGTTTCTTCTTCTTATTATTATTATATTCTTATTATTCTTCTTCTCAAGACCATATGCTGCAGCATATCTCGGGAACGGCTTGATGGATTTAGATGAAATTTGCTACCAATAATCTGTTGTCTGTGTAGATAATCAAGACGCGTTTATTTTCGTTATCTTGAAGGTGGGTGGGTGGGTGTAAATCAATACGTAGTTAAATACCCGGGGAAACCAATTCTGAATGGACATAAGCTGGTTACGACACCTTAATTATACAAAGCCAATGCTTTCACCTATGAGTTAATCCGATTAGTGACCGTTAAAAACTTGGCGATTTTTAAACCACAGCTTGTCACGTCACACGCCTGTACATAAAACCTTACACAATGAGATGAATGGTGTATACAATTTGCCTTGATAGATCAAATGGCTTGGGGGTTTTCTGTTAATCACTGACTGTGGAAGTAGAAGACTGCCCACTTTTTTAAGTTTACACCATTGAAATGTCTCCTTTTACTGACTGACACTTTCCTAATGACCGGTATGTCGAGTACAAAAATTTGTAGTTATAGTCGGAAATGAATCTTCCGAGTAAGCCGCCACTCTGTTACTATTAACACTTTTCAAATAAGAGATGGACAATTATTTCAGGTATTGTTCAAGTTTAAGATAAAATATTTTTGTGTCTTTTTTATTCGATTTAAACATAGGAATTTTCGTAATTTGGACTGAAAGTTCACTTCGATTTAAACATGGGAATTTTCGTAATACCGTATAGCGGGTTATTTTGGCGGGGCTAAATTTTGGCGTTTTTGACCAAAAAAAGTCAGTTGTAAATTTTGTCGTATTTATTTTAGCGATTAAAACATTACAAGTTTTTATTTTGACGATTTTTATTACAATAGAAAACTGCTGTTAGATTCACAATAATATCTCGAAGTTTTCAAACTTCGTTTGTAATAAAATGTTGAACTTCGAACAGCAAATCTATCGATATGGACAGTTCATTTGAATTTAATAAATTTGGTTGAAAGTGAAAGTAAATAACAACAACTGATGATATAACTGTATAAAATAAACTTACTTTATTTTCGTTATAATACAGAGCACATGGCCGGTTATTAATAATCACCGGAACTGCCGGTAATACACATTGCCGCGCGCATTCCCATGACATGTAAATAACAGAATATGAATATTTAATGATGAGATAAAAAGTTAATCATCTGGTGTGGACTCAGGTGTTTTACCGATCACGCAACTGTGGGTTGTAATCGGATTAATAGATTACTGAACTGATCATGGTTAATTACTAATCTTGAGTAACACTCGATGTTCCAGGCGAGTTATTTCGTTTCGCTCTATTACTTTCGGTGAAATCTGTATCATGGCTTCAGCTTGTGTTTTGTTTACATTGACTGACCACATGTCATTCTGATAAAATTGTATTCGAGCGAAAGAAGCTGAATTTTCACCAAATTTACACCTCCGAAAATTATTTATTGTTCAAACGAGCGGGGGTATTCGAGCTATTGTAGTTCGAGCGATCGAGGTTTATTTACATATGATTTAATAGGGATTTGGACGGGACCGGCAGATAACTTATCCGGAGTATTCAGGGCATCGTCGTTCGAGCGATCGAATTTCTACTGTATTTACTTTGTCACAGTGTAAGATATTGTTGAGGTAATAAATTTTGACTGTTCCATTTTTTGGCGATAAATGTTTTGGCGATTTTAATGCTACCGCCAAAATACGCCAAAATTTACACTCCGCGAAAATAACCCGCTATACGGTATTTCGTAATTTGGACTGAAAATTTGCTTCAAATTCGGCATATCGAATTAACTAACAAATTTACATAGAAATACATAGCGATCTGACGGGACCATTTGTATCATTTCGATTTGAGTAGATGTATCGTTATGATCATGATCCTCAAACATATAGGAATAACCGATATAAGTCGCGTAATTAAAATACAAACAGATGGCCTCCTATGATGTGTATTGCGCATTGAATCACGATTATTAATCAATAAACTTTTTAGAAAAAATATTAAATAAACATCACAAAGGGTAACTTTTATTATATTTTATTTTGGATTTTACAATAATTCCGAGTCCATGGGTGTTTATACTGTCTGACGACATCGGGAGGTCACCTGGGTATATCCTCAGGCAGTGTCGACACGCTCCAATATTACTTGGATCTACCTGCCCATCATTAGAAGGTCTTACATTCGGACCTAAGACAATGATCTTAACTCAGTCGTTAATTACTGTGTTTATTCAGTGACACTTGCCAATCAGTCACTGGCTTCAATGTGTATCCACCTGTTAATTACTGGTGACCAAGATACCGGTGAACTTTGAAAACTTGTGGCCAGAAAAATCGCAAAGCGCCGGGTTTTGTCGCTAGTTAAAGAAAAAAATCGCAGTAAGCGATGCCCAGCGCAATCCCTCCCATACGTGTTCATTCATTGTAACACGCGGCGACGCCAAATCAGAGGCCTGAGATTTCTTATTCAATAAAATTCATTGAAAACGTCACTTCCTATGCCGAGAAGGCCTTCCAATGTACGATTTTCTCAACCGAAAACTTTAATTCAAATCTACTTTAACTTTCAAAGAAATTTAAAAAAACAATCAAGGTATGATTTTTTTTAGTTTATTAGGTCGGCGCGGTACAAATGTTCTTTATACACATCTGCCTTTAAAATGTAATTGTTCATCAAGGCAATATATACACAACATTAAAAACGCATGTGACGTGAAAATCACAAGATTTACCCTTTTTGGCGACACAGTAATGAAATTGGCAACAAAATTTTACAACTGGCGATTTCCTTGACGACAGACTTTTACAACCCAGCGCTAACCCTGCTAGGGTCTTTTCACCAGATAATTTATGGATGGTGGGGAATCATACGTAACTGGTATCCCAGTTACAATCTCTAGTTATTATTATTATTATTCCGTCAGGACCATATGCTGAAGCATATCTCGGGAACGGCTTGATGGATTTAGATGAAATTTGGTACCAATAATCTGTTGTCTGTGTAGATAATCAAGACGTGTTCATTTTCGTTATTTTGAAGGTGGGTGGGTGTAAATTGCTTAATTGAATACGTAGTTAGATACCCGGGGAAACTAATTCTGAATGGACATAAGCTGGTTACGACACTTTAATCATACCAAGCAAATGCTTTCACCTATGAGTTAATCCGATTAGTGACCATCAAAAACTTCGCGATTTTTAAAACCACAGCTTGTCACGTCACACGCCTGTTATTAAAACCTTACACAATGAGCTGAATGGTGTATACAATTTGCCTTGATAGATCGAAGAAGGTTAAGCGTGTCGAAATGGCTTCGGGGTATTCTGTTAATCACTGACTGTGGAAGTAGAAGACTGCCCACTTTTTAAAGTTAACACCAATGAAATTTCTCCTTTTACTGACTGACACTTTCCTAATGACCGGTATGTCGTTTTTTCCTTTAACCGGACTTTATATAGTGTGTTCAAATGTATTGGAAAATTGACGCTATGGTGATGCATAAGATGGAATTATATTAAAATTTGAAATGAAATTTAGAACATTTTTTGAAAAACTATTTTGTTCCCTTAGTCGTGATCACGATCTATGAGACACCAATATTTATTTTTCCCGAAATCATACTCGTAAAATTAAGGCAAAAATTGTAAATAAAATTAAGTTATTATAACTACCATTTTGTATATAGGATAATTATTTTGTTGTAAACATTTCAATTTAATGTACCATTTCCATGAACATTGCCAAAATATTGTACTATATTGTATATACACTCATAAGTTGTAAAACTTTCAGTGAAAATAATATATATAGATATTTATTGTTTTATTCAATCTTGTAATTCATATATGGAGGGCCATAACTTTGATGTAAGACTACCTGTACATGCAGGTACCCGACTCGACTAGTGTATTGCGTCAGATCTTGTATGTGTCAAAAAGTACCCTTTTTGGCGACACAGTAATAAAATTGGCGACAAAATTTTACAACTGGCGATTTCCTTGGCGACAGACTTTTCCAACCCAGCGCTAACCCTGCTAGGGTCTTTTCACCAGATATATGCCATAAATTATTTATGGATGGTGGGGAATCATACGTAACTGGTATCCCAGTTACAATCTCTTTATTATTTTTTTTTTTTTGGGGGGGGGGGGGTATTTTAAAACGCAAAGAAATGCGCATTTATAAATGTCTGGACTAAAAAGACCATCTGCGAGTAAAAAAGTATGTTTTCCCCATAGATAGGGTCTTTAAACCGGACTATTATAGCGCCGATCTATTTCAAAACACTCGTTTTGTCCAAAAATGGGTACCTTCTAGTAGGGTACGTTATGGTATGGGTACGTTTTGTCTTGCGGCTGTACATATCTATTACTGAATTAAATTGTTCAGTTATAAGATGTCAAGCTCGAGTGGACTTGTTTGACGGTCACTAATCGAATAGTGAAGGCATATATGAAGGCATTGGCTTGGTATTATTAAAGTGTCGTAACCAGCTTATGTCCATTCAGAATTGGTTTCCCCGGGTCCTCAACGACGTATTTAATTACGCCATCTACACCCACTCACCTTCCAGATAAAGAGAAAATGAACAAGTCTAGCATATCTACACAGATAACAGATTATTGGTACCAAATTTCATCTAAATCCATCGAGCCGTTTTTGAGATCTGATCCAGCACATACTATGACAGTAGGTCTTGAGAAAGGCGAAATAATAGGAATAATAATAAGAAGAAACAGAACGGTGGTGGGGAATCATAATAATAACGATGTCGTCTTAATAAATATAGATAAGGCATAAAAAGGAGATATTTATAACAAAAATATAGTAAACAAAAATTATCTGCTGCAAATATAAACATGGCAATGGTAAGACATTCGGAATGTTATTGCTAAAAGAACCTATCCAAACCGATAATATGGCTTCTCCAATGTTTAGAAAATATTGACTGCCAGTAAAAATGTTAGGAACCACATTTCAATTTGCGTTTGAAATCTGCCAGCTGATTTGTGTAGTTCTAACGGTGGACAGGAAAATGTACGACATGAAGTCAAAAACGGCAAGATGTGGTAAAGAGGTGTGTGTGTGTGTGTGTGTGTGTGTGTGTGTGTGTTGTGTGTTAATACGTCAGAAATAAAATTAAACAAAACACAAGTGCTTCGGTAACCATATGGCATTTCTCTTCAGTGTCTATACCTTACTGTCCTATCACGACATCGGGTCGGATTATTTTAGTAATGCGTCCAAACTCACTCAAATCTAAACTGGACCAACCTTCACTACTATAGTGCGTCAATTCTGACCTGACCGTCCGACCCTCAACCCAAACCTTTAAACAGGCGTATCCATTGTGTAATTTAGGGACTAATCAAACATACCATCTTGCCTATTAGCCCGGTCTAATGTTCAAACTAAAGGCCAAACGGCCAGGTCAAACTTGACGCACAATACTGTCCGACTAGAGGTTTATGTTGTGGCGACGGGTATCCTAATAGTATCCATCCAGGTTTGAAGTCCGATCATTGTGTTGTGACAAGCTTCCTATGAATAAAAGTTTACTATGCCATGGGTCAGTAGCACACAAGTCCAGATCAGGATGATAAGTAAACATATTGGATATTCGATGAAGTATATGTCTCCTTGGTCAACATCCAGTAAAAATAAACACCACATCCCTTGAAAATATAACATAATTATCCATCCCTTGCTTGAAAATGAATACAGTTATCACAAGTATCACTTAAATCCTTAAAATACAAATATTGCACAAAAATGCACTTATTTGAAAATATCGTTCAAAACTGCGGTACATAGTATTGAACTTCACCAGGTAAGACAATAGATCGTTGATTATATCATATACTGTCCAGTATGATCCTTAATTAGGTTATTTAAATAACCTAATGATATAATCAAAAACAAACATACTAATCCAAGTCTGAATCATAATCCAGAAGCAAAGTAAAAACTTTGGAACTGACAAGTTAGGTTAGACACGTGAACTTCCACCAGGGAAGTGAGGCCGGGTGCTCCGGAAGGGTAAGCACCTCCTATTTAGCTAGCTACACCCGTCACGTGTGTGATCAAAATTGCGTGAAAGGAACATGGAACTATGAGACGTCAAATATATCCAGGGCAATCCTGGACTCAGAGACATCAAACTTATCAACAATACTGTGATGACGGCCATAAAACTTTTTTAGAGCCTTGATAAGCCTAGGCTTGCAATATCCCTGAGTCAACAATTTGTTTGCAAGCAGCCTACTTCGTTGTAGAAAGTCCCCGTAGTGGGAACAAGCTCTACCATAGCGTATTAATTGGGAAACAAATACACCATAAACAGGAGAAGCAGGTATATTGCTGCATAAAAAAGGAAAGTTGACAATAGAAAAATTGAAGTCATCACGTTTGTCATAAAGTTTCAAAGGTAGCCTTTCGTGTGCGTCATAATTCAGGTATAAGTCTAAATATGAAGCAGAACTTGAGGAATCAGTCGTGTCTTTTATTTCAAGCTTACTAGGATAGATGACATTTACATAGTCTCCAAATTTAGGATTGTTAAGAGACAGAACGTCATCTATGTATCTGTATGTTGAGTTGAATGATTTGGCGACAGTTTTCTCTCCAGATTAAACAAGGTTCTGCATAAATCAATTTACACGTAAGCCCGGCCTCACGTCACCGATTAGGGTATACTAACGATTTCAGTTTTCGATTTATTTCATAGATTTGGGTTTAGAGTGGAATGTCGTATATTTGACCTTTTATTAAAAAATAATAATGGACGGCTACACTGTACTCATTAATTAAAATTATTATACAGGTTTTAAACTTGTTATATTATTACAGACTGCATATCTTTATGAAATGAAATTGTTGAAAACATTATTCAGTTTTAGTATTTACAGCTATGATAATGTTTTAACACATGTTTATTATTTTGCTAAGCTTTTTATAAAAAACAATCTAAGAAAATTGTTTTATTTAAAAAAAACAACCCTTTTGCATAAATTTACATGAACAAGATGGCATATCAATTTCACTTACTTTAAAACCAAAAATAATGATGAAGATTATTTAACCTTTGAACTTTTTAGAAATGGCGTTTATAGGACTATAAATAAGCAACGCGCGCTAGCAGAAATATTACTATGAACGCCATTTCTAGACAGTTCAATAGTTTTACAAATTACAGGTTCGACCTTTTCTGTTAAATTTTTGACAGGTATGTACTGTAACTGTACTGGGATAAGAAATATAAACTAGAAAAACTGTGAGCCAAAAGCTCACAAAAATATCCCCCGCTCCCCCACATAAAAAATCCATCGGATCAAATTTTTCAATAGGAGTTTCACATCTACATTATATCACAATGAGTGTGTGAAAGTTTCATGAAAATCCATTAAAGGGTTTAGGAGGAGTTGCGGATAAGAGATAGGTATCCTAAGGTGTAACGGAAGGACGGACGGACACCCCTATCACTATATATCCCCACTTTTTAAGCGGGGGGTATAATAATGAATACATGTATGAACAAAAAAAATCTTTACATTTACAATTTGCATGTAGACTACATTCAACTGATAATTATGTAGGTTGCTCGGTATAAAGATATACAATGAGGATCGATTTCTTTTTTATAGACTGTGTTAATGAGTGAATTTTGTTTATTAATATTTCTGTATGATCTCCAGCATAGAATGAAAAACATAAAATTATTTTATTGCTTTGAATCGACCATGTGACAATGTTCACTCACCTTATCGCGTCATGCAACATTTGAGACAAAGTTTAGTATAACAGAGTCAATTCTAAATGGCCTAATGTGTATCTCGTTTAAGTTAAATAACATGCACTCTGCATACACGTGTGCAATCATTGAAGAAGATAAATTATGTTATATACGAACTAAATAGAGCGCATTGTTTAATGGAAACACATAAGTTTGTAGTTTTAAAAAAATCCTGCTGGAACTATGCCAGACACGATGACTTTCATTTTTCTATTGTCATTTTTCATTTCCTATGTAGCAATATAATTTATAGTGTTGTAATTAATTATTAATGCGTTAAGAAACAGCTGCAAACAAAGAGATTGTTGTTTCAGTGATAATACAAGTTTTAACTTATCAAGACTCCATGATGAATGTCATCACAATGTTGCCAAGAACGATGCCGCATAATTCAAAATCATCATAAATTATGTGGTACCATAGATTCATCATTTTTTATTATCAATCTTTATTTTTTTCGCAGCTTGTGTATTGAGCTACACTGTATGCACCGGATCACCAAGTCTCACTTCCATGATGGAACACTTTCCCCGTAATTAATAGATTGTAATTTGGACATTCGTAGGTACATTTAGTTTCATTGTCTAAATAAAGAAGTGATAGTCCCTTGTGTCCAGTAATTTCGATAAAATAGCTCACATGTTCATTTGCTGCCAGATGAAATTTTAAATTCCTCAAAAAGTAAGCTATACTCCCTCATGCAAAGTATTTCCTTAAATAAATTTGGTAAAAAATATTTTCGTCCTTTAGGTATCTTTTCAACATCTTTAAAACACCTATGATTTCATATTTTAGACCAAGCACTATTGATGAGGAATTGTACTCCGAAACGGTCATCTAGTGCTAATAAATTCAACTAAACATCCCTATAAACAGACGAATACTCGACCCTATATACCTGGATGTGGTGGAAGTTCACGTGTTTTACTTTGCTTTTGGGTTGTAATTTGGAATAGATTGGTATGTTTCTTTTTGATTATGTTAAAATCAGGAATACATTAATTTATTGAAGTTTACAAAGCTTCAGAATGCAAAATATTGAGGATCGCTCTTTGTATACATTTATACCACAATAACGTGTAAAGATAACACATATGCGTATTTCTTTGGAAACATTCTCGAACATCTTACAAATAAGTTGTTGACCCAGGGATATTGCAAGCCCGGACTTATGATTTATTATCATCATAATCTTGTAGATAAGTATAATGTTTCTGTATACAATATTACCCTGGACAAATTTGACCTCCAATAGTTTCATATTACTTTCATTATCAATTTTTATTTCACACTTTGCGGCTCTAGCAAGTTGAACAGGAGGTGCTTACTGTTCCGGAGCACCCGATCTCACTTCACTGTTGGAAGTTCACGCATTTAACCATTTTTTTAACTTTGCTTTGGGATTTCTGTTTCAACATGGATTGGTATGTTTGTTTTTGTTTCAATACGAGGAACATTAACATCTGTTTGATGAATGTTCCAAATTTATTTACATCTGCCTTTTATTTGAAAAACCACATATCACAAGAACAATGGTTTGCATTTTGTATATTAAGCAATGTTTGTGTACATAAATATTTTAGGAATAGTTATCTCTCTCTGCTGGTGGCTGGTGCCCCAAGGATATCACAAACTCGGTAGGCAATAATTTCGTATTATTGTCAGAAATATACTATAATTGTCTAAATTTCCTGCAAGCTAAAATTTGAAATTTCTCAAAAACTAAGGTATATGCCCTCATGCAAAGTATTTCCTTAGCTTAATTTTGTAAAATATATTTTGTTCCTTTGAGTAGCTTTTCACCATCTTTCAAAATAATTTTGGTTTCATAATTTGGTCCAAGCACTACTGATGAGGAATTGTATTCCGAAACCGTGCCGTCTATTGTTGTAAAATTAAAACTGGTATAATATGTAATTATGATGTCTCTATGTCAAGGATTAACCTAAATATTTTGACGTCATAAAGTTCCATAGTCCTTTTATTCTGAATTTTGAGTACATACGAGGCGGGTGTAGCTAGCTAAAATAGAGGTGCTAACTCTTCCGGGGCACCCAGGTCTCCCTTTCCTGGTTGAAGTTCACGTTTCTAACTTTACTTTGCTTCTAGATTGGGATTCGGACATGGATTAATATGTTTGTTTTTGATTGGACATTGGTAGGTACGCTTTAGTTTCATTAACTAAGTAAACTAAGTAAAAACTTAGTCCATTATGTCCAGTCAATGTCTGATATATACATTTGCTGCTAGTTAAAATTTGAAATTCCTCAAAAACTAAGGTATACTACCTCATGCAAAGTAAAGGATTTACCCTTGTAATATGAATACAATTACACGGTTTTACTCCATATATAATTAGGTAGTATAGGTATGTGCTATAAAAAGACATATTACGTAATGTACATAGTATATGTTAGGCGAATCGTTAAACTATAAAGTTTAAATGCTGAAATATTTGACTCAATATAGACTGTGCGTCTGTTCATATACTCATATGTACACCGGCAAAATATCATTACATTTGTTATAGGAACTTGTCTACGTTTTTGTGACAACCCTTGTACAAACATCCTTGAACTCGAAAATGTGTGCATTCATTTAATGCAAGTGCACCGACTGTATTTAAAATTTAACCCTATTATCTCCCTTTATTGACAATTACATAACAAATACGTGTCATGGATAAACATGTCGTTAGTTCAAAAGAGGATATGACAATTATATTAACATTTCTTCGGAAGCATTTTCCAAAGACATACCTAGTAAGTACATAATGGCGTAATAATCAAGGAGGCCGCGATAGCCTAATAGTTAAGACGTCAATCTCCAAATCCAGGATCTCTCGCCGCTGTGAGTTCGAATCCCGCTCAAGCTAAATGTTACTTGTCGTTGTCCTTTACTAACTGGTTCACCTGGTACCAGTATAATGGACTGGGGGAGTGGTATGCTTGTCTGCAACGTACTGACTTTGTGAGCTAGCACGGGAAAGTCAGCCTGAGTGTGCGCTAGTACAAGGCAGACCATACAAAACACTCGCACTTCACATACATACACGAAATCGTTCATAGATTAAACCATAGAGATTAATAAAATAGTTCTCTCCGCGAATAGCCTAAAAATTGCTGATTCGACGTTAAGCAACATTCAACCAACCAACGTAATAACCATGCAATATCTAATTAAGATTAAATGAAGTCTTGTAGAACGTGTGTGTCCAAGCAGAAAGCGGGTCGTGTTTCCTATTGTTGTGCAACATCCACATGAACGTGGTTAATATAAATTCAGTAATGAAAATTCACTGACCTTGTCATGATTGATATACTTATATTGCGATGTAACCAGATAAATGCATTTGCACAGATGTATGTATACCTAACAGTAACAATGTTCCTATGGCAATGAAGAGTGGTTCATCTATTTCTAGTCGCGAATACCTTTAAATAACTGTAGTCCTAATGTCTTGTTGTCAACACAATTGTTTAATAGGTTAATCAATCATTAAAATGATGCCGATATATCTTTCCATTTTAGCTGTACTCGTTGATCCAAGCATTTTTGAACGGTAAATACATGTACTTTACCGTATATACTGACAAAATAGCAGAACCGTCGATCGTTGCAGTAATACCAGATAAAAACAAAACAAAGGTATGACTAAAACATTAAACATGACAATAATATTTGTTACAGGTAAACAACACTGACCTGCCCGTTTGACCTTCCATTAGGAATATTCATATGGGACGACCTACTCAATACAATAAGATTTGCAGTTAATACATATACTCATTGCCCATGATTAGTGTTCACCTTATATTGATAAAGTTTACACGCGTGATCCCTATTCTTAAATCAACTCGTCTAATATGAATATTTAAATCAAAGGTCAAGCGGACAGGTCAATG
Organism: Anadara kagoshimensis; assembly: GCA_021292105.1. Classification (NCBI taxonomy): domain Eukaryota; kingdom Metazoa; phylum Mollusca; class Bivalvia; order Arcoida; family Arcidae; genus Anadara; species Anadara kagoshimensis. The sequence continues at coordinate 62,915,054 of CM037861.1, read as the reverse complement.
TTATTAGTCTATATATTGACCAAATGTAAATACAACTCACTACAGTATATTCAACCCATTTGCTTCGATTTCAAATATACTTGACAGTACATAGGACATTTATCTATCATATCCACTGTTCGCTATTACCTTTGCTTCAGACTTAAAATAAATTAAACAGCTTCATAAATACATTGTAGCCCTGGTTATCTAGTAAGAGGGGAGGTTCATGCCCTTCCTGGGTAGCAATTTACGTGTTTTATTTTTTGCAGTTTTCAAACTTATATTTTAAAGCTAATAAAATAGAAATTAAAATATATATACACGTTCATGTAATACTTTTTGTTGTTATAGATATCATATATATGTAGGGGTTTTATTCATTGTGTTTTAGAATAATACTTATTTTCAATTTTTAAATGGACTGAATTATTGCCCAGTAAATCACATATTATTCTAGTCTTAATTTTACAGCACTAGACGGCTGTTTCGGAATACAATTCCTCGTCAGTAGTGAAATAAGTGGTCAGGTTGGGGTTTTTCGATGGTACTCAAACATAATTTTGTAACGACATCCCATGTCATACCAGTGTCGTAAGAAATATATTCAGTATCAAAACACGTGTTTGTAATATGTCTTATATCCCTTGTTTGTATATACTTTTCGTGTTACCTTTTTTATTGCATTTGTTGTTGCTAAGTACATGTTTATCAGTTACAAATTATTTTTTTATAATTTCTATTAATGTCTTTTGCAGAATCCGTTCTATAACAAGAAGATTCTTCTATTCGGGGATAATTTACAGAGACTTAAATCATTTGCAGAATGTTCTGGAGTAATTGACTGGAATACTGAACTTCAATTTTACAGTAAGATGCAACGTCAATTATCCGAATGATTTCTGTAAAACAATATCAAAAATATATACGTCACTTTCATTTATCAAAATTTAAACAACAAATTTTATCAACTATGATAAATATTCGAAAAACTAGGGTAGTATATACTTATGGAAAACTGTTTCTTACTACATTCACAAAGTAAAGTGAAACTGACGAACTAACTTAAATATTTAAATTGCGAAAACGGACAGTTCGGTGTCTTGTGATAAATAGCATTTAAAATCAATGTTATCAATATATGTTTATCCAGTGTTTTATTTGTTCACTTGTTTTGTGATAACATTTTGTATTGCAAATTACTTACTTTTTCAGACAACAAATACCTTATTTCATTTAAAAGGTTCATTGCATTTCATTACTTCCATGAGATAAAACAGGATCGGTATCTAGATGAGATTTCGCGAAATGATTATTAAACACTATTCTTCAAAACAGTTGCATTTTCTTTGTACCCAATATTGAAATGAGAAAGTTTTGAAAAAAAAACTTTTTATTGACCATATGTGTATGTGTGATTCATATTTCTAATTGTAATTAAAACAAAAACAAAAATAACATGACATTAAAAGTTAAAACTTTGAAAACTGACTAATTTATTCAAACACGAGAACTTCCACTAGGGAAGTAAGGTCTGTTTTTTTTTTTTTTTTTTTTTTTTTTTTTTTTTTTGAAGGGTGAGCAGTTCCTGTTTAGAGAGCTACACCCTTCATGTATGCTGCAACTAACATTTAAGAATTTACCACATATTACCAAACAACAAAGTCATGATTTTATTTTCGGTACTTACCCTTCCGGAACTCCCAGCCTCATTCCCTGGTGAAAGTTCATGTGTTTTACCTGACCTGTCGTTTCAAAGTTTTAACTTTGCTTCTGGGTTGTGCTTCGGACATGGATAAGTATGCTTGTTTATAATTCAGTTTAAGTTTACTTTCATTCTTGCAGATTTGACAGAACAGCAGTTTAGTATCTTAGAAACAACTTTAAAGACACATAATGATACTGTAGATCTCTATCCTTCTGACAAGGCATTTATGTATTACTTTACATCAACAGATGTCATTCGGCATGTGTATGTTCATTCAGTTTAATTCTATTATATATTAATGTTAGACAACATAGTGATTTAGTATAAAAAATACATGTCGGACCATGTTCAAATCAAAATCCAAAAGGTAAAACTTTGAAAATAACATATCATCAATGTAAATTTTAAAGCACTAGACGGACGTTTAGGAAAGTAGCGCTTATACAAAAAATATTTAAAACGAACATTGGTTGAAACGTAAAGAAACTAACTTCCGCAAAGTAAGTGAGACAGTGTGTTCCGTAAGATAAGTATCCTCTGTTAACCTAGAAATAACACTAATATTACTATAACTGCACTGGCATTTACTCTTATGAACAAAACATAGTAGGATTGTTATTTATTCACAGATTTTGCATTTATTTTTTTTTTTTTTATGGTTAATTGTAATAAAAATCAAGTAATTTTAAAATCGCATTAATGCATGCTTTACAATACATTATTAAAATCGTGCAAACATATAAAACCTATGATATTTTTATTCAGACCTCGACCAACAGGAATGACATCTGGACCAATGACGGCAGAGGTCATGGAGACAGCAGTTAAGCTGTGGAGCTTTTATGAGGAAGGATTTGAAGAACATTTCAGAGAATTGGTATCGAATGGCTATCCTACTCTTTGCTTATACGATAAGCATTGGGAGCCAGTAGGCTGGGTGCTTCAACAGATGACGGGTGACATCGGTCTTCTGTATGTCGTACCAGAACATAGAGGAAAAGGATTTGGGAAATATTTGTTGTCGGCAATTGCGAAAATGATCTGTGAGCGTGATGGTTTTGCTTTCTCTTTTGCTCAAATTGATAATGAAAAGTCCTGTAGATTACACGAATTTATTGGCATGAAAAAAGACAACACGATACATCTGAAGCAATATTTCAGATGTAATCCTGAAACTGAGAGGTTAAAATACAAATGTTGAGTTGTCATTAAACTATCTCGAATTTAATATTTTCAATCTTTAAGATTATTTTTATTTATATTTTGAAATATACTGTATATATATATATATATATATATATATATATATATATAATATATATAATATATATATATATAATTAAATATTAAAATCAAAGTATATTACTTTTACAATTCATCTTATCTTTCGATAGATGCAACTTGTTGTTCTTCTTGAAATCCACTTCAATAAATACTAGTACTTTTACAACCGTTGAATTTTATTATTTATATAACATAGAAGCTACTTGTAGCTTCACCCAAGACAAACTTGACAAACCTTAATACAACAAAGAACAAATGAAATAATTCAACCTCGAAAATGCATACAGTTGTCACTAATTTAAATTGAAAACAAGATTTACAGTATGCCGTGGTTGCAACAGTTTCCAGCAAAATCGATCGGTATATCATTTTGCACAAATTTTGCACCGTTGCTTGCTGATTTAATTCTATGAAACAGAAATTTTGTAGAACCTAGTTAATTCTGAGAGAAGACTTTCGAAAAATCATTCAACAAACAGATATACATTGTCTAGATAACGTTCTGACTCCAAGTTAATAACCTTACATTCCAGTGAGCTCGAAATATAGTATACTAGGCACATTTTAGGAAAATAGTCGGTTTAAAGAGGAAGAGGTATTTTTTTTTATTAAAAGCAAACCATATATCCTTCTTACCTAATTTATGTGTGCTGAGTTCGAAAATGGCGGATACCAAACTGAAAAATTGCTCTAAGTAGGTCAACGTTTTAATACAAAATGGCCGCCAAAATTAAAATGCTTTTTTGTGGATATAGAAGTTGTTTTAGTAGCAAGAAACAATTATTAATCAAAGATTGTAATATTTCAAGGCCTACTTGGGTATTAATGAACAGAGAGTTTGAAAAAAACCTTTAGTGGTAGACCCTGCTAGTTCCAATAAGCGCTTTGTTATTATGTAGGCAAAATGGGACCATTATGTCATCCCAAAGCCCAAACAGCAGTCTAAACAATGGAACCACCTTGGTTCATCTCCGCCAAAGAAGGCAGATAAAGACTGTTCCATCATCTGGAAGGGTTATGACCACTTTTACCTTAGATACTGATGGTATTCTGATGTTACATGTAGATTATTTCTAAAAGGGACAAAAATATAAGGCACATAATTTGTATCACTTGTGGGGCTGTTACGGAAAAATATTCAACTCCCTGTAGTTACGTCATACAGTTGGTAGTTTCTGCACTATGCATATTACCTATCAGTACGGGTATTGTATTGAGTAAATCGTCATACATGAGTATTTCTTGAAGCGGACAAGTTAATGCCGTTTGTATTTTAGTTATTTTCAATATTTAAGACTACTTATAATACAATAATAACTATAATATACTTACTTTATACTTGTGATCCGGAGTGACTTCTATTTTTTCAATTTAATGATGTCTATGCTGCAAGAAAGTCCTGGATTTATATACAGCTGCACAATTACACGGCATGTGATATGGAAGGGAAACGGAGATTTTTTTAGCCAAAAGATATCACGTGAATAATTTTTTGAAATGTATTTAAATGCACCTTGTGAAAATTTTAATAGCGATTACTTTTTTAATATTCAAATGAAACATCAAAAGTTTTACCATGGTAAAATATAATATGGTTACATAAAATCCATATGAAAAATTAGCATCTGTACCAATACCATGGATAGGTATACGATAAAACGTCACATGTTTGCATAATAAACAATTAATTATCTTACAAACACAAATGCTACATATACTAAAACATTGATGTTCATCTATAAAAGTCACTCTTACAATGGTATAACAGATAAAAATATTCACAATATTTAACCAAAAATATAATGTAAACGTATCTAATTTCGCGTGTATTTATTTCGCAGTTTATGAAGTTTAGACATATCCGCGTAGTTAAATGTTCGCGTTTTTCAAATTTGCACTATAACAAAATAAATATAATATAATTTTCGCTTGGTATTAATTTTTGCGCAAAACAAAAAGCTCCGAAATAAGCGAAAATTAATACACCGCGAAAATGAATCCGTTTAAATTAAATGAGTTCTGAAGAATGAGCTAAACAAAAATCACCCCACACACAATTTCAACGAAAAACGACGTTATCATATCCGGCTTGGTTTATTCAACCAAACAAATAGAATAGTGTAATGATATTATAAATCATATAAATATAAACCTAAATATTTTCTGATTTTTAAAAATTATACTTTTTTTGTACGCCAATAGTTTTATATAAGGTTAATTACTCAAGTCATCCTTATGTCAATGGTCAAACCTTGTACAGCCTCTGGGCAATTATTCCATAACTTACGGTATGGTTATTACATGATGTATGCACCTTATCTAATTCACCTATAAAAATCATGATATTTGGTAAAAGGTTTGGTCATACTCTTCCCGTCTGTTATCTAACAGAAGAGTATATAAGGTTGTCGCAGGGTTAACTCGACACACGCACACATACCTGGACACACACACAGAGACACGGCATCAGACACAATGTACACGCTCCGGAGGGCACAAGACTCGGCTACAGCACAGAATAGAAACACGAACAACAAAACCTGCTTCAATTATAATTATTATATCATGGCTTATCAGACCTTTACCACGAGAGTTCTGAAAAATATCTCAGCAGAACATCCCACGTAACATATTGACCAAAGCCGTTTTCATATCCTGGCTGTTTGGAAATGTCTATTTAGTCAGTCCCTGATGTGGTGCAAAGTGCGCCTCACCACAAATGACTAGACGCAACTAGCAATGCAGTCTGAGTGGCATTATAAAGGATAATTTAACGTCATTAAAATAAACTACTGACAAGAGAGTAATCATTTAAAAAGAATCACTTTGCAATCAAAGGCTGTATGGGACCTACGGCTGCCTAAAGAAGGTTCAACAGATGACTCTAGGGAGGTGCTGTGGAAAACTCAGTAAAGATGTCTTGGTCCACTAGCACAATTCTACCATTGCCTTGACTGCAAATAACGAGTGTGGCTTTAAATTTTAAAATGATTGAGTGGCCAACTTATTGCTTAAGCTTGCACATCAGTCTTTAACACTGAAAACGACAATTTACATTACCCAGTTTTATAGTCAGATGATAATGACATTTATTCATTAGAGGCCTTTCTGAATTTTCAAAAAATGAATTCTTTAAAAGTTGCATTGAGTTCCTTAAACATCGCTGGCAAAACTGTATAGAGACTATACCATGTTGAAAAATAATGCAATAATACCGCCAAAATTCAAACCATTACATATGAGGTTCAATGTCTTTGAGAAATAAATGTGATTCTACTTATTAAAGCAATATCCTCCTTAAAAGTTTGACGCATGATGGCATGCATAGTAATTTGGTATTTTGACATTTACAACCACGGGTTCTACATACTTTTTTGAACATGTGGCAAACTCTATATAAAAGACTGTTCTAGAATATGCATTTCAAACATAAGTTTCGATTTTGACTGTTAATTCCACACCATGATCTGAATAAAGCAGCATTGCAGTATGGGATTGGTTGTGAACTTAATCTAATCATGTAGATTTTTTTCACTATGCAAAAGGCAAACATAATGAACAAACACTAAATTATAGCCACCACTTGATTTTTAGCAACTGTTTTAAATTTGGTTTAAACATTTAAACTTCAGTTTAGCCTCTTAAATTTTACTTGAGCAACCTCAAGTTATGCTGAAATGTTAAAAGGAACAAAGTACCATCTTTTGCTGAATGACCGTCGCAAGTTTTAAATTTAGCATCCTCAAATTATATTTAAAAAGCATGTTATCAACTTTTACTAAAATTTGCCACCCTTAGTAACATTTTTGTATTAATCCTGAAATTATGTTTAAATATGCAAACCTAGGATTGTAGGCACTCGTGCTTGCGTACTCTCTTCATACCATCTTGACTGGTAGTTTAGACCCCATTACTCATCTCGTATCATTCCATATTAATCTTACCAAGACAAATAACAGGTAGAAATTATTAAAGATTATTGACGTCACTGATATAATGATAATAATACTCTTTTGAAAAAAATAAGTAGCTGAATATAAAAGTAAAATTTATTGTTGCATCTCTGATAAAAAAGTATAAGTTGTACGAGTAAAAATATTTTACATGAATGTCTTCAAATTAAATTAAACCCGGATCAGCACTATCAACAGACGAGTACCTGCTGTGATTTGGTCCGTTTTGATATTGTCTTCTTTGAAATTTTGCTGTATTGTCAGTCATGTTATCTAAAACCTCGTCCCTTTTATGAGTTTCCATGGTAGCAGTCCTGGATCTGCTAGCACTTGTCAGAACGTCATCATCTGATAAATTCACTGACTGTGTCGAAACACTCATTTTATTATTGTGGATAGCCGCATTTCCAAAATGTGCCATATTGCTGTTGCTATAGTTACTAAACCGTGATGACCGTGTCGTTGTATATGGCACATATCTAGATGTAGATCCACGATCACTTTCCACTTCCGTTACTATTGGAGATGTTTCAATTCCCGTATATGACTTATTGTCATGGACTTCAATTCTGCTTCTTTGTCCGTTCTGAAAATAAAGCGAATTAAACCTTCAAACAAATTATTTCTATAAAATGCACAAAATGTTGCATGTTATGATCCCTGTAAACATCGTATTAGAATTTGTCTTAGCTATGTTGTCAGTGTAAACTAGAAAATGGAAATAATTGCTGCCTCTTATTTCATAACATGGTATTTGTTAGATATATTTCAAGTATTTAAAACTCAGAGTATTATTATATATACTGTTATTGAAAAATGAAAATAAACCCTCAGCCATGACGCATCTCAAATGCGTCACATACATGTTCAGACATGTGGAAAAGTGACAAGTCAATATCACAAAATGAACCGTCGAACATTGCCGTGAAACAAATTGTAATCGACTATTTCCAACACCGCATATATATATAATCTAACGATAAATATATATTAATGATAAATATGTTTCTTCCTTGTCTAAAAGAGCTAGCTTAAGTTCCAAGAGGTAAGTGTTGTTGGAGTAACATGACGAGAATATCCTTTCCCTGGAAAATATAAATGATCTCAATGAACATACCAAAGCACGCGTATTATAGAGCAGCCATTTATTTACAATATGGTCTGACGATATTAGCAAAATATGAGGCCTAACCTCAAAACAATAAACAAAAGAAAAAAATCTAAAAAAGCTACGCGGATTATAAAGTAATCAGGTTATACTTCGATAACCATATCGAAAATTTCGTTCATTTCTTAATTAAAATTATTTTTGTTAACGTGTCCTGGTGTCCTGTAGAAAAGCGAGATAACTTCGAGATAATTTCGAGAATTTTTTTTTTTTTTTTTTTTTTTTTTTTTTTTGTTGCGAGGTGATACCGCTGTAGAAGTATTAGCAATTAAGGTCCATCTTTGTTTGAAAGTGAATAAAACATGACATTTTGGGCAATGAATTCAGTGTGAAATATTTTGATTTATTGTGCGTCTATTTCAGGAATTTTAAAGGGTGGAGAGAGCAAATTGTTCCAAAGAGTACAGTGAAAACTTCCCGAGCACCGATTTTATCCTTTTTTATTTTCTTATTAGAGAACCCTCTGTAAACCAGATCCTTGGAATTATAAACACCAGACAGATCGTTGTATTTTGTTTCATTCAAAATCATCAAATATTCGGTATATTTATTTAAAATAGAAATTCCCCTATGATTTTGCTCTCACACAAATGTAATTTTGTCGGTTATTGATAGGCTAAGGCTTTGAGCCAATAGAAAAGATAACAAATGAAAAATATGTCATGAAAGCAATAATAATTAAAAAATTATGTTTATTCATATAGGAAATAAATGTTGACCAGAGTTATCTCTCTTTTCAAGAAAATTCCAATAATGAAAATGGGTATTGTTGGTAATATTTTAACAACAGGTAATTGAAACACGACATTTAATACAACACGACATTTAATACTGTATTAAATGTCGCTGATTGAAATACCAAGGGGTATATTTGTCGAAAAAATTATACTGTCGCTATTTATTGAAAATAAAACATTATTCCGGCTAGAGGTCGGATCTGACCCAAGACGTGGAAGTGGGTATTGAGTGTTCTTTTGCCAAGCACTCAGCATTACGAAATGAAAGTCGCGGTCCTTCTGGATGGGAACTTAAACGAGATACCGTGTCACAGAAAGCATGGCAAGATAAAGAACAATGCTGTTAAATGCCATCAGCGCAACGCACATGCACAATTTCTACACCTTGGTCTATAGCTGGCGACGTCTGGATATAAGTGAAATATTCTTGACTCATACGTTAAACACCATTTCTGAACTCAACTCATTTCGTATAGACTAATAACGGACTCAATAAACCGTATTCTTGCCCTAACTCATACCCAATATTGCAAATATGCCTATATTAACAAAAAGACACACAAAGCTGCGCCTCATTTCTAGCGAGAATCTTTACGAAAACTAAACATTAAGTAATTTAACTTTATATACATACATTTCCTGGATCCATACTAACAGGTGATCTAGAAGTATAAAATAATTTTATAACTAATTCAGCAAAATGTATAACTAGAGCGAAACATATTTTGAAACCTCAATAATTATATAAGAATTATTAGGTCATGTAATGAGAATGCCCAATGAGGATTACCAAAAACATGATTGCATTGGACACCACCTGGAAAAATTAATTCTGATAGACCTCGTACCACCTGGAGGGGAACCATTCAAGTAAACTACGCAACTGGAATACATATGGGTGCGCGCTCAACACATTGCAGGGGACAGAGACAAATAGATGACGCTTGTTGGTGCCTTATGTCCCAGCGGGGATAAGAGGATAAGTAAGTAAGTAATTGCTGAGAATTTGATACCTAGTGGTATCGTTTCGGAATGTATCAATCTTACACACTCCTTGGTCTTTTTAAACCGTAAGTTAAACTGAAAAATATAAATTTTCTACTTTGAGGGCTGTAAAAGTATTTCAATACTGTAACGACAACTATCAGATATATGACTAAATAGTGTACTTATTTGCGGATTTTTTTTTAATTTAAACATCATTATCATTTAACTGAAACAGACACTCGTAAAAGCAAGTCGTTTCAATCGAATATCAATGTAGATATAAACTTACCCCTGACTTTGAAAATTCTCTGAAAAGACGAAAATAAATCGTAATCTTTAATCAAATATAATTTGTATAGGTAAGTTATATTATAAAAGTAGCATTTGTGTAATCTTAAGTTATTAAATAACATTTCTAACTATAATATATACCAGTCTTGTTATAAATTGAAATATTTTAAAAGTAACATTCTTATGAATCTTAAGTTATTCAAAAAGCCCATTTCTAACTATAATATATACCAGTCTTGTTATAAATTAGAATATTTCAAAACTAATAATAACTAGCACATGATCACAGTGTTTGATAAATGGGACATATCAGAGTACATGGAAATCACAACTACAGAATTTTATATCCAATACCCATACAATGGCGGGAGCAATGTCATAAGTTCTCTAAATACAAATTTGTCCTGTTTTCTATTTGTCGTTGTGTATTTTTTCAAAGAGTGCGCACATTTCTCTGAGAAAAATTGCAATGTATAGAATATTGTCTAAAAGAATTCCATAAAGTTTGATTGTATCCGTAAATGCGTCCGTATTGTTGCTCGAATTATGTCAAATTCAAACACAAACACGCCAGTTCATATACAAATAATTACAATCCAAAAAGCAAAGTAACAACATTTAAAACTGGCAAATTAAATCAAACACTTGAACTTCCACAAGGAAATCAAGTTGAGGACCGATAGCGGAAATAACAGTGATCTATTTAATACTGATGATACCTCTCCATGCTTGATGTAAATTTTGTCGCCTCCTTTGTTGTTCGATCAATCTGATTTCTATTGCATTCTGGGCCTTTGCCCGATTACGAGGTTTGCGATTTTCACGTTCTATCCAGCTTCTGGGTACCTTGACCTTCCCATGTGAAGTTAAATATTCATATGCAGCATCTTTCCTACAATACATAACAAAAGGTATCAAATGAGAAGAAAACGAAACGTTCTTAAACTCACCAACCCTGAAAATGACAAAAAAGCTAAGCTATATATACTTAACAGTTTAAATCATTGTCTTGGGTGAATTTGGTAAAATACATTTATGTCCATCTGTTTTTCTTATTTCAACATCTTAAGAATATTTGGATTTCTAATACTTTAGTTCGAGCACTATTGATGAGGTATTTTATTCCGAAACGACTGTTTAGTGCTGCAAAATTAACACAGGTTTATTAGTAATATCAACGACTTGAAATGCACATGTTCACCTTCACTTTTTCGGGAACAAGTCCGCATGGTTTGATGTCAATCTGTTAAATTGACAATTTAACAATTAAAGGGAAATAACTACAAGAAACTGCAACATGCAGCACTGAAAATCGTATCTAAATACATTTATAATTAGCAGTGCGTTACAATTTTGTAACTAGGGTTCCTAATTATACCTGGTCAATCTGACCACAAGAATCATTGAAGAAATATAAGCAATTCGCTTGAAAATATATTTTTATATGTCATACAAAAGTTTCTAAAATCCTAAATATCAAGAAGTGTCATACTGTCGGAATCTACTAGTCCAAATTAGTAAATCATTACATGTTTTCTATTTAATTTTTAATTGCTAGTATAATTTACCTTTTTATTTTATCTGATAAGAATTATTTTTGTTTTGTTTTAAAAAAATATATTTGTCTATTGATCGAAACTTTTGACCCAATAAACCAATGCAAGACAATGATCAACATAAAATATAGTACAGCATTTCCCTGTCGATTATGATGCAATATGTTTTTCAAAGTCAAAAATTTTAAAAAAATATATGATATCCAATTCGCCTGCAATGCATGAAACGGTACACCGAAACATTCCGGTCAAAGGTCATTTGGGATGATTCGTTTTATATCATCTCTAGATCTATCGGACACCACCTTGAGACCTCATCGCCGGTGTCTATAAAATATCTATTTTCCTAGTTATAAATACCTTATGTGTTTGACACATGTCAAAGCATAGACGAATATTGATCATAGTTGTAACCGAACAATTCCACAGACAAGATACGAAAACACCCTTGCACTATACATAACCTTTTGAATCGTATGTCCTTATACTATATATTTAGTAACAAGATCGATATCATGACAATCAAAAACAAACATACATGTACCAATCCATTTCCACACCACAATTCCAAAACACAGTAAAAACTTTTAATACTTGCAAATTACATTAAACAGTGAAATTGTACTCTTTACATGTAAGTGAGGCTGGCATGATGCTCCGGGACAGTAAGCACCTCTCTTGGTATACTCGAAATTGAGAATGAAAGGAATATTAAACTATATCCAAGATCATTTTGAATACTAGGATATCATACTGATCATTTATAATGTTATGATGATCATAAACCTCATTACGGACCTTGGTAATCTTTTGAATCATATGCCCTTATATACATGTGGAGCACCCCATTTACTGAGTAAATAATAATGCTGTCATGGCAAAATTAACAATATCCCAACACATAATAAGGATGCTACATACCAAGCAAATATCAATGTTGTCACTGTCAGAACACCAACCAAACTGTCCCAACAGTTGTTGATCATGATATGTACAATGTAAACAATAATGTTGTTATTGCCAGCAGATTTAGAGGATGTCGCTTATTTTGCAAATATCGTCGTGCTGCCAGACAGAACAATGGCATACAATATGCCACCATATATTGAGATGATGTCATTAATCAAGTCAATATCAAAGCTGTCTCAATCACAACTAAATTAAATAATATTCAAGCACAAAATGAGAATGCTACTTACCAAGCAAATATTAATTCCGCCAAAGAGAGAGAGCCAATACAAGCAATATCTTATCACGTTCTATCACACAAAATCCTATTACATGATGAGAGTGCCACTTCCCAAGCAAATATCAATGCTGACATAGTCAAAACCACAACAAATAATATCACAGCAATGTTTCAGTTTGCCACTTTCTTAGCCAATGTCTATGGTGGCAGACAAACATTAACCTACCACACGTTGGGGGTACCACTTACCAAGCAAATGTTAATGCTGCCACAGCCAGAACCACAACAAATAATATCCCAGCACATGTTGAGGATGCCACTAAACCGGCTATACTATATGTATCACAGCTAACAACTAAAATAAATACAGAAAATGTCACATTAATATAAAAAGGATTGATATGGTAATGCCGACGTACATCACTTGAAAAACGAATAGATTAAATTCTAATTCCTAGAAAAAGTTCTTTTCTCGACAAAATCTAGAAAAGAAAGAGCAACATAATGTTGTTTGAAAGCAGTCTACCGTGCAAAAGGGAGTTTCGAAAACATTACGTACTAACATTTTCTGTAACCTGTATTTTGCTATTTAATATCATTTCCTGTCAACACTGAACAATTTGACAGTTCCAAACCTACTACTTTTTGAGTGCCACTGACTTTTATGTTAAAAAACAGAAAACTTTAATTGTTTATGTTGTTTGGTAGGACATTGATCAAAATATACATTAATCATATGTTTATTAAAAAACTAACAATACATAGATAAATGTTTAAATTGTATATGACCTAATTATTTATATATTTAGTGCACAATGTGCTAAAAATTGCAATTGAAAAATCCCTGACATTGGACGTGCTCTAGTTTTAGAGTTGATGACAAAACAATATCTAATTGTGTGATTTTAAACGTTTTGAAACCTATATTTACATGTAATTCATATGTACATGTAGAGTTGTCATGTTTGGGGACACTAGTCTAATTCGTACTTTTGTAAAATAAATAACAAAATGTGTTTCTTACCTTTAACGAAGTCCAAGAAAATAAATAAGCAAAAATTGCGTCCACAGTTTAATCCGCCCATGTTTAATTTGGTGTGTAAAGATTATTGATGATACTATAACATCCTGCACCAGGTGTGTGAGTGTAGTAAATTAACTCAATAATTACTGAATATCATATTGATTATTTTCTGATCTGTTCATAACAAGATACTGACAAAAACACAAAATACTGGACGATTGTCTATAAAACCATGAGGCACAAGGGAGGGACTCTAGTGTTAACATTGATGGTTATTTTGATGGACATGGTGTGGACGTTGACTGAAGATACGTTGAACTTTGCAAGGTGTGTTTTGTAAATAATGTTTCAAGTGGTTTGATGAGCATTTACCGGTGAAAAAATTAATTTGTCATAATGAAACGTCAGTAAATTTTGTCAATTTTGACATATAATATGAATAAGATATTATTAGATTGCCCATTTATGTTTCTAGCTGTGGCATATCGCTTTATACTTACTTACTTACTTACTTACTTACTTACTTACTTACTTACTTACTTACTTTAAACATTTTTTTATTTTTAAAATTTCATTATTATTTAAATTCAAGAAAGATAACTCTTGTTTAACAAAGAATTTTTTTAATCTGAAATAGAGTTTCAAGTCAAGAACGGTAGTTGATTGAACTTTCAAAGACCTTGGAATTATTTGTTGATGTATCAAACAAGTGCGGCATGGTTTACAAATAAATAAAGAATTAATAAAACCATTCCTTTGTTATTGTTACAAAGTTCTTTCAACATGTGATATACTAGGCTTAGTTCTTTCTATAGCTACGGACACAGAAATGGCTGTTTTGATGCGAACTGATGATTAAATATATAAATTTTTCAGTGTTGAAAATAAAATAAAAAAAACCCATAAAATCAAAGTCACTCACAATACCTAAATTCACATGCAATATCTAATCGGAAAGACTTCAATTGTACCCTCCACTGAAATTTCAATTTCGAATTACGGAACCAAATCAATATATTTTATATTCATTTATTTCCTAAAAATACATAGAATTAAATTGTAGGGGTTAGAATCCCATATAGTTCATGAACGTTTGGGGTGGTTACAAAAGGATGTCTTATTATCAGATTGTGTTGATCAAAAGTTTATCATTTCTGGATCAAAATGAGACACTACTTTAGCAGGCGATACAAAAGACAAATTTAGTAAAGCTATTTTCCTGTCATGGACCTTTTGATATTTACGGTTCAATGATTGCACTTATGGTGTTGCGATTTCTTCCACTTTATACATGATGAGTGTCCACCTGAAGACTATTACAAAACACATATTAAGTTGACAGGTCGTACCAGTTTGATGTGTCTTAATGACTAACATAATGACGGATAAATACACCTATATATATTGCTTAATAACATGCTATTATAATAATTATAACGTCCATCTTAACAGCATATCACCTGCATTATTACATATTGTACTGGGCCGAATTTTCTGCCTTAACGATGTTATGTTATTCTTGTTATATTCATATTCAATTGTTTAAAATTAATCATAAAATACATTTAAAAAATAGTAGCACACACAATATACCAATTTTTAATGTATTATTTGATTATATAAATAATGATATATAACACTACCATCGTAAATAACATACCATCATTAAGGCAGGTAATTCGGCTTAATATTGTACTGACCTGGTCATGAGAGAAACATATCTTTATTTCACACATAAAATTAAATTAGGGACATATGTGTCCTAGTGCTCTCATGAAAGCGCGCTTACGGATCACAGTGCCTCTCAATGCGCATATATAGGTTCGAACCCCACTTGGGACAGATTCCAGTGTGGAAAAATTTGTCAGATGGCGTGTGTCATGGGTTAGGATGATATTTTTGATGGTTTTCGTCGGGCACTCCGGTTTGCTCCAACATCCCTAAATTCACTACCTCCATTTCTATACGTGAAAGAATCTTTACTGGTGTGTAAAATTCCATTATTCAACTCTTCACATAAAAGTTGTGTAAGCAATAATTATTCAAGTAATTCACAATACACAATAGCATGCGTGTTAATAAAGGTAGAGATGGTTTCGAATAATGGATGATATGATGACCCACATTTAAAAGAACAATAAAACTACATATAGTACTTAATCAATTATTAATTTAAATGTACGCGAATTAAGGCAATTAAATTGTCCGTCTTCTCTTTGAAATTAAGTACGATCTCCAATAAAACCGGACGGAGATGACAAACTTCTTTACTCGCATTATTTCATCAATCGAACCGATTGTTCTGGTATACTGAACATATATTTATCCTGTTTTGTAATATATGTAGATTTTTAATATTTCAGACTTTTTTCAGCGTTTAAAATGGCATTCCTTATTCTGATTATCTATGTTGTAATATATAACAGATTACTTTTGGCGGTATGATGAAATGTTTGGCAAATGAATTGTAAATTAGCGCAAATGAAGACCCCCAAATTCTTTACCATATAATCCGACAATAGTTTTTGCCCTACTGTTTTATTGTCTTATCACTTGTTTTGTCATGTTTAGTAATGTGTATTAAAATCTGTTTAAAGTGCTCTAATAATTTTATGTAGAACATGTTCTTACCATACGAATATGTAAACATACACTCGAAAGTACGAATTAGTGCCGAGCCCTCAGCTCATCTCTCTGCAAATATTATCTTTCTCTCAGCAACTAATCTTCTAAATTTAGCAGCTTTTTCACAGCTGCTATCTACATTGTATCTCTCGACAGCTTTTCTATGTTGCGGACACTGAAACCGAGCCGAACTTTTTTGTTGGCTCTGTGTTAAATTTCTAACACTGATGAAAATTGAACAGTAGGTATTTGATTCCTGGTTAAAACAATATACATTGGACATGTATGTGTATGATTTACTTTCTAACATGTGTATCGTTGAATATTTATGAATCAATTACATTGTATATGTCGTTATTTACTTATCTTAAATACACACCTTTAATATTAACTAAAATAATCATGTTTGTCAATTTCAGCTCGACGTTTAATAATAATAATAATAATATTATTATTATTATTATTATAGCCTGACGTTTAAACGATCGTATTGCTTTGGTTTATCTCGCTCTATTACCTATTGCATGTATACTTACATTACAATATTCGTATAAAGTCCCCCAAAACCGTAGATGACATTTCAGTGACATTTGGACTATTTCACCAGTGTATAATTTATTAGCCATTTATATGTGTGTAATTTCAGATTTTAGACATTTATTTAATTTTTGAAATGTATAAGAGTCGCCTACATGTTCTTATTTGTCTTAAATGTTAAAAGTAACAACGTTATCTGTACTATTTTCAATACATGAGCAGAAATTAAAACACCTGCGAAATCTCATACATGTCTTCTTGCAAACAGAAAGTTCGGTATATACATTACAAAATGTGAGTTATTTTCAAGTTAATGAAAGAAAATAATATTGCAAGAAATTTAATGAACAATCACACACACACACACACACACACACACACACACACACACATGATATGTAGATATCATAAGCTTATAATGAATGATATATGTCATAATGATTAATAAAATATGAAGCATTGCGCATGACACAATTACATTGTAACCATGTTATTAGAAAATGCGACGGAATCTAACCACATGCGGTATTTATATATTTTAAGCACCTTCAATAAAAACTTTGGTATTTTGTCCATCCAATACACACGATACAAAATCAAGTTTGTAAATTTAAGTCTGACGTTTTTGAGCCATTGTTTGACTTTATCGCGCTCTATTACCTATTGCATGTATACTTGCGATAAATTTCGATAAGTGGAAATCAAGTTAAGCTCACAATTGCGAGTGGGTTCTCTGAGAGAGCAAGCTCCTTTTACGGTGAAGCTATCTACACCCGCCCAGTCATTATACACCTTTTTAACAAATAAAATAACAAGAAACGTAAAGCAATTTGTTTTAATGCGTAAACATAGAAGTTTTATATAAAAATTAAAAATCTATATTCCGTAGGAGACGTCAACAAATTTAAAATATATACATATGACAATTTTCTAAATTCTCGACAAAACATCTTGTAAATAACCGGTAAACAAATAGCAAAGAAGTATGGAACAAATAAAAGAAACCGTAAACAGTTTACAAAAATATATATTTAAAACATGTGATGTCATGTTATTAAAACTTAATGTAACATAAAAGCGAACTTTAAAATTGAAAGGGGGATAACCTAAACCCGAGTTATGTCTGGTCCACTAAATATTATATATATTACATTTTCTTATATACCCTTTATATACAGTACAGACCTGTCGAAAATTTAACCCTGAGCTAGTAGCTTGGCTGCAAAGATTTGGATTTGAAGCCAGTGACCGAAAAACTGCCGAGAAACAGATAGATGCCAAAATAATGTCGATATATAGCTCACACAGAACTGAGTTGTAAATTGAGCCACCGATACGGCAAATAATTCGTTAGATTACTGTTAAACTGCTGACAGGTCTGTACTCTTACTTAGCCAAGTACAAAATGTATTTGAATAATTTGAAAATCTACCTCTGTCAACACACAAAAAGTTTATTCAAATCAGCTCAAGAACTAATGATATTCGTGAACTTTGAGCATACAAATGGCAGTGATAATATCAGTATCTTTCAAGTCACACTGAGCTTTCGTTTTAAAATTCAAACTAACATATTTTAAACGCCCACACACACAAAGAATACCAATAAAATAAATACAAGTAAACAAAATATTTAAGGTGGGAAATCGTGGTTCATATCATATTTTTGTCCGTAGCATTTTGTGTGCGTGCAATACTAATTTTTGCACAAAAAAGCATTGCGACAAAAGTGTTTATATATTATCAAAGGACAAACAATATTGACATATTGTACAATTTGCTAAGTTTCTACATTGCTACAGTTATCAGTAACCAAATTGCTTTTGTAAAATAAGGTCCATTTCAGGTACTTTGTCAATTAATGGATTGCTTTTTGAAAGAATTTCTCAGACATTTGTAGCCAATTAATAGCGATTTTGGCTACTAGAAATGGAAACATAGATTTGTAACTGAAGCAATGTCATATTGTTGACATGTGTTAATGTTTGAATATTTTATTTCACAAAGATAAAAAAATAGTACGTGTAACGTAGCAATAGCTAAAATATCTAATAATATTGAACACGCGACTACAAATTAACGGAAACTGACACTAGAAAAAGGATATACATATTGAGACCAGTCATTGTAAAACTGTCCAATGTCCATTGTAGGGGCTCTAGTTATAATGACACAAGCAACCAGTGTTGTGACTTCAAAACTGTTGCAGGACCCTAACCATTCATACAGCCAGAGATATTTGGAATAACAAAATAAACCTTATTCTACAATACAGTGAACTATATTCGATTGTATAATGAGACATAATTGCACTAAAACAGTAGAATAATCGAGACATTTGTAATCCCAGCATAACTCAATTCAGCTTAAATTTAAAACTGGGGTCAATTGTTCGAAGCCTGATTAGTTTAATAAATTGATTAGTCAAAATTTGAATTTTGCATAATTTCAGGTATATTGTGAACTTAATATTAAAATGTCGAAAATAAATACAAATATCATCATTGAACTAAAGCACATTGTAATAAGAATATCGATTCGATAATGATATTTCGATTTTTATCGATGTTTTAATTTTTCTGCTCATCACTAATTAAGCTAATCCAGCTTCGAGTAATTATCTCCTGATTGTATAACATCATTGAGACAACATGCATTTAAGTGGTACGTGTTTTCTTTACATCGATACAAGATTTAATCAATGTTACATTAAGCAATACATATGTTGTTTTATAAAACTCCGATGAAATGCACTAATAAAAAGAAAAATAATGACTTATATTTTTACTAAAATGTGTTGACAAAAGATGGTTTATTGCTTTTCCTTTTCCAAAGCTAAATGTCGCTAGCTGCGTCATCCGTCTGTACATTGGCCTACATGCTTCATGTTGAATTCAATGCGCTAGCTGCGTCTTAATAGACACTTTCTTCTTTTTCTATTTCGAGTTACAATGGAACCTCTTGTAACAAACAAGAAGTGTGTGGCTAATAATATGTTAACAATTATATAAAACGAACACAGTAAAATATTTGAGAAATTATATGCAGCACATGTACATGCCATTGCTAGAAAGCATCGTACAATCCAACCTGCCTTAAAAGCAATAAATATAATGGCCACCTGCTTATAAAGGCAGTAGAAGTGTACCCCAATTATTATTTATTCATTTAATTTGAGCCTGTATACAAATGCCACCTGCCCATAAAGGTCACTTTTACTGGCTCCCTTTGGTGGCCTTTTAAGACTGGTTTGACTGTACTTAAAAGTGTCATATGTCATTTATGACTGCTTTCTCTGATTAACAAGCAATATAAAAATATATTATCAATTAATTAATCTAATTAGCAATATGTTATTTAACAATATGTTTAGTATAATACCATGTTGGCATCTGCATACCCATACCCTGTAACACTCCTTTTAAATACGGCTGAATCATGCCTCATTGTATGTCCAGCTGCGTCGTCGTCCTCGTCAGACAGATCCATGACGGCTTCTGTACTGTTCGGTAATGTCGATAGCCGTTGTAAAGGTTGTTTCTCGAAGCTTGTTGTAACAATTTGTTCTGTAGTCTGAATTTGTAACGGTTGTTTCTCAATGGTTGTAACAATGCCTCCCGACGACTGAACTTGTAATGGCTGTCGTTCCATGCTTGTTATAATTCCTCCAGAATTTTGAACATGCACCGTCTTTCTCTCAATGCTTGTTGTAACCCCTCCCGAATTGCGAATCTCTATAGGTTGCTTCTCAATGGTTGTGACGATTCCACCAGAGGATTGCACCTGTAAGGGTTGTTTCTCGACCGTGGTCACAACTCCTCCAGAATTCTGAACCGTTAAGTGTTGCTTTTCCAGACCCGTCACGATTTGTTCTGAACTATGAACCGTTTCCACTTTTGTATCCGAATGCTGTGACACAATAGTTGGAAGTGCTCCATTAGCTGTTTGAAAAGAAAAAGGCTCCGTTTCTGGGAGCAGTTCTGTAACAAGTATAAAAGGCTCTTCGTCTTCGAAATACATTTCCTTTGTCTGCAATACAAGACGTAATGTTTTGTTTACGTATGGGTTTTCAATGGTTAAGATGGTCAAGTAGTCAACAAATCCTTTATATTACATTATATGTTTATCAAATTCTCAATAAACTACTAAAGTTTTAAAAAAATAAATAGCTATGACGAATCAACCACTTGGAACAATAACAATTAGGTTTCCACCAAGAAAACCGTTTTGAGACTCATGGTATGCATGCAAAATACAATACGACGGGACCAAGATAGTTACAAGCATTCAAGAAACAACACACATGCAAGATCACAATAAAGTCGGTGTATAGCATTTCCACTTATATGAAATAGTTACATAAACTCTCTCTCTCTCTCTCTCTCTCTCTCTCTCTCTCTCTCTCTCTCTCATTTTTAGAAGATAAAGTTCAATACCCCATCAAGTAATCACGTTAATATTTAAGAAATACTTACTTTTTCCTCAAAAGAACTTGGTTGCCTGTAATGTTAAAATAGATTTCATTTAGCACATACGCACAGAAATTTCTATTTTATTACACAATAATCCATGTCAGTCTTACACAATTTAGCAGTTCAGAAAATAATACTAATAACACTTATATACGTATTATAGAGTTAGTTGAGTAATGGTGTTTAACGTCCTAGTCAAGAATATTTCATTTATATCTAACATTAGACTAGTTTTTCTGTCTGTATTTAATGAAATACAAGTTTTATCGAACACGCGTGATACTATTAGTTACACAGTCTGTTGGTGACCTAATATGGTTTATACAGGGTCAGTAAATTCCATATCGGGCGAGGGCGAAGCCCGAGCCCAGATATGGAATTTACTGACCCTGTATAAACCATATTAGGTCACCAACAGACTGTGTAACGATTATATCCTACCGATCACCCTGAAGACCCACGGTGGATACCTTTAAACAAACATACAGTACACGGATACGGAGACCGGAGACCGGATAGAAGTCCAGGATGAGACACTGCTGTATGTTTTAGTAACCTATAGCTCCAAACAAACTTTTTATATATCATATTATGTCACTAAAACATTGTGTAACTTTTATATCATACCGATCATATCAATAAATCATTTACAAAGCCAATTTGAATGTATCCACACAGCGACATGTGAATGGTGACTGAGTTAGAAATACTGTCGTTTGGCATTCTGTCTGACAAAATATTGAAAATAATAATGAATTTGACTTACTAGCAGCTTTCGTCAAAGAAATCAATAGCACTTTTATCCTTGGATATCAAATATTTTGTTTCAATATCACAACACCTTTACTAGTGTCTGTATTTGCCGTAAATACTTGTGATAAATATGACGTGTTTACTACGAGGCGGGCGCCATTGACGTTGGTCAGGGGAAATAACTCTCATACTGACTGGATATGAACAGACCTGACCCGATATGGATTATATTAGGTCACCACGTGACCAGCATCGTCGAATGAAATTCACAGAAACTAATGAGAGGTAGGATATTATTAGTTACACAGTCTGTTGGTGACCTAATATAGTTTATACAGGGTCAGTAAATTCACTGACCCTGTATAAACCATATTAGGTCACTAACAGACTGTGTAACGATTATATCCTACCGATCACCCTGAAGACCCACGGTGGATACCTTTAAACAAACATACAGTACACGGATACGGAGACCGGAGACTGGAGAGAAGTTCGATATCAGAATGAGACACTGCTGTATGTTTTAGTAACCTATAGCTCCAAACAAACCCTTTATATATCATATTATGTCACTAAAACACTGTGTAACTATGATATCATACCGATCATATCAATAAATTATTTACAAAACCAATTTGAATGTATCCACACAGCGACATGTGAATGGTGACTGAGTTAGAAATACCATCGTTTGACATTCTGTCTGACAAAATATTGAAAATAATAATGAATTTGACTTACTAGCAGCTTCCGTCAAAGAAATCAATTGCACTGTTATCCTTGGACATCAAATATTTTGTTTCAATATCACAACACCTTTACTAGTGTCTGTATTTGCCGTAAATACTTGTGATAAATATGACGTGTTTACTACGAGGCGGGCGCCATTGACGTTGGTCAGGGGAAATAACTCTCATACTGACATGATATGAACAGACCTGACCCGATATGGATTATATTAGGTCACCACGTGACCAGCATCGTCGAATGAAATTCACAGAAACTAGTGAGAGGTAGGATATAGAATCTTGTGTGGTGATACAACATTGACGGTAAAGTACACGTGCACTTCTCATTGTGACGTCATTGTAGAATCTCCGATTTGTCAAATGTAAACAATGACGTCATTACTACAAAACATGTCATAACATAGTTCAGTGGTTTTCTGTGATAAAATGTATTTTTTTCACATAAAGTATTGGGTTTTTATTATTTTAATTATCTAATAATAAATGTTAGATAAAAATAGTATATACACAGTGTGTATGTACAACCCTTGGTATCAGGTCGAGTCCTTTTTTCGTAGCTGTATCACTACGAAAAAAGGACTCGACCTGATACTAAGGGTTGTACATACACACTGTGTATATAATATGTATATATCGAGAAGTTGCCAACTATAGGCGAAGATGCAGAAATTTTGCCTGTGCGTTGTGCTGATGGCATTATATAGCAGGGTTCTGTATAGTGCCACGCCTACTTTGACACGTGACATCGTTAATTTTAAGTTCTCATCCGAAAGAATCGTGACTATTATTTCGTAATGGCGAGGGCTTGGCGAAAGAACAGTCACTACCCGCTTTCAAGTCTTGGGTCAAACCCAGTCGGGGATTAAACCCATGACCTCCCACATACGGAACGAGCACTCTACCAACGGAGCTACCGCAGTGATCTTATTATAGGAAACAAACCTGAATTAAATTGTTTACCGCAATACGTTTGACATAAACTTTATAATGTGGAATAACCTCCTCTTGCTAGATAAACGAAATGTTATAAGAGTTCTAAAACCAGATGCATGCCAGTGTGTGTGTGTGTGTGTGTGGTGTGTGGTGTGTGTGTTATTGACTTGTGCATTCGAAAATTTTATGTTCCCTTTATTTCTGTTTATGACATTGTCTTAATACTAAATATAAACTTACACTTCTTGTATCCACGTATCTACAAATAAGATAAATTGACGAGTTAAATATTTATTGCCAACAAGGCTTAAACTGCATATTTAAATAGCAAGTCAAAACTAAACTCCTAGCATTGTAAACCAAATTGCTTACCGTCTTGGTTATCTAGTTGGCCACTTTTAAGTCTTCAATATACATAAGTGCATTTAATAATATTCGTGACTAGACTTGGAGTTATGCATAATTTTAAGTGAAAATTTAAAAAAAGTGTACATGTGATTTCACGAAAACTTCAGTATAATAAATTGTATAGGGAAACGTCAAAAACACTTCTAAAAGAAACAGTATACAATTGTACTAATAATCGTTGAAAGTGAAATATGTATGTATTTAATATAAATTGATTTAAAATTGAACCACAAAAACAGATCTAGAACTCTATTTTTCACATTGCAATCTGATGAAAAATACAAAAAAGAGGAAAAACAGTTCTGAATATGAGTTTAACCTAATGTGCTACAGAAAATACCTACCAAATTTTGAAAACCATTGCCATGCCCGTTTTAATCATTATTGGAGATATTCAACTTATATACATGTACATATAACCAATCATGATGTAATGTTTTACTGTCGAACAACATTTGGGATTTATATAAAGGGATTTTAAAGTAAGCAATAAAGTCAGGATCTGGTAACTCGGAGCTATCGTTAAGTAGCAGTAACCTTTAAGAAAGCGTCAAGTTACAATGCTCAGAGCTCTATTTTACATACATGTATCACAATTTGGTAATAAATACAAAGAGCGATACGCATTGTTGTGAGTTGAGTTGGATAATGGTGTTAAACATCCCGGTCAAGAGTATTTCACTTATATCGAGACGTCGAAAACAATAGACGAAGGTGTCTTGTGTTGCGCTGATGGCATTATACAGCTGGATTCTTTATCGTGCCATGCTTGCCGTGACATGAGACCGTGTTTTTCTTTAATTTTCATCCGACAGAACTGTGACTTTCATTTCATAATGCCTAGTGCTTGACAGTCGCGTTTTTGGGTCAGATCCGGTCGAGGTTCGAACCCACGACCTTTCACTTACGGAGCAAACACTCTACCAACTGAGCTACCACAGTGGTTGATAAGCATTGTTTCGAGTTGATGCATATTTGACTTTTTTTTATTTCACTTACCTGCTTTTTCTGATGGTTGCATGGAAGTGTTCACGAATTTAGTTTTTGTTAACTCACTTCTTCGCCCCTCGGTATTTTGTCTTGATGGGGGGAGTGAAACCCCATGGGATGGGCTGTAATGCTTCAGGTCGGATCCAATGATTGATTCCTGGCTCTCATGTTTCTTATGTTTCTTTTTAATAATTCTTTCTACCTTTATTTTACCCAGTTTATGTTGAAATCTTGGAAACCAATCATTCCTAAATTAAAACAAGTATATTGAAATAAAGTAAAATGACTACGCTCAGTTTAAATGTTTTTGTGTTCATATATTTGTAGAAACCGCTTAAAATCCCCACGTTTACGCATTATCATACAATGATAGCATGGTGATGAGGTCGATGTGTCGATGTGTTTTATCGACTGAAGAGAATCAATATCGACCGATGACGTATAAAATACATGTACATGTAATTATATTTCTAAAATAACTATATAAAGCTTGATAAAGCTAACTTGTCAGTTTCAAAGTTTTTACTTTGCCTTTGGAATTTGATTTGGATATGGATCAGTATGTTTGTTTTTTATATCTAACGAGAATTACTCATTAATAGGTTCGCCGCTGTACTATGTGATACCCCCCCCCCCCCCCAGATGTTTAAAAAGGAAGAATTATTTCCATTGGATAAGGAATTCTATAAGTTCACACTGTCCTGTAAAACGACGTTATTCCATGTCCTGTAATACGACGTTATTCCTTGTCCTGTAAAACGACGTTATTCCAAGAATTTGTCAACAGAAGGTGCTTACCCTTCCGGAGCACCCGGCCTCACTTCCCTTGTGGAAGTTCACGTGTCTAACCTAACTTGTCAGTTCCAAATTTTTTACTCTGCTTCTGGATTGTGATTCGGACATCGATTAGCATGTTTGTTTTTAATTAAAACCAGTTAAAGTGGCCGTCGTGGGCAGGTGACCTTTATATACAGATTCAAATAATATGAATAATATGAAAGAACAATTAGGATACAATTCTACGGGCCTTTATAAGCAGGTTGCTGTTATATAGAGGTGGCATTTAAGGCAGGTTGGACTGTAATAATAATACTGTCCTGAAAACGAATATATACATACCATATAGCACCAAATACTATCATCACAAGTATCAGAACAAACAAGAAGCCACTAACGAGGGATGAGGCTACAAGTCCTAGATATGAATAGTTGTCACATAAAACACCTGAAAGGATAATAAGATACATGTATTAGTCAAGTGAAAAACAAAACATACGTTTAAGATGAAAGTGAAAAAACAACATATAGTACTAGATGGCAAGAAGCCACTAGCGAGGGATGAAGCATCAGACCCTAAATATATATAGTTGTGACATAGAACGCCTGAAAGGTAAAAACATGGATTAGTAAAGTGAAATAAATACTTGGAAGTAAAATCATGAAATGAAAAAAAAAACATAAGTACAAAAACAAAATTAAGTAAATTGTGAAATAAGCCACCAGATAAATACAGAATGGAGCGGAATGGAGTGTCACGCCCCAGTCAAGATTTTTTTCTTTATATGGAGGCGGTCAGTTCTGGGACAATGGAGTAAAACGAAGTGCCTATATATGAACCAAGTCATAAGAGATCATCTGGTCATTATATCCAATACAAGTCCGAAGTCAAGAGCTTTATGATTAATCAACCTATATGGACACCCCTTGTGTTGCGTTTGCTATGGCGTGTTCGTAATTGATTTTGTCATAGTCGCTACCAGAATATTTTAAACACCAACAAATTATTTATATTTCAAATCGACAAGTTTGTGTAACCCAAGATTTTTAATTTTAAAAATAAACTGTGTCTTGCAGTGAGGTTAATCTGATATTTTTGTTCCTCTTCAGTTAATACAGTTTAACAAAAATTTAAAATTAAATTTTATCACCAGGTAAATCATTTAATATTGTTAATGTTCGCTGAACATTTACATAACACAAGGAAGTTGTGTAAAAACCAAATATTTTTTAACAATTGAAAATTGTATTATACAGCAAAAAACTGGACCGAAAGAAAACTTAATACATATTTAAAGACTCTTAAATTATTTTGAATGGAGCAATTGTATTTGACGCCCCAGTCAACAGTATTTCACATATGTCGAGACTGTTACTTCTGAGATGGTTTAGGAAACCGGATTAAGCGGAGAAAACTATTCAGCTTCAGCAAGCGAAATGCCTCTTTGAAACATTAATGCTTGGAAAGATTAAATATGCTATGTCACAAAGTATAAAAATATTACTTAGAAAGAAAGCTATGCTTGTTTTGGTTATTTTTTATATCGTCTCTATATACAAAATTACCCTGGATATATTTGACGTCCCGCGGTTCCGTGTTTATTTCATTCCCAATTTTAATTCCGCACGTAGCGGGTGTAGCTAGCTAAACAGAAAGTGATCACTATCCCAGAACACCAGACCTCACTTCCTTATTGGAACTTTAAATATTTAACTCAATTTGCAAGTTTCCGATGATTCAATTTGCTATTGGCATTCCGATTTGAACATGGCTCAGTATGTTTGTTTTTGTTTTTTATTTATATCACTGTAGCAAAAGAAAGTGAATTGAAGCTTAAACACAGACTTGGCTCTAATCAAGGCACACAATAAAGAAAGAAAAGGCAAGGTGACAAGAAGAGTCAGAGAACATATTGAGACCACCGATTGTAAAGCCTCAACTTTTGACGAGCATTTGTTTCAATGACAAAATAGTATACAATGAAGGAAGGTAAGTTAAAACTTTGACAGCAATAAGTAAAGCTGCGTTGGATTTGCAACAGACACTTCTTATCACCAAAGAATATGTGGGTCGTGTCGTTAAAATCTAAGTTAATTAACCAGCTGTATGGTGAGAACTTGACCCTAGTGTATATGTATTTGTTTTTAGTTTCTATTCAAGATTTAAATATATGTCAGTTAAAACACTAACTTATTTTTTACCAATAGAATTAATACTAGTATCAGAAAACAATCTTTTCATTTTATTATTCTGCAATAGAATATCATATTTTATGTTTTATTTCTGCATACCTGGCGTTTTAATAACCGTCTGTTAAAGCCAAGAAACGTCAAAAGTTGGATCGAGGGATGACCATGAACTGTAGACAATGTCAAATGTAAATACATAATATGATACCTATGTTCTTCTTCAGTTAACAACGTAAGAGCTAACTAACACTGAACAGGTAGATTTTCTAAATCCTCTAAATTACATGATCATAATTACATGGTTTAATATTTACATAACACTAGGAAGAAGATTAGAACAACAATGGCATATATTGTTTCACTCAAAAACTACCAGTCCATGCCTATATTCTCAGACACCTTTGAAGTGAAGGATGGACAAAGTGTACTAATATGTAGACAGTTTGTTTTAGCGTTTATGTTCTATCAATAAGGTGTCTGAAGCAAAAATATATTGTTTTCTAGCGTGCAACTTGAAAAACTTCATTTAGAGGACCCCTGAAGAAGAGTTGTAGAATGGTCAAAAGTACTAGTATTAAATGAAATAAACGATTTTGGTTTAATAATTTTGATCCAAGCACGACTGAAGAGGAATTGCATTCTGAAACGGCTGTATGGTGCTGTAAAATTAAAACTGGTATAATATGAAATGCAATTACATGTATTCTAAATAGATAGCCGTTTTCTCTAAACCATAAAAATGTTCATAATTAATTGACCAGAGTACAACAGAAAGCAAAGTAAAAACTGAAAAACTGGCAAAATAAGGTAAACTTGTGAACTCCCATCATAGAAGTGAGACCAGGTGCTCTGGAAGGTCTAGCTAGCTACATCCACCACGTGTAAAACAAGTAATAGATTAAAGCACGGGTATTCAAATACATTTAACTTGAAATAGAGGACTGTTTATTAAGAAATTGCAGCATTTGCTTCCCAGGGGTCTATCCTGAGAAGTAACTGGTATATGAATATTTTACAAAGTAACTACGTGTAATCTTGACATCCTTTTTTACATGAATGATTCAACTTGTTAAAACAGATTAGCGAGTTTTAAAATACTTAAATCTTTAAGTTCCTTATGAAGTTATGTCATGCATGTTATCATATAACCACAAGCTTTAATGATATGACAGTTTTTTATGTTTAGTCAAAGTTGAAAAACACATTTGTAAAGACATCTATACAGCACCCGCCCCGTCTAAATAACAAATAACATACCCGAGCTGCATAAGTGTAAGCAGAATAGATTAAACTTAAAATTGAGTGTCATTTCAAAAGGGTTCTCCAAACAAAATGGGTAAATCCATGTTTTCCCAACAACGATCAAAATACGGTTATCAAAGAGCAAGTCTACTCCACGTAAAACTTTTCATTAAGGTATGTTAAGAAGATATATTTGTATGGAGTGAAAACAGCATGTTCCCCCACCTTGTTTGGAGGTATATGCAATAATAGAGGCATCTATAATTTGAGCTTTACGTGTTTACTTTTCAGTTTTACAGTGAATAAATAAACAAACGAATAAATAAATAAATAATAAATAAATGTGCATTATCTTTGTAAGTTAAAACATCAACTATATAATCAGTCCCTTATCGCCCAATACACATCTTTTCCCAATATACAACAATATTTAACGTGTTTAATAAGCACCGATTCCATGGTATTGGTTTTGTGTATTGGTGAGACATTACTGATCGTGTTGTACCTATAAGTCTGATTTCACACCTGTTCTTACCTGTTAATAATCCCATACATATAAACATATACAGCGTGATTTTATACATGTTGATTTCTATATATTGTTCCAATCAATAAACAAAATTATAATCACTTTTCTTCCATACACGTCAGAAAAATTCGATCATATATTCATTGTAAAATCTCTTCCTTGTTAACTAGTGTGTCCAGCAAATACCCGGTATTTCACCTGACAAAATAAATCTATTTATGTAGGTATACACATCCCGGTGCAATTACAGTCTTTTCAAACCTTGTTCGTATTCATTAAATGTTTGAAGTACAAAAAACTTCAATGACTGGTATATAGTTTACATTGTAATCAACTTGAGGGGTTGTATCAAAATTTTAAAACGCACATTAAATTTATGACGTTTGTAATAATCTGTTTTTATCCGTCTTCGCCAGTCGCGGTGAAGGACCTTTTATCCGCGATGAAGTAAGAATATTGTATAAAGTATGCATACACTAACATAAAACAATAAACATATGCATAAACATAAAGAATCTGAATACAAAAATATATTTATACATAATTAATGATTTTATACTTCCTTCATTTTGATATTGGATATATTCATCAACTGTTTCTCTCAATTTTCTATCCCCGTTTCGCTTTTAATTTTTATTTAGAAAAATGCGTACTTTTTACAAGTTCATTGAAGGTTTCTGCTGAATGTTTTAGTATATGATATTTATCATCGAAATAAATTGCATCAATAGCTATTGATCTAGGAAATAGTTATATTTTTCAATAAATCAATTGCTTCGTATGGGTCTTTTCATTTTTGTTCTTGACGTCATGACAAGTTCAAAATTGGTGACGTCACAAAAGTACTAGGTGGCACAAGAACACTTTTGACCTGGTCTATTTTTACACGAACAAATTGAAATGCAGATTGTAAGCATTATAATTTTTAAGTGTCTCAAAATGAAATTATGAAATTCAATAAAATATGATAAGTCAGAATTGATAATATTAAACGTGGCGAGTGTAGCTAGCTAAACAGGAGGTGCTTAGCCTTCCGGAGCACCCGGCCTCACTTCCCTGGTGGAAGTTAACGTGTCTAATCTAACTGGTCAGTTCCAAAGTTTTTACTTTGCTTCTGGGTTGTGATTCGGACATGGATTCGTACTCGTATTTATGTTATCACAATGTGTTGTGCTCTTTTATTGAACTGACTGTATTTCCTAGTCAGTTCTTAGACTTATTTTCCAATTTTTCCCTTGTCTCAAGCAAGCAACACAAATACTGATGCCTTCGTGCTCCTTTTATTCTTAATATTGATATCACGCGCTGTAAGTGTGGCTAGCTAGACAGAAGTGCTTACTTTACCTGTTCCGCATTCGGTCTCACTTTCCTGTTAGAAGTTGGGATCTTTATCTAACTTATCAAGTTTCCAAAGTTGTTTACATTTTGGAATTGTAATTTGAACATGGGCCAGTTTTACATCATCATGGGTCAGTTCAATAAGCAACATGATGACTACAAGAAAGATAGCATGGTTATGATAACTGGTTTTCTTCTGTAATTTGAGATGTCATTTATAAGTTCACTTCTAGGTAAAAACATTTGACAAAATATTCAAAAGTAGTTCCAAAAAATTGTGAAATTTATGTCAAGGAAAATCTTAGCTAAGGAATTAATGTGAAACTAGAATGATATATTGGTGTAGTTAGCTAGACAGGGCGTGCTTTTCCTCCAAAACCGGTGCACACAAACTCACTTGTTGAAAAGACCACCAGTTTATCTTGATTTGCCAATTTTCAAAAGATTTACTTAGCTTTTTGGATTGTTATTTTTTGTGAATTGGAGATTATTTTTCACAGAAGTGTTACGAATTGTTTGATTCCGTCATGTTTTGGCTTTTCAGTCAAAAAAAAAATTATAATAGACGCTCTTTCAATTTTCTTTTAGTGAAAGTTACACATGACCATGGTCAACATGCAAAAAATCCTTCCTTATTAAATCAACCTAATCGGTTTTTGAAGTTACCCCTCGTTTACTTTTGCTTGAACTTTTATTCAATATTTGATGTATTTAATACCTCCACCTATCAACTGGTATACGGTTGTGTGGTTGTACATATTGCCGTCATTGTGTTCGAGATATACGACATATGAAGATGGACACGGTCCCTTGCTTATAACATTTACTTATTTAATATTCATTTTTACACTGTATGCATACGTAATGAAGTCTGCCTTATTAACAGACTTGAGAGTTCGTATTAATCATATCTGTACACGCAAGCCTTTTTATGTATAATACAGACGTGTCGATAAGATTAAGCCAACGGATCAATCCCGAATCGACAGCTTAACTCGACTACAATTCGTGAACTTTTCGGCAGTTGGTATCTATATATCATATAACGTCCGTTTTTTCGTCACTAGCTATCCATACCTCAGCCATACTCTAGCCGAGAATTGACTCTTTTCGCCAGCTCAGTGTTAAACTTTCGACAGGTCTGTGTTGTATATCTTACTCATACTGTCATACTAAAGAGGTTTTAACAATTTTACAAATCCGTGTATATTTAAATAAACCTCTTTTATATATAACCGGTTCAATCTTCGTGGGTGCTTAACAATAGAGGGCGTGATTTTGTATAGAGATTTATAGTTGTTTAACGGTTTATTTACAAAAATAAAACCATTTTACTAACACGAAATGGGATATTTCTTAATACCGGCTTCTATTTGAAATACATTAGATCATTTGATTTCTAAACAAAATAAAATTCTCCGACTCATTGGATGCCTAAGTTATCAATTTAGAATCAAATTAAAAATAAAATAATCACATAAAATTAACACAACGAAATACAAAATTTTAAAAGTTTGATTTTAAAAAATCAGAAACGATCAATGACTTGTGTGATATTTTAGTTAAAAAAAAGAGAGAGAGATAGAGGGATAGTGGGTTCTGTAATATTTATTACTTTTTTTAAAATTAATAAAGATTCAAAAATCCATATTGCGACAACTGTTGTTATAATATTATGTTTTTAATCTTTCAACAAAATTTGTACCCGTTCTGAAAAATGACCGCCATTAAAAGTACACGGAATTCCGGTTTGAGACATATACAGCGGAAACTATCACAAAATTGAAGCAAAAATAAAACATTGGTGTATTTTTGTGTACGAGTCTAGGTTTATGTCTATTATATTTAAATCTTTTTGATGCTATTTATCAATTATTCACAAAAAGTAAGTATTATATGTAACAATTTTTGTTTTATGTTATTATTAATATTATTATTATCATCAAAAACAAACATACTAATCTATGTTCCGAATCACAATCCAGAAGCAAAGTATAAACTTTGGAACTGACAAGTCAAGTTGGACACGTGAACTTCTACCAGGGAAGTTAGGCCGGGTGCCCCGGAAGGGTAAACACCTCCTGTTTAGCTAGCTACACCCGCCTCGTAAGTAATTTTCTAGCATTTTTTAGTTACGTAACAATGTATTTTTTCCATTCAATTTCGCTCTATCAGGTAGGTTTTTTTTTAAGTTTTAGATGTGTAACACGGATGTGTTTTGAAAGACTGCAAGATACTTAAGTGCGATTTTTTCGCCAACAATTTGCGTAACTTGTAAGGATAGGGAAGTTTAGCTTCTTACTGCTACTCCATGCATCGACCAGACTTATTCAAACAATGGCTTATTTCTGAATGAAATCCGATGTGAACAAGCCTGAGAACATGCTGGAAATGAATTTAAATTGATGTATTTTGTGCAAGAAACAGAATCGATCATTTCTTGTGGTTAAGCTCGACTCTCGTTCTCAAATAAATGGTCCAGATGAAGGCTTGGACCAAATATATTACGAGGGTAAAGATTTCCCTATCTTGCACAAAAAGTATTCTATTCATCTTGGGACCAAATACATGTATATTACGAGGGTAAAGATTTCCCTATCTTGCACAAAAAGTATTCTATTCATCTTAGAACCAAATATATTACGAGGGTAAAGATTTCCCTATCTTGCAAAAAAGTATTCTAGTCATCTTGGGACCAAATATATTACGAGGGTAAAGATTTCCCTATCTTGCACCAAAAGTATTCTATTTATTTTGTTTTGTTTGCTTGTTTCAATCGTTCGTCATGCCGTGTTTTTCGTTGCACTGGCTGCTGATAGGTCTTTTATCTTTCTATATAATGCAGTTATATTTTTAATTTGAGACTCGAGCGCACATCGTATTTATGCGTGTGTCTTCGCAGGAAAATGCCAAGTAACCTACTGATACCTTATTTTACTAGAAAAAGTGATGTTTGACAGCTCACCTGATACTTTAAATAGTAAAATTATATGCATTTTCGATTGGTCCCGCAGAAACTTTGTGCAATAGTTGCATTATCATTTACTAGTTTGCGTATACAAATTGAGCTTTCTTGGATCAAGGGGCATAACCCTTCATATGTTTGACTGTTAATTTTACAGTAATTTTCGTTTTTGTTATGTAAGAGTTAAGGATTTCGGAACACAATTGCATTATACATTTCACTTGGCTTCATTGGTCTTATGTAAAAAACAATTATACCCGATAAAAAAATTTAAATCATTTTATTAAAAATCAACATATTGAAAATATAAGTACATTCACACCAAACTTTAAAAATTCATAACAGAACAAGTGTTTCCACGAGGATTTTACAAACATTCAGTTTCACTGAATATCTGAGATAAAATTAACATTAAGTACAGGCCTGTCGAAAGTTTAACACCGAGCTAACGAATTGGTATAGATTCCGGCACGAAGTTCACTTCGCCTCCGCGTTACCTAATATGTTTCTTAGCTCTTTTGTAGCCGATAAGGATTTGTTTGGCCACAAGGTATCCCTATCTTGGCACTCGGAACCTTAGCTTCGACAAAGTCTTCGCATTCTTTTCGTCAGCTCATTGTTAAACTGTTGACAGGTCTGTACTATATGTAACATATGTATTAAGTAACGAGTGGACTATAATTGAATTCATGTTAGGATTTATCGGGAAAATCAATGCAACAGGGATACATATATTTCTAAATACTTTCTTTACATTCTAATGTAGCTGTTTAAGTTTAGAACTTTTCGAACACTTTCAAAGTAATTCCGCCTGCAAATTCTCTGAGGTTAAAGGCATCCAGTGGTATAGGTGATCTATACTTGTATGGCCCGTCCACCGTTTTTATGGTAACGTAAACTTCTCCATATTCGGAAAATCCAACTGATGATTCAGTTTCATATTGAATCTATTAAATATAAGAAGAGAAAAATTAAATTGAAGCTAAATGAACTATACGCTCGTAGGATTGGTTATAGGTTATGCATAAGCCTTATATATATATATACTAACAAAAAGGCTCCAGAAATTAAAAGCCATGGTTTTAAAGTGCAATTCATGATTGGTATCGTTGATGGACAGTTTTGTCCCCTGAACAAAGTGGGAAGTGTTTGCTCTATTTCTTCCGCCAAATCTCTGAAACTTCACATGAACAATTTAGTAGATGTGCCTTGTTTATTCGAATTATGATTGTGTGCTTGTGTGTGAATACATGGATTACCAAAATGGAGGACACTTTTGAAATAACATCCCATTTTAATTTTAACTTGCCAACCTCGCTCATCATAAACCAAATAATGTAACAGATAAATTAGATTGTCGGGGTTTAAAGTTTTGTTTCTCCTATGTTTATATGTTACCCACCTTTGTAACAATTTGTTGTGTTTCATCTACACTAGCATTGAACACTCTTTGTATTCTGTCCAGCAGTTCCATCAGATTATTTCTTTTATCCAGGTAATCAGCTCCACAAACTATCAAAATAATATGGATACAGATATAGACATACATTTTATTTTAACCCATTGCAGTGAGCACGATCGAGTCGATTTGTTCGCCTACAAGCATTATTTTATGGTAAATATTTTCTATTTAATTGGATACCTTGACCTAAGTATCATATGCTGTAAATAAGAAACAAACTTTCTGAAAAGTCATCAATTATGCTTAATTGTGTTTAATTTTCATAATCCCTGTGCATGTTATCAATCAATTGGAACATACTTAGCTGGACAATAATCCAAGCCTGAAGTTATGTCAACAATGGCAATAAACAGAAACATACTAATCCATGTCCGAATCACAATACAAAACTAAAGTAAAAACTTTGAAACTGACAAGGTTAAACACGTGAACTTCTACCAGGGAAGTAAATAAATATAAAAATAAATAAATAAATATTTTAGATACATTCGTTGTTTATAAGACTTACCATTAGATATAAGAACGTTTTCATCTGTACTATCAACCTGTCTACATGATGGACACACACTGGCACATTGTGCGAGTCGCCTGTATCTTGTCGACCTTTTTCCCCAACCACCGAATACCTCTGTAACGATGGATTTGTAAACCATATTAATTATGAATATACAAAAGAGGTTACGCCTTATCCTTTACCTTCTTTCTTAAATAGTGATGCTGCCCATAAAGTTTTAAGTGACATCATTACAAAGTAAAGCGTCTTAGATAAGAAGCTAACTTTGAAAGTTTTAAATTCGAATGATAATTCATCCAACGATGCTGAATGATATATGTTCATATTTAATAACAAAACAGATGGCGACAGAAACATTCACGTTGCCTTCATTTCAGCCTAAACTTTTTCAAATATTTTCTGTGCGATAAGTCAACTTGAAATTTAAAGAGAAATAACTCTATCAGCCATGTGTTAGTTAGTTGGTTGTTCGGTTGGAATGGTTTTAATGAGAGTCAAAGGTAAACCATTTTCGGACACAAATACGTGTATAAGAACAATAAACACAGCAACTTTATAAATAGTAATATATACGGTTATATGGTTATAGAGACTTACTTCTGAACACCTTTTTAACTCCTTTGCCAACTTTTTTCACTACTTTAACGACTGGTTTGGTGACTTTCTTTACGACTTTTTTCACGCCTTTTCCTGCTTTTTTGACAATGTCTCCTACTTTTTTCGTTATCTTCTTAATGGCTTTTGGTAACTCTTTAATCACTTTCTTTGCGGCTTTTTCTACACCTTTTCCTATTTTCTCCAATGCCCGTCCTACGTTCTTTCCTAGTCTTTTTGCTTCTTTACCAATCTTTTTAATGGAATCTTAGGCCTTCCAATATCTTCAGCTAAATTTGCCAGCTTTTTGCCCAATTTTTCCAATGCTTTTCCGTTTCTTTTAGAACTTTCTTTGCATTTTTAAGCAAGCCCTTGCCAGATCTTTTACGACATATCCGAATTTCTTCAAGAACTTTTCTGTATCTTTTAACCCGATTGCCTTCAATATCTTTCCAATACTTTTTTCTATGATCTTAACATTTAGTACGGTCTTTTTAGAGGATCGAATAGTAGAGGTAGAAGGACTTTGTGTAATTTTTGTTTCTTTTCTTTCTTGACCTCTTCAGCACTGAAACGAAAATTAATGACATCGGGTTGAATCAAATATGAAACAAAGCATGCGAAAAAGTGCAATGGTGAGTTGACGAAGCGTTTGTTTTCCATTCGATTGCTTTATGTGCTTGTAGCTGCTCGCAAGAATTTTTTACCCTTCCAAAGCACCCGGCCTCAGTTCCCTGATGGAGGGTCACATGTTTGGCTTAATTTGCCAATTTTAAAGTTTTATTTTACTTTTCCAAAAGGAAAAAGGAAAACTAGAGCAGAACTATTTTGTTTGAAGAATATATCATGACTGCAAAAAAAAAAAAAAACTTCCCGAATATCATTAAGACATCATCTATTTTAAAGCAAGAATAAGTGTGTAAGTTCGCTTGTCAGATATTCTTTTAGTATTAGATAACTTACTGCTATAAGTGAAACAATAATGACTGGGGCGTAAAACACTCAAATTCTTTACTCAACTAATACTTCATCCATTACAACTTTTAAATTTTAATTTTATAAATCGTCAAATAAAAACATAAGAATTACGTTCTACACAAAATGCAAGATTTGTGGTTTGTTAATGGATGAATTACGTAGAATAAAGATCAAAAATTAAAATTAATCTGTCATGTACAGTGTCATGCTTTCGTTTTTATAACATGACGTTTGTCAGTGTTTTGCATGTCCTTACTTTACATACAGATATTGCGTAGTTGATAAATATATATAGTATATATATATGAGGCACAATTTAGGAAAATACCATTACAAAAACCACATGGTTCAGTTGTCTACATTTAAATATCATAATTTGATATGGATCTAGAACATTCTATTATTTAATCAAAATGTGAAAGTCAAATCTATATGCAGTTTCATGCATTTTTTGTAGTTTCATCGCATAAACATGCAATGAGAAAACCCCCCAAAAAACTTTGCCCTTGTATTTCTATAATACAAGCGGAAAATGTAAAAAAAATAAAATCCTTGTCAATATTCTAATATTATTTCTATATTTTTTTAATTATGTCAACAGAGCTTAGCTTTCGGTGGTTATGTCCAAAGATTTTACGCAGCACATTCAGCATCAATGATCAAGAAATGTCAGCAATCATACTGAGCTCAGATAAATAGTTTTCTACTTTATATTTATTTTCCAAATGCATTCAATAAGCTGTAAGATATATCCAATAGCTATATTACGTCTTATGGCTACCATATTAATCTTAAATTTTGAATATCTTTATGTTTGAGCCTTGGTGGTTGAGAATATGGTGGCGATTTAAGGAGCGTCCTAAGCATTTTACTTACCTTGATTGGTCACATGACTCAGTTGCACATCTTTCACACGCTTCAAGGGTAGAGTTAATCTTTCCGCTACAACTCTCTATCAACTGATTTGATAGCTCAATGGTATCGTTGGTTTTCTGGGGGATAGCCAATAGGATTTCATCTTTGAGCAACCGGTCAATCTCTGCAAAAAAGAATACATGGTTTGAAGCTACGTCTGTTTTTGCTGTCATATTTAAACCACTAATTGAAAGCAAGCCGGTGGTAATTAAAACGTGATTCCAAAACTTGTTAAACGTCCTTAATATAAAAAATAGTAATAATTGGTACGAAATGGACAAGTTTATCCTGTAAAATCTAGCAAACGACACAACTATACCTACTCCTTGTCTTCCTATGAAGTTTCGACAAGCCATCTTTGAGAAATAACCCGGACAAGAATTGAGGTGAATGAAAATTTAAATGCACAGGCTTGGAATAGACATTGTTCACGAGTTGATAGATAAGCATTATAGGGTATTTTTGAATAAACTCTATGCTGTACTTACACTCTCTTTTACAAACCCGAAAACACATGAATAATTATTCAGTAGCATTAGGAATATTCCATTTTTCCAGATCTCTCAGTACCGCAAATGTACCATGTTTCAATTACAGTCAAACATGTCACCCAAGGGAAACAGTAAAAGTGGTATTTATGGGCAAGTGGCCTTTAAATACAGGTTCAAATAATATGAATAAAAAACAATTGCGATACAATTATACTGACCTTTATAAGCAGGTGGTCCTTTATATGGGTAGTATTTAAGGCCGGTTGGACTGTATATGTTAATATAAGTTTAATGTATTAAAATGAAGCCCTAGTTTTTATTTGATAAAACAATGTTTATGTTTTCGAATTACATTTTCAAAGTGTGCAAATTAACGCTAAAAGACTTACGTGTTATCTGTGGCTGACTTAGTTCTCTTATCTCTGCATACGAACTGAAATAAAACAAACAGAAATTACTTATATTTTACAATTTATAGATCCGATGTTCTGGGCATCATATAATAAGTATTTCTTCCCGCCAGTCTACACACTGTTTAACAAATATACGCAATATATATCCCCAAAGGTACCAATGCGATGGATATCACAAGGCAAGAAAAGATAGACAGACCAAAATTGACGTGGAGAAGATCCACTGATAAAGGGAATCAAGACAAAGGGACAAGACAGGCAGTGATGTCATTTATAAAATAATTCAACAAATAATAAATAATACACAAGGAATACCAATGCCAAATGGGGTTTGTCCGCGTTTCACGTGATCAAATTAGCCCTTAATGGTAGTGCAGAAAGTTATGGAAAACGGGTGCATCAGCTTTTTCCAGAGTAACGTCGTTTTTATGAGAAAAAAATCAACGTACGTGAAGTGGTTTGATGCTTTTACTACTTAACTCATTGAGCGTCAGGTAAAAAGTGTATGCATCTTACAAACAGTATTTTAGCATTCCTATAGACGGGCGATAAACAGTTCTCGAACTGTCCATGGCAGAACGAGTTGTACCATGCGCAAACTCAATTCGCGAAAGAACGCCTGTTTGGGACATCTTTAAGCGGTTTATTAAACCTGATCGTTTTGGACAACAGTGTAATAATGTCAAATTGAAAATATGCCGTATGCGGAATTGAATGTTTCGTTGGCCATGGAAATTTAAAATAAAATGTCGATTTATTAAGGTACAGACAAATCTATTTTCCAGGGGTACACTGAAATACATTTACATACAATAACTGTATATTGAATTATATTGATATGCTTAACAGTGGTAAACTGTCGTACCGGTAGTTGAAAGAAAGACAACAGTTAATTGACAATGACCCACAAAGAAGTATAAGTGCGGTAAATTACTTTGAATTCGCGAGTATCATATTTCGCGTGTCGACTCCTAGGCGTTATTTTGCAATCCATGCGAATATTAAAATTCATAATCGATAGGCAATTATCTCCCTTTCCTAAGACCTTATAACTTCCACAGTCATAAACGATTGCGGCAATTTTGCCATTTAACTTTTTAATTTTCGCGATTGTGAGAATATCCACGTGATATATGAATTCGCGACCGAGAGTCCTAGCGAAATTGCGCGTTATTAAAT
Source organism: Anadara kagoshimensis (assembly GCA_021292105.1). Lineage (NCBI taxonomy): Eukaryota > Metazoa > Mollusca > Bivalvia > Arcoida > Arcidae > Anadara > Anadara kagoshimensis. The sequence goes on along the minus strand of CM037861.1, from coordinate 62,874,125 downwards.
CTCTCGCGATAAAAAAGTAATATACAATATATGTATGTTATAAGTTAAGATGAACATGTTATACTATGCCAGAACTAAATTCTTTTCGCTAGACGTTAAGTACTGCATTAAGAGTTATTTTATATTCGATATTTCTGAATTATATCAATCTTACCTTGGTATAAGTAATATACAGGACAACAGCAACGGTAATGTCACGCTGAATGTTTGTAAAACCGTGTTCTTAAACTGTAATACAAACAAGTTGTTTATAAACAGCATATAAATCAAACATTATCATAGTCAAATCACAATGGGAAAAGTAAATTTGTTTTGTTTTCTAAAACATCTTTAATTGTCTTCGTGTTGCAAAAAGGACAGAGACTGGCGCTTGACCAGGCAATGTTCTGTGGCAGTTATTCACCAAAACTAATACATGCATGTTGTAAAAATTATGAACTGAATCGTAATTATTTTTTGTATAAAATGTGTATTTTCAAACCAATTGAATGAGCTTACTTATTAAGCTTTACTTTTAAAATTGAAAGTAAAAAGTAGAAAATAAGACATAAAGTATATACATTAAAACTAATTCAGATATATTGTTTGAAAAGATGCAATAATGCACCATTAATATATATAGAATGCTTACCATTTTAACTGGATTTCTGAAAATAAAATCAAAAGACCTATATAAGTAAGTAAGTAAGTGTTATATAAGTGTTTGTTTTTACAACAGCACTAGACGGTGGGTACAGAATGCAATTCTTTATCTAATGCTAGTGCTTGGCTCAAAATGAAGAAACTATTTTTTTTCGGGAGTTGAAAATAAGTCAGAAGATTTTTTCTTCACAATAAAATCTTCAATACATTTGCAACTATGCAAGTTAACTGTTATTGTAAATGAAATAATAGATGAGAATTATTTATTATAGTGTATAAAAGTCTTAAAGTCTAATGTATCAGTGCAGCATCTGCAAATCTTATACTGAACCATTATTACCCAAAACAAAAAATCGTTAATACTAGACTTCCTGTAAAATCATTTATTTTCGCGGGGTGGGGTCCAATTTTCATGTATAAAACTGTTTCGTGAGGTGATAAATTCGCGATTCGTAGTTGATTTTTAAAAAAAATTATAATTCATGTGCATTTAATATTCGTAGGCATGTAAATTTGAAGGATGGGGTGCCCACAAAAACAACGGCAATTTAAACACCACGAAAATAATTATTTCACAGTAATAAAGTTAAACCAAAATAAATAGTATAAATGCAAGCATCAAATTAAATATAAGATTTATCACGTTGTAAATTAATTTGTTTTAACGTTTAAAAAAGTATAAAATTCAAATAATCATAATTTTTAACCAAGATCAATATGATATAATATTATAATCTTTTACCTATCAGTCCCTTGCTGCAGAAGGTATAATAACACATTGTTGATAATGTATCCCTTTTATAGCACATTTGAATCCTGTTTTCTAGGAACCTCTCCTAAAAACTAGACTTCCTAGTAAAAATTTATTAATATTCATTTAAGATTTCCCACAATGACGCAAAAAGGTAACGTTAGTTTTCTAGGCTCCGTTAGGTTAAACATGTTGTACATGTCAGAAAATTATTTACATATTACAGGTGAGGCGCGGAAAATACATACAGTACAGACCTGTCAAAAGTTTAACACTCAGCTAACGAATAATTTCCGAATCTTGGTAGGTTTTCTGCCACTATTTATCTATATCTGGACCGCACGGTGGCAGAGCTTGGATTTCTTTTTGTTACCTGAAGTTTCAACTTTCAACGGGGCTGCACTGTATATAAAATAGTATAACATGCATGATGATAGTTAAAAAATTGTCTGCAATATAGGTAATTTTAATCACTGACAGATTAAGATTTTTACAAAGTAATAAATGTCCAGAGAATAAACTCGAGACTGAAAGATACAGAGTATGATTTGTACATGGCCTGTACCAAATTTTAAGTTCAACTGTTGGGGTCCCCATCAATAAAACACGGTTAAAAAAGGTAATGTTATGGTTACAAACCACAGGTGAAAAAAATGTAATTAATTTACGATTGCAAGTTAAAACATATCAAAAACGAAAATAAAAAAATAATGGTATTAAAAAATATATGTGGCAAACTTGATAAACAAAATATTTTCAGTATCATTATAAGAAGCGATGCAGATTTTAAATTAACTAAAACATATTCAGTAATATCTTAAATAAATAGATATTTGGCAACGTCTCTGCCTAGAAGGCAATAGTGAAATTGGAACGTCATTTAACCAACATTGAAAATTTGCAGGTTTTATCATATTACAACACAAGTGTTTTAATCTTCGTAAGTCGAAGGGCTGGAGTGGAGTGAAGTAATGGTGTTTTACGCCACAATAAAAAAAACCTTCACTTCTTTCGAGACGGTCAGTTCAAGTCGACAGAGGAAACATGAGAGCCCGAACAAAAACCACCGAACTGCGTCAAGCAATCATTCATTTAAATATTCTGCTATTTTGTAATAGCTTGTCACATCTCAATATACGCAAACTATTATTTACTAACGGCATACAAATTGATTGTTTATAACATGAATAGTTATAATTATCAAAAAATAAGTCTGTAATTGACACGCATATTTGTTTTATTTTACCTTGTGACGTAAAATGCAAATAAGTGTTTATTATGTTATTGTCAACATTGATGAAGATGTTCAAACTATCACGTCTGCTTGTAAAAATTATAAACAAGCTCACAAACGGTTCTAAAAACAAAATGCACTAGAATACTGGAATTAAAAAAATGGAAAAGCGGAGAATACCATCGACCTCTGGCAAGCGAAAGGTATTTCCTGCAACCAACGAATAATGGTTAGAAATTGTACAGTTTGTAATATAGGTTGTGTAGAAGACGAATTTCATTTTTTATAAGGTTGCTCGCTATATTCCGGTTTGAGACAAAATCGTATGATTAAGTGCAATATTTCTTCTCAAAATACTCCAAACTTAGACCTGTTTATACATCTAGTAACTTCGTTCACAAGACAAACTGCCAGATATATATACTCAGCATTACAACTCCGTCAATCAAAACTTTCATTTAAATAGTTATAATTAATATATCGTATATAGTGATTGACAGGTCCTCTGGATCGGGTGCATTCAGACATGTTTTTTTTTTCGTAATAATGTTTTTTGTCAATATGCAACTGTCACTATAATAAATAATATACTTTAACTTACTTACTTACTTACTTACTTACTTACTTACTTACTTACTTACTTACTTACTTACTTACTTACTTACTTACTTACTTCGACGAATAAGCAATAAGTCTATAATTTCAAAGGCTGTGGGACATTAGAATTTAAAATTGTGACTTGCTGAAATGGTTTCTGATTTATTATTAGCCTAAAATATTTTTAAAACCCCTATACAATATTTAACTTGACAAAATATCCCAAAATTTAATGTTAAAAATAATTTTTATTTTAAAAACTTACAATACCAAAATAGTGATTTATTTTTCGTTGTGGGCCTTTGTCTATTAATCACACACCAAGTAGAGCAATGTACCATAGACATGAAACACGTTTTGATATTGCGTGCTCACGTTCTTACACGAAAGGTTTTGCGTGCTCTCGCGAAAGTTGGCGGCATACAATAACGTTTGTAATCGTAGCAATGGACTCGATGCAAACTTCTATTTGATAACTAGGTCTGCAAGTTTCGTAGATTTTTTCTTTAATTTGTACTTAGATATAAAAACCGTATCCCCATAACCACCAAACTTCGTGAAAATATTTATATATGGTAGAAACATTATATTTGTATTAATCTTGTGTTCAAGAAGATCATAATTTGTAAATAAAGCAACCGAATTCATTTCTTTTTTAATTAAAACCAATGATGCGAATACATTCTCGTTGTTAAGAACTTTCGTTCAATTAGACCCAACCCCATCCAGAAAAAAACAGACACTAATATAAGTAATACCTGTTTTTTGATTATTATTTATTACAAAATCACTAAGACTTTAAAATTTCTTTCGTCGCTGCCTACGGAACCATTTGTGGTAGTGGCATGTTATTAACCACAAGGAGGGGCGGCTGTTTTTGTTTACATGTAAATGTAACAGCATCATTGTGGTAGATAGATGACCTCCGACACCGAACCCTGCTTCGCTAATGCATATTGTGTAGAATTATTTCAGGATGTGAAAAAAATCCTGTTGATCTAAATATTTTTACAAGCATGAATTAACCCCTTAAACAAGACCTCTTTCGCCGTGAAGAATCTCTTGGCCAAGATGTCTTAAACGCGCACTTACGAATCACAGCGCCTTTCATCGATTAGGTTCGAATCAGGACACACCCTAGTGTGGGATATTTTTTTCGGTCGCTTGTCGAAGGTCGGTGGTTTTCTCCGGGCCCTTTGGTTTCCTCCACCATCCCTGAACTGACTTTTACGATATAAGTGAAAGATTCGTGACTGGGTATAAAACAAAACTACTCTATTGCTCCATTCTTGTTCAGTTCTTTTGCTGTTTGAAAAAATAATAGATTTGAGTTTAAAATGAGCCCTCTTATTTAGTGGAGGCGTGTGGTCTAGCGCACCCTCACTTAATGATCACAGAGCCCCTCACCGCCTAGCTTCAAGTCGCTGTAGGGACAGATATTAGTCTAGTCCAGTGGCGAAAGGTTATTAAACACAAGAGGGAGAATGCGACTGTTTTTGTTTACATACATATGACGGTATTGTTGAGGTTAATACTTGATCATTGATAGATGGCCTTCGTCACCGAACCTTCCTCCGTTAATTCCAGGATGTGCAAAAGTCCTGTTAATCGAAATATTTTTTATCGTTTGAATACAAGTACTTTTGGATCGGGGTCACGATAACAAAGTGGTCTAAAGCCCGCACTTATTGATAACATCGCCTCTCACCACCTACTAACATAGGTTCGTATCTGACTGGGAACATAGTCTAGTCTAAGACAGTTTGTAGGTTCTATTCTTGAAGGTCTTACATACCGGTTTCCCTCACCATCCCTGAACCGGCCGCCTCGATATATATATATTACAAAAGTTGGTTATGTTATAGACTAACAGTTTTATGGCCGTCATCACAGTATTGTTTTATGTCTCTGTGTTCAGGATTGCCCTGGATATATTTGACGCCCCATAGTTCCATGTTTCTTTCACACAATTTTGATAACACAATAGTGGTCAATATTAAAATGGAGGCATAGGAACATATTTGATACAGGGCTTCAATAAGGATCTGATATTATGGATTCCGTCTTGCATTAAAGAGAAACATATCAGTGCATGTCTAAATTACAATCTAAAAAGAAAAGTAAAAACTTTAAAGAATGGCAATTTAAACACTTAAACTTCCCCCTGTATACTGAACGGGGAAAGCACCTCCTGTTTACACCCACCTACAGAGACATCATACTTATCAACACTATTGTGAAGACGGCAATAAAACATTACGAGTGTCTTGAATCAGCCTTGGCTTATTCGACTACTTGAAAACTGTTCTTTTGCAAACATCTTTTTAAAAGCGTATTTGTATCATTTCTAGACATTTTATCTCTTACAAAATGAAGACTTCGGTGGTGGAGTGATTTAAACGCCTTGGACAGATTTTAAGTTGAGAAAGTTTGTCCGTTCCCTTCCCAAATATTATAATATGAGTGAAATATCAAACTTTGTACATTGCCTCATTACAGTTAAACCTGTCTGTCTATAAAGGCCACTCAAGAGAACCAGTAAAAATGGCATTTATGGACAAGTGGCCTTTATATACAAGTCCAAATAATATGAATAAAGAACAATTGGGATATAATTCTGCTGGCCTTTAAGCTTTATCAGCAGTTGGTCCTTATATAGAAGTGGCCTTTATAAGCAGATGGCTCCTATATAGAGGTGACCTTTAAGGCAAATTGGACTGTATATTCCATGCGCTATAGACTCCTATAGATTCGGCAAGCCTCGTTCTGGACCAAATATATAAGACCTTGGGCTGAGATTTCTCTGTCTTATATCACAGTGTATGAACGGAACTGTACGCAAAATGATAGCTACTGTTCGGCGAAGCGAGAGATAATGAGGTCAACGAGTAAATTGTTTCTTATTTTCTTGTTGCGTAAATAGCAACTCGAAATCAAATACGGTAAATAAGCAGTTGTTCTCTATCTTCTTCTTGGGTGTATTTGTATGTTTTAGAATCTCAAAATAAATTGAATATTCAATTAAGAACAGTCACGAACATTTGAGCAACGCTGGGCCTATCTAAAATGTAGATTTATGCTCATTTAATCGAAAATATCCAAGAATTTTAAAATACATGATGAAAACAAACCTTTTTTCAATCAGTCTATATAGTTACAAAATCTACTTTGGCACAGAAACATTCAAACGACATGACTGACAAGATGTTACTGTACCGGTAGTTTATATTTTGTCTGTACCGGTAGTGAGTTTCTAGTAACAGAAACACTGTACCGGTAGTTTTTATTGTGATACTTTAACTTCAGTCTTTCTGGGATACTAGGGAAATTTCTCTTTTTCCAGTCAGAGATTTTTAGTACTTTCATGCTTATTATGCTACCATATGATTTTATCTAATTAGTTGTATAAGTATTACGGTAATACAGCCACCACTTCCTTTTAAACATAACCCCTGTGGTAGCGTAGTTGGTAGAGTGCTCGCTCCGTAAGGAACTTAAAATAAACGGCGAGGTCCCGTGTCATGGTAGGCTTGGCGCGATAAAGAACCCTGCTGTAAATTGCCATCAGTGCAACGCACAGACAAAATTTATGCACCTTCACCTATAGCTAGCGATTTCTTGATATAAGTGAAATATTCATGACTGGGACGTAGAACACATTTACTCACCTCAACTCCTCTTAAACTTGTGATATTGCTTTGACCAAAAAGATTGTAAAATAAAATACTTTCATTTACACAAATGGTTTCTTATCATTGATGTTACTGCAAATAGTCTTCATACATTTTTATTTTTACGACATTGGGCTTGAACTTAAGTTTAAAACTACTCGCACCTTAAAGTCGCCCTGAGTGTGCGCTAGTACAATGAAAACCATAAACTTAACTTGATGTTCTCTGCGCCAGAAGGCGCATAAGGCCTCAACGCTATCCTTCCATTTTTGTCTGTCCTTCGTTGTTGCTTTGGCCATCTGCTCCATCCAGCAGCGTTTATTTCCTTTTTCGTTGTTCTCCTCCACGTGGACTTAGGTCTTCCTTTTTCCTCTGGCTGCCACCCTAGTGTTGTCTTTTAGTCATTTGTTCCCTCTTTCCTTAGTATGTGTCCGAATCTGTTCCACTTTCTTCTCCTGATCTCATAGCTTATGTTGTTAAGTCTAGCTGTTTTCAATATTTTTTCATTAGGTATTTTTTGTTGCCATCTTATTCTTAGTATCCTTCTGAGGCAATATGTTTGGAAGCCGTTTGTAAGAGGTGTTCATCTTTCTTCGTTATTTTCCACGTTTTACTTTCATAAAACAATACTGGTAAGGTCTAAAATAGGCGCATCTTTGTATTTTTTCCAATATTTTTGGTGTTCCAAATCCTTCTATGTCTATTTCTTTGAATTTCATTTAAGCCCTATCATTGATGCCTTTTCAGTCATTTGCCTAGTCTTATCATTCAGGTCTTAGAATTTGGAGGATAAAAGTGCTATATCTTCCGCAAACCCAAGACCTAACAATAATGTTGTAAAGTCACTTCTTATTTCTCTTCTCACTCCATTTGTTGTTTTCTTTATCATCCAATCTATAACTATTAGAAAGAAACCCTGACATTACACATCCCTGTTTTACACCACTTTCAATAGCGAACCACTCTGATGTTTCATTTTCTTCAATGACAGCACATTCGAATCACTCATATATCCCTCTTATAGCATTAGTGATTTTGGTTGGAATCCCATAGCTCTTCGTTATCATCCAAAGACTCTTCCTGTGCACTGAGTCGAATGCCTTTTCAAAGTCCACAAAGTATGTGTGTATATTGGAGTTTTGAATTAATTTGCTTGTTCCAGTATTTTTCTCAGGATGCTCTGTTGTTACTCTCCCTGGTCTAAATCCTGCATGTTCCTTCCTGAGTCTCTTGTCCACTCCTGTCTTAATCCTTGCAATGACCATACAGCTAAATTCCTTGCTAATGACTGATAGTAAACACACTAGCAAATCTCACGCACATAGGTTAATTCTCAGAGGGTAATAATCTTGTTCTCGTAGCGAATAGTAGCTTACGTTTAATAATATTTCTATAGTATAGCTATCACCCCCTCAGTTCTTGCAATATGAAAATTTGAGTAATAAACTGCCAAAAACATGCTACAGTATACGATATATTTTAATTCAATTGCAAAATGTACTACCGGGTATAATTAAGGGGCTATTGGTCTTTAATATTGTCCATAGCATATTTTGCTTCAATAGAAAAGCATGATTTATAATTTATAATTGAATTACAAAAATTTCTAGTATCAAACTGAAAATTCCATCGAACTCGCATGGATGGCGTGGAAGAGAAAAGTAGCTACCGGTACAGAAACAATACAGGTGTTGAAAACTACCGGTACAGTTCTAACTTTCGACCACGGAAGGAAAACTTGCTTTTTCAGTGTAAATACGAGTTTTGTAACATTCTGTACATGAGTTAGGGAATCTAAGAATATTTTTCTACATATAGGTACTGATAATGGAACATACAATGTGAAATAATACGTATTTTACATCATTTAACTAGAAGTGAGAAGCCCACGGCTCGACGTGATGATGTTCATCATCGTATTTATTATATAAGTTGACACTTTTCTGAAAGCATATGGCTACCACTAAAGCTTTATATAGTGAAGATGGATTAAATAAAAGGGATAAACTAAATCCATTAAAATTTGGCTAGAAAGATGGATAATCAACAACCTCGTGTCTCCCGATACACCTTCTACTCGCTTCGACGAACAGTAGCTACCTTTTTGCGTACAGTTCCGTTCATACACTGTGTATATGACCAGTAGTGATTGATATTTTCACACCTTATTCATTAAAACTTCTAGGGCTGTTCATTCAGGCGGAGCGTGTAACCTTCTCAACCCTCAAACAAAAGTAAAAAGGGATTTTCATGTCACAGGTGTGAGAATACACTTTCCATACTTTTATGACATGCAGATGAAAAGTCATGTCATCTCTGTCATATAAAACGACGCATTACAATGAAAAATATAATTTATAACGCAATCAGTCTTGCGCTTAAACCTACAAAACGTTCATCTAGGAGAGAGAGAGAGATTAGTGTTTCTAGGAACTGAGGACTTTCTCTAGAAACGGATCTTTTCATTAAATAAATATATATGCCTTTGCATTTACATTTTCCTTTTTGTTGATATTACAATTAAATCCATCAGATACATGTTGTACTTGACACAAAGTATGCTATGTAATAAAGGTGACTAACGATCTCTACATTAAACACCATACTTAACATGTGTTATAAATACATAAGAAAATCCGCATTGATATTAAATGTCTCTATTGTCTGTTAGATCCGGTTGACGGAGGATAAACGTATAATTTTTTCTGGAATTCCATAATTACTTTTTGTTTGTTTAGTTAGTCAGGGAAATACAAGATGATAGCAGTATAAATCTATGCATGTATGGTGGAATTCCAAAATTACTTTCTGTTTATTCAAGGAAATGCATGATGCATGTATGCATGATAAGGAAATTATACCAAAAATATGCAAAATGATGGATGGAATTAAAATGAAAGCGGAAATGTGAATAATCTGTCAGTTTAGGGAAATACCGTATAACTTTTGCATATCATCTGCCTTTTTGGTTTTATCTAGAATACAATGTATCCTCCAAAATCTCGCCTCCAATCGTTTAAGAAAAAACTAGAAGGGATCTTTACGGAATCTCAATTCCCAAACCATAGACTAAAACAAAACATCTAATTAAAACATCAATATAATATACATGTATTTATTTGTAAATATACATAAGCTGAAAAAAACCATCATATACATGTACAAGAAATCCTTTTTTACAATATATACATTATTTACAGAATACATTATATACAAGAATCTTCTTAACGTCCCGAGTTTGAAATTGTCACTTTAATTTTTGCATGTGATGCTTTTGTTGAATTAATGCATAATATATAATGCAATAAAAACAACAGCGTGCGGCACATGAACATTGATTAGTGATTGTATTATTGTAAGCGGTGTACTAATTTTATCAATGTTCACGATGATGTATTACCGCTAATTTTAATCCACCACTAATAAAATGCAAACATACAGCACATATATGATTCATGAAATTTATGTTAACTCAACTTCACCTGTATTTACCAAAATTATATTTTCTGCTAAAATTTGTACACTCTAAAATTGATAATTAAAAGTATAACTAGGACACTGGATTCAAAGAAATACAAAAAGGACTATATTATACTTTGATTTATGTCACTGAACAAGTTTTCCCAGTTTTTCCGATGTTATTCTAACTAGACGTGTTTCTTATATAACTAGTTTTCTATGTGTATTCAAAGATGTGGTCAGATCCTGATAATTGTTTATATGAACACATTACATGCAAATGGGGCAACAAAATTCAAAATCTAGTCTTAGCATCGTTATATAAATAAACTTGTGTTCCTTGTAGAGTTCTTGTGTGTATGCTATCACCATTGACTTCTTTTTCTTCTTCATCGGCGGTGTACTTAACAAGTACCTCAGCAATGGTAACTGCCATCAGTTTCTACAAAGATACATTCAAGAAAATATATACAGTACATTGGGAAAGTGATCAAACAGAGACGTTTTTGATTAAAACATATGCTCTAGAAGTAGCTACAAACTAATAAATTAAAAAATAACCATGACAACAGTAAAAGTCACCAAGAACGCATCACAATAAGTTAATGGTATAACATTCGAAGATGAAAAAAACACCTTGGTCCGGGATCACTAATTATAAAACCGAATTTGAAGGATACCAGTCATGAGAAAAAGGAGGTACTAAACCGAAAAATTAATGAGATTTTGGTGAAATTGTCATGTGCTACTTTTGAATTTTTATGAAATAATACAATTCAAAAGTAGCACATGACAATTAATTGTCATGTGCTACTTTTGAATTGTATTATTTCATAAAAATTCAAAAGTAGCACATGACAAAATATTAATACTACTTGTATGACAAATCATCCTGTAAAATATTTTTCGAAATATTCTCCTAAATAATATATAAATAAGCAATTTCATTTTAATCGCTTATAATATATATTACTTTCGATGAGTAACAGTGCTGACATGTACAAGTTGCACGTCGTTAATCGACGTCATCCTTTGACTACGCTTTCCTGATTATGACGACGTACCTCCATTAGCCTTGATTTCATGGCGCGTCGCATATAGCGCCATTTGGGGACCCGGATCATCTCACGTTTTGGGATTATAATTAAGAAGTTATAAATATTGATTATTATTACATCAAAAACACTTTTACACATACCTGCTTTTCTCGAACTCCAAACCTCAGAGGTCGCCTTATTCGTTCAGGTAAAAATGGAAAGAAAATGTCAAAAATATGACAAATCAGTCGTGGGTCAACAGTGTCTGGTTTTGTATAGCCTGAAAATATCAAAAGTCCAATAAATTCTGAATCCGAGACATAGCTAGTGCTCAAGTGTATAAAAGCTGTTGATTTATAGGAAACAAGGGGCCGAGATAAGCTGCCGATTCGGTATTAATTCGTTAGCTTAATGTAAATTTTCGACAAGTCGGCACTGTAGATGCATTTTACATTATATTGGTTAATTACACACAATACAATGACGAAAAGAAAATGGCCACAAGATAAGAAATATTCCAGACCATTGATATTTTAACTGACTTTGCCATAAAATCCAGGGTTGATGACCATGTACTTTGTATTTATGTTATAATTATGTTTTACCAAATGATGAACCATTTTTAACGGAACTTGTGGTTTTATATAATATACACGTAGTTCACAACAATAAAAATCATATAATGTACAATATAAGTATATACATTATTCATAGAAGGACATGTAAATTGTATATAATTAAACCATATAAAGTATGCAAGTACTAAACTTGCTGAAACCAGCCAATCAAATACTTTTCGTTGACATGTAAACTCGTAGGTCAAGGTGTCCACAAAAAATCGGAGCACCATGAAAATTATTGATTTCATAGTAATAATTGTACTTACCTGTAGCAAAGCTGACTATAAGTCCAACTATAACAGTGGTTAACATTGCTGTAGCACTGTACCACATATAGGATAACTTGTATAAAATAAACGGATCCAATCTGTAAAATAATTCAGATATTTATTAACATCAATAATGAGACAGTATAAGTGTGATATTATAAATGTTTAATTTCCTGAATTTTCAAAAATATTATACAATTATGGACTTTTTAGTGTTGTATATGGTGTGATATTCACCGGAAAAATAAATATTGATCGAGGCGACAGCCGAGGTCAATATTTATTTTTCCGGTGAATATCACACCATATACAACCACTAAAAAGTCCATAACTGTTTTATTATATAATTTAGCCACTGTGGCACTTCGGTTGACAATGTTTTCTCAAACCTGTGACCAGGCAATGATGTTAGATTTCCCTGCCCACCCTGGTTGATCACACTAAAATTATCCCGCATTAGTTAGATCAATCTGACTTTTTAAGTCTGATTCTATGAAAAAATAAATGGCATTCCGGATGAGACACAATCAATTGCACACTACATTGTAAATTGATAATGCCATAACGTCAACGTTCTATGAAAAAATAACAAGACACAATCACTTGCGTACACTTAATTGATGACGTTCTAATCATTTTACGGAGAACGTCAACAAAAATCGATGACGTACACCGAATTTGATATTCACCGGAAAATCCGTGGTATATGACGTGAGATCCAATGGTCACGTGTTACCGTTTTAGCCAATCATAAAGATGGAATTTATTAATTATATAATAAATAATAATATGACATAAGACAATAACGAATATTGGATACTTCTGTTCTAAAGCAAAACAGGAAAACGGTTATGTCTGAAAAAAGAACTGATACTGGAATGTTTCCCTCTTCTTCCATTTTTATTTGTGTTAGTATTAAGAAAAGAAAAGTGTGCGACCTCTTTTTAACTTACGTTTTGGCTATGTTAGTTAGTAACAAGAGGTGTTTACCCTTCCAGAGCACATCTGGTGGTTGTTCACGTGTTTAACTTAATTTGATAGTTTTAAAAATCTTCACTTTGCTTTTGGGATTGTGATTTGGACATTGACAGGTATGTTTGTTTTTATTAATATTAGGAAAAACAATGAACCAAATCTCTATACAATTTTTATATATCTCTCTCTCTCACCACCCATGTTACGCCACATAGCGGTGTTGCCGCATAAACGCGCCCGACACGTCTATGCGAGGAATTTCAACGCATAAAGAGGTCGGCCACGTTTATGCGGCGGTGTTCAACGCATAAAGATGTGTTGCTTATATGCGGCGCAAGGTTGCCTTTTTCACACATAAGGAGGACAGAGGACTAAGTTTAACCAATTAGTATGAATTTTAAAAAGAAACAATAAACAAACGGCGGTGGCGACGTAAATTATGACGACCATGGTGACAACTCAGAATTTATGTTGTTGTTGATTATGGTAGCAACATGTACAATTGTAAGGTAGAGGTGGATGATGGGAACGGGGATAATGGGAGCGAGACGACGATTTACCTGTGGCGATGGTGACTGTAATGTTGATGGTAATTAAATTTAATTTTGGCAGAATTTCGACTTTTGTTTTTAATAATAATAATGATGGTGATAATAATGATAATGATGATGATCATCAAGATGATAGTGATGGTGGTGGTGTTTTATAGTGAAGGTGGCTATGATGATGGAGGTGTAGGTGATGATAGTAAATGTTTTCTTAATGCGGCGGAATGTAGCCTTTTTGTCGCATAAAAGCGTCCTCTTTATGCGTTGACATTCCCCGCATAGACGTGTGCGACAACACCGCTATGTGGCGTAACACACCCACCCGTCACCAGTGATATCCATCGTTGCGTTTGTAGCGTTCATGACCAAAGTTGTGGTGGGAAGTAGTGTGGTTGACATGTTGTTTCCCAGTATGTGGCATCCTTCAGTGGTAATGTGAGAGAGTGGTGTTACGACTACATTATTTACTTTTGCTCCTAAACCAATCCACAACATAAGAGCAAGAGCTGTAATAGGACCCGTTATTGCTCCCTTAAAAGAAGAAACAAAATACACATAAACAAAATTAAATGACATCTGCGTATTCATATCTTTACAAAAATAGCTCACAGGTGTAATATTACCGATATAGCTTTTCTTCAAAATAAATGTATACCGGTGAATGTTTCAAGACGTTAGTCTTGCAACTGTGATTCTATTTGTTCCTTTGAAACGTCACTTTTCTTATTTTTATTTTCATTATCCACAACTAATTACAACCAATGCTTATTAATTAATAATTCAGTTCCTCTTTGTTTCAATCATTTTGATTGATCGGACCTTTTTTGTTATGCTTACACGAATGAATTGGCTCTCAGTGACGTCGTCATAGACGACGTGCAGAGATTTGAATTTCCATACCATCAATCGCTACAGATATAATGTTGTTTAATTTATTGATTTTTTCGAAATTTTCTACATATAGAAATAAAATACACATGGTTGAAAAAGATACCACCTTATCTAAAACAGGAGAAAATGAGTCAATTCATACATGGCGAATTACTAAAAACAAAAAACAACTTACCCATTTGTTAGACCATGGGAATATCATGCCTAAAGTAAAAAGTCCCAATAATGGACCTCCAAGAATACCATGTAATGTATATGCTGCCTGTTGTTATAAAAACAAAATAGAATTACGTAAACTGTGATAAATATCTACAAAATCAAAATGTTAAAAAATTAGATAGCAAGAACATAGGAAATATCCCTTAATGATTCATTAATGGTCTAAAAATTCATAATTGTAAATCTGCTGAAACCAGAGTCACCATAACGTTTATGTGCTTATGTGGTTACTACAATTTCTAAAAGTAATTAGAAGCAGGATAACGGTCTGTAAATTGGTAGTAATCTTGACCACATATAGACGTTTGACTACAATGCTTTAAACAAAAAACAAACATATCAATCCATGTCCAAACCAAAATATAAACATTAAGCATACTGAAGCAAAAGGTCCGAAAATTAATTTATTTCAGACACATGGGGCTTGAAAACATATTTAAGTACACTAGATACTTCTTGTTATCATTTGGTGATAGTCAAGCATCACAGAGCTTTATGTATTTTCTGTAGTATCTAACTTTTTTATTGTCTATTTTCCGTTCTTATGAAATTTAGCTTCCAACTTTTGTATCCATGCAACTTATATTTGGTCAGTGATGAGTTTAGATTGGCAAATTGCTTTTCAAAGTCATAACATTTTTGCATTAACGGAGTAATAATCTAACTTTTAACCATACAAAACTATGACAATTTTGTTTTAATTCCATAGCATGTAATATTGGATGTGTCAAGGGATATAACTCAAGATAGTAAAGATGATCAATTTTGGTGTCGTGTTTCGAGAATTGAAAAATGCAAAACTCTATCTACATGAGTTAAGTCACTGAATAATAAATTAATACACAATATGTATTGTCTTAAAGCAAACAAAAGAACAAGTCTTATAATGGTCTCAACTTGCATTTGACATTTAATGTTATTAATAATAATGATTATACTACAGAAAATGGGATATGGAAAAATATTGTAATCTAAAAATTTGTCCCTGGTAACAGTTAACATAACCAAGATTACAAAGCGGTACAAATTAATGAAGCGAACGGCCAAACAAGACAATAAAACAGATTTGACGACTGGTTGGCTGGCACTGATGCAAATAATTACTTTACAAATTTTGCCTAGAGACTCCAATAAATTGAAATAAAGAGTTAACATGTGATGGTGATACATTTAAAACATATTTTATTACCTGTAATATAGCTCCAATTTTGGATACAAGAAAAGCCAATGCCAGACAGACAAAACCAGCAATGATAACTGAAACAGAAAGAGCATAATATATGAATAAGGAGCAACAGACAAAGATGTTGTATGCTTAAACAAATTTTACAATAAATAGAATCGGTTAAATAGAACTAATACACTATATACTACATCATTATTACCCAACAAATTTCAATTTCTTGAAACAAACAGAAAAACATTTACATCGCAAGTCCAAAGATTTCGCACACATACACACAACATATAATGGTACTACGTATTGCGCTGAAGAGGCTAATTGCTTGTCTTAAAACAAATCGGCGTTAAATACCTACCTGTTAACTTTGAAATCAACGTGGCCCAGAATGGTTTAATGCCTTGACAGCAACAAGGCTTAACAAAATCTTCTAGAATAACTGCAGAAGCAGCATTAAGTCCTGACGAGATCGTGCTGTAATAGTAACAATGAATGCATTGAAGATTGGTATGTGAACGAGGTGTTAATAAAAACAAACTTTAAGGTTAGCAAAAAATTTTCAAAAAATGCCGTTTTTCTAAATTGTTAAAAAAATAGTAGATACAATTGAAAAATGTACATGCACCCAAGTACATCACAATGAATAAATCACATCACAGCAATATAAATGAAATAACTAAGAGAGAGAGAGATGTGCTTATTGATTTTTATAAATTTATTAAGTAAATTACTTTGATTCGGGATTGTGATTTGGATATGGATTGGTATGTTTGTTTTTTTATACATAATTGAAAATAAAATTAAATTTAAGATGCAGCAAAGGTAAGTTGGTTTAGTAGTGACTATTAATAGTATAGTTACCTTAGACTTCCACTGAAGACACATGACAGTATCAGACCTGGTAAACCATGTAGATGTCCGACTAAATCCATGGCAAATAATGGAATAAGCTAGACATAAACAAAAAAAGAAAGACAGCTAAATTAGTATAAAATGTTTTTGTACATTACCAAACACAAAATATGAAAACTTTAAGACATTGAAGGACTCATAGATAGAGACATTACACAGGATAGATTGATAAGTCCTTTCACAACTTCATTTACAACTGGACGTTTTTCACATATACCTTGTCAAATTGTATTGTACGTCTTTGTTTCTGATTTTCTGTTTGCCATCTGTTAAAATATCAAAATATGTCATTATGCAAGGTTTAGCCCCTCTAGCCTCTAACCTCTTGTTTCAAATCCCAATCTGTTGGATGCTAATGTTGAAAATATTAGGTTGCCGAAGATCTGTGATTTTCTCCGGTAACTACAGTTTCCCGTTTTCTTCCACGATCCTAGATCTTGTCGCCTTAATACAAGTCAAATTATCTAAACACCATCACTCCACTCCTTTCTACTTTGATTGTATATAAAATTCCCATTGCTAACATATTTAAGCAGTTGGTTGTTCATACCTACCTACCTGATCACTTTTCTGTATAATACCCAGCGACACTGGATCACAGGTGCTATAAAAGGCGTACATTACAACGCCAACAAGGCAAACTAAAGTAGTTATGGCTGTCATACCTGGTAGATTCATCCATATTGCCCTGTAATATCATAACCTTAAAACTATTTTTGATTTTTTTAAAAACCGTTTAAAAAGATATTAATTAACTCTCTCTCTCTCTCTCTCTCTTTTTTAATAGCATAAATTATACTGTATCATTTCCCTGTTGAAAATCTCACATGTTAAACTAAATTTGTCAGTTTTCAAACGGTTTCTATTTTGCTTTGGGATTATGCTTTACTGTTATGTTTGTGTTTCATTTGCCTCCCATTTCCCTTTCCTAGTGAGTGTCGATTATGGCATTTTAGAACAATATTGTTTCTACTATGTGGTATCTATGTCAAAACAATTTTCTGAAACGAACTTCTTCCAGATAAGGCAATTTATACCGAACAAACATGTTTTCGACATAACAATAAAGGCCACCCAAGTGACCTTTATAGGCAGGTGTTCAAATAATATGAATAAAGAAAAATTGGGATACAATTCCACTAGCTTTTATAAGCAGGCGGTACTTATATAGAGGTGGCCTTTAATGCAGGTTGGACTGTTTATCCTTTTTTATTGGATTTCGGTTGTACATGAATTGATATGTTTGTTTTTATATATTGGATTTTGGTTTGAACATTGATTTGTATGTTTGTTTATGATTATTAAACTTGCCATTTTGTTTTCTCAAGAGATGGTAAGGATAACGCCCTCTGTACTTGTGCTTGGTTTATACCATATATAGAGCACCAGAATATACCTCCACCAAATACGATGTTCCATACTGTATGTCTGGTCGCTGGGTCCGGGTCAAACCTAAACCAACAAAAACGATATTCACAATTCAATTAAGAAATATTCAACATTTACTCGTGGTAAATCGTCGAATAATACACGGGCTGGAGTTCACATGCGACTTTTACACAGTACAAAGCCACCTCGTGATATATTCTTCCGCGTGTGAACTCCGGTCCGTTTATTATTAGACCATATACCACGAGTAAATGTTGATCATTTCAATTCTATCATGACTGAAATAAAAAGGATTGAAATAAACATTGCGAACTCTTTCTTCGGAAGTACATTTTAGTATCGAATTGCAAAAAGATCGGCTGTTGGTATTACCTCCATTGAAATAAATAATTGTATGATTTTATGACTGAAAATTCCGTCACAACCATTGTTCCGGACCCATAGCATGACGTCATAAGACACGCGAGGGAGTACGTAATTAAAACGAAACAGCGATAACTATATCATTTGTTATACCACGACTGGCTCTCTTCATGTTTCATATGAAGGAAATCACAGGTCATGTTATAATTGTAGTTTTGTGCAAGGAATACATACAGTAAGCATTTTGAACTCCCTAAAACAGACCCTATTTAGAACGCCTTTCTGTTGATGTTTTATGGAGTTTAAAACTGACTGCAAAAGAGTAAACAGGTGAGATCCAGTAATTCATTAATTCTACATTTATCAAATCATACGATGGGAGTACAAGTACGCTTTGTAAGCCTATACGTGCCTTGTTTTTTTTAATTGTTATTTCAGACTCACTTAATCAGCAATATGAAATATTAGTAATATATATTGGTTCCATTTATATCACGGGACATTGGTGGCACGTGGTCGATAGTGCGTACTTACGGATCACTACGCCTCTGAATCCAACTTGACCAATTTAATGTGAGGACGTTCGTCAGTTCGCTTGACAAAAGCCGCTAGTTTTCTCATATTATTCTGGGTTTTTTCCATCATTCGAGAACTTATTTTTTTTTAATCTTGACTGGACTGTATTGTCGATTCATCGGCTCTTCTCATCCCCCTGAACTTTAAAAAGGTCTGTAGTCAGAGATTTAAAGGGACTGGAATGAAAGCCGTAAAAATAAAGCAGAAACGAGGATAACAAAAATTATCCGATTTGTTCATTTTCACATATTTCAATTATAATTATTGTTTGTGTATAAATTTGTTTTATACAAGTTGCATCCCTTGTACCATACATACATTGAATACACTCACCATATAAAATATATACATAGATATAGCAAAGCAGTAAAAGATTTAACATTTTATGTAGAGTCAATTTGATTTTTTAACTACAAAAATTGTTTTACCAACCCTTTGGAATGGCCAGAAAATCCCCTGTATATACCACATAGCAGTTACAACTAGCTACATTTACTCGTATTTAAAACATCTGTGACTCACTCGAAAAATAGAATTCTGTCATTCCGTTCAGCTATTTTCCACGCTTTATCGAACCCTCCAAGTCGTAGTGATCCTACCACTAACAATGTTATCATACCAGCAAACATAATAACCATCTGAAGTGTATCAGTCCATACTACAGCTTTCATACCACCCTGTACACACATAAAGAAATATATATAAATTACCGTGTTGTTGTCATAACACATAATGAAAACAAGACGTAGGACTTCCTTGAGATTTTTAATATTAAAAACTTTTATTTAACTACAGTAAATACCTGTCTAAAGTTTAACATCGAGCAGACGAGAAGGCGTTAAACCTCAGCTGCTGAGTAGCAGAGATAATGATAGCTTGTGACCGAAGATTTACCGAGACATAGATAGCAACTAACAAAATATACCCAACAAAGGGCCGATATAAGCCATGTAACGCCACATAGCGGTGTTGCCGTATAAACGCGCCCGACACGTCGATGTGGGGAATTTAAACGCATAAAGAGGTCGACCACGTTTATGTGTTGCTTATATGCGGCGCGAGGGTGCCTTTTTTACGCATAAAGAGGACTAATTTTAATAACTTAGTATGAATTTTAAAAATAGCTAATATCTAGACAAATACGGTGATGGTGACATTAATTATGACGATGACAATTGAAAATTTATGCTGTTGTTGATAATGGTAGGTGTAGGTGATGATAGTAAATGTTTTCTGTATGCGGCGGAATGTAGCCTTTTTGCCGCATTAAAGCGTTCTCTATATGCGTTGAAATTCCCCACATAGACGTATTGGAACACGTTTATGCGGCAACACCGCATTGTGACGTAACAGAGCTACTGATTTGACACTTATTCTTTAGCTTAGTGTTCCGTACTGATTTTCCGTTCCGTGTATGTTTTTTAAAGGTTCAAGCGGTATTTGACTCATAATTAAAGACAAATACTACTGAAATTTCCTTAAAGTTTTTTTTTTTATTTAAGGTCAAAAAAGGTATTTACATTCTAGTCCGTGGGCTAGGTGGACGCACCGTGCACCCCCCCCCACCCAGGTTCCTCCGACACCACTTTCTTCTGGTACCTTAGGGTGTCTAGTAATAGAATCGGGATGTTTCCCAGAAATAAGTTGGGATGCTCTTTATGAAAAACTTCAATATTTAAGAGTACCTGAAAGTTTTTAGTAAATTTCTATATTAGGAGTAGGGGAACGTTTTTATCTTTGTTTTCAATATTATTATGCAGATACAGATCATATTTGGTATCATTGTAAAGAGAACATGTTCAGTTTTTATAAAATACAAAGTTGGTTGATGTAGCTGCTTCTATGTTGTCACCATGACGTCATAAACACAAGTTTTGAGGAAAAACGCTATAAAATCGTGTCAATTTATCCTTTATAAAATTATTTCTGTACAGCATAATAAAACACATTAAGACAAAGTATGTTTTCCATTTACTTAATGAATTGTAGTTATAAATGATCATATATTCTCATCTTCGATAAAAGACACCACTCTATTAGAAAAAATATATTAAAGATAACCATTTTTAAAAAAAGATCGAAACGGGGTAGGGGAACGTTTTTATCTTTGTTGTCGATGATATTATGTAGATATAGATCATATTTGGTATCATTGTAAAGGAAACAGCTTCAGCTTTTATAAAGTACAAACTTGATTGGTGTAGCTATTACTGTGACGTTTCCATGACGTCATAAACTCAATTTTTGAAGAAAAACGCTATAGAATCATTTGAAATTATACTATATAAATTTATTTCTGTACCACCCAATAAAACACATTGAGACACTGTATGCTTTTCATTTACTTCATAAATCGTTGTTATAGATGATCACAATTCTCATTTTTAAGAAAAGACGCTACTCTGTTATGAAAAATATATTGATTTAAAGATACCCTTTTATTCAAAGTTGATCGAATCTTAAGATTAATAGTTTTCATGATTAAAGTGACCCAGTATGTTTCTTTGTATAAATAATAATATCATCATCATCATCATGGCATCATCATCATCATCATCATCATCATTAATTTTTTATACATTGATGACAATACAAATTTACAAAAATGCCCAACATCATCACCCATTATTCTATAGCTAACAAAAAGCTTCATTAATAATCTTAGTTTGAGAATGACTTTAGTTTTTATCATTGCCATAGTGATTTAGCAATTGTTTTAATGGTGGAGATATGCCACAGGGTTGTTATTTGCATCTAGAGCAGTGGAAACCTAACATACGTGTGATTTCTGCCGTAGGCTAGTTGTAGCGAAAATGAAACATATAGAATAAATTTCTTTTGCCTCACTATCAAGACTCTTGCAGTGCCTCCTCTTAGCAACATTCAGAAACTGTACAGGTGAATTTGTGGGAGGTTTCCCAGCAGCTACAGTCCCAGAAATGCAGTTCCGTCATGTTTTCAAACATTCATAAGCAAAATCATAGAATTTTGTAACATTATCATCCATTATCCTTATAACATATGCTTTATTAGTACAATGCATTATAAAGACATAGTTCAAATAGTTCCTTGAACAATATATGGCCATCAGAGTATTTTTTCAATTGAAGCGATTCTGTTCTGTCTCTTTTATTTCTCACCAAAAGCTTTGGCCTTCTACTCTAACACTTGCCCTTTGGTGGTTTTCTGAGCGTATGTCTAATTCAGTTCCACCGTTTCTACACCATATAAGAGGGACGATTTTACATTTGAGTTGAATATTGGATTTTTGTTCTTAGTGGCAGACTAGCTTTTCATATGTTTCTTTATAATTTTGAATGCTTTTCTGGATATTTTTATTCTTTTCTTGATGCCCCGTTCTGTTTCTTCTTCAGCAACAATCATGCTCCCCAAGTAACAGAGCTCAATTACCTCTTCAATTTATAACTATCTTAATTTATACCTTTTGTTGTATTGTTGTTCAACATTTTGTTGTGTTTGAGTTGATCTTCAGTCCAGTTTTTAAAACTGTTTCGTTTAGTAGAGTGGTCTTTATCTACATTTGATATAATGTGAGGGTCAATAGCGTATATCAGCGAAGCCCATATATTCTATCTCGGGTGTTAGTGTCCATTGTATTCTATTTATTGCAATTAAAGATGATTTGTGTTTGTATACAGCTTGGACATACTCCTGTATTCACATGAAATGCTTGAGGATAGTTTTCTCTTTTGAGACCTAAACAAATGTACAGTTATTATTTATAATAAGGTATAATGCATAGTGTCATTCTACAGACTGTTCTATACCTGGGCATGGCAATTTGGTCTGTGTAAGATGTTTTTCCTAAAACCAGCTTGTTTTGTTCAGAGCACCTAGTACCTCTTCTATTCCATCTTTTAGTCTATGAAGGATGATCTTTGACAGTATTTTCTCAGCTACATTGGGTAGTATGGTGCCTCTCCAGTTCTTACATCTCCATTATCTACCCTCTTGAGTAGTTTAATGAGATGGTCCATCTCCCATTGTGTTGGAATAATTTCTCTTATCCAGATGTTGCACAGTAATTTAGATATTTATTTAGGTCCTATAGCTTTTCCTTTTTCAAGTTGATTTATACTTTTTTATTTCTTTGTTGTTGGCACCCCTTCCTTATTTTATTATCAAAGGTATGTGGTGTTATGTCCAATATTTCTTATGGAGGTGGTCTTTTGGTATATAGTTAAAATGTTCAGCCCATCTTTCCTCTGTTGTGATTTTTTCATCCTTTCCTTACACTGGTCTGTCTGTGTTTGCTGGTTTACCTGTGTGTTTCTTTGTTTTTAGGTATAGATTTTCTAAGTTTCATTAGCTACTATTTCTTGTGCGGTTACAATATTTTCTATCTCCATATATTTTCGTTCATCACTTGTTTGTGTTCCTTTATATTTCTTCCTTTGCCTCTCATACTCCCTTCATACTAATATTTTGCTAATCTGGTTCTGTTATTTGTTATTTTCTCTTGTATTTCCTTGGGATATTTTGTCCCGTGTTTCTGACAAACCATATTCTCTGTGTCGATATACGGTATGCCCTTTTTATGACATCCCAGCTCTCATTATTATCACCCATAGCTGTTAAAGCATAAAAACCTGTTCCTCATACTAATCTTAATTCTTCTTTCTTTTCCAGTTGTTTCAATTTCTAACATTAAACTCATGTTCTGTTTTTTCAGGATTGTTTGGCTGCTTTTACTTTTATCTTTGTCATGATAAATTGGTGTTTCGAGATGACATCTGCTCCATGCATTGCCTCGACATTTAATAGACTCCTCCTACATTTGTTCTATAGTTATATGGTCAATGATTTTTCTGGTGATACCAATGTTACTTTATGGCAATCTTTGTGTCGAAATAATGTACCTCATCGTAGTGATAAAGCATAAAGATTTAAAAAATTTCTATGATTTTGCTCATAACTGTTTGAAAAATGATAGAACTACATCTCTGGGACTATAGCTGCTCCGAAATCTAGCACAATTTCACCCTGGGTTAGTAGGATATACAGTTGGCAGTAAAGTAAAAGATTTATTCTTGATGTTTCCTATTCGCTGCAACTAGTCACCGGCAGAAATTGCATTTTAGATTTCCACTGCTCTAGCTGCATATAACAATCCTGTGGCATATGACTACCATTAAAACACCTACCAAATCACCATTGGTAATACTTTGAACTAACAGTCATTCTCAAACTAAGATTATTAATTAAGCTTTTTGTTAGCTATAGAATAATGGGTGATGATGTTGGACATTTTTGTAAATTTGTATTATTAAGAACGTATGAAAATTGATGATGATGATGATGATGATGATGATATTATTTATAAAAAGAAACATACTGGGTCACTTTAATCGTGAAAACTATTAATCTTAAGATTCGATCAACTTTGAATAAAAGGGTATCTTTAAATCAATATATTTTTCATAACAGAGTGGAGTCTTTTCTTTAAAATGAGAATTATGATCATCTATAACAACAATTTATGAAGTAAATGAAAAGCATACAGTGTCTCAATGTGTTTTATTGGGTGGTACAGAAATAAATTCATAGTATAATTTCAAATGATTCTATAGCGTTTTTCTTCAAAAATTGAGTTTATGACGTCATGGAAACGTCACAGTAATAGCTACACCAATCAAGTTTGTACTTTATAAAAGCTGAAGCTGTTCCCTTTACAATGATACCAAATATGATCTATATCTACATAATATCATCGACAACAAAGATAAAAACGTTCCCCTACCCCGTTTCGATCATTTTTTTAAAAAATGGCTATCTTTAATATATTTTTTCTAATAGAGTGGTGTCTTTTATCGAAGATGAGAATATATGATCATTTATAACTACAATTCATTAAGTAATGGAAAACATACTTTGTCTTAATGTGTTTATTATGCTGTACAGAAATAATTTTATAAAGGATAAATTGACACGATTTTATAGCGTTTTTCCTCAAAACTTGTGTTTATGACGTCATGGTGACGACATAGAAGCAGCTACATCAACCAACTTTGTATTTTATAAAAGCTGAACATGTTCCCTTTACAATGGTACCAAATATGATCTGTATCTGCATAATAATATTGAAAACAAAGATAAAAACGTTCCCCTACCCCTAATAGAGAAATTTACTGAAAACTTTCAGGTACTCTTAAATATTGAAGTTTTCATGAAGAGCATCCCAACTTATTTCTGGGAAACATCCGATTTATTACTAGACACCCTAAGGTACCAGAAAAAAGTGGTGTCGGAGGATCCTGGG
Source organism: Anadara kagoshimensis (assembly GCA_021292105.1). Taxonomy (NCBI): domain Eukaryota; kingdom Metazoa; phylum Mollusca; class Bivalvia; order Arcoida; family Arcidae; genus Anadara; species Anadara kagoshimensis. Next base: position 62,848,512 of record CM037861.1, on the reverse strand, counting down.
GGGGGGGGTGCACGGTGGGTCCACCTAGCCCACGGACTATTCATCTTGTTCTGGTGTGACACATGAAGAATCATAGATTCATTAACACTGTATATATTTCATCACCAGAAGGGTCATATCTTATGAAAAGTTATAACAATAGTTCCGTTTGTTATTATTGTCTGTAGCCAATTTGCACAACTTTTATTTATATTTTACTATCACTTACCAAAGTCGTGTAGAAAATACAGACAAGACTGACCGCTATAATTGATCCCCATAGTGATATACCCGTCACTACAAAACACAAAATAAAGCAACTGAATAAAGCAAGCTGTAGCTGCGAGATTAGAAATAAACAACACAATCACCACTGACTATAAAACTACCTAAACTATAGACGAACACTGGAAACGTTGTCTTAATTGGTTTGGTTAAATTATTTTTAAAAACCAATTTAAAAAATTTTTGAAAACAAAACCTTAGAAAAATTCATTTCATCCAAGTTTATTTAAAGCACGTATCGTGTGTTTTTTAAAACTATATATCATTTTTGGCCAAACAAGATATCAAACAAAAGTCTGTTCAATATCAGTAAATGTACCAGCATCATCTCCATACAAATATAACAAAAACGCTTTAGATGGTTAGATCTTGTTATATGAATGTCCAGTAAGAAAATACCAAATGCAGCATTAACATCAAATTGGACACAACTTGGGGGAAAAAACCCGGTAGACCTTGTACCATCTGGAGGAGAACCATTCAGGTAGAGTTGCAGGAGCTAGGATACACATGGGGCAAGCACAAAACGTAACAAAGGACAGAGACAAATGGAGGACGCTTGTTGTTGCCTTATGTCCCATTGTGGGTGGATAGGATAAGTAAGTATAGCCATTTTTCTGTTTTCAACGGAACAAATCCATCGAACCATCTTATTTAGAAGCATCTTGTGTTCAAGTAGCGCATATGCCATATGCTGTTGTATTTTAAATATGGGTTACCCGTTTAAACGCATGTTGTTTCTCCTTGTTTCATCAAAACTTACTTAATTAATATGTTAACAAGCTTTGAAACCGAGTCTACTTTTGAACTCCGGCCGTATATCGCGACCGCTGTTCAGAGCTCGAAAAGTTATATATAACTTGTCATTGCCATATAATTAATGTACAGTAAATAAAATATACAGTGAATCAGATCATATCACCATTTTATGCACCCTGGTTTCTTTGTTCCGTTTACAAGCTGTTAAGTGAAAAATTAAACCTTTTTGACAAATACGAGTATCTGTTCAAAACTGACTAAATACAATATATATATAAATGTGTGTCTGTGTGTGTGTGTGTGTGTGTGTGTGTGTAATATTGGTAACTCATATTAATCCAGTAAGTTCCGCCATTGAGATTTTGAGTTAACAAGGAGACACACCACGTGTTCAAACTGATAGTTTCATTTTGATATTAAGACATGGCCAACTCGTACTAATAAAAAACATGGGTGATTTTAAAACACATTTTATGTTGATAACTTATATTAGTTATCCTAATAGCATTTTCGAATATCGCTAACGATTTGGTTATTCTTCCTAGGCTTTGAACAGATAGCCCCTTTTTAAATTTTATCATTTTTGATTTAACAAGCCATTACCTGCATTTAAAGCCAACGATGGTCCGTACAACACAATAGCCATATACAGCAGCTGAAAATAAATAAAGTGTGAACTTTTAATAAGAACCAGAGTGTATCTTAAATTTGTCACAGGCACGTTAATGGCAACTATTTATTTCATTTATTGGGGTTAAACATTTTAAAGTCAGAGATAGTTATTTAGAGGGATGTATGTGTCATCCTTGTCGAGATAAGTAAATATTCGAGCCTTGAACATCTAACTCGTACTCACTACCTGAATGATAATGCACTAAGCAATGTAAGCAATTTAAAAGAATATTCTTGTGGGACAAAACATTCAATGTCGAAGTAAAATATGCATCTGCGCTATCCTGTACATATAAAATTTTGTAAAAAAGCAACATTTTTTTAAAATATGTAAAATGTGTGTATTTTGTATTAATTACAATACAATTGTGACAAAACATCAACCCAAACAAAGGAAAAGCTGACAATAATCACGCCAGTGATATTACTCAACGTCGCTTCGCTACGTCATTTTGTAGTTTGTCGTTTAGGTTGTCGAATTTCGATATTTTTTTCTGGCAATCCAGTTTCATTCATAATTTAAGAAAAACGGCTTCAATATCAGATTTGGACATAAAACACCATTAATCCCACCCAAACCCAGTCGATACAAGTGTGTGTGTGTGTGTGTGTGTGTGTGTGTGTGTGTGTGTGTGTGTGTGAGTGTGTGTGTGTGTGTGTGTGTGTGTGCTTACCATCCATATCAGATACAAAACACTGGACACTATTCTAGTTAGCCTTCCAAATCGTAGTTCAACGTACTGGTCATAGAAGGAAAACATGAAAGAAAATTAAAGGGTATGTAAAATAACAAATTAAACATCTCAAATACAAAAAAGAGAGGTTGCAATGGCCTAATGGATAAGACGTCAGTCTACAAATCCGGGGTCTCTCACCACTGTGAGTTCCAGTTCTGCTCAGACTACAATTTTTCCTTGCCGCTGGCCTTTACTGGTTCACCCGGTGCCAGTATAATGTGCGTGGAGGAGTGGTACGCTTGTATATGGCGTACTGACTCGGTGAGCTAGCGCCTGAGTGCGCACTTGTACAAGGCAGACCATACAACACACTCGCACTTCACATGCATACACCAACTTGTTCATAGAATAATCCATAGAGATTAATAAAATAGTTCACGAATAGCTGCAAAATTGCTGCTGCGACGTTTAGCAACATCCAACCAACCAATCAAATACAAAAAAGGCAATACTGCCGTTGAATTAATTGTGTCCTTTCAAACGACTTTCTGACTAAATATGTCAATTTTGCATACATTAACACAATTTTCAACCTTGTGATTTTATGTATAAATCAAACAAAATATTTATTTTAATGTGGAATATCTGGTAAACAATGTTCTTTATCACGTACAATACAGGCCTGTCTAAAGTTTAGCACTAAGATAACAAATAAGTGTCAAATCGCCAGCTCATCACGGTCTCTGGTCTGCTTTATATCTGGAGCTTTTTGGCAGCTGCTATCTATCACCCGACCGCTAGATATCCATTTTGCGGCCATTTAACAGCCGAGTTTTGACACCTTTGCATTAGCTTAGTGTTGAACTTTTGACAGGGCATTTACTATGTATGTACTTAAAATATACTCTTCATGCCACTTTTGCACTCATTTTAACCTCTACCATTTATCTTTAAAGAATTAACAACCATCGCAATATCACATTTTGCATTATGAGACATATACTTATATCATAAACTTTTGTTGCTAGTTAAAATCCGAAAATCCTCAAAATACTAAAAAAAAAATGCTTCCCTATGCAAAGTATTTTCCTAGCTAAATTTGGTTCAGTATATTTTGGTCTTTTGGATATTTTTTCAACCCCTTTTTGGCCCAAGCATTACTGATGAGGAATTGCTGTAAAATTATCACTAGTATACTAGTAATATGTCATTGATGTGACAGGGATATTTGATATGATGATATTAATTCATAAAAGTGGCATTTTCCAATAAATCTCTATTCACTCCATTCTGTTCTTCGTCAACATTGTATTTGAGTTATCCCTCTTCCTCTGAAAGTCACTGCCCACTTTCCAGTATTGATTTATACCCGGCCGGGATTCGAACCCAGTGGGAGGTCTTTGGTTCGATCCCCGGCCGGGTCAGACCCAAGACTTAAAAGTGGGTAGTTTCTGTTCTTTCGCAAAGCACTTGACATTACGAAATGAAAGGCATGGTTCTTTCGGATGGTAACTTAAAATAAACGAGGTCCCATGTCACTGTAGGATTGGCATGATAAAAAACCCTGCTGTATAATGCCATCAACGCAACACACAGGCAAAATGCCTGCACCTTCGCCTATAGCTGGCGACGTCTCGATATAAGTGAAATATTCTTGACTGGGACGTTAACACCATTACTCAACACCTTTTCACGCTACCAATCCAAGTTAAAACTCATAAATACTCGTTCATACTTTTTAAACGGTCAAAACAATTTGTATATCTTTTTAAAAACAATCATTTGAATTTATCTTTTTGATATTTCATTCCTCTTTTGTTTCAGTCACTTTGATTTGTCTGATATTTTTGCACGAAAGGATTAGCCCTCAGTAACATCGTAATATTATGTTAGATGTACATTTGACATTTGAAATCCTATTCTTTCGTGATAGTAATATTTTACTAGTGTCATATACCATTTTTTTAATGTATTTTATGATTAAATTAAAAAATGGTGTATGACACAAGCTATGGCAATACTGTTGTTGAATTGTTGTTACGTCAGGTTTTCCGGAAAGACGAGCATCAGGTGTCTAGCTTCGCTCACCAATTGTGAAATCAAAATTGAGGACGAGATTTTATCAAATGCGTGTTATTAAGGTGTAGAAATGTCTTTTTCTAAGCCATTACTGATTAGTTGAATGTTCTAACGTTTCTTTGTAATTCGAGCAATTTGGACATTGGTTTTCATATAGCATGAATAACAAAACCGAAACGAAAACTAATTCATTTCTAAGTCATTGTTTAAGCTTTTAAGACTTGTGTTGTTTAGTCATACGAGTTTAGATACAACATATTTTTAAAAAGACTGGGATTTTCAAATTGAAATACAAAAATATAATATTGCCATATACCACTTTTTGAATTTAATCATAAAATACATTCAAAAAGTGAAATAAAAATGCATTCAAAAAGTGAAATAAAAATGCATTCAAAAAGTAGTATATGACAATATGATATTGTTTTAATATTTCATTCAAAAAATTCTAATATGTATAGCCTAAGATGTCACATTTAAAAGAAACTGATTACTTTAAGAAATTACAGTGAAAGGCAACGATTTGTAATTGGGAATAACGAAATATCGTTACTGAAGGAGTTATATAGATATATATGTACCTCAAAAATGCTGGTGACACCAAGGTTATAGAAAACTGGAATAAAAATATGTGCTGATCCGATCCCTGTCACGATAAATGCTACTGAGACCCACCAGTACATAGTATTATATCTGTAAACCTCTGCTGGTGTCCCGAGCAACGTTATAGCCGATATGAAGCTGGATAGCAGGGACAAAGAGACTGGAATCACATGTAAACTACGACCACCTAACAGAAAGTCTTCCGTGTCCTGGCTTTTTCTATCCTTTATGGCGTAAAATAATCCAATAGATGCGGACAATCCAAGTGTAACAGCAAAAACAACATAATCAAAAACACTAAATTGGACATCGTCCCCTTTTTCAAAAATATATTCATAATTCCTTTCTTCCATTTTTCGCTAAAATATTTTTATGAATCCAGACTAAAAACAAAAATACTGACTGTCTTTAAAAAGAGCAGTGTGCAAAAACAAAAACGCTGGCTACCTTGCAAAAAGGCAGTGTGTTTATCAGGATTATACTTCACGGTTACCATATAAAGGTTACTGTTACGAGTTTTTATCCGATAATCTGGTGGTAAATTACGCCTTATCAGCTTCTTACGACAAAATACCGATATATATTTGTGTCATACAGACAGGGGTAAAATAGATATCCTCAGATTAACAAAATGTTAAGACGATGAAGCACCCGGGTTACGCCATGTTTGATAAACATTTACACCTTTGTTTATATGTTCTGGACCCGAAGTGGTAAACTGGTCGTAACAGTATCTGTTCAACGAAGGAATTATTAATAAACACGACTATTTTGAAATATCGAAGGCTGTGGGTAGGGTCTCTTAGGTCAAAATTTGTATTTCTGATCAGGCGCTCCATAATATAAGACAATTTATTTATGCTTGTAAATGCTCTAATGATACTTTGGGGTGAAATGGGAGCAGACTTAAGTTCTGGTCAGTATTGGGAACAGCAACCCAATTTTAATTTTCAACACGGTTGCAAGTTGCACTTGGCTTCATATATTGCAGATGTTATGTAATAATGATAAGAACATTACCATGTTATAAACTAGTATGCTGCACACACACACACACACACACACACACACACACACACACACATATTTTACTGGTGTGATGTTAGCCATAAATTCGAGCCTCATTTTATTGAAACCCGTCAGCCTTCAATTCGATTTCGAATTTCTTTTAATTCAATATTAATAATAAAATAATAATATGAATGAAGCTGTGTAAAGAACAGCTAATTGTGGCCTGACGAATTTTTTATAAAAGTTTGGGCTGTAATCGACGCTAGCTTCAAACCCGTGAATTCATTTCAGTTCAGTCTGCAAAAAGAGATTTCTTATTTTACCTGGCCTCATCACTTGAAAATCTCTTCCCTGGTGAAAGTTCACGTGTTTAACTTAATTTGCCAGTGTTTAAAGTTTTTACTTTGCATTTGGGATTGAGATTAGAACATGATCTGGTATGTTTGTGTTTGATTTATATAATATGACATTTTGGTACGTAAATATATCATTATTTAATCAAACAAAAACACATATAATTTTACAGTTTTCAATGACTACCACAATAAAAATAAAACATGCATGCACATGTGACAAACCAGTTATTAAAATTGCTGCATCTAGATTGATGACGTAAAATTTTACTTTAGTCTACAAACAGTTATGTACAACAAATTAAAGGTCAAAACATCGTGGATCATCAATAGTCAGTCTCAATCGTAATTATAATAAAAATACGTGTAAAATGAATTTGATTTGGTTTGTAACCAAGGAAAAAAAGAACACAATGAAAAAAAAAGAAATTAAACAATACAAGAAAACATAATGTAAAGACCGCTGATTCTAAACTCCCGACTGTACATGTGTACGGGTATTTGACATATGATGTATAATGGTCAGCCTGTCTTTCATCAAACGGGTTTCCGGACTTTTGCCTTTATTTGTTGAAATATTAGATTCAAATTTGGTGTGTAACCTCATAAAGTTGACTTGTTATAAAATTGACCTTGTCAACTTTAACTTCGACTAGTTTAGTTTGGACCTTGGACATAGATCTGCGTTAGCAAGATTTCTGTTTCCTTTCAATCAGAACATAATTTACATCTAGCTTATAAATGTTAAAGCAATACATGTAATTATCTACACAATAGAAATTTTCATTGAACGTATTTAAAGATGTATTTCTGAATATGTCACATAATAAGTTTTAAAGACTGAAAAGAAGTTTGTGTCGATATTTTGACTGCCTTTGAAATTGGACTTGCTATGTTTGAACTAGCTAAACGAATTAATCATTGTGAATTCATATGACCCTTTTAGTGACGTGTTTATTCGATATACAGAGAAATATAGTATATCGATATTTAAATATCGAGAAAAACTCGTATAAATTTTTAAGGATTTAACTGATACCTCAAATAAATATGAAACCAGAAAAATTACAACATCCGAAGTTCCACAGAACCGGGTTGTTTTCCTTAAGTAAACAAAAAAAAAACCGCTATTATATGTTGCCGCTTTTAAGTGCTTTTACCAAATGTGTTTAAAGATTTACTAAAATGTATGAAGCTGAAATTGCCTCTTAGAACTATATTCCCAGTTGGTTTCTTTGATTTATAGCGTTTTCCAGATAAACTAGATCCTAGTTATGGTTTTTATATTATACATACCGCTGTCCATTTTTCGTACTAAACGATAAACGGTGTTCGCCGACTCTTACTTACTTTTGAAGATGACCTTGGCTTGATGTTATGGTGATTTTACACAAGAAGGAATTTCTGTACGACTCATCAAGAGTTTAAAACAAAAACCACTCTTAAACATACATTACTAGAGCATTTTAGTTGCTTACTTTGGAATACACTTACAGGTTCAACAAGAAAGTTTGGACACCCCATGAAAGTGATTCATAGCTAGCCACAAATTTGTTTGTTATTACAATTTTTGACATGCTTTTTCAATGATTTGTTTAATAGTTGGTTACATGTTACATACCACTAAATGTAATCGATGTAATTTGGACACAATAAAATTGCAAAAGACACTGTTATCTCCCTTTATATATTCCAGACAAACAAACGGGTTTCCTTTGGCAAAAATGATTTTAAACAATGAGAACAAAGCATCTGTTCCAAAACATAAGTAAAAATGTTTTTTTCTTAGTCAAATAATACTATAAAACATCTTTTTGCAGTAGGAAATGGACGTTATGCGAAAAATAATTGATCGTTAAATACACTAACCAAAAATCCAATTTTACCTTATTTCTAAATATTTTAGTATTTTCAATACAAAAGGAATTTAAACATAAAATGACATATTTTACTTAGAAAGTGCTTAATAATCACTTTGAACTAAAGTGTTTTAAGTCGTTTCCGGTATTTTCTATTTATTAAGTCCATATTTGAAGAAATGGGATTTTTCCCAAATATTTTCATTTTTTTTATCACTCTCTGTTCACTAAAAACTAAAATTGAAACTTTTATCAATTGTGCTATTTAAATAACATTCTCGGTAGTATATAAAAATAGTCTTTCAACAAATATAAGTTAACAAAACAGCAAGTACTAAGACAATCAAAACTGCTCTTTTACAAAGGTTATAGAAGGGGATGCCCAAACTTTCTTGTTGGACCTGTATGTGGATTGAAAAATTTAAAATTACTAACGAAAAATTTAGTTGCTTACTTCAGAATACATTTTTATGGGTTGAAGATTTTAAAGTTACTAAGTAAATGAACATCTCCAATAAATCAGATGGTCATAATTATTTTTTAAATCCAAATATGTTGAACTGAAAAAAGGACAGTGTCGTTATATATAAATAACACGTAACATTAATTCATGACATTAACAGGGTTTAGCCGTTCTATAAATATACTGTCATTATGCCTGAGCACAGAACTTAATTTTCGCTCTATTTTGAAAGTTCACATTGCAAGAAAATAATATCAAACTAGTAGCTAAAGGTATCTACATATCAATAAAAGTGTCAACGTCATACAATATATTGTCAAAATTTAAAATATACAGTTGTCACATTATAATTGTTTTAATTTTTGTTCAGAAAGTTAAAAGATTAATAATATCGGTGTACATCTTAATGTGGAATATTTTTATCAATCCGTGAACCAAGATTGCTAATACCAAGATCCTTTCCAGATACCCACAGAGCCTTTTGACAATATCGTAAAACTGTGTTAAGGCACCATATGGAAAACATTTGGAAACACGTGGCGATCAAATTTAACGTAAGGTTTCCATAATTTTGCAATATAGGTAAACATTCATACTTTCATCATGTGTATGATACCATTTCTGGATAAGTAGTGTTGAATACATGCTCGCCGATGTTAATTTGATTAATTTACTTGTCTATCATCGATCTATCAATATCAATATTTCGTTTCATTTGACACGTGTCTCTGTTTCACAATAATTTTCGTTACTAGGATTTTCCGTAACTTAAAATGTATCAAATTTTTGCAATATTTTTGGACCAGCAAGTTAACATTTTTTTGAAAATAGTGATATAGATCTGGTTGGTTGAGGCTTGAAGTTACCTATAAAATGACACCTTAAATTCCCGAGTGTCATAAAAATATCAATATTTCAGAACCAGATTTAAGTTCAGGAAAATATTAGTTTAAACAATATTTGTATTTCTGAAAATACATGATAGTACAAAAATCATTTACAATATATACAGGGGATCCCGTTACTTTTATAACCAGTCTCCTCGGAGGAAAACTTAGTAAAGGGGATTGCGAAACTGTAGCCCATTCCATTTATTTATATATTATATAAGTTAGTTTTTCTAATTCTAGAATATTTCGTTTGTGAGAATCCAAGCATGTGTCTCTTATGATGTTATCTTATTTGTAGCTCTTGACCATTTCTGTTGCAAAGAGGATTTTATTTAAGAGGATAATTTTACAAGATAAGCATCCGTAACCTGGCTAATCCTTAATAATCACCCGGTCAGTAGATAACGTTGTATGCGTATGGCGAATTCTTTATGATTTCTGAATTACAGGTAACATAACTAACGTGCCTATGAATTACAAGGGGATCACGGGACTTTATATTTTTAGATCCTTGAACTTGAAGAATAAAATGTTTATATAATAGGTTTATTTTGAAAGCATTTTTGTTTCTTGAACTGAAGCATAAGCTGTTAAAGTAAATATGTTTGTAACTGTTAATTGCAACGTAAAATTCATATAAAATCAAACTCAAATAAACTTAGTTTAAACAATATTTATTCATCATTAGATACAAATAATATAATTCATAACAAACTTTAAACTGGATTCAGGAACAAGCGCTAGCTTATTTCAACCCGTCTCCAGAACAACTGTACAACATAATATAAAACAACCTTTATTGTCAACTGCCAACCCCAAACTAATTCAATAAGACACTCCATGTTTTACGCGATTTGCACTTTGGGTTAACAGTGAAACAATAAAGATTGTTCTACAGTAATTCAATATATAATGGCCGTAACTAGAAAAAAACAAAAGTTATAAGTACATGTAGGTTAAATTTTTAAATTACCAACAAACTAATAATAAAAAAAAGAGAAAGTGATTGCCCATCAAAAACATGTTATGATATAATTACTAACATAAGACTAAGTATAATAAATACAAGTACATATATATAATTATATCGGTGTGGCGAAGTATATTAGAACCTTTTTGTCAAATAGATATATTTTTGAACTGTATTAAAAATTTCTTCATTTTGTTCAGTAGTTAAATTCTCAGAGTCACCAAATAACAATAGTTTTACAGTTGTGTTGACGGTCAGATTATCTATGGATTCCTTTCGAACTTCATCATATAGGGGACATAATAGAAGAAAATGTTTAACAGATTCGATTTGACCACACTGACATAGAGGACTATCAATTAAATTCTTTTTATACAAGTGTTCATTAAGGGAGCTGCATTCTAGTCTAAGTCTACAATGAAAAATTTGTTCCCTTCGTTTACCAAAATAGTAATATAAGGGGATTTTAAAACTTTTGTCGATGTGTGATTTGAAATTATTTATAGAGCTTTGTCTTACGTCTATTGGTAAGTCGTTCCAGTCACGTGTAGTTGTGGGCAGAAAAGAGTTGTAATAATAACTTGTATGACAATGTATTGTTTCTAAATTTTGGTTATGTCTTGTTGTGTATTGATGTACGTCCGAATGTCTGTTAGGTATAAGAGATTGAAGATAATCAGGAGTTAAACCATTAACCATCTTGTAATAAATTAAAAGTCTATGTTTGCGTCGTCTGTCTTTTAAAGTTTCCCAACCAGTTTCCTGATAAAGTAAGTGGCGACTTACAAGTTTAGTAGCACCAGTTACTATTCTTGCAGCTTCAATATTAATTTTTTCTAACTTGTCAATAAGTTCGTCCGTCATATTGTCCCAAACAACGTCGGCATATTCTAATAAGGGTCTGATAAAGCTTATATATATTTTTTCTAAAGTTTTTCTGTCTAGTTGGAATTTTAATTTACGAAAGAAAGTCTAAAGTTTGCTTTAGTTAAGACAGATGAAATATGACAGTTCCATGTTCCATGAATAGAAAAATGAATTCCAAGATGTTTATGGGATTCTACCTCTAGTATGGGTGTGTCATTCATATACAGTTGGGGATGGAAGGGAGGGGCTGTTTTTCTCGAAATGATCATAGATTCGGTTTTATTGGGGTTAAAGGTCACTAGCCAACTTTTGGCCCAAGTATGTATTTTCTGTAAGTCTCTATTAAGTAAATCAGCAGTAGAAAAAGGGTTGTCGACTATTATTGTCAAAGATGTGTCGTCTGCAAATAAACGAATTTTACTATTTATACTATCAACAATGTCGTTGATATAAATAATGAATAGTAAGGGACCTAATATTGAACCTTGAGGAACTCCAGATTTAATACCTAGCCAAGAAGAAAAAACGTTATTTCGAAGAACTACTCTTTGCTTTCTACCAGATAAATAATTTCTAAACCATAGAAGTAAATGACCACAGATTCCTAAAGAGCGAAGCTTTGCAATCAGTCCAGAGTGCCAAACTCTGTCAAATGCTTTTGTAATGTCACAGAATACAGCTCTTACTTCTTTTCCACAATCTACTGCTTGTAAAATATCATTGCTGAGATCTAATAGTTGATTCACAGCAGAATCGCCTTTTCTGAATCCTGATTGAAGAGGAGAAATCAAACCATTTTCCAAAAGAAAATTATTTAGATGTTTGAAAATACATCTTTCCATAACTTTACCTAATAACGATAGAAGTGAAATAGGTCTATAATTACCAACGCAACTAGGGTCATCTTTCTTAAATATGGGGGTGACATGAGCCTTTTTCCATTCAGAAGGGTATTTAGATTGCCTAATAGATTTGTTATAAAAACTGCTTAGGGGTTGCGCTAGAATGTCAGATGCATGTTTAAGAAGAAGCGGGTGTACATGATCAGGGCCAGATGCTTTGGATACTAGTATGTTAAGTGTACTTAATATATCTGATACGTCGTTTGGTGTTATGTGTATGTCCGAGAGTGTATTTTCACATATAGTTATATTTGGAGGTTGTTTACCGTCATCATGTAATGAACTTTGATCAACAAAATATTGATTAAGTGTGTCGGCTTTAATCTGTTCGTCATATATTACTTCATTGTCAACAATTAAGGGGGGAATGGTTGATGCTTTATCAGGAGAAATAAATGATTTCACAATTTGCCACCAGTTTTTGTCATCTAATTTACCAGATTGTAGTTTCTCTCCAAGTTTACTGTAGTGTGTTTGTTTTGCTTGAGTTACAAGTTTATTACATTTGTTTCGAATTTTTCTAAATTGAGCCCAGTGAAACTCTGAGTTTGATTTTTTAGCTTGTTTGTGAAGTCGTTTGCGTTTTCGTATTAATTTCCTTATGTTATTGTGCATCCATGGTTTATCATTAAACCGTATGACTACTTGTTTGTGTGGTATACTTTGATTTGCGGCTGAATGTATAATTTCCGATATTTGTAGTGCTGTTTTGTCTATGTCGGTATCGTCTATAAACGTCCAGTCTGTGTCAGTAAGTATTTGTCGAAAAAGATCGTAATTTCCGTTTTTGTAATCCCAAATGTTTCGCTTACAAGAGTTTTTAGAATCTTTTGTAATATTTAAAACAAGAAAAATAGGACAGTGATATCGTTGTTGTACTTCTAAAAATACTTCGCCTACACCGCAGTTAAAAATAATATCTTTTTTGTTGACTATAAATAAATCAATAAGTGATACAGAATTATTTAAATAATGGGTAGGTTCACTAATTATTTGTGAGAAATTATAACTATCTAATATATTCTTTATCTGTTTGTTGGCTGGGTTTAATTGGTTTTCATTAAAATCACCGGTAATGATAATATAATCTGTATTTAAATTAACTGCTTGGTCTATCGAATATTCTATAGTCCGATCACATTTTCAGTGATGAAAAAACATGTTTTGAATGGGTGGTGTGATTCAAACTTAGATATCTTACTTGATATAACTTCAATAGACTTGAAATTTCACACGTGTTATTAGAACATATTTTTTCATATTTTGAATATTTTTTGCTAATATTCTCAGCTTTTTTCAATTTTTTGCTTTTAATTTATATGAATAAATTTAAATAAACTTTTTCGATAAAAGTTTGTTGAGAAATTAATACTTGTTCGTTTGCAGTCTTGTTTTAAAGATAAGTATTTAAAAATACTATTTTTCTATCTTCATGCTTAAATTATTAATATTCACTGTAATTTTTGAGTTTTCAGGAGTCAAGATTTAGCAATTAATTGAAAGGTAGCTGTTGTCCCTCTCATATGTTGATATGGCATATTCGACAGTTTCATTCATATACGTTATTCATAATTGGGTTCTGATTGGCTAATACCTTTTCACGCCATACGGGTTTATACAGGTGTTTCTATTTCTAACCAGTATACGTCACGGGCTAACCCATTGCACTTTTTATGAATGGACAACAGGTAAAAAGGCACAAACATCAAAATAATGAATGATATTCATTTATTACACATGCTTGACCTAGAACGACGCAATTTTTTAATTTAATGTTTTGAAACTGCAAAACCTTCAAGCTCATCTAACTAAGCCACGATTTTTATCTCAAAAGATGAAGTTATTGGCGATAATGCATTTTACTACGTGATACGCATTATCTGAATTCAGATGCGCGTCGGATAAAAACTGGTTTTATTTGATTTTTAGACTTAATATAAGGAACTTTATCAAACTATTTAAACACATGTTATAAAAATAACAGATCTACATATAGCATTAACAAAATTTGAAGAAGTAATCCACGATCTTTTTAAGGCCACATCGGTATTCATCACTGAATAAGTGATCGGACTATAATTTTATCCCATACAGTACGGTTTGAATCAGGGGGTCTATAAAAGGTTCCTATTAAAACAGTTTTTGACTTTATTAAAACTTCTAGCCAAACACATTCTAGTTCTGATATTTCTAGTTCTGGTTATGTTTAAAAAAATAAGCGAATTTTTTACATAAGCTAATAATAAACTTACTTGACCTAGTCGTAACAGAAAATATGAAGGTCATATTATTATTATTATTATTATTATTATTGGTTTTAAGATTTGTTTTTAAATAGATTTTGGTTGGGTTTCTTTTTGAGTGAAGCATGGAAGTGATTTCGAGAAGAAAGAAAGTTTAAATCCTTTTTAAATAGGTTTTAGAAATTGTCATTAGATTTATTATCATTCATTTTGGATGAAGCAAGAATTCGAAAGTTGTTTTGACAAATGAAATTAATAAATCTTATTCGTCTTTAAAATCCGAAAAATACTTATGTTGGATAATTTAAAAAATAATTTTTACTGGACGTTGCTTTGGCCTTTTAAAATATATTGAAAATTTAAAATAGCGAATCGGTCTTTGAACTTGCACTAAAACATGAACGGTAAAAACATATAGTCAATATTTAGTTTTTAATAATTAATTTTTTGTTGAAAGAAAAAAATTATTATTAATAGATTGCCATTTATCAATTTATCGTTCAAGGAAGTTAGACAACAGTCACAATCGTAACAAACGGGGAAATATTCTCTGTGAAGGGAGGGAAATATAAGGTGGAACAACAACACCAAATCCTTTTTTTAAAGGGCATAAATCCAAGGAAACTGGACGTGCAGCCAAATTTGAACTTGCATGAGACCACTTTGATTTTAAAATGATCCATTAGATAATTTTGTTGTGTCCGGAATATAAACGTGCCCAGACAGACTGAGAGACATGGCCATATCATATAATTCGTCCATTTTTTTAAAGGGCGTATAAAGCGATGTGCATGACTGCGAACTACGAGCATGACAAAAATAAATGAAAATACTAAAAAGTGTAGCAGCGCTTTGCACAAGAACCCTAAATCCCCAGTTTTATATTAACTTTAAATTTCCTTAACTCGATTTTAACAAATTTCAGTAATATTTTTAAAATCTTTTAACTATCCCGTCGCAAACGATTTTTGAAGGAAATGAAAGATTTGGCCCGTACATACGTATACATGCTATACGTACGTTACGCTATCCTTGTCAGTACTCTAACAACTTTATTTCTCAACACCTGACAAAAGGGGTTTTCTGTGGGTTTTGTAACTGGCGAACCCGATTTGAGATAATTATTGTTCTTTGTTTATTTGAGTGAAATACGGGTATTTCTGTCAGCTCTCTAGAAACATTATTTCTCAGCAGAATTTAATAAAACTTGATGCAAGAGTTGAGTAATGGTGTTTAACGTCCCAGTCAAAAATATTTCACTTATATCAAAACGTCGCCAGCTATATGCGAAGGTGCAGAAATTTTGTCTGTGCGTTGCGCTGATGGTATTATACAGCAGGGTTCTTTATCGTGCCAATCCTACAGTGACATGGGACATCGTTTATTTTAAGTTCCCATCAGGAAGAACCGTGACTTTCATTTCGTAATGCCGAGTGCTTGGCGAAAGAACAGTCTCTACCCACTTTCAAGTCTTAGCTCATACCCGGTCAAGTTCGAACCCACGACCTTCCACTTACGGAGCGAGAACTCTACCAACTAATCTACCTCAGTTGTACTTGATACAAGAATTAATCAGTTCATGTACAGCACTTGGTGAACCTGATTTGACAGGGTTATTGCCTTTGTTTATTTGAATGAAATATTTAAATATTTCTATATTTATTTATTTATTTCAGCTCTAACAACTTTATTTCGCAAAAGAATTAAAAAAATTTGAAACAAAGCTGTATTATGGTAATATCTTGTAATATCTTGAAGTTTTTTTTTATTATTATTAATATTTTTTTTTTATTTTTTGTTGTTGTTGTTGTAATTGGCACATCCGAATTTACATAGTTATTGCACTTTGTTGTTTTATTTATTTCATTAATTAATTTATTTTCATTTTTTTATTGAGTGAAATATTTCTTTCAGCACTCTAACAATTTATGTTCATGGATTTCAATCCGTTTTTGGTATACAAGTATTACACATCACTCAATACTCCAGTATCACTTGTGATGCCTTGTTTTTAACATGCGCCAAACGTTGGCATGGCACATTATACTCAGGAATATCATGATATCATTATATCAAATTGTTTATAAATCCTACAATTTTTAATCTTGAAGTTTATCAAATGGACGTACCAAACAAAGTTAAAATAAAGTTAAACACGTGAACTTCCACCTGGAAAGTAAGTGCATTGGAAGATCAACACTTTCGGGTTTTTTTTTTTGTTTTTTTTTTTCCTACACCCAACAAGTGTTTAGTAAAATTTGTGAACGACATGGAACTACGATACGTTAAATACGTGTATATACATGTATCAAGGGTAATTTTGAATGCAGACACACCTATTAGAAATACATATCAACACTATTGTGATGACTGTCATGAAACATTTAAGGGGCTTAGAAAAGATTAGGCTTAACATCCATTGTGACGACAGTTTACTTGTAAGCACCTTGTTTTGTTGTATCAAGTTCTCGTAGTGGGAACAAGCTATATCATAGCGTATTAACGGTGAAGCAAATACACCATAATAAGGAGAAGTAGGTATATTGCTTTATAGAAAAGGAAAGTTGATAATAATTAAATTAACACGTTTGTCATACAGCTTGTTAAAGAAATTTTTGTTTTTGTTGTGAAAGTGTGGCCAGTAGAGTCAATATCACAGAAATTAAAAATATAGCTTTTACCCTTTAACTGCACAATCTTACGCAATGCAACCATACAATATTCTCATACATGTATGTTTTCATTGTATAGAAATGCCAAAACATGTATTGTCCTCAAATGACTTTTATAAAAAAGAATTGAGGATATTGACACCAGATAAAAGACGACAACCGTCTAATAAAACTATTTAGCAAAAAATGAGGTGTAAAGGGAAGCACAAAAATTTCTGTGGTTTTTAGGGGGAAATATATCTTATTTTACCAATAGTATGCATTTTTGTAATGTTTTATGTCTGTTTTGCGGTTTGATACTTTTTAATTACATAATTATTCATTGTTTTTTGTCTTTTACGTAATATGTGCAAGTTAATTAATTTATTACAAGTGCAACCATTTTACGTACAGCTGTATGTTTTGATTTCTACAAAAATCAAAAGAGCAAATTGCATTAAAGTATCTACCTCCGCTTCAAGAGATTGGTTCTGTATTATACATTTTTTTTAAATAACTTAATAAGATTAGGATAAACATTTAATTCTACAAAACACTGGTTTTGTCGGTGAATGGAACAGCCTTGTTGATCTTTTGACTACGTTTATCCCCGTTTTTGACGTCATTTTATACCGTCAACGAATTAAGCCCCGCCCAAACAGGACTTGACGTAACATTTTTTTGTCTATGCAAGCAAAAATCAGCAATTAAAATATTATGTAATAATCAAAAGTTAAGTTTATTTTAAAGGACCTAAACAATATTTATTTACTGGCATCAATAACGTAATGACTGTAGGTTTGGTAATTAAGGCCGTCTAATAGTACTGCAATATACAATCATTGGAAACCATTTTGTTATTAAATCCAGTGTTCAAGGTAGGGAGTTTTATAAGCAAGATTTTAAACAAGGTTAGTGAAAAAACATATAAATGCGTATCATGAACTAATAACTAGTCCACAAATCAACTATGGTTTTAGAATTCATCATGTCACATTAAAAACATTATCACCTAGTTAAAACGTTTCGTTAAACAAAACATTTCGAGATAACAAAAATAATATTTCGAAATATTACAGTACATCCATCCCCACCTACATCTGTCATTCTAAAGGTCATTATCATAAAACAGACATTGACATTGAATAATAACAAAAACAATTATCCAACGGACATTGAATTATTATCAAGAAACAAAATGATATGCAAAAATATTTTCTTACCGTGGACGAGAACATGATATGTTCTAACTGTGAACGAGAGCACGATATTGCTTGACCCTGTTATATGTAACAAAGTAATGACCAGGTTTAACAGGTGTATTTATTGGGGTTAAATGGAATCGTTAGAACTTTTCACGTAAAAACATTAAGGAATATGCGTCCATGAAACTGTAAAACAACTGACAAACAAAATTATATGCTACAATTTAAGTGCTGTAACGAAATAGCGAGGAATAATTTTATAATCTTTTCAAGAATTGTTTGATTCGCTTGCTAAATTTGGCCCCAATGTTTTATTAATTTCATCAGAACTATGTTAATAAAAACAAACATACCAATCTATGTCCAAATCCCAATCCCAAAAGCAACGTAAAAACAAACATACCAATGTATGTCCAAATCACAATATCAAAATCAACGAAACTTGCATATTAAGTTTAACAAGTGAACTTCTACCGGAGAAGTGAAGCCGAGTGGGAAGAGTAAACATTTCCGTTTTTATCATTCTTCACCCGCTACGTGTGTAATCAAAATTTAAAAAAAATGACAGGAACATGGAGCTATGGCGCAGCAATTATATCCTGGGAACAAAAATATACTTAGCAACAATATTGTCATGACGATCAGTTATAAATATAGATTTGATCAATGCGAAAAGAAATAAATGCTTACATAACACAGGTCACAATGAATTTGTGGTTCACTTTGTATATATGATAATAATAAAAACAAACATACTAATCCATGTCCGAATCACAATTCAGAAGCAAAGTATAAAACTTTGGAAACGGCAATTTAGGTTAGACACTTGAACTTCCACCAGGAAAGTGAGACCGGTGCTCCTTAAGGGCTAGCACATTCTGTTTAGCTAGCTACACCCATCACGTGTGTAATTAAAATTGTTTGAAAAGAACATAGAACTATGGGACATCAAATATCCTGGGCAATCCTTGACACAGAGACATGAAACTTATAAACAATACTGTGATGACGGCTAAAAACTTTAATAGGCCCTTAAATATTATACTAAAATATTTCTAGAAGTAGGACCTTAAGGTATGTAATTGGGACATAGTTTTGAAACCAATAATAAGCCATAAAACATACATCTATATAATAAATTGTTTAATTCGTCAGATTTATGACAAGTAATATACTTTATGGATATTTTAATATTTATAAGGGTAATGTGACGAAAATATCAAGAAAAAATGAAATTTGAAAAATAGACCATCAAGTATTACATTTTTGTTTAAAACACTAAAATATGCTTTATTGGCATTTTAGAAAATCTAAACTAAAAACTCATAATACTTTGCTAGTTCATCAATCAAAAACAAATATACCAACCCATGTCCAAATCACAATCCCAGAACAAAGGAAAAACTTTGAAAAAAATCAAATTAAGTTAAAAACGTAATCGTTGATGCAGGGTGCTCCGGAAGAGTAAGTATCTCGTCTTTAGCTAGCTTCATCCGACTTCAAGACATTCAAAACGTACACTATTTATTTAATTTACAATGATTTACAAATATGTCTAATTTTATCCAAAGTTAAATTAAAATTATTTACTTAACATTCTGAACAATATGTTGTTGTATGTTGTTTGCATTCATTCAACAGTTAATCAATGTCCTTTTCATTTCAACATGAAATTGTAATTTTGTCGAAGTAACATGTATAAAACTTATGGTGAGTAGAAGAACTATTTTGTTATCGTTTAATTATGTGAACGCTGCCATTTTTCCGATGATGGATGTAAAGGAAGAATAAAAATTAAATGTTTCAAAATACAAACAAAGCATTATTTAAATGATAATTCTAAAGTAACTTCCTTCACAGCTGTTTTAAAACAAGAAAATGCTTTGACATTGTACTACCAAATCAACAACCAAATACCACTAAGAGATGTACATATTGTTTTCTCATTTATATGTTTTAACGATACCGTGTGATGATTTAATTTAAAAAAACGCAATATATTTAAGAAATAATCAACATTTACCCGTGGTATTTCGTCGAATAATACACGGGCCGGAGTTTACACGCGGAAGAATATATCACGAGGTGGCTTTGCCACCGAGTGATATACTCGCCGCATGTCAACGACGGCCCGTGTATTATTCGACGATATACCACGGGTAAATTTTAATCATTTCAATTCTAACATGACTTAGATAAAAAGGATTGAAATAAACATTGCGAACTCTTTCTTCGGAAGTACATTTTGCTATCTATTTACAAAAAGGTCCATTCAAACAATTAGGCTGTTGACATTACCTCCATTGAAATAAATGATTTTGTGAATGAAAATTACGTCACAACCATTGTTCGCGATACATCGCATGGCGTCATATTATAAGCAAGGGGACAGCGATGGGTATATCGTTTGTTATACCACGGCTGGCCCTCTCTATGTTTCATATAAAGAAAACGCAGTTCATGTTAGAATTTGCCTTAATCATTTTTACTATTAATATGACGTCACATTATGTTACAACAATCATATGACGTCATTATATCGATCTCTATAATCATCAACAACCATACCATTAAGTTCTCGTAGTAGAAACAAACTCTACCATCATTAATTATTATGAAACAAATACACCATAACCTAAAGAAGCTGCATAAAAAAACAGACATACTAATCCATACACAAATCACAATATCAAAAGCAAAGTAAAAACTTTAAAACGACAAGTTTGGTTGAACACGTGAAAACATCAATCAGGCAGGGACAGGTGAGGCCTGGGTGCTCAAAAAAGTAAGCATCTTCTGTTTACCTGGCTACACCCCGGCTTGTGTAAAAGAAGGGTTGACAATAGAAGAATTGAAGTCATCACGTTTATCAAAAATCTTCAAATGTAGTCTCCTGATGGTGTCATAAGTGAGGTATAAATCTTAAATATGAAACCTATATCAATCTTTCTGTCTACACACACACACACACTTTCCAGTTGTCAAAGGTATAAATCTTAAATCTAAAACTTATATCAATCAATCTGTTCAACACACACACTTGCTAGTTGTCAAAGGTATAAATCTTAAATCTGAAACTTATATCAATCTGTCCAACACATGTACACACACACTCACTTGCCAGTTGTCAAAGATTTTTTTTTTTTACTTTGGGGTTGTGATTTGGACATGATTGGTATGTTTCGTTTTGATTAAAAATATAAGGATTCTGGATTCTGCTACAAAACAACAAAAATTTGAATAAATATAAGTACATATTAATGTATATAATGTATGTACATTTTATGAAATCCCACGGATTCACCATTGACATATTGTGATAAGTTTATGTTAAACTTAAATGATTCATACCTTACTTATCAATTTTTGATATGTAATTTTGTATAACATGACAGTTTAAAAAGAAAAAAATGCTTTAAAAATACTTTTTTTAAATTTATATCTTTTAAATAGTGTTGAATTCTACCAATGGATGAACTAGTTTCAATAATGACAAGGCATTGTTATAGGTCATATAAAGGAACTTTCTCTATCCTTCTCTTTTTTTTCTTTTAAAATTATTTTCGTCCTACATAAAATTGAAGATTTTTTATATTGTTTTATAAAATGTTTTTCAAATCAATATAGGTCAATGCCGAACTTGATTAATGGTTGGGAGTAATTTCAATCACAAGAATAATTAATATTTTTTTAATGAACAGTCTTTCAATGCATTACGAACATTAATGAATGATGTTTTGGATGACGTTAAAGTTTTTGTTGTAAAAATTTTATTCTTTCGAATTAACTTTTAGGTTTTTTTTCATAATCCACAAGCAAAAGGCGCGTTTAGCTGTTTAATTATACCTGTTTTTAAAACTAAAAACCCACGGTGTCATCACACGATAACTTCCTGTATATACAAAAAAATATTTTAACTTTACGAACTTAATTTGAAAAAAACGTTAAAAGTAACTCAATTTACAAAAGCTTACATTTAGGCAAACCTAAATCAACTTACAAAAATAAAATTTTAGCAAACATAATTCAGTATACAAAAGTGAAAATTCAGCAAAAGTAATCCAATTTGCAAAAGATCAAATTTAGTAAAACTTACTTATTTAACAAAAGGTAATTTTTTGATGAATTACCTTTAGTAACAAGGTTAATATTTTAGCAAAAGTATCTCAATTAAGAAAAGGCGAAACTTTTAGGAAATAGAATTATGTTTTCAGAGGACAAAATGTACTCAAACACGTTGTCTATAAAGATAAAACTCACTCCGTTGAACAAAAGATTACAAACATTAACAAAACGATTGGCAAAAGGTAAAAAATAAGCAAAAATATGATAATTTGATATATATCATGATAACATTCAAGTACATCTATTGAAATTTATCATAAAACCATTATGCTATTTATTCCCGCATTATGGTAAATGTTATGGGTATTAAAATAAAAAATAGAAATGACGCATCAGTGTAATAAGCAACGGAACAACTCCTAATAAAGTCCGACGCCTAATGAAATCGGACTTCATTAGGCGTCAGACTTCATTAGGAGTTGTTACACAGCAACTGCAAATCTCAGAAAGAAAATAAATTTTAAAGATTTTGAAATTTTTTGAAACCTCATTTCCAACACTTTTGTTCAAGAAAAATACAAGTTTTGACATAGAGAACAATGCACTTTATATATAACAATTTAAAGATATAACATTTTTTATTTAAGCTAAAAGAACTAATCTTTCTTTTCCACATTTTCATGAGTATGGGATTGGTACGACGATTTCATATTGTTTTTTAGTTTGCTAAGAGTACCTGTAGCGATTTTTTTTATTTTTACATATGTTATTCTCCATTCTGAAATATGACTTAATGCGAAAATGTCATAAAAATACCATGCCAAAATAAGGGAGATCTCGGCGAATTTACATCTGAATGACACCTGCCAATAATTAAGCAATTATTATTAGTCCACCTTGATAAAATGTTTGTTTTTTATACATTCCTTAGATTGAGACCCGTACCTTTAATCAACATGATGTGTTCTCACAATTAATAAAATTGATTGACAGGTGTTCGAATAGAGTGATTTCGTGACACTTGAAAATATACTTCAATCATTTAATGTTGTCTTGAATTTAGAATTTCACATAAATAAACTGATTCTAAAAAGATAATTATGTATAAAACGTATATGTATGTATATATTACGGGAGTATGAATAAAGACTGAAAAATGATAACTGGCGCATGGCGGAATTATATAATTTTAAAAAATAACATTTTAAATAAAATTTTACACTGGTCATTTAAATTTTAATCATTAATTTTACTTCATTTCTCTTATGATTTTCGTATCAAATATAAATAAGTAAATACATAAATAAATAAATAAATAAAATGATGCATCATAAGCCGATTCAGGACGGTAGAAACTAGATAGATATTGATGTCGATTAATTAATATTATTTGAACGCGGACGGCCAGACGGGTATTTTTAAAAGCATGTATGAATTTATTTTTATTTTTATTTACTTTTATCAACTTGTAGTTTTCGTTTGTTTCTTGGTCACATATTCAATTTAAGATGCATGGCTACATTTTCTTCATGATCGAAAAAAATTGCCTTTAAAATACATTGTATGGAATTGTGTGCTCTTTTCGGAATGAAAATTGTCAAAATCACATTTATTTATTTATTTATTTATTTATTTATTTATTTATTTATTTATTTATTAGATACTGAACATTTGTCAATAAATTTACATAGTAAAAATTTACTGAACTGCCTGTATCGTATTTGAAGCCGGTGTCACGTTTCAATGTTTGATTGAAAACAATTGCATGGATTAGCTGCCGGTTCAATTTTATCAAATATTAAGATTTATTTTAAAATTTTAACAAGTGACAATTATATTTCGTATATTTGATAAATAATACTCGTCGCATAAATTTTGTTATGTCCGGGCTAGCATTCAAAAATTCGGCTGGGTCTCCACTTAGTTTGTTCATCGTATCTGTCTTTTTCTTGACTGAATGCCAATTTCATTTATTTTAAGGTTGTCTATTCCTTCCCAAATTAATGACGAATCACATGGTATATACACGTGCACGTACGTCGCTACATCATCAATTAGTACTGTCTGCCATGTAGTTACTACAACGGTTACTTATGTAACGGATCGCTACCCAGATAGGCCAAACTCAAGGTTTTCAAACAACTATAACTTTCTTATTTGTCATCAATGTAGATGCGGTTTTCGATATTGTAATATTAAAATAGTATTTAACACAAATATGAAATAAAACATTTTCGTTACAAGTGCTCTTTGAATTATAATTTTTATTAACCAGTTCTGTTATAATCGTCTTGATGTCGTCAATTTCTCATTCGCTTCGGTTATGTAACGTTTCTAAAATCAAATACAAACACACCGGTTAATGTCTCAATAACAATCTCCAAAACTATATGAAAACTTTAAAAACTGGCATATTAAGTTAAACTTGTGAACGTTCACCAAGGATGTGATGCGGGTTCGTTGCAATGGTAAACACCTCCTGTGCAGTTAGCTACATCAGAAACATGTTAAATCAAATTTGAATGGACTTAGGATATTGTGATGCAAAATGTATTCATGGTTATTAAAATATCTTTAAACTACTAACCGTTTTGTCATTTCGTACACATGTTTTTCATTTATCCATACCAAATTAAAAACAAACATACTAACCCATGTCCGAATCACAATCCAGAAGCAAAGTAAAAACTTTGGAACTGACAAATTAGGTTAGACACGTGAACTTCCACCAGGGAAGTGAGACAGGGTGCTCCGGAAGGCTAAGCACCTCCTGTTTAGCTAGCTACACTCGCCACGTGTGTAATCAAAATTATGCGAAAGGAACATGGAACTATGAGACGTCAAATATATCCAGGGCAATCATGGACACAGAGACATCAAACTTATCAAGAATACTGTGAGACGGCCATAAAACTTTTTGAGGGCCTTGATAAGCCTAGGCTTACAATATCCCTGAATCAACCATTTATTTGCAAGCAGCCTACTTCGTTGTACAAAGTCCCCGTAGTGGGAACAAGCTCTACCATGGTGTATTAATTGGGAAACAAATACACCATAAGCAGGAGAAGCAGGTATATTGCTGCATTAAAAAGGAAAGTTGACAATT
Source organism: Anadara kagoshimensis (assembly GCA_021292105.1). NCBI lineage: Eukaryota > Metazoa > Mollusca > Bivalvia > Arcoida > Arcidae > Anadara > Anadara kagoshimensis. The sequence continues at coordinate 62,822,873 of CM037861.1, read as the reverse complement.
GACAAAATTGAAGGCATTACGTTTATCATAAAGTTTCAAATGTAGCCTTTCGTATGCGTCATAATTCAGGTATAAGTCTAAATATGAAGCAGAACTTGAGGAATCAGTCGATGACAGTCTCCAAATTTAGGATTGTTAAGAGACAGAACGTCATCTATATATCTGTATGTTGAGTTGGATGATTTTGCGACAGTCTTCTCTCTAGATTTAACAAGATTCTGCATAAATTCTGCTTCATAAGAATAAAGAAACAAATCAGCAAGCAATGGTGCACAGTTTGTACCCATTGGTATACCGATTGTTTGCTGAAAAACTATTTTACCAAACACAACAAATATGTTATCTATCAAAAACTCCAACATTTTGTTGATGGTATCTTCAGTATATTTTTGTTTTAATAGTATGATTTGCCTTTTCTATACAGCAATATATCTGCTTATCGTGTATTTGTTTCACAATGAATATGCTAAGATAGAGCTTGTTTCCTTTACTTTTTTCTTAATTGTAAAGGTGTATTGCAAGCCTAAGCTTATCGGAACCCTTATAAAGTTTTATGGTCGCCATTACAGTATTGTCTCTGTGCCCAGGGTTGTCCTTAAAATATTTGACGTCCATAGTTATATGTTCCTTTCACTCTCAATTTTTATTACACACGTGGTGGGAGTAGCCAGCTAAACAGGGGGTACTTACCCTTCCGAAGCACCCGGCCTCGCTTATCTGGTGAAAGTTCACGTCTTAAACCTAATGGGCCTGCTTCACTGTTTTTACGTTGCTTTGAATATTTGGTTTGAACATGGATTGGTATGTTTGTTTTGGATTTGTCTGTCACCACTACGGAATTTCTACACGTAATCTTAGTTGCGTTATGTTTGCAAACAGTATGTTTTAGCCACTAAACGCTGAATTCCATTCTGAAGTGTGCCTTTTGATTATATCAAAACATACACACTGCTTTAGAATTTACTCATGAAGATGATTTTAGTTTGTCTTCATTTCAATTTTATACTTTAAGTAATGTTTTAATTTGATTTTAGGATTGATCTTTGTTTTTTAGTCACGGTATGAACTGTTAATACAGACTGGTTTAATCACGGTATGAACTGTTAATACAGACTCGTTTAATCACGGTATGAACTGTTAATGCAGACTGGTTTAATCACGGTATGAACTGTTAATACAGACTGGTTTAATCACGGTATGAACTGTTAATACAGACTGGTTTAATCACGGTATGAACTGTTAATACAGACTGGTTTAATCACGATATGAACTGTTAATACAGACTGGTTTAATCACGGTATGAACTGTTAATACAGACTGGTTTAATCACGGTATGAACTGTTAATACAGACTGGTTTAATCACGATATGAACTGTTAATACAGACTGGTTTAATTACGATATGAACTGTTAATACAAACTGGTTTAATCACGGTATGAACTGTTAATACAGACTGGTTTAATCACGGTATGAACTGTTAATGCAGACTGGTTTAATCACGGTATGAACTGTTAATACAGACTGGTTTAATCACGGTATGAACTGTTAATACAGACTGGTTTAATCACGGTATGAACTGTTAATACAGACTGGTTTAATCACGGTATGAACTGTTAATACAGACTGGTTTAATCACGGTATGAACTGTTAATGCAGACTGGTTTAATCACGGTATGAACTGTTAATACAGACTCGTTTAATCACGGTATGAACTGTTAATACAGACTGGTTTAATCACGGTATGAACTGTTAATACAGACTGGTTTGATCACGGTATGAACTGTTAACACAGACTGGTTTAATCACGGTATGAACTGTTAATGCAGACTGGTTTAATCACGGTATGTACTGTTAATACAGACTGGTTTAATCACGGTATGAACTGTTAATACAGACTGGTTTAATCACGGTATGAACTGTTAATACACTGGTTTAATCACGGTATGAACTGTTAATACAGACTCGTTTAATCACGGTATGAACTGTTAATACAGACTCGTTTAATCACGATATGAACTGTTAATACAGACTCGTTTAATCACGGTATGAACTGTTAATACAGACTGGTTTAATCACGGTATGAACTGTTAATGCAGACTGGTTTAATCACGGTATGAACTGTTAATGCAGACTGGTTTAATCACGGTATGAACTGTTAATACAGACTGGTTTAATCACGGTATGAACTGTTAATACAGACTGGTTTAATCACGGTATGAACTGTTAATGCAGACTGGTTTAATCACGGTATAAACTGTTAATACAGACTGGTTTAATCACGGTATGAACTGTTAATGCAGACTGGTTTAATTACGATATGAACTGTTAATACAGACTGATTTAATCACGATATGAACTGTTAATACAGACTGGTTTAATCACGGTATGAACTGTTAATACAGACTCGTTTAATCACGGTATGAACTGTTAATACAGACTGGTTTAATCACGGTATGAACTGTTAATACAGACTGGTTTAATCACGGTATGAACTGTTAATACAGACTCGTTTAATCACGATATGAACTGTTAATACAGACTGGTTTAATCACGGTATGAACTGTTAATGCAGACTCGTTTAATCACGGTATGAACTGTTAATACACTCGTTTAATCACGGTATGAACTGTTAATACAGACTCGTTTAATCACGGTATGAACTGTTAATACAGACTGATTTAATCACGATATGAACTGTTAATACAGACTCGTTTAATCACGGTATGAACTGTTAATGCAGACTGGTTTAATCACGGTATGAACTGTTAATGCAGACTGGTTTAATTACGATATGAACTGTTAATACAGACTGATTTAATCACGATATGAACTGTTAATACAGACTCGTTTAATCACGGTATGAACTGTTAATACAGACTCGTTTAATCACGATATGAACTGTTAATACAGACTGGTTTAATCACGGTATGAACTGTTAATGCAGACTCGTTTAATCACGATATGAACTGTTAATACAGACTCGTTTAATCACGGTATGGACTGTTAATACAGACTGGTTTAATCACGGTATGAACTGTTAATACAGACTGGTTTAATCACGGTATGAACTGTTAATACAGACTGGTTTAATCACGGTATGAACTGTTAATACAGACTGGTTTAATCACGGTATGAACTGTTAATACAGACTGGTTTAATCACGGTATGAACTGTTAATGCAGACTGGTTTAATCACGGTATGAACTGTTAATGCAGACTGGTTTAATCACGGTATGAACTGTTAATACAGACTGGTTTAATCACGGTATGAACTGTTAATGCAGACTGGTTTAATTACGATATGAACTGTTAATACAGACTGATTTAATCACGATATGAACTGTTAATGCAGACTGGTTTAATCACGATATGAACTGTTAATACAGACTGGTTTAATCACGATATGAACTGTTAATGCAGACTCGTTTAATCACGGTATGAACTGTTAATACAGACTCGTTTAATCACGGTATGAACTGTTAATACAAACTGGTTTAATCACGATAGGAACTGTTAATGCAGACTGGTTTAATCACGATATGAACTGTTAATACAAACTGGTTTAATCACGGTATGAACTGTTAATACAGACTGGTTTAACCACGGTATGAACTGTTAATACAGACTGGTTTAATCACGGTATGAACTGTTAATACAGACTCGTTTAATCACGGTATGAACTGTTAATACAGACTGGTTTAATCACGGTATGAACTGTTAATGCAGACTGGTTTAATCACGGTATGAACTGTTAATACAGACTGGTTTAATCACGGTATGAACTGTTAATACAGACTGGTTTAATCACGGTATGAACTGTTAATACAGACTGGTTTAATCACGGTATGAACTGTTAATACAGACTGTTTTAATCACGGTATAAATTGTTAATGCAGACTGGTTTAATCACGGTATGAACTGTTAATACAAACTGGTTTAATCACGGTATGAACTGTTAATACAAACTGGTTTAATCACGGTATGAACTGTTAATGCAGACTGGTTTAATCACGATATGAACTGTTAATACAGACTGGTTTAATCACGGTATGAACTGTTAATGCAGACTGGTTTAATCACGGTATAAATTGTTAATACAGACTGGTTTAATCACGGTATGAACTGTTAATACAGACTGGTTTAATCACGGTATGAACTGTTAATGCAGACTGGTTTAATCACGGTATGAACTGTTAATGCAGACTGGTTTAATCACGGTATGAACTGTTAATACAGACTGTTTTAATCACGGTATGAACTGTTAATACAGACTGGTTTAATCACGGTATGAACTGTTAATACAGACTCGTTTAATCACGGTATGAACTGTTAATGCAGACTGGTTTAATCACGGTATGAACTGTTAATACAGACTCGTTTAATCACGGTATGAACTGTTAATACAGACTGGTTTAATCACGGTATGAACTGTTAATACAGACTGGTTTAATCACGGTATGAACTGTTAATACAGACTGGTTTAATCACGGTATGAACTGTTAATACAGACTCGTTTAATCACGGTATGAACTGTTAATACAGACTCGTTTAATCACGGTATGAACTGTTAATGCAGACTGGTTTAATTACGATATGAACTGTTAATGCAGACTGGTTTAATCACGGTATAAACTGTTAATGCAGACTGGTTTAATCACGGTATGAACTGTTAATGCAGACTGGTTTAATCACGATATGAACTGTTAATACAGACTCGTTTAATCACGGTATGAACTGTTAATACAGACTCGTTTAATCACGGTATGAACTGTTAATACAGACTGGTTTAATCACGGTATAAATTGCTAATACAGACTCGTTTAATCACGGTATGAACTGTTAATGCAGACTGGTTTAATCACGATATGAACTGTTAATACAGACTCGTTTAATCACGGTATGAACTGTTAATACAGACTGGTTTAATCACGGTATGAACTGTTAATACAGACTGGTTTAATCACGGTATGAACTGTTAATACAGACTCGTTTAATCACGGTATGAACTGTTAACACAGACTGGTTTAATCACGGTATGAACTGTTAATACAGACTGGTTAAATCACGGTATAAATTGTTAATACAGACTCGTTTAATCACGGTATGAACTGTTAATGCAGACTGGTTTAATCACGGTATGAACTGTTAATACAGACTCGTTTAATCACGGTATGAACTGTTAATACAGACTGGTTTAATCACGGTATGAACTGTTAATACAGACTGGTTTAATCACGGTATGAACTGTTAATACAGACTCATTTAATCACGGTATAAATTGTTCATACAGACTCGTTTAATCACGGTATGAACTGTTAATACAGACTGGTTTAATCACGGTATAAATTGTTAATGCAGACTGGTTTAATCACGGTATGAACTGTTAATACAGACTCGTTTAATCACGGTATGAACTGTTAATACAGACTCGTTTAATCACGGTAGAACTGTTAATACAGACTAGATTAATCACGATATGAACTGTTAATACAGACTGGTTTAATCACGGTATGAACTGTTAATACAGACTGGTTTAATCACGGTATGAACTGTTAATGCAGACTGGTTTAATCACGGTATGAACTGTTAATACAGACTCGTTTAATCACGGTATGAACTGTTAATACAGACTGTTTTAATCACGGTATGAACTGTTAATACAGACTCGTTTAATCACGGTATGAACTGTTAATACAGACTCGTTTAATCACGGTATAAATTGTTAATACAGACTCGTTTAATCACGGTATGAACTGTTAATACAGACTGGTTTAATCACGGTATGAACTGTTAATACAGACTCGTTTAATCACGGTATGAACTGTTAATACAGACTCGTTTAATCACGGTATGAACTGTTAATGCAGACTGGTTTAATTACGATATGAACTGTTAATGCAGACTGGTTTAATCACGGTATAAACTGTTAATACAGACTGGTTTAATCACGATATGAACTGTTAATGCAGACTCGTTTAATCACGGTATGAACTGTTAATACAGACTCGTTTAATCACGGTATGAACTGTTAATACAAACTGGTTTAATCACGATAGGAACTGTTAATGCAGACTGGTTTAATCACGATATGAACTGTTAATACAAACTGGTTTAATCACGGTATGAACTGTTAATACAGACTGGTTTAACCACGGTATGAACTGTTAATACAGACTGGTTTAATCACGGTATGAACTGTTAATACAGACTCGTTTAATCACGGTATGAACTGTTAATACAGACTGGTTTAATCACGGTATGAACTGTTAATGCAGACTGGTTTAATCACGGTATGAACTGTTAATACAGACTGGTTTAATCACGGTATGAACTGTTAATACAGACTGGTTTAATCACGGTATGAACTGTTAATACAGACTGGTTTAATCACGGTATGACTGTTAATACAGACTGTTTTAATCACGGTATAAATTGTTAATGCAGACTGGTTTAATCACGGTATGAACTGTTAATACAAACTGGTTTAATCACGGTATGAACTGTTAATACAAACTGGTTTAATCACGGTATGAACTGTTAATGCAGACTGGTTTAATCACGATATGAACTGTTAATACAGACTGGTTTAATCACGGTATGAACTGTTAATGCAGACTGGTTTAATCACGGTATAAATTGTTAATACAGACTGGTTTAATCACGGTATGAACTGTTAATACAGACTGGTTTAATCACGGTATGAACTGTTAATGCAGACTGGTTTAATCACGGTATGAACTGTTAATGCAGACTGGTTTAATCACGGTATGAACTGTTAATACAGACTGTTTTAATCACGGTATGAACTGTTAATACAGACTGGTTTAATCACGGTATGAACTGTTAATACAGACTCGTTTAATCACGGTATGAACTGTTAATGCAGACTGGTTTAATCACGGTATGAACTGTTAATACAGACTCGTTTAATCACGGTATGAACTGTTAATACAGACTGGTTTAATCACGGTATGAACTGTTAATACAGACTGGTTTAATCACGGTATGAACTGTTAATACAGACTGGTTTAATCACGGTATGAACTGTTAATACAGACTCGTTTAATCACGGTATGAACTGTTAATACAGACTCGTTTAATCACGGTATGAACTGTTAATGCAGACTGGTTTAATTACGATATGAACTGTTAATGCAGACTGGTTTAATCACGGTATAAACTGTTAATGCAGACTGGTTTAATCACGGTATGAACTGTTAATGCAGACTGGTTTAATCACGATATGAACTGTTAATACAGACTCGTTTAATCACGGTATGAACTGTTAATACAGACTCGTTTAATCACGGTATGAACTGTTAATGCAGACTGGTTTAATCACGGTATGAACTGTTAATGCAGACTGGTTTAATCACGGTATGAACTGTTAATACAGACTGGTTTAATCACGGTATGAACTGTTAATGCAGACTGGTTTAATCACGATATGAACTGTTAATACAGACTGGTTTAATCACGGTATGAACTGTTAATACAGACTGGTTTAATCACGATATGAACTGTTAATACAGACTGGTTTAATCACGGTATGAACTGTTAATACAGACTGGTTTAATCACGGTATGAACTGTTAATACAGACTCGTTTAATCACGGTATGAACTGTTAATACAGACTGGTTTAATCACGGTATAAATTGTTAATACAGACTCGTTTAATCACGGTATGAACTGTTAATGCAGACTGGTTTAATCACGGTATGAACTGTTAATACAGACTCGTTTAATCACGGTATGAACTGTTAATACAGACTGGTTTAATCACGGTATAAATTGCTAATACAGACTCGTTTAATCACGGTATGAACTGTTAATGCAGACTGGTTTAATCACGATATGAACTGTTAATACAGACTCGTTTAATCACGGTATGAACTGTTAATACAGACTGGTTTAATCACGGTATGAACTGTTAATACAGACTGGTTTAATCACGGTATGAACTGTTAATACAGACTCGTTTAATCACGGTATGAACTGTTAATACAGACTGGTTTAATCACGGTATGAACTGTTAATACAGACTGGTTTAATCACGGTATGAACTGTTAATACAGACTCATTTAATCACGGTATAAATTGTTCATACAGACTCGTTTAATCACGGTATGAACTGTTAATACAGACTGGTTTAATCACGGTATAAATTGTTAATGCAGACTGGTTTAATCACGGTATGAACTGTTAATACAGACTCGTTTAATCACGGTATGAACTGTTAATACAGACTCGTTTAATCACGGTATGAACTGTTAATACAGACTAGATTAATCACGATATGAACTGTTAATACAGACTGGTTTAATCACGGTATGAACTGTTAATACAGACTGGTTTAATCACGGTATGAACTGTTAATGCAGACTGGTTTAATCACGGTATGAACTGTTAATACAGACTCGTTTAATCACGGTATGAACTGTTAATACAGACTGTTTTAATCACGGTATGAACTGTTAATACAGACTCGTTTAATCACGGTATGAACTGTTAATACAGACTGGTTTAATCACGGTATGAACTGTTAATACAGACTGGTTTAATCACGGTATGAACTGTTAATACAGATTCGTTTAATCACGGTATAAATTGTTAATACAGACTCGTTTAATCACGGTATGAACTGTTAATACAGACTGGTTTAATCACGGTATAAATTGTTAATGCAGACTGGTTTAATCACGGTATGAACTGTTAATGCAGACTGGTTTAATCACGGTATGAACTGTTAATACAGACTCGTTTAATCACGGTATGAACTGTTAATACAGACTGGTTTAATCACGGTATAAATTGCTAATACAGACTCGTTTAATCACGGTATGAACTGTTAATGCAGACTGGTTTAATCACGGTATGAACTGTTAATACAGACTCGTTTTCATCACGTATGAACTGTTAATACAGACTCGTTTAATCACGGTATGAACTGTTAATACAGACTGGTTTAATCACGGTATGAACTGTTAATACAGACTGGTTTAATCACGGTATAAATTGTTAATACAGACTCGTTTAATCACGGTATGAACTGTTAATGCAGACTGGTTTAATCACGGTATGAACTGTTAATACAGACTCGTTTAATCACGGTATGAACTGTTAATACAGACTGGTTTAATCACGGTATGAACTGTTAATACAGACTGGTTTAATCACGGTATGAACTGTTAATACAGACTCGTTTAATCACGGTATAAATTGTTAATACAGACTCGTTTAATCACGGTATGAACTGTTAATACAGACTGGTTTAATCACGGTATAAATTGTTAATGCAGACTGGTTTAATCACGGTATGAACTGTTAATACAGACTCGTTTAATCACGGTATGAACTGTTAATGCAGACTGGTTTAATCACGGTATGAACTGTTAATACAGACTTGTTTAATCACGGTATGAACTGTTAATGCAGACTGGTTTAATCACGATATGAACTGTTAATACAGACTGGTTTAATCACGGTATGAACTGTTAATACAGACTCGTTTAATCACGGTATGAACTGTTAATGCAGACTGGTTTAATCACGGTATGAACTCTTAATACAGACTGGTTTAATCACGGTATGAACTGTTAATGCAGACTGGTTTAATCACGATATGAACTGTTAATACAGACTGGTTTAATCACGGTATGAACTGTTAATACAGACTGGTTTAATCACGGTATGAACTGTTAATACAGACTCGTTTAATCACGGTATGAACTGTTAATACAGACTGGTTTAATCACGGTATGAACTGTTAATGCAGACTCGTTTAATCACGGTATGAACTGTTAATGCAGACTGGTTTAATCACGGTATGAACTGTTAATACAGACTCGTTTAATCACGGTATGAACTGTTAATACAGACTGGTTTAATCACGGTATGAACTGTTAATACAGACTCGTTTAATCACGGTATAAATTGTTAATACAGACTCGTTTAATCACGGTATCAATTGTTAATACAGACTCGTTTAATCACGGTATGAACTGTTAATACAGACTCGTTTAATCACGGTATGAACTGTTAATACAGACTGGATTAATCACGATATGAACTGTTAATACAGACTGGTTTAATCACGGTATGAACTGTTAATACAGACTAGTTTAATCACGGTATGAACTGTTAATGCAGACTGGTTTAATCACGGTATGAACTGTTAATACAGACTCGTTTAATCACGGTATGAACTGTTAATACAGACTGGTTTAATCACGGTATGAACTGTTAATACAGACTGGTTTAATCACGGTATGAACTGTTAATACAGACTCGTTTAATCACGGTATCAATTGTTAATACAGACTCGTTTAATCACGGTATAAACTGTTAATACAGACTCGTTTAATCACGGTATAAATTGTTAATACAGACTCCTTTAATCACGGTATGAACTGTTAATACAGACTGGTTTAATCACGGTATAAATTGTTAATGCAGACTGGTTTAATCACGGTATGAACTGTTAATACAGACTCGTTTAATCACGGTATGAACTGTTAATACAGACTCGTTTAATCACGGTATGAACTGTTAATACAGACTGGTTTAATCACGATATGACCTGTTAATGCAGACTGGTTTAATCACGGTATGAACTGTTAATACAGACTCGTTTAATCACGGTATGAACTGTTAATACAGACTCGTTTAATCACGGTATGAACTGTTAATACAGACTCGTTTAATCACGGTATGAACTGTTAATACAGACTGGTTTAATCACGATATCACCTGTTAATGCAGACTGGTTTAATCACGGTATGAACTGTTAATACAGACTCGTTTAATCACGGTATGAACTGTTAATACAGACTGGTTTAATCACAGTATGAACTGTTAATGCAGACTGGTTTAATCACGGTATGAACTGTTAATGCAGACTGGTTTAATCACGGTATCAACTGTTAATACAGACTGGTTTAATCACGGTATGAACTGTTAATACAGACTGGTTTAATCACGGTATAAACTGTTAATGCAGATTGGTTTAATCACGGTATGAACTGTTAATGCAGATTGGTTTAATCACGATATGACCTGTTAATGCAGACTGGTTTAATCACGGTATGAACTGTTAATACAGACTCGTTTAATCACGGTATGAACTGTTAATACAGACTGGTTTAATAACGGTATGAACTGTTAATACAGACTCGTTTAATCACGGTATTAACTGTTCATGCAGATTGGTTTAATCACGGTATGAACTGTTAATGCAGATTGGTTTAATCACGATATGACCTGTTAATGCAGACTGGTTTAATCACGATATGAACTGTTAATACAGACTCGTTTAATCACGGTATGAACTGTTAATACAGACTGGTTTAATCACGGTATGAACTGTTAATGCAGACTGGTTTAATCACGGTATGAACTGTTAATACAGACTTGTTTAATCACGGTATGAACTGTTAATACAGACTGGTTTAATCACGGTATGAACTGTTAATACAGACTGTTTAATCACGAATGACCTGTTAATGCAGACTGGTTTAATCACGGTATGAAACTGTTAATACAGACTCGTTTAATCACGGTATGAACTGTTAATACAGACTCGTTTAATCACGGTATGAACTGTTAATACAGACTGGTTTAATCACGGTATTAACTGTTAATACAGACTGGTTTAATCACGGTATGAACTGTTAATACAGACTCGTTTAATCACGGTATGGACTGTTAATACAGACTGGTTGAATCACGGTATGTACTGTTAATACAGACTGGTTTAATCACGGTTGAACTGTTAATACAGACTGGTTTAATCACGGTATGAACTGTTAATACAGACTGGTTTTAATCACGGTATGAACTGTTTTAATACAGACTGGTTTAATCACGGTATGAACTGTTAATACAGACTGGTTTAATCACGGTAATAACTGTTAATACAGACTGGTTTAATCACGTATGAACTGTTAATACAGACTCGTTTAATCACGGTATAAATTGTTAATGCAGACTGGTTTAATCACGGTATGACTGTTAATTACAGACTCGTTTAATCACGGTATCAATTGTTAATGCAGACTGGTTTAATCACGGTATAAATTGTTAATGCAGACTGGTTTCACGGTATGAACTCTAATACAGACTGGTTTAATCACGGTTATGAACTGTTAATGCAGACTGGTTTAATCACGGTATGAACTGTTAATGCAGACTGTTTAATCACGGTATGAACTGTTAATACAGACTGGTTTTAATCACGGTATAATTGTTATACAGACTGGTTTAATCACGGTATGAACTGTTAATGCAGACTGGTTAATCACGGTATGAACTGTTAATACAGACTGGTTTAATCACGGTATGAACTGTTAATGCAGACTGGTTTAATCACGGTATGAACTGTTAATGCAGACTGGTTTAATCACGGTATAATTGTTAATGCAGACTGGTTTAATCACGGTATGAACTGTTAATACAGACTGGTTTAATCACGGTATGAACTGTTAATGCAGACTGGTTTAATCACGGTATGAACTGTTAATACAGACTCGGTTTAATCACGGTATGGACTGTTCAATACAGCTGGTTGAATCACGGTATGTACTGTTAATACAGACTGGTTTAATCACGGTATGAACTGTTAATACAGACTGGTTTAATCACGGTATGAACGTTAATACAGACTGGTTTAATCACGGTATGAACTGTTAATGCAGACTGGTTTAATCACGGTATGAACTGTTAATACAGACTGGTTTAATCACGGTATGAACTGTTAATGCAGACTGGTTTAATCACGGTATGAACTGTTAATACAGACTCGTTTAATCACGTATGAACTGTTAATACAGACTGTTTAATCACGGTATGAACTGTTAATGCAGACTGGTTTAATCACGGTATGAACTGTTAATACAGACTCGTTTAATCACGGTATGAACTGTTAATACAGACTGGTTTAATCACGGTATGAACTGTTAATACAGACTGGTTTAATCACGGTATGAACTGTTAATACAGACCCGTTTAATCACGGTATAACTGTTAATACAGACTCGTTTAATCACGGTATGAACTGTTAATACAGACTCGTTTAATCACGGTATAAATTGTTAATACAGACTCGTTTAATCACGGTATGAACTGTTAATACAGACTGGTTTAATCACGGTATAATTGTTAATGCAGACTGTTTAATCACGGTATGAACTGTTAATGCAGACTGGTTTAATCACGGTATGAACTGTTAATACAGACTGGTTTAATCACGGTATGAACTGTTAATACAGACTGGTTTAATCACGGTATAAATGTAATACAGACTCGTTTAATCACGGTATGAACTGTTAATGCAGACTGGTTTAATCACGGTATGAACTGTTAATACAGACTCGGTTTAATCACGGTATGAACTGTTAATACAGACTGTTTAATCACGGTATGAACTGTTAATACAGACTGGTTTAATCACGGTATGAAATGTTAATACAGACTGTTTAATCACGGTATGAACTGTTAATGCAGACTGGTTTAATCACGGTATGAACTGTTAATACAGACTCGTTTAATCACGGTATGAACTGTTAATACAGACTGGTTTAATCACGGTATGAACTGTTAATACAGACTGGTTTAATCACGGTATGAACTGTTAATACAGACTGTTTAATCACGGTATGAACTGTTAATACAGACTCGTTTAATCACGGTATGAACTGTTAATACAGACTGGTTTAATCACGGTATAAATTGTTAATGCAGACTGGTTTAATCACGGTATGAACTGTTAATACGACTCGTTTAATCACGGTATGAACTGTTAATGCAGACTGGTTTAATCACGGTATGAACTGTTAATACAGACTGTTTAATCACGGTATGAACTGTTAATGCAGACTGGTTTAATCACGGTATGAACTGTTAATACAGACTGGTTTATCACGGTATGAACTGTTAATACAGACTCGTTTAATCACGGTATGAACTGTTAATGCAGACTGGTTTAATCACGGTATGAACTGTTAATACAGACTGGTTTAATTACGGTATGAACTGTTAATGCAGACTGGTTTAATCACGATATGAACTGTTAATACAGACTGGTTTAATCACGGTATGAACTGTTAATACAGACTGGTTTAATCACGGTATGAACTGTTAATAACTGGTTTAATCACGGTATGAACTGTTAATACAGACTGGTTTAATCACGGTATGAACTGTTAATACAGACTGTTTTAATCACGGTATGAACTGTTAATGCAGACTGGTTTAATCACGGTATGAACTGTTAATACAGACTCGTTTAATCACGGTATGAACTGTTAATACAGACAGGTTTAATCACGGTATGAAATTCTAATACAGACTGTTTAATCACGGTATGAACTGTTAATGCAGACTGGTTTAATCACGGTATGAACTGTTAATACAGACTCGTTTAATCACGGTATGAACTGTTAATACAGACTGTTTAATCACGGTATGAACTGTTAATACAGACTGGTTTAATCACGGTATGAACTGTTAATACAGACTGGTTTAATCACGGTATAAATTGTTAATACAGACTGTTTAATCACGGTATGAACTGTTAATACAGACTCGTTTAATCACGGTATGAACTGTTAATACAGACTCGTTTAATCACGTATGAACTGTTAATACAGACTGGTTTAATCACGGTATGAACTGTTAATACAGACTGGTTTAATCACGGTATGAACTGCTAATACAGACTGGTTTAATCACGGTATAAATGTTAATACAGACTCGTTTAATCACGGTATGAACTGTTAATACAGACTGGTTTAATCACGGTATAAATGTTAATGCAGACTGGTTTAATCACGGTATGAACTGTTAATACAGACTGGTTTAATCACGGTATGAACTGTGTACAGACTGTTTAATCACGGTATGAACTGTTAATACAGACTGGTTTAATCACGATATGAACTGTTAATACAGACTGGTTTAATCACGGTATGAACTGTTAATACAGACTGGTTTAATCACGGTATGAACTGTTAATGCAGACAGGTTTAATCACGGTATGAACTGTTAATACAGACTCGTTTAATCACGGTATGAACTGTTAATACAGACTGGTTTAATCACGGTATGAACTGTTAATACAGACTGGTTTAATCACGGTATGAACTGTTAATACAGACTCGTTTAATCACAGTATAAATTGTTAATACAGACTCGTTTAATCACGGTATGAACTGTTAATACAGACTCGTTTAATCACGGTATAAATTGTTAATACATACTCGTTTAATCACGGTATGAACTGTTAATACAGACTGGTTTAATCACGGTATAAATTGTTAATGCAGACTGGTTTAATCACGGTATGAACTGTTAATACAGATTCGTTTAATCACGGTATGAACTGTTAATACAGACTCGTTTAATCACGGTATGAACTGTTAATACAGACTGGTTTAATCACGGTATGAACTGTTAATACAGACTGGTTTAATCACGGTATGAACTGTTAATACAGACTCGTTTAATCACGGTATGAACTGTTAATACAGACTGGTTTAATCACGGTATGAACTGTTAATACAGACTGTTTAATCACGGTATTAACTGTTATGCAGACTGGTTTAATCACGGTATGAACTGTTAATGCAGATGGTTTAATCACGATGACCTGTTAATGCAGACTGGTTTAATCACGGTATGAACTGTTAATACAGACTGTTTAATCACGGTATGAACTGTTAATACAGACTGGTTTAATCACGGTATGAACTGTTAATACAGACTCGTTTAATCACGGTATGAACTGTTAATACAGACTGGTTTAATCACGGTATGAACTGTTAATACAGACTGGTTTAATCACGGTATGAACTGTTAATACAGACTGGTTTAATCACGGTATGAACTGTTAATACAGACTGGTTTAATCACGGTATGAACTGTTAATACAGACTGGTTTAATCACGGTATGAACTGTTAATACAGACTCGTTTAATCACGGTATAAATTGTTAATGCAGACTGGTTTAATCACGGTATGAACTGTTAATACAGACTCGTTTAATCACGGTATAAATTGTTAATGCAGACTGGTTTAATCACGGTATAAATTGTTAATGCAGACTGGTTTAATCACGGTATGAACTGTTAATACAGACTGGTTTAATCACGGTATGAACTGTTAATACAGACTGGTTTAATCACGGTATGAACTGTTAATACAGACTGGTTTAATCACGGTATGAACTGTTAATACAGACTGGTTTAATCACGGTATGAACTGTTAATGCAGACTCGTTTAATCACGGTATTAACTGTTAATACAGACTGGTTTAATCACGGTATGAACTGTTAATACAGACTGGTTTAATCACGGTATGAACTGTTAATGCAGACTGGTTTAATCACGGTATGAACTGTTAATGCAGACTGGTTTAATCACGGTATGAACTGTTAATACAGACTGGTTTAATCACGGTATGAACTGTTAATACAGACTGGTTTAATCACGGTATGAACTGTTAATGCAGACTGGTTTAATCACGGTATGAACTGTTAATACAGACTGGTTTAATCACGGTATGAACTGTTAATAGACTGGTTTAATCACGGTATGAACTGTTAATACAGACTCGTTTAATCACGGTATGAACTGTTAATGCAGACTGGTTTAATCACGGTATGAACTGTTAATACAGACTGTTTAATCACGGTATGAACTGTTAATACAGACTGTTTAATCACGGTATGAACTGTTAATGCAGACTGGTTTAATCACGGTATGAACTGTTAATACAGACTCGTTTAATCACGGTATGAACTGTTAATACAGACTGGTTTAATCACGGTATGAACTGTTAATACAGACTCGTTTAATCACGGTATGAACTGTTAATACAGACTGGTTTAATCACGGTATGAACTGTTAATACAGACTGGTTTAATCACGGTATGAACTGTTAATACAGACTGGTTTAATCACGGTATGAACTGTTAATACAGACTGGTTTAATCACGGTATGAACTGTTAATGCAGACTGGTTTAATCATGGTATAAATTGTTAATACAGACTGGTTTAATCACGGTATGAACTGTTAATACAGACTGGTTTAATCACGGTATAAATTGTTAATGCAGACTGGTTTAATCACGGTATAAATTGTTAATGCAGACTGGTTTAATCACGATATGTCCTGTTAATGCAGACTGGTTTAATCACGGTATGAACTGTTAATGCAGACTGGTTTAATCACGGTATGAACTGTTAATACAGACTGGTTTAATCACGGTATGAACTGTTAATACAGACTGGTTTAATCACGGTATGAACTGTTAATACAGACTGGTTTAATCACGGTATGAACTGTTAATGCAGACTGGTTTAATCACGGTATGAACTGTTAATACAGACTGGTTTAATCACGGTATGAACTGTTAATACAGACTCGTTTAATCACGGTATAAAT
Organism: Anadara kagoshimensis; assembly: GCA_021292105.1. Lineage (NCBI taxonomy): Eukaryota > Metazoa > Mollusca > Bivalvia > Arcoida > Arcidae > Anadara > Anadara kagoshimensis. The sequence continues at coordinate 62,805,431 of CM037861.1, read as the reverse complement.
TGTTAATGCAGACTGGTTTAATCACGGTATGAACTGTTAATACAGACTCGTTTAATCACGGTATGAACTGTTAATACAGACTCGTTTAATCACGGTATGAACTGTTAATACAGACTCGTTTAATCACGATATGAACTGTTAATACAGACTCGTTTAATCACGGTATAAATTGTTAATGCAGACTGGTTTAATCACGGTATGAACTGTTAATACAGACTGGTTTAATCACGGTATGAACTGTTAATACAGACTCGTTTAATCACGGTATGAACTGTTAATACAGACTGTTTAATCACGGTATAAATTGTTAATGCAGACTGGTTTAATCACGGTATGAACTGTTAATACAGACTGGTTTAATCACGGTATGAACTGTTAATACAGACTCGTTTAATCACGGTATGAACTGTTAATACAGACTGGTTTAATCACGGTATGAACTGTTAATACAGACTGGTTTAATCACGGTATGAACTGTTTAATACAGACTGTTTAATCACGGTATGAACTGTTAATACAGACTCGTTTAATCACGGTATGAACTGTTAATACAGACTGGTTTAATCACGGTATGAACTGTTAATACAGACTGGTTTAATCACGGTATGAACTATTAATGCAGACTGGTTTAATCATATAAATCCCGCGAAGCGGTGTATGGTTAATTTGCACCCAGCTAATCTTATGTTTAGATTAATACTTCATTTAAACTAACGTCGCCTTGTCCTGAACAGCTTCTGTATACGTAAATGTAGTCTAACTTGAGTCATTTTTCAAAGTAAAAATGAATTTACAGAATATGTTGTTTTAAGAATATGTTATTTCAGAATTTAAATAAACGACACTGATGAAAAACTAGCACGCAATTCCAAGTTGTGCGAAGAAAATAGAATTCCGAACAGGTCGATTTGTATAGAATTGCGGGCTAGTTTCACACCAGTTTAATCGTCAACTAATATACAATGCTTTCGGGATACTCACGAACTAAAACACTCAGGTAAAAAACTAATAGCAACAGCAATTTCTTCTCTTTGGGAAAAGATTTTCTTGTCACTTCAACTACAGCTGGCAGCAACTATCTGCCATGCTTTAACTGTCTGTCATGTTTTCGGGATACTGATGTACTATAAAAGTAAAGGTAAAAAGAAGCAACCTTAACAAACCACTCGTTTATCGTGTGAATTAGATCCTCCTCCACTTCAGTTACAGTTCCTGAAGTCTCGATATGTTACACATAAACATACCAGTCAGTGATCAAATCTAAATTAAAAACACAACGGAAAACTTTAAAAACTTTAAAGTTTAGTTTAAAACATGGAACTTTCACCATGCAAGGGAGGATGAGTGCTCTGCAAGGGTTATTAAGTGTACTATTCCTAAATCGGACAAAAACCCTAATTCAATCATTCAATAAATCAATCAATCAAAACTAAATAAAGGAGAAGGGTATCAATATTAAAATAGAACTAAAAAATAATAAAAATATTTTAAGGAATAAGATAATTGATTTCAATAATGCCAAAGTTCTTGTTTTTATTGCATTGTCTTTGTGTTTTATTTAATTATAATTCCACATCAGTAGTGGATAACCAGTAAATGCCCTGTAAGACAAATAAAAACTAATTAAAACTTATTTTTATAAAAGGAAACATTGCAAAAACCAAGAAAGATGATTGAGGGTGATCTGATGAAATTGTTAAAAAGAAAAACAACGCAAAAAAATAAAAATTACCACAGACGATTTATGGGGATCCGATCAAACTGTAAGTATATTTGCATGATTCGTGATCATACATTTGTAAATCATATGTACAGGGCAAATATTTTAAATTTAAAAAATAACAAGTTTTTGCTTCACGGTAAATCTGAAATAAAGCATACAAATTCAAGACCTAATGAAAATGCCATAAACAAGCTAACTCTTAGGGTTTACAAAAGGGTAAAAAGATGAATTAATACATAAATCTTTATATATGCAAAGTTGCAAACATTAAATAAATATTTTATTTAAAAAACGAACTACGGCGGCGTAGAAGGGCCAAATGTAAATAATAATTTTTTTCGAACGATTTCGTTCTTTCGTAAGAACGATTTAACTTATCCTTTTAAACGATTTAAATTATTCGTTCAAACGATTTAGATATTTTATTCGAACGAAATACTAATCCGTTAAACGGAGCACTAAATAATTTGAATGAATTGGTTTATTATTCGAAAAAATTCGTAATATGTTCGAAATAACTTTTCCTTTTATTTGGCCCGTCCACGCCACCGTACAAAAACAAATTTTAAAAATAAACAAAATATTTGTTTAAAGTCTGGTTCTGAATTACAATTGCGTAATAATATGTTAAATATATGTGAATGTAAACAATTCTGGTTAACTTTACCTTGTCAGCTTGAACATTAATAACCCAGACCAGAAACTAAAACAATTATTTAAATAACATAAAAATAGTTTTATTTCAAAAAAGAAAGAAAAATGAAACAAAAACAAAAGAAGAAGAATTGGAAAAAGGATTACCAAGTTTTTTTCACAACACATACATCATATACTTTTTCATATATGAATATATTTATATAAAAGTAGACAGTATTTTATCTATAATTAATATTATCATATTATTTTTCTGGGTTTTTTGTGTCCTTGGTATTTCGTTTGATATTCTATAGGTTTGTATCTCGCAATTTACCCAGTTCTGTAACCTTTGTTTAGTTCAGTGCACGATAAGGCATATGAGTACTTAAGTACTCTTTTAGCGTTACCGTTTTTACCACGTGTTGTTTATATATCGTGTATTATTTACTCCGTCTGTGTCGTATATTATAACAAATATACAGAACAGACCTGTCGAAGTTTAACACGAATCGACAGCTCGTCTTTACTCATCGTTAGCTCTATTTCGACAGCTCGTCTTAACTCATCGTTAGCTCTATTTCGACAGCTCGTCTTTACTCATCGTTAGCTCTATTTCGACAGCTCGTCTTAACTCATCGTTAGCTCTATTTCGACAGCTCGTCTTAACTCATCGTTAGCTCTATTTCGACAGCTCGTCTTAACTCATCGTTAGCTCTATTTCGACAGCTCGTCTTAACTCATCGTTAGCTCTATTTCGACAGCTCGTCTTAACTCATCGTTAGCTCTATTTCGACAGCTCGTCTTAACTCATCGTTAGCTCTATTTCGACAGCTCGTCTTTACTCATCGTTAGCTCTATTTCGACAGCTCGTCTTAACTCATCGTTAGCTCTATTTCGACAGCTCGTCTTAACTCATCGTTAGCTCTATTTCGACAGCTCGTCTTTACTCATCGTTAGCTCTATTTCGACAGCTCGTCTTAACTCATCGTTAGCTCTATTTCGACAGCTCGTCTTAACTCATCGTTAGCTCTATTCGACAGCTTATGTGATTACGACATTTAGCGTCTTGTCATGTGGAAATCTATCAAGTGATCTTGCTAATGAAAATCCAGAAATATTCTGAAAAATCCAGGTTAAATGATAGACCTGTTTTTGTCTGATACCCGCCCACATACAATTTAAACTTTTAAACTATCCTTTAACCTGGATTAAGAGTTAAAGTGGTGTGGTTAAACTAGTTTTCATGACACAAAACCATGCCACTTTTTTTACAAGCTGGTCTAGTTTTGAGCCTTCCTATTATACTCTTATATGTTAAAGAGACTGTTGGTACTGTATGTCATTATATATTGAGCTTCAATTCTTGCCTCGGTTTATTTAAGGGCCTAGTTACGGTACTGTCAGTGTTAACCATCCGACGGGTATGTTCTGTAAGTTTATTAAAAATTACGGGAAACAATAAGGTATGTACATAACGTTTGTACAAAGTAAAAGAATATTAATTATAACATAGAAAGCATTAGTAAAAATGTAATACTTAGACAAGTGCAAATATGGTTATGAATAAGTGATCACATGAACACAAAATAATTATGAATCACACATTTTAACAGAGACAGAGAATTTATGAAAAGTCTTCCATTTGAGAATTTTCCTATTCTCGTTACTTAATGAAACAAACACAATGGTGCATGTTCAAATCACAATCCAAAGTAAAACTTTTGAAAACTGCAAATAAAGTTTAACACGTGGAACGTTATTTATCTGAATATATTACGACCACTAAGTGTCTATATCGCGATCACTCGGTAGCCGAGAGGCATCACCTTCTCTGTGCTCAGTTTTAAACATTCGTCTTTACTATTATTTTATACAAAGTGTAATACAACAATTAAATCTTACATAACGTATGTATAAAGACATGGAATATTAATTATAACATAGAGAACATCCCTTAAAATGTAATATGAAGACAGTGAAATGGGCAAGTAATTATGGTCATGGATAAATAATGCAACCTGTAATTACATAACTGTATAGACAAAAACGAATACAATCTAGTAAAGCAACATAAAAGTTAAACGTCTATTAACAAATATACTAAATATGTCAAAATCAAAATCCCAAAGCTTGAAACTTGCAATTAATCAGAACCAATTATACTAATCCGTTTCCGAAATACAATACAGAATGAAAGTAAAAATTCTGAAACTGTCAAGTTTGGTTAAACACGTAAACTTTCACCAGGGAAGTGAAGCCGGGTGCTCTAGAAGGGTAAGCACCTCCCGTTTAACTAGCTACACCTAACACCTGTGTTATCAAAAATGAGTGAAAGGAAAAAAAACTATGGGACGTCAAATATATCCAGTTCAATCCTGGAAAAAGAGACACCAAACTCATCAACAATACTGTGATGACTGTCATAATTAACTTTTGAATACACGAACTTCCAAACTTCTACCAGGGAAGTCAGGCCAGGTGCTCCGTATAGACAACACACAGATGTAGAGAGAGAATACCCTTCCATCCATAAATCATTATGTATGTTTAAAACTTATATGTCTTATCATTAAAAATCAAAATCCTCAATATTTTTTTATAAATAAAGTGATATTTGTGTCATGAAAACGACATTTTCCTACCTTTGTATATTTCGCCTTTTTTAAACTTTCAAGAAAATTGTTTTTAAAGATTTGTTTTATACAATTACATCTTTAAATTAGAGATTGTAACTGGGATACCAGTTACGTATGATTCCCCACCATCCATAAATAATTTATGGCATATATCTGGTGAAAAGACCCTAGCAGGGTTAGCGCTGGGTTGTAAAAGTCTGTCGCCAAGGAAATCGCCAGTTGTAAAAATTTTTACAATTTTTGCCTAAATTTTACGAGTACGATTTCGGGAAAAATAAATAGTGGTGCCTCATAGATCGTGATCAAGACTAAGGGTACAAAATAGTTTTTAAAAAAATGTTCTAAATTTCATTTCAAATTTTAATATAATTCTCATCTTATGCATCACCATAGCGTCAATTTTCCAATATATTTCAACACACTATATAAAGTCCGGTTAAAGGAAAAAACGATATACCGGTCATTAGGAAAGTGTCAGTCAGTAAAAGGAGAAATTTCATTGGTATAAACTTAAAAAGTGGGCAGTCTTCTACTTCCACAGTCAATGATTAACAGAATACCCCCAAGCCATTTCGACACGCTTAACCTTCTTCGATCTATCAAGGCAAATTGTATACACCATTCAGCTCATTGTGTAAGGTTTTAATTACAGGCGTGTGACGTGACAAGCTGTGGTTTTAAAAATCGCCAAGTTTTTGACGGTCACTTATCGGATCAACTCATAGGTGAAAGCATTTGCTTGGTATAATTAAAGTGTCGTAACCAGCTTATGTCCATTCAGAATTGGTTACTACGTATTTAATTAAGCAATTTACACCCACCCACCTTCAAGATAACGAAAATAAACACGTCTTGAGTATCTATACAGACAACAGATTATTGGTACCAAATTTCATCTAAATCCAGCAAGCCGTTCCCGAGATATGCATCAGCACATGGTCTTGAGAGAAGAAGAATAAGAAGAAGAATAAGAATAATAATAATTATAATAATAATAATAATAAGAAGAAGAAGAAGAAGAAGAAGAAGAAGAAGAAGAAGAAGGAGAAAAAGAAGAAACAGAACGAAAACAATATGATTCCCCACCTTCGGTGGTGGGGAATCATAATTATCATTTTCAAATACTATAAACACATCAATATTCTAAGAGTGACACATCAATATTCTAAACACGGTCATTATGATATTTATCTATGGTGTATATATAATTTGAACAATTATTTATGGATGTGAGTGTACTTATGATGTTTTTTAATAAATTTAGAAACACCAAGGGTCATTTGAACATCTTCCAATTTCTATTTCCCAATCAAACAGAAACATACTGGTCCATGTCTAAATCCCAATCCAAAAAAATAAATAAAATAAAAACTTTGAAAACTTACAAATTAACCTAAACACGTCCACAAGAATGTCCTATCTGCAATTTTGATTTAAATATCTAAACAAATTGAAAATTAATATAAAGAGTCAATTCTATCAATTTGGTGGTGAATGTCTGATGTTTATAAGGATTTTAACTTTCGAAGGTCTTATATTATTTTCGTAAATCAATTCATTGTTTCTAGATTAAACGGTTTGCTATCTTTATTTATCTTGTAATATCACCTTCATATCTGACAATAATTTAGGATACTTCATCAAATTCGAAACATCAATTCAAAATATCGAATTAATCCTACCAACATCACCACAAAACCCAGATGTATAAGTTTTTTTTTGTTAAACACAAACATAAGGTTGTCAAAAATAATGCCCCGTAGTTCTGTATTCCCTTTATCCCAATTTTGATTTCACACGTAGCGAGTGTAGCTGGCTATAAAGGAGACACTTACCTACCCGCAACACTCGACCTGATTTCCCTGGTGAAATTTCACTCATTAAACTTTTAACCGTTTTTTAAAACTTTTACTATGCTTTTTGAATTGCGTTTTGAAATGGATCAGTATGTTTCTGTTTGATTGACAAAAGGTCAACAAATTAAATAGTCATATTGTAAAATTTCTAAGAGATTTATCACAAAAACATTCTGTAACATATGCATTATTTTGGATTAGTATGTTTGTTTTTTATTTGACGTGTAGACAATTTTCATAAGCAGTGTATCTAATCGTTTGTTTATTTCAAAAATAGAAACTTAGTAATGATAGACACAAACTTAATAGATCAATAAATAAATAAAAACCGAGATGATTTTATCGAGAATACTGATTATGAAAATCATGGCTTTGAACGGATTTTGGATACAAAGTCCAACTTTATGTTTCAAAAACAACAATTATTTTAATTTTGCATTATAAGTTGTCTCTTAACATGCACATTCATCATGGAATCATCTTAAATGAGGTACCGGAAGAGATTTCAGAAATCTTAACATTTAAACAGCTTTATTCTAAGCATTGTCTTATAACCGTGTTACAGGTTAAATTCAAGGAAACTAAAATAATTAAATAATGCATTTAGATTTTTATACTAGTTATTTATATGATTTACATATTATATAATTTAGAAATTTAGAAATGGACACGATTCTCTCAAAATAAAAGACAAAATCCTAAACATGTAATTTTAAATTCCATCATTTTAAAACCACAAATATGAACTATCGGTTGACAACTATTGAAAAATAATTTTAAATGCCAAACAAAATCACGGAAAACAAGGAACCTTATGAAATATTTTATTTCAGCCAATAGAATCACGATTGTTTCAAGTTTGTTTTGGTACAGATATTTTATTTTGAAAATAAATGAGGTTCAAGGAGTGTATTGTTTGTTGTATGTGGTGCTTGTTGACAAATTTTGAACATATATTTTCAATTTAATTATTTTCTACTTTTGGGAGTGGCCACGTTGATAAAATCACACAAACATACCAGTCCATGTTCAAATCACAACAAAATGACATAAATAAAATGAAACCTACAAATGACGTTAAACACGTGACCTTCCACCATGAAAGAGAAACTGTGTGTGCTTGGGAGTATGTACTTCAAGTTGAGCTAGCTACATCCGTCAGGTGTTTATTCAATATTTAAAATGGAAGGGAACATGAAAGTGAAGGACACGAAATATATCCAGGATAATTTTGTATATCTCTTGAGACAACATAATTATTGACATTACCAACAATACTGTAATCACTTCAATAAATTCTTTGAGGATCTTGATAACCTTAAGTAAGCAAAAGCCCTAAGTAAACAATGTTTTTGTCAGCAACTTGTTTCGCTGTATACAAATTTAGCTGCTTTAGCTGAATATTGTTTATCTGCTTGAGCCTAGTCGTAACTCAAAAACCTGTATGCGCATCTGCGATTGCGATTTCTGTAGAAAGAAAAATGTTACAGTGGGTTTAACATGGCATAAATGGCGATGTTTACACCGAAAGTGATGCCCTTTGGGACGTATTACGTATGCATTTGCACAATAGGGTCCGTCATTGGCCTTGTTTTTAACATGTTGAATCCCCTTATCGCCAAAGTTTTACTCTATGTAGAAATATTTTACGCTGACCACAGATGCGCATTTTCTGTTACAACTAGGTAGAAGTTGTTGGAAAAATCAAACATTATTCAAGTTTATTTCTATAGAAATAAAGCGTTATTCACTGTCGTCACAAACAGTACATTTTTATTATTTATATTTCATGGCTGTTACGTGCCTAGACGATATGCATCTATTAAGACTTTTTTTACAAAAACAATAATTGCCGTGCATCATGGCTCACAAAAAAACATCGAATCCATTTCCATCTATTTGATCTAAGGTCAAAGAATATAATAGTTGCCACATTGTTAAAATGTGTACAACTTTAGGACTTAGAAATTCAAGGTAAAAACAATGAGAAATTAAAATAAACAACTCAGCTAAAATTAACAATAATTCAAAATAAATCATTCAAAAACCATCTCGATATTAGTGACTGGGGTCGTAAAACGCCAATGTTCCACACAAGTCCACTTTTAATATGCAAAACACGGTTTTGCAAAAAGGTTTGCTGGTAAGATAAAATATATGATAATAATATGTGGCAATAACCCTTGGAAAGAAAGAACACTAAATGTTGTTAGCTAACATCAGTGTGTCTGAATAAATCATTTCTTGAACAATTAAGATTATTTTGGTAACTGATGTCAGACAAGTTCTAACAGTACAGGTAACATTTATACAAATTATAACCACTAAAACATATGTTATATCTCAATACCAATCAGTGCAAACAATTAAGTGGTTTGTCGTCGTGTCAATTTGTAGAATAGCCGATAGATAGAGTCGTTATCATTTTTTAACCTCATGGGGTCGTTTATTCTGTGTTACTAGTCGCTGATGAAGGCGATCCTATGTACAGCCATTTCTAGCAAAAAGAAAGAAGTGTCTGGCATTGATCCGCAATCTTAAATTATGTGTCTTACAACATATAAATCGTGTATTATAAATAATAAGTAGCGATTAGTTATACAAAAAGTCAATTAAAGCAATATTCATTAATTAATTAAGGTCATTTGTATTCATGTTTGGCATTATTTTTGAAACACTTTAAAAAGACATCTTTAAAAATTGTAAAAGTTGAAAAAAGTACACTTGAAAAATCTCCAAGAGTGTGTCAACTAGTGCTGGAAAAATAATTGTCCATATGAACAAAAATGTAAATGAAAAGGTTTCCGCGTTAGTTTTATTTTCAAACAAATTTCCTAGAATTACAAAACGCGAAAATAAAGTTTTCGCGAATATTTTTATATAACTCTTATGCTATATTCCACGGACTATTATTTGTTGACGCTAAAATTAAAATGAGCGAAAACACGTATATTGAAATGACAGTTCTAGTGAAAATTAACTGACATGAAAATGAAAATGTCCCGATTTACAGAAATGTTTTTCACAAACAGTCTAGGGTATCACGTGTAACCCTGGCGAACCCCATTTACAATTTTTCTTTTGAGGACTGCGGGTATGTCAGCATTCGAATGCAAAACATTCATACTAGCGACGGAGGTGGTAGTTGATTATCATAATGAATGGTTGTTGTTTGTGAATTAAGTGGCTTATGGTACGTTATACATTGTATATGGATTGTATAAAAAACCTGGTTGTCCATTACTTATCACCATTTAATTAACTACCATTATTCAGGAGTCAAAGTTGTTGTCAGTTCCTCAATCTTAACCGTCTATTTTTCTGTTTATTTGATACTAGTGAGATATTATGCTATAACGTTTTTTAATTTGTGTTTAAGTACTTAGAAAAAAAAGCGCGAAGGCCAAATTAAACTTTTTTCGAAGAAAAAACGTTGTACTGAATTTTAAGACACCAAACCTACAGGTGCAATGATAACATTATGTTATGGACATTAGACACTTAGCATGAACAAGTGTAGCTACAGAAATGAATTACTGGTACAGATGCACTATCATCATCCATATATCAATGTTTTTGTCTTCCTAAGGTCAAAATGTTTGATTAATTACTTTAGACTTGGAAGTTGGAACAGCTACTTTTGATTGAAAGCCATTATTTTTTAGCCTCAAAGTACGAGAAAGTTATCCTATATGATTCATTATAATTATAAAACTGAAAATCCTATATCTATAACAATATCAAAATACAAAATTTATATGGTATAGGCAAACAACGCTTGACCTTTGATCAGACATATTCATGTAGGGGAGGGGGGGTTCACATCTATCAACATCAAAATACAAAGTTGATATGGTATAGTTTAACAACATTGACGTTTCCTCTGGACCTTTGATCAGGGATATTCACATTTACTCTTCTACATTTAGCAACATCAAAATACAAAGTTAATATGGTATAGTTTAACAACATTGACGTTTCCTCTTGACCTTTGATCAGGGATATTCACATTTACTCTTCTACATTTAGCAACATCAAAATACAAAGTTAATATGGTATAGTTTAACAACATTGACGTTTCCTCTTGACCTTTGATCAGGGATATTCACATTTACTCTTCTACATCTAACAACATCAAAATACAACGTATATATGGTATAGGGAAACAACCCTTGACCTTTGATGAGGTATATTTATGTTAGAGGTTTTACATTTATTTTACTCTTTAAATGATGCAGATAACATAAACACGTTATGTCCTTATACATTATTGGTCTGATGTATTATGATTATATAAATTAAAGGAAAAGCGGACAGATCAATGCTATTTGCCTATAGAACAATATTACTCTCTACTGGAACTGATATGATAATTATTATATTATAGTATAGTATTTAGTGGGCTATTTATTCTCAAATCAGAATCAAAAGCAAAAACTGTCAAATTAAATTAAACACATGAACGATCAACAGGAAAGCGAGACCGGGTACACTGACAGGAAATAATTACCTATTGGTCAGCACGCTACATCTACCACGTGTGTGTGTGTGTGTTGTGTGTGTGTGTGTGTGTTATAAAAATGAAATTAAACATGTTTACGTTAAAGCTAATTACATACATGTATTATATCAGTGTTAGTTTTACAGCACTTTACGGCCGTTTTTGGTCACAATTACTCATTAGTATTGTTTTGACTTAAATTGTGAGGCCATTATGTTACAAGGAGTTGAAAAAATATACAAAGGAGAAAAAATATATTTAACCAATTATAGCTAAAGGAATACTTTGTATCAGCTAGTATACCTTAGCTTTTTAGGATTTTCAGATTTTGATAAGCAGCAAATTGAGACAATAGTAAATTTCTGACATTACAAAAGTATTGCCTTCTGAGTTTATGATATCTTCGGGAAAATATCCATCAGCAGAGATAACAACTCAATGGTTTAAATTACAAACAATACCGGTACTAGACGATTGTTTCGAAATACAATTCCACATCAGTAGTTCTTGGACCAAAATAGCTAAGTCAAAATATTTTAAAGGAGTGGAAAAATATATAAATAATAATATATCCAAAATACTTAGAACTAATGAATAATTTAACTATCACAATAACTCATATTAAAGTGCTTTATTTATTATTGTAAAACATCTTCTTTTTAACCATTTGTAAACAGTACACTATCTGGAATCGTCGAACAACAATCTATCTTGTGCAGAGCGTGCAATACAGGACTGTCGAAAGTTTAACACCAAGCTAACGAATTATTGCCGAATCTTGGTTCCCCGTTAACTGTATCATGGTAGCATTTTTTGACAGCTGCTATCCTTTAATCGGGACCACTAGCTTGTCATATATGTATCAGACACTTGACATGAAAACTTCAACAACTTTTCGTTAGTCCCTTGTTAAACTTTCAGCAGGTCTGTACCGTAGTGCAACTAGGTGTTAAAAACGAAAAATAATTTACATTAAAACAAGACTAATCAATCAAAATATCCATTTTACCTGAAAACATCTGACATTGCAGAAATCCAGTTTCCTCCACAGCTGCACTGAAGCACTAAATAATATCATTTTGAAATAAAATTAACATGAATTTCAAATAGATATTGTAGGCAGAAGCAAGAACAATCAAGCAAATTACATATCACAATAAAATATCAGAATAAAGAAACATTACACAAGGAATTATTGTTAAGAACGTCGATTTTTCACGGCACCCGTCGTTGTTTGCCATTGGTAGATCACATGTTTAACTCAAATTGCCAATATTAATTTCTTAGGATTGTGATTTGGACATGGACCGATTTGTTTGTTTTTGATTAGGTAAATTATGGTCTATACGCTTGCTTTAAATGCTAATTCACTCAAACGCTCCCTCAATTCACTCTTTAATGTTTACTCATTAAAATTGGATTTAGGCCAATATAATGTAATAAATCAAATTTCATGTTCAAATCACAATCATCCAAAACCTTGCAAATCAATTAATTTACAGACGTGAACTTCTCACCACCAATTGAAACCTGTTGCCCCTAAGGGGTAAGCACCTTCTTTTACCTTGATGGCTATGCCCACCAAATGTAAAATCAAAATTAAGAATGAAAGAAACGTAGAATGAAGAATTATATCAGTATTTTAATATGCGTTTGGTTATTTTCCTTGTCGGTTTGTTTCATTTGTTTTTTTTTTTTTTTTTTTTTTTTTTTTTTTATTTTCTTGGTTGAATTAGCCGCCATTGGCATGTATACATGCTGTCAGTTACATATCACATTCAGCAAAAACAAACATTCCTTTCACTCAATTTTGGTAACACACGTGACGAGTGAAGCTAGCTAAATTGGAGGTGCTTACCCTTCCGAAGCACCCGGCCTCACTTCCCTGGTGGACGTTCAAGTGTTTAACCTAACTTGTCAGTTTCAAAGTTTTTACGTTTCTTCTGGATTGTGATTCGGACAAAAATTGGTATGTTTGTTTTTAATGTGATTAATGATACTAATTAATCAATGTCTAAATCACAATCCAAAACAAAGTAAAGTAAAAACATTAAAAAGGGAAATTTGAATATTCTCATTGTGCAAACCGGTAATCTAAAGTTTGTAGAGTAACAACATAGACTCAGATTTATTTTATGATAATTTTGTTAGCTTTAGCTGAATTTAAAAATTCGCAATAAAATATGTGTTCATACTCTCTCTCTCTCTCTCTCTCTCTCTCTCTCTCTCTCTCTGACAGTTTTACAATTTTTTCAACCACCCCAATTAAAAATATTTTGAAGAAAAAAAACAAAATTGTGTAGAAGCAGTTTTACATCGCAGGAAGCCGTTCTATTCTATCTCTTGGGTTAGCCTTGACCAAGGCTTTTATTTACTAAGGTCTGACAAATTCAAATTCTTTTTGACAAAAATTCATTGTCAACATATTCAGAAATGCAAGTGTAATATTGAAGATCTTAAGCGGATCTTTCTAGTATTATCGCACAGTTCCATTCTCTACTTAACCTTTTATTTTAGTTTTAGCGAGTTACATTTGTGTACCATGATTGCAAAATATTCCTCAATCAAGGTAAGGAAAATGTAATGTTAAGTCAGTGCATATATAACACGTTTTCAGAGTGCAACAAAATGAATTTTGAAAAAAATGCATGTAACCATGATAACGGAAAAATATATACCTGGATCAATATTTGTATTCAAACTTCATTTTGTAACTCAGACATAATATCTACTTTTTGACAGAGAATCAATTTTTATCACATAAATTAAGTAACATCTATAAATGTCATCAACTGTCAATTATAAATTCATACAAAAATCAAAATCTCTCTTACCTGAATACAAATTTGAAGTTACGCTCTAACAAACAAAATTATAGTTTTTGATAGAGATTATGCAAATGATTTCGATGGTATAAATGACAGATTTCACACCAAACTTAATCAGTCTGGGACTCTTTAGTTCGTCCATTACAGCTCCAAAATGGATACTATTCTAGTTGTTCTCCTTATTTGCGGCACTGTTGTCAGTGCTAATTATGACTTGATGAAAGAATTGAATAAGTTAGAGATGGAAATTCAACAACTTCAAGGCGATTTGGTTTCAGTTCTTTCAAAAATAGATTTAGGTAAGAATATTTCATATTTTATATTTTGTACCTAATTTGTCAAATGTATTTTCTGCATTTTGTACTGAAAAGATAATTATACAGAAGTTTAAGAAAATCTTTCTGATATTCTTTTGAATTCAACCAAATAACAGAAATTAGTTTACGTGTTCTTTGTTTTTAAAAATTGAGTATTATGCCATATATGCTTAAACTGTAATTGTAGAAAGAAACCACTGGATTTGATTGGTCGGTCTGCAGTATATTAAGTTTTAAATGGCATCAAGTACCGACTTTATCATCCCCGTTTGACATTTTTATTATTAACTAAAGTCTTAAAACCCCAGATGTTTATAGCATCTTTTGCGTTTGAAAAATGTGTAATGAACTAAAATAATATACGTTATTAAAATACCTACATTTCCGATTTAATTGAATATTTCGATCTAATATTGAAGTTATTTTTAGGATGACATCCAATACAAGCATACCTGTCCATGTCTAAATCATAGTCCCAAACCAAAATAAAAAGTTTAAAAACAAATAAGGTCAAACCAGAAAAGAGAAACTGAATGCTCCGGAAGAGACAAGTACCTCCTGTTAAGCTAGCTAAACCGACACGCATGTAATCAAACTTAAGAAGGCAAGGAAATTGAAACTATGGGACGTCAAATATATCAAGAGTAATTTTTGATGAAAGGCATCATAATAATTAAATATATTTTGTGATGTCGACAATAAAATTTTCCTAGGCTCTTGACCTAAGGAATCTTCAGTGTACATAAGTAACTGATTGATAGATCCCTAGCCCTTTAAAAGGCTATAACTAAACAGAAGCAACTAACAAGGTCAGCGTTAGATATAATAATGTCCTTACGTTAAAGTTGCCAAATGATACATTTGTGAAAGACGTTGAATGAACGGAGCAATGTTGTACTGATTGCTTTAAACCAATAAATCCGTTTAACAAGGCTTTCAAAAAGTTATATGGCCGACATAACATAATTACTTATATGTCTCATAGCTCTACATCAAAAAATATTCTGGAATCATTTGACGTCCCATAATCTCGTATTCATTTCAACCTCATTTGCGGATGAAACTAGCAAAGCAGGAGGCGTTTAGCATTTTTATTGTGATTTGAACATGGTCCGGTATGTTTGTTATTTAATAAAAATGACACTTTATTGAACTAAAAATAGGTTCTCAGTGTACATTGATGGTATTGATGGTATTGTAGTAGTTTAGGTTATTATTCCCAAAATCAGATGAAGATCAGCAAAAGAAAAATCAATTATGTGTGAAAAGCTTCAACCAGATATGGCTGAAGCAATTAAGTTTGAAATTCTGCTATCATATATTTCTACAATGTTTGTCCGACCACTACTGAATTAATTCCGACACGGCCTTCTTTTGCTACAAAATTAAAAGAGTTTTAGGAATAATATAACAAATCTGACACCGTATTAAATGTTTATAACTATTGCTCTATTATTTCAGCAACAAGACACAAGAGGTCCGCCCAGTACGATCAATATAATCCACAAGGTCTGAAGATTGGCAGCATGGGTCCAGGTTCTAGAATGGGCGGATCTGGCGCTGGTAGACCTGGATCTGGTGGTGGTGCCGGTGGTGGTGCTGGAGGACCTGGCGCTGGTGGTGGAGCTGGCGGTGGTGCCGGTGGTGGTGCTGGAGGACCTGGCGCTGGTGGTGCTGCCGGCGGTGGTCCAGCATTCAGACGAGGAGGTGGAAATACAGTTTTCGTAAAAGGACCAAAAGGTTTCCCCGGACCAATGGGTAAGTTTTCTTTTATCTTGTATTTTTTTTCTTCTATTCAATCCGTTCTTTATTCTGCTGTTTATTTCCCTTTCAAAATTTCCTAAATTATAATTATATTACTGATTTTTATCAGAAGCATGAACATACACTATAATTAGTATCTGCAATCTTGTATCAGACAATCTTCATATTTAATCAGTTTGGACAAAAATTTAAAAAAAAAAAAAAAAAAGATCCACCAATAACGTACAATGCTGTTTATTTTAATCTAACTCATTTTCTGCCTTTGAAAGAGCAATTAATATCCACTGTATGAATACAATCTTAAGTCACAATTTGAATATCCATTCTTATTTTAGACGGAAATCGAAAAACACATGATACATCCCGATGAAACATTAGCATAGACTACCTACGTTAATTCGAAATTTTCCTTGCAACTTTGGCTGTGACAAAATATTTTGAACATGTCCCCTAGCAATCACTTTACTTGGGTGGCTGTATAGTTTTCTAAATTTTGCGCATCTATATTTTCAATTATAAGTCGTGTCAACTAATAAAATGTTGAATAGAACTCACTCCCGTCTTCTGTAAAAATACCTGCTTATAAATCGCGAAAGCAGTCTACACTGATAAACAGTTTATGATTATCTGTAAAAACACCTGCTTATAAATCGCTAAAGCAGTCTACACCGATAAACAGTTTATGATTATCTGTAAAAACACCTGCTTATAAATCGCTAAAGCAGTCTACACCGATAAACAGTTTATGATTATGTATTAAAATTAAATTTCACATTATTTTGCATTTTATTTAAAGAGGGATTTTGTTTTGTATTTCACAGGTCCAGCTGGTGATCCTGGAAACACAGGAGCTCCAGGAATGGATGGAGCAGAAGGAGAACAAGGAGTTGATGGACCACAAGGATTCAGAGGACCTCCCGGAGCTGATGGTGCAGATGGTGCTCCTGGTCCGATGGGATTCAAAGGAAAGCCCGGACCACCAGGTGCACCCGGACAAGATGGCGCTCCTGGAGCCGATGGTATGCCAGGAAATAACGGCTTCGATGGTTTGCCAGGACCTCAAGGCCCAGATGGACCTGAAGGCAAGTCCGGACCAATGGGACCCCAAGGCGCTCCTGGAACACCTGGTGAAGCAGGATTTGACGGTCGCAATGGTATGGATGGCGCAACAGGAGCTGATGGAAATCCAGGACAAGACGGTAGTCCAGGATCTAAGGGTGCCCCCGGGGCCCCAGGCAAAGATGGCGCTCCCGGAGCAAAGGGAGCAAAGGGACCACAGGGACCAATGGGCGATCAAGGACCAAGAGGAGCACCAGGCAGATTTATCAAGAGAACACGTACAGATGGCCCTTTTGATGGCAGCAGACGACGTGGCAAGGGACCATATGATGGATCATATGATGGATCATATGATGGATCATATAATAAAGCTAAGTGGTAGTGAGCAAACTTTACAAAAACACGTGACAATTAGTATTTGTTACGGAGAATGGTGTGTGATTAACATGTTCTTCATTTTAACAATAAATTTAAAAAGAAGGACATTACTTTGTACTTTTTACTTTTATAATATTGTGGAGACGAAAGAAGTTAACGTTTTTAAAACTATTGACATGACATCTCTATTAACACATTCTAGTACACTCAATCAAACATGTTATCTATTTTTTGCATTATTTCGAAGCTATTAAGGTTATTCCACGGTGCCAATTCTGTTCTCATTCAATATTAAATTATATATATTTAAACCTAGTTTATCTTTTACTTTCTAAAACAATCGGCAAAATAATATATCCGCATTTTTATGAATAACCAATCAAAACACTATTAAATGTCCGAATTACAATTTAGAAGCAAAATAAAAACTTGAAACTAACAAGTTAGGTTAAACACGTGAACTTCCACCGGGGAAGTGAGGCCAGGTGCTCCGGAAGAGAAAGCATCTCCTGTTTAGCTGGCTACACCTGCCACATGATAATAAGCGTTTCTCGTGCGGATATCATCTTGAGAGACTTTAATGTCAATTCGCTACCAGATGGTTTTCTCCGTTTTATTTCATTCCAGAACTGACTGCATAGATATAAGAATCTTGTTGTTTGAATGGCATAAGCTTTAATTTTTAAGCTTTTCACGGGAATGCATTTTTTTCAAGAAAAAATCAAATACAAACACATCGATCCATTTAAAAAACACAATCCATAAAGCAAAGTAAAAGTATGAAAACTGACAAGTTAAACAAGTGAGGCCAGAACACATTGCAGGAAAAGTACCCGAATGTTTAGCTATAGCTATAACTGTCACGTGTAAAACCAAAATTGTGAATGAAACAAACATATAATGAACTATCGGATGCAAAATATATCTAGTATAATCTTGAATAAAAATCAGCATACTTAATTACAACATTGTGATGACGGCCATAAAACTTCTTGATAATCCAAGCTTTAAAACATCCGCGAGTCAACAATTTAACATCTTAACACATGTTCATTTCGTACATGTATTTCAAAATCGTTTTGCGACAGGCTGCAGATTTAACAAGGTTCTGCTCATACAAATGAAACAAATCTGAACACATGTTTATGTGATACATGTATTTCTGATCTGTTTGGTACAAAAATTGCACTTATTGTTGCCTTCAGAATGTTATGTCTCAGTTGAACATGGCAAAGCACTCAGTCCATGGTTACAAGCTAACCAGTAAATACCTACGACAAGTACAAATCATTTCTTACTTGCAGCCGACTTTAACCGCGATTGAACACATATCAGTGAGATGCATAGGATTAAATACTTCATCACTAGGCTCTAATGAATAGAATGCCCTGTAAATCACTAAGATTTAAAGCCTTCATCAAAATAAAATAAAAGTCCCATTATGTAAAAAGCAACCTAAAATTACGTACCAAAGAAAATAGCCCAATATTATTACAAGGGCATTTGATTTCCATGGTAAGACTAGGCACTCAAGAAGAATATTAATTACTAACAACTTGCAACATCTTTCTTGAAACAACGTGCTAACATCAAAACTGGAACGATTTTATATCTCCATCGATTTTAAGTCCTCATTAATTCAAACAACCCATAATCAAATCGCAACCCTAAAACCGAAGTTTTCAAAACTGAAAAATAAATTACACACCAGTGAAGTAAAGCCAGTCGGATGTTTCGGAAGCGTAACAGTCCAAGGTCAAACCCCCATGAAGTCTTCTATGAAAATTTAAGTATATTTCTAAATAAGTAGTAGACGCCACTAGCCTTGCAGGAACTTTACTACATCAAACACCAACATACCGACCCGTGTTCCAAATCACAATCCTTTGAAACCTGGCAAATTAATTTAAACGCATGATCTACCACCAGTAAAGTGAGGCCGGGTGTTCCAGAACCATAACAGTCGAAGGTAAAACCCTCATAGGGTCTCCAGGGAAAATTTAAGTATATTTCTTAATAAGTACTAGACGCCTATAGTCTTGCTGGAACTTAACTAGATCAAACATCAACATACCGACCAATGTCCAAATCACAATCGTTTGCAAACTGGCAAATGAATTCAAACACCTGGTCTTCCACCAGTGAAGTGAGGCCGGATGTTCCAGAAGCGCAAGCATTTCCTGTATATCTAGCAACACCTCCTAACGAGAAATTGAAATTGAAAGGCACATCGAACTATCGGACGTAAAATATATACAGGATAATTTTGATGTCAGAGACATGATGCTTATCGACACTATATGCAATATGACGGTTATAAAAAACTTTGAACTTTGAAAAGTCTAGAATACATGTACCAAAAAATAAAAAATGTGTCCAGAACAGACTGACTTCGCTCCGGAACTGAACAATATATGCCAAATACTGTCTATATGGTTTAAGTACTTTTGTACTGTTATTGCTATCTTTAATACTATTTCTTATCGTGTAGTTATAGTCGTGTACCAAAAATGAGAAATAACATGTCCAGAAAGAGACCAACTTTGCTCAGGAACTTAACATTACTGTGAAATCATTTCTTGCTGTTCAAGTTTTCGTTGCTCTCAGAACAATACTCTTTTGTGGTTTTTATTTAAGATAAAATCGTAGTATATACTATTTCCTTGACATGTAAATTCTTGGTTTGAGGTTTGGAATACAATAAAAATAAGTCGGCTTCACTTCCCTGGTGGAATTTCACTTGTTAACCTTTTGTCAGTTTTCAGTTTTAACTTTGCTTTTGGATTGTGATTTTAACATGGATTAGCATTGATTAGCATGTTTGTTTTTGATTGGTTAACGTGTTGACACTACTGCATGTGATCCATTTTAATTCAATTTATTTGGCAATCGTAGTGCTAATTAGCAAAATGTTTCTGATTTTTATTGTCGACTGAGTTAAAGTGAATATGAACATGTTAAAAACAAAACAACGTTGTTTCGTTGTTTCTATAAAATAAAAAATTCTGCACAAACACAAATACAAATAATGACCTAGTGTCAACTTCAATCAAATAAAACTCCTAAAATAACTGGATTTGGAAAATGAATTGATATAATGACATGCGTTTTTAATTTGTATATGTATGATTAACCGAGTAAATCATATAAATATTTTTTAGATAAATCAATTAAATGCCACGTGTACTTGCGTAAAATGGAAGAGATGGGCGTGGCACAAATCAACACATCAGGTCAACAATAAAAGTCATTATTCCCAAAAGCAAAATGCACTTTTAGTAATTGACATTTAGCAAAAAATGCGAGTGTGGCAAAATTTCCGAAGTACCTACGAACATGAAAAAAAAAACCAAACAATTGAAATCGCAGAAAGTCTAAACATTTATTTCCATGTTTTGGTCTGTCCAATGGAGAGATACTGTAAATTTTTTCATGGTTTAATTTTCGCCATTTGAAGATATTCGCATATATCTATTTTGGAGCCCTCTTATGGTACCTGGTCAGTAGAATTGCAAATAAAGTATATCAGGCATGAAATAATAGCGAAAAGTTTATATTTGCATTTTGTTACTATAACGAATTTACGCCAAAATAAAATGTGAAAATTTTTCGATTTATAGCAGTTATATTTCTGACGACTGAGGTATAAACGAAAGTTTCAAGAGACACATTTAATCCATCCCTATCGTGTTTGAATATATCAATTACATAATGACAGTATATTTGAACCAGTTTACTGTATTTATGAAAATAACTTAGTTCGACTAAACTTTTTTTTTCATTTTCATAATATTTTTAAGACATTTCAAAGAATGTCACCAACAAAACTTCGAAGCCTCGAATCTCTAGTGTCATCCAATAGTGGAACACAATCTCAGTGTTAGTAGGTCTGCTAGTTTGCTTGCTGGAGGTGGATGGTTGGTGCTTTACTCTACTGTATCTGATCAGAAAGTAAGAGTTTTGTGTTGGAAACACAAGAATCGCGATTCAAAAATGGTGTTCAACACTAACTTGCTATTGTGTTTTAGTTTCACCATTACTTACACTGTTCACTAAAGACATAACGAAAGTGTAACACGGCTAACGACTAAGTGTGGAACCGGTACCTTATCTCGATCCCTTGATAGCTTTTCGCTAGCTGATATATATCTCTCGACACCTTTGTGACCACCAGCTATTCATGTCTATGCCACTTATTAGTCGAGCTCGACTCTTTTTCATTAGCTCGGTATTTAAAAACTCATCGGCGGTAGTACCTTATGCACTCGGTATATTGTTTAAATACAAATAAACACAACAAAACATTTCTAAAAGTCAACATAGAAAACAAGCAAACCACTAACCACATAGTTCAAACAGATTTACAAAAAACGATTTTTAAAATAAAATAGACATCATTGATATAATGACACATTGTTCAGAATATCCCCGATCACTTTAAGTGACATTCATAATGATGGCCGAACATGTACTCTGAATATAAATGACTTGTTTTTTATGTTTTATGCGTTTCCTTATGGTTTAGATTTTCTCATCAAAGGTGAGATGTATGAATAAATTGTTCATCTAATTAATTGTATTTTCTCTAAATATTTAATTACAAAATCCGGTTTTGACGATTTAGCTACTTGGTTATTCTATATCGTTTTTACTTTGCATCATTTAACCTTCAAATAGAATTGGCAAAACATAAATTCACTAACGAAATCGGTTTCCACGATAAAGTTACTTGGTTATTCTACTGGGTTTTTACTTAGCATCACTTAACCTTCGAATGCAATTGGCAAACATAAGTTCAACAACAAATTCGGTTTTCCTGATGAAGTTAGTTGTTTATTCTGTTGGTGTTTTCACTTCTCATCACCTTCTGCTAGTATTGGCAAATCATTTGTTCAAAAACATACCGTTTCATGTGGTGTATCTTTTCTGCTTTTGGTTTTTGTAAACACATATTGTGGCAAAAGATAAGTTTAATAACAAAATCTTTTTTTTTTATTATTCTACTGGGTTTTACTTCTTATCAGATCATCTTCAACTAGAACTGATCAGTCATTTATTCATCTGCGGTGCTTTGGTCTACTTTTGTTTTGTGTAAACATATACTAGTATTGTGCAATAACACATATTATCATATCGCTTTTGTTATAGAGTTTACCAAGACAGGATTTTTTCATTATTTTTTAATTATTATTATTATTATTATAATCATTATAATTTTCTAAAAACCATGGCTGTTATATTTTAGTGAATAATAAAAGACATTTACATACTTTGAAGACTATCTAAGCACCTCCATTACAAAACTACAGACAGGACGCTTTGAACGAATGGCGGATAACATCCCTTTGAATTAGATTTATGCAAGGCTACCAAGACAGAGTTTTAAGCAATTGTGGACGGTCATTTTGTATTGCATGAAAAAAAATTTCAGCGTGTATGTGTAGTTTGTAAGAGCCATCAACATGGTGTGTTAAAATAAATAAATTGCTCTGTGCATCTTGTATAATAACATCACATATAATAACATTTCTAGAAAAATAATAAACATACAACATCAAATCCCCAAAATTTATGTTATAAATTCTCCATCTTGATAGATGGTGCTATCACTTTACTGGAAGATATAAATGTCCATGATATTTAAGTTAATTTTTGGTGCTAAGAGGTGTTGTTTGATCATTTTTGCTTTGAAAATGACACTAGATGGCGCTTCAAATCAGCTAAAGCCAAACAAATAGAATAATTTCCATCTATGACGTTAAAAACTTCAATATACGTTTTAGTCAATTTTGAAAGTAAGATCCACTTGAATCATAATAGATGTTTTAATGAAAATTAACTTTTAAAAAGACGAAGGTGATTTGCTTTTGAAATTGTGTAATTGTGATCTTAGCAACAGTCGATGTAACCAACAACATGAGTCCAATAAAAGATTATAAAAGCACACAAACAAGACAAATATATATATGATAAAACTAACACTTTGGGTGGTTCTTGGATTATATGATGTGTTGGGATCATATTGAAAGTGGTTTTGCGTTTTACAATAATTTGGACAGCATTTACAATCCAGATTATAGTTTAGTGCGATAAGGTTGAGCTTTGAATTTTTAAATTATTAATCTTGACTACTTGGTTTTTGTATTACCATTAGTACCTTACAAAATTACCCGAACAC
Source organism: Anadara kagoshimensis (assembly GCA_021292105.1). Classification (NCBI taxonomy): domain Eukaryota; kingdom Metazoa; phylum Mollusca; class Bivalvia; order Arcoida; family Arcidae; genus Anadara; species Anadara kagoshimensis. The sequence goes on along the minus strand of CM037861.1, from coordinate 62,781,555 downwards.
CCATCATTTTGACAATATATCAAAGCAGCGTCCGCCCTAGTTTATATTTTTATCCATAATTGTGTTATGTAACGTTCTTTGTTTGTCTTGCAATTGTAACATACACTTGCGTGTTTTTCGCCCTCTAATTGCTATATTTACATGATGTATAGGTATTTTTGTTAACCAAATGTTATTATTGAGCCCTAATTACCATTCCATCGAGTGACGTCACTCACTTTTTGCGTGTTGTGTGGTCATTTATTGTCTGTTTCCAACGACTTAACAAATACGTCAGGAGCAATAGTGTATTAAATTTAATTAAGAATTATAATAGAATTAATTTTTAAAAAAAATGCTAAATGTAAATATATCCATTGAACTGTCTAGAAATATTGTTTATGATGCTGTAACTTACATTGCCGTGCAAAGCAAACTTATCAAAACCCAGGTTATAAACTGTCTAGAAATGGTGTTTATGGTGCTTTAACGTTCAATTGTCGTGCAAAGCAAACTAATCAAAACACGGGTTATAAACTGTCTAGAAATGGTGTTTAAAGTGCTTTTGAACCATTTTCAGACAGTTCAATTATCCCATAAAGTGCAGGAAAACCAATCACTTCAAATATAAATAACCTCACATTACTGCACTTAACCTTGTAACCTGTTGATTTATCTCTGAACAAAAAAACAAAATAATAAATTTATCATTCAAAACTAAACATGACAAACATACATAATTCTGGTAAAAAACAAATTTTCAATTTTAAGGTTATACAAGTTACAGTACCGAACTGTCAAACGTTTAAAACTGAACAACGGAAAGGAGTCGAATTTCGGCTTGCAAGTACCCGAGATATGGATAGTTAGTGAAAAATGTAAGAGCTAGAAATCAGCTGCCGAAAAAGCTATCGAGACATTTCTAAGGAGTGGTTGAGATCGGCACTAATTCGTTAGCTTAGTGTTAAACTCTTGACAGGTCTGTACTGTATCTTGGTTAGAAAAACAACAAATTTTCAATTTAAAGGTTATGCAAGTAAATTTATTAATTTATTCTTGCACGATGTTTGGCATTTATTTTTGGTCAATCTAACCACAGTAATACTGCACTAGGAATTAACGTTGTCAGGAACTAATCAATACATGTTTATTTCAATCACGGAATACACAAAAAATAATAATAATAATTTATTTATTAAAATTAATTTATTTTCACGTCAATGTCGTATGTGATACAAGACATGTTGATTTGTTTTAATAAAAACAAATTTGGAAGTGTTTGAAATGAAAAGATGGATTGTGTGGTTAGACGAATATCATTTGCTTTATTGTATATCTGCCTCCAACGAACTTTTGTTCATATATTATTCTTGGCTAGGACAAAATTTATGCATTTTGTAATTCATGCACGATGAATTATATTTATATAAGTTATATAAGTATAGAATATATTGCATTTGTATTCTAAATCTTGCTCGCCTACTTTTTTCTTTTTCACCGCCCATATTCAAACCAAACTCGTTGTATCCTAGAGTTAGAACGATTGTCAATTCACTTGCATGAGAAAGTTTTTTCCGGGTGTTGCGGTTTTCCCTGTCATACCAGAGCTGATCGCCTCGATATAAGAGAAAGAATTTTTCCTGTTATGTTAAATGCTATTACTCTACTCAACTGTTTCTTTTAAACCATTTTAGTGGTTAAACCTAAACTCAATTTTAATAACCATTTAACCTAATGTGATATTTTACATTTCATTAACTGTATCTCCATGAATTCATCCACATAGAAAATCCAAAACCTGACATAGTAATTTTCAACACACTCACAAAAAAACAAAGTATAATATAAAACTCGCTAGGGTAATAGGATTTTTTAATGTTTCACATAACACAATTCTATATTATATGAATTATCGGGCCTGTTTATCCCCATCCCCCCCCCCCCCACGCAAGCATTGACAAATCCATAACCTTGTAAACATATGCAAAATTGTAAGTCGAAAAAATTAAAAAGTGATATATCATTTTCAATGAAATCATTGCACATGAAAATCCAAAAATAAAACCGTACTTTCCAAGAATGCAACAATTCTATCTTGTGTATATGTACGCATTTATGACTAATTAAACTTCGAATTCGTCTTGCATTTTTTTAATTTTTAATTTTACAGTCAATATTAAAAAACTCGAACATATTTCTGAGAAATAAAATTCTAATCTATCAAAATGAATGTCACCTAACAGTTGTTAGACGTGTGGTTTTAGTGAGCTGTCTTACAATACAGTCCCCACCTGTCGAATGTTTAAAACTAAGCTTACGAGTACTTAATCGGCTTCTCATCTCGGCTCCTCTTGGCAACTCTTGGTAGCTTTTTTCGGTGACTAGCTATCCATATCTCGTTCACTCGGCAGCTGAGCTTTAATTCGTTTTTGTTGTACCACTGCGATAGCTCAGTTGGTAGAGTGCTCGCTCCGTAAGTGGTAGGTAGTGGGTTCGATCCCCTGTCTGACCCAAAACTTTAAATTGGGTAGTGAATGTTTTTTTGCCAAGCACTCGGCATTAAAAATGACAGTCACTGTTCTTTCGGAAGGGAACTTAAAATAAACGAGGTCCCGTATCACGATGAGCTTGGCACGCTAAAAAACCCTGTTGTATAATGCCATCAGTGGAACACACAGGCAAAATTTCTGCACCTTTGCCTATAACTGGCGACGTCTCGATATAAGTGGAATGTTCTTGACTGGAACGTTAAACAGCATTTTTCTCTCAACTCCTTTTTGTTGGCTCAGTGCTAAACTTTCGACATGTCTGTACTCTACTGATATACACACATTTGTACAATTGACTTGACTCTAAGAGCACCCCAAGGTCAAGCTTAGAAGTTTAATCAATGATAAAAACAAATTCAAACTATCAATAAGATTATCAAATCATTCTCAAATCACTTGTTTTAAAACATTTTTAAACAATGCCAAGTAAGATTTTCTTATAAACTTTTGAATTCTATGAATGAAGTGTTGAAAAAATCATAAGTTTTAAATTACACTTTTTTTTATATTTTATTCAGAATGAAATATCAGATATGACAACATTCTAGAAAACAAATAGTAGTTAGTAGAACTGTTGGAATTAATATCATCTAGACACCCTGCTTGTTAACAATGTTTTAAAGTTCAACGCTAGTTGATTGTATTGACACTGGAGCTAATGTTAAAATAGAATCAAACCAACCAATGGGTTTATTATTTGGAGTTAGGCAAAGAGTTTTTAATAAAGGTAAACATCATTCACCATTTCTTTACGTTTTAATTGATTGGAAATATGAAATAATGTGAACATCGTCTATATCACCTTTCTTGGTAAAATTCTGACTGTGTTCCGTCACACATGCCGTCAGAAACCAGTATATATCAAGCACATACAAATTCATCTATAAATCACAATACCAAAAAGCAAAGTAAAAACTTTGAAAACTGGCAAAATTAAGCTAAACGCGTGAAATTAAATGAACTTCAACCAGTTGAAGGTAACATCCGGTCAGGTGCTCTAGAATTGTAAGGAGCACCTATTACATGTATTTTACCATTGAACTTCTGAAAATGGCGTTTATAGTGTCATAATTTACATTGCCATGCAAAGCCAACTGAGTAATGCACTATGATAAGTTTGCTTTGTTAGCAAGCGCGACAATGGAAGCAAGCATTATAGATAACATTATAAACGTCATTTCTAGACAGTTTAATGGTAATGTTAATTTGCAAATTGTATTTTTTGAAAATCTTTTTGTGGGATTTTTTAATCATGAAATATATTCAAAACACTGTACTTTCATTACATCTTTAATCGCTGGAACAGCAAATCAATCACGTCATGCGTATAAGGCATACGCAAGAAATGTGCTCTAGTGACGTCACATTAGCAATAGTAATTATACTCCTATATTAACCATTTGGTCTCAAACATAGCTAAATACAATAAAACACTACAAGTGTAATTATTACTTGTTATTCCTACTTTGTAGACCCTATTGCCAAACTTTTCCATCCAAATAAGTGTTAATCAATGGTTATATAAATATTCTGTATAGCAGATTAAGTGATGGTTAATCAATTAAAATGACACATGGTCTATTTGTCATTTAATGATCTGTGTCCAACATATCAATTAACTGTAATTGTAGGTGTCACCTCCGACAAAACATACAATGAAATCGTGGTATAAGAAAACAACATTGACCTGTCCGTTTCACCTTTAATTTAAATATTTATCAAGGACGATTACATTACAAATCTACGTCGTGGGAAAACACTATAGTACGGATAATGTATACGTTTTAACTGCGAATACTAACACTATCAATGTATTGGGTGGATCGCCTTATATGAATTTTCTTAATGAATGGTCAAGTGGACATTTCAAGCTTTCCCAAAAGTAGACAACCAAGGCCGCTAGGCGGAGCAAGTGAGGCCGTTTTTTTTTTTTTTTTTTTTTTTTTTTTTTTTTTTTTTGTCATTAGAGAATCGGTAAAAATTGCAGTGACGGCAAAGTAAAAACAACATAAAATTGTTAAGAAGTATCATTTGAAAGAAGTCTTTGTCTATAACAGACGGAGCCTATAAGGTAACGTGTGAAGAAAAATGTTCTTCGAAATAGCATTTCGCATTTTCGCAATTATAGTTATATCGTTTTTCGACATGGTTTTACACATGTCATCATATTGGCCCCATAGTACTATGATATATCCCGTTCTTTTAGTCGTACGGGGGATAGTCCGGATAGAAAAAACGGGAATATAAAAAATCTGGTTGATTTTTTCAAAAGTAGGATATAAAGACAAATTAAAATATGGTAGGCTTTTTTCAAAGAGTGGCTAACGATAGCAGTTGAAATAATAGAATATTCTTAAAGGAACTGAAAAAAATTATAAACTTTTCCACACAATGATTCGAGCCTAGGCGGTTATAGTCACTGTGATCTGTTGGAGCGCACTTTAGACCATTTTGCCACCGAGGTCTCATCGATGCCGAGATAACACTTGTTGTTCAAATCAGTTTAAACGTGCAGCGATGTGTTCATCGGTACTTCAAGTATTTGTTTTCAAAAGTTTTATTTTTCTGTTTTTGAAAACCTAAGTTGCCGATTAGTGCATTGCACTTTTGTGTCCGTAAGTAACAAACGACTTGCTTTTTATCAAAACAATACAGCAAATAGCAATGTGAATGCAAATCGCCTTTTTATACATAAAATATATGTCATAATATCACGCGGAGTGTGACATGCGCACCTGTACTTCTTAAATTTAATCCTTCAGGTAAAATGTCACTCTAAAAAACATGATTTATATGCCTTTCGTGACATTTTCAAATTTTCTGCTTTCTACAAATGATATTTTTTGAATTCCTGTCAATCTTTAATTTGATTGATGATAAAGAAATAAAAATAAGCTAATTAAAAATCAAATCACTTTCACTCTGTCTGATTTGACGGTTTTGATGACAGCGCTGTATGCAAATGAGATAATTCGCTTACCTTTAAATGTAGACACACGAATACTAACAAATCAGTCCTCGATTCCCTGGCGAAGTAACTACCAGCCTTCAACATGAATATACTCTTGGTTCTAAGTTTATGTGCTGTTGCCAGTTTAGCGACTTCGTTGGCTACGAAAGATGAAACTCCGGAACAAAGACTTCAGAGATTGGAATCAAATGTGAATGAGTTGGAAACTCAAATGGAGGAACTTCTTATGAAGCTTGATCTCGGTAAGTAGTTTATTAATTAACGTCTAATCTATGAAGCTTGATCTCGGTAAGTAGTTTATTAATTAACGTCTAATCTAACTTTCAAATCTGAATCAATATAATTTTAGTAACACAGGGACAAGACACATGCATGTATCAGGAATTTATATGTTTCAATTTTCACATGAACTGCTTACTCCTTTTTCATCTTCGGGGTGTTTTAAAGATGTTGTAACTCGGTCGCCTCCTTCTAGATAGTGGCACAAATTCGCCTCCAATACTCCGATAAACAAGCAAATTCAATTGATTAGGAATCTTCAGCTAGTAGGTACTTCTTGTGATTTACACTCATAATTCACGAGAAAATAAGCAAACCAAATCGGTTCAATGATAAGCGGTTTTTTTCAATTATTTTATAATGAATCTGGCCATTGTGTATAGTAGCACAGCATTCCAACATTTTCGCGCCTGTAAATACTTTTTCAGATACAATGCAAAAAATACCAACAAATTCAATTTTTCCCCATTTAGTCGGATTTTGACTAAACCTTTTAACGCTTAAAATTCTAATTAACAGACATACATTTGACTAACCCTGTTGATATTTACACTATAAATATTGTTACCTCCCGGTTCCTTGACTACTCTATAGTTAGAGGCAAGAATATGCACTCTGTACATTCCAGGGGGGGGGACATTCTCCCTTATTGCCTGACCAAACCATGTATAAATACTACATTAACTATGCGCCCAAACTGTTTTCCTTTTGTGTTTATTTGGGAAACTGAACGAGACTAAAATTTAAACTCAGTATAACCCGATTAAAAAAACCCACAGGAATAAATGGAATTTCTTCTCGCGCTGTCAGAAAAAATGTCCTTAAGTATTCATGCTGTTACTTTTATAATTTATTTTCCTCTTTTCAATTTCAGTCAGTTACGAAGAGTCACAGGTCAGACAAAAACGAAGCACATATGATAGTGGAGCTTACAATGGCAGAAACTACCAAGGCAAAAGGGGGAAGAAATTCGTGTTTATTCGTGGTGACAAGGGCGACGCAGGACCAAGAGGTTAGTTTATTATTACTTTTTAGAGTAAATGGGTTATAGGTCCACAAACGGTTTTTAATAAAATGGTTCACCAACTTTCACTTATATCAAATACAGACAAAAACATTATACTTTTCATTAAGTTACGCTAGAATATTTTTCTTTACTTTTAAGCTGAAATAAATGACTAGACTGGTATTTACAAAAGCAATATTTCAGGTAAAAAGTACTGAAATCCAATCCCTATTGTATAAGCATAGCAAAATTAAACCAATTATTTTAATATATAGTCAAGCCGAATCTACTTCCACAACGGAAGTGATGTCGGTGCTCTGAAGGGGTAAGCACACCCTTCGTTGTAATAAATTATTTTGCTGAATTTGAGATGTAGATTTATATATTAAAATAACAAAAGACAAGTTTAGATCTAGTATAAACATGTTCCATTGTTATTAAGATGTCCCTTTCATTGATTACAGGTGAAAAAGGGGCCACTGGAGCCCCAGGGGCACCAGGTGCTGATGGACCTAAAGGTAGACCAGGAAACGTAGGTGCTCAGGGTGATAGAGGTTTCAGGGGTATGGATGGATCTGATGGACCAATGGGACCAAGAGGACCACAAGGAGACATTGGGGAACCAGGAACTCCTGGTATGGATGGACTTAATGGAGCCGATGGAATGGATGGTCTTCCAGGCAATCCAGGGGCTAAAGGACCCGCAGGAAACCCAGGACCAAAAGGACCACAAGGACCTATGGGTCCAGCAGGCGAACCAGGTGCACCCGGAAGTGACGGAAGCCCTGGAATGGACGGAAGACCAGGAGCACCAGGTGTACCAGGAGCTGATGGAAGGCCAGGAGCCACTGGACAAAAAGGCAATCCCGGAACCCCTGGACAGGACGGTGCAAGAGGACAACAAGGAGATCGTGGGGATAAAGGACCAAGAGGAAATCCAGGACCACGAGGATTCCGAGCTGGAGCACGCGGTGGTAGTGGTGCAGCTGGTGGTGATGGTGCAGGAAACGGCGGTGGAAATGGTGGTAATGGTGGCGGAAATGGTAGCGGAAATGGTGGAAATGGAGGCGGTAACGGAAATGGTGGAAATGGAGGCGGTAACGGAAATGGTGGAAATGGAAGCGGTAACGGAAATGGTGCTGGAGATAGTGGCGTTGCTTCCATGTTTGGCACTGGTAGTTCTCGTCGTCGTGCAATGTCCGGTGGCGCTGGAGCAGTTTCTGGTGGCAAGAAAAGGGCTTGCTATGGTTATGCATGCAAACGTCAATAAAATGTGTCAAAAACTCATGAAACTTTTTTCGGCAAATGTTTTGACAAATTAAAAGAAGAAAATGAAATTAAAGCATATACATGTATATTTTGAAATTATTGTGTCTTATGTTTTATTTGTTGCTAGAGAGACATATACCTGGTCGTTCCATATATTAACTTGGAACATTATCAATTTGCCAATTATATGAGATATAACACGGTCTGCTAATTTATTTTTACCAGGTTTCATAATCTTTACTCATTTCAGAGATTTGAGCATTAGTTTGGTTATCTTCTGTGTAACTGCAAATCAAATTTAATTCCCATACTTACTTTTGGAATAATGTTTAATTCATGGCTAGCAATCAATGACATTGTCGAAGAAGCAATGTTTATTAAGTGAGGGGAGTAGAGTAATGGTGTTTTGGCCCAGATCAAAATGCAGACCGTCAGTAATGGGGAAACCAGAGTGCCCCGTAGAAACCTACCTTCCTTCAGCAAGGAAATCTCGAACTCGTGTCTACCATTGGCTTCATATATTTAGGCAGTGACCTATCAATCGGTGATTCAAAAACTCGGTCATCGAGTAACGTTGTGATTTGAGCGGCGGAGTTTAAGTTCGGGTCAAGATAAACTCTCCGGTTATCCAATGAAAACCTGGTTCCGGTTTTATTTTACCAAGATATTTGAAACTAAATCATTTTGTAAGTCTGGATATCTAAGAATTTAATGTGTCGTTTTAGAGGAATACTTTCAGCTTTTGAAATCGGCATTCTTGTTTTTTGCGATTTTTTTTAATTTATACCCAGCATGAAAATAGCTAATGTTTGGATTTTAAATTTAAATTAAATTAAGTCAAAGTTAAAGTATGATTGCGAGTCACATTTGACTAGCCCTCTATCGATGACGTCACAATGCAAGTGACTAATGTTAGTGTTATAGGCAAACAACATTAACCCGCCCGTTTGACCTTTGTTGGTAATATTTATAGGAGGGTCCACCCAATACATGGGTGGCGTTAGGATTTGCAGTTAATCCATATACACATTGCATATTGCCCATGATCAGTGTTCACATCAAATAAGTAAACAGGATATATATGCGTGATATCTATTACTTAAATTTGCTGGTCAAACGGACAGGTCAGTGTTGTTTGCGTATAAATAGGTACGCAGAGATATGCGCAAAACCTGTCGGGGACCCGAAGCGACGTAGGTAATGCGTACATGGGCGAATTGCATGAATATTACAGATCATCGAGCCCGACGGGTCCGAAATCCAATCTTTAGCCACGTATATATATGGGCAAATTTGAAATGCACCAACATAAACTGTCAAAGCCATTTTGGATTGTGTTTGTACATGAGAGTGATTGATTGAATAGGGTTTTACAGTGCAGACCTGTCGAATGTTTAACAATGAGCTTACGAAATGGAGTCAAAGCTCGACTTCCAATTGGCCGAAGTATGTATGGATATCGAGAGACAGATAGCGGCCGAGATATACCCATCGAGAGGACGTAATGAGCTGACAATTTGACACTTAAGTCGTTAAGTTCGTGTTAAACTTTGGACAGGTCTGTACTGTACGTCCAAGTCAAGAATATTTCACTTATATTGAGACGCCTCAAGCTATAGGTGAAGTGGCAGAAATCTTACTTTTGTGGTGCCCATATTCTTTAACGTACAGCGCCTGCGAAAGAAGTCACTTCCTTTTTTCAAGTCTTGGTCAGACCCCGGCCGATGTCCGAACCCACAACTTCCAACATACAAAGCGAGCATTCTACCAACAGAGCTACCGTAGTTGTTCGTTCATGAGAACTTTTTATGACCTACTTGGCGTTTGAATTAACGATGTTGTTTTGTTTTAGACCGTGTATATGGACAATCCGAGAAATATAAAAGTAACGTAAAAAATGTACGTATGATGTCATTTTTATGAGCTGATGTTACTTCATGTTTCCTTGACGCTCTCTGTTCGCGACAATAACTAAGTTTATTTAACAATTGAACTGTTTAGAAATGCGGTTCATAGTCGATATGAACGCAATTGATATGCAAGCAAACTAAATAACGCGCATTAGCGTTATGATTAGTTTAGCTTATAGCTGGCGATGTCTCGATTTAAGTGAAATATTCTTGACTGGGACGTTAAACACCATTTCTCAACTCTATTATTATCTATATATTATCTTGTAAACGTCAAAAGCATATATTATTTATTCATTTATTTATTTGTTTATTTATTTATTCATTTATTTATTTATTTTGATAATGCTAGATATACTAGTAAAATAATGACTTTTATGTGTTCTTCTTATTATTACACATATAAGATTGTGTAATTATGTGATATATTGTTCAGATTCCTACATACAAAGTACATTTTTGTTTCCGAAGGCAACTAATCAGTCTAATTGATTTTTTCTTTCATGGCGGAACAAAAACCTAATGTATATTTCATTTTCAACTAAAAATTAAAACTAGCGTAGATAAAGCAAAAAACGAATTGATAATTAAAGTAAGTCATGTTTCAAACACATTCCTGATTGTGTGCTCTCTCTCTCTCTCTCTCTCTCTCTCTCTCTCTCTCTCTCTCATAGAAGAAATATTAAAAAACGTTCTAGGATTAAGTTACCGTTGCCACTTAATTTGCTCCCAGTCTAAATTTGTTTTGTTTTCTGAGTTTTAACACATTTTCACATGTTGGATAATAAAATATTTTTGACTACAGTACTGTAACTGGAAATCATAAGACATGTGGATTAAAGTAAAAATAATTTTAATTCTGTCATGTGCTACTTTTGAATGCATTATTTTATTAAAATTATCAAAAGATCTGTAAATATTTACAGATGTCAACGCAAAACAACATTGCAATGAAAATTACTAAAACTACATAAGAACTAATTACTTTTCTAACAAATAATGGCTAAAATTATCAATCATATTGAACGAGATGAAAAATGAAGAAACTATGAATATTTATGTGATATCAGTGAAAAAGAAGAACGCGTATCTGAAAGTATAAAGTATAAATTCCTCGTTTACAAGAACTCATATCTTATTACAAATGTATAAATTTACACAATGAAGATGAAGTCATTTAAGGCAAACGCTGCACATTGTTCTACTGCGTCGCCTGTTACCGTTCTTTCTATCTGAGCAAATACAGCAGTCCTTCTCTTTCTTACCAGCAATTGCTAAAATTTCAACGGACTCTCGCCTTCTCACTGGTACTACGGGATAATTACGATCTGTTTGTGTAGTAGCCAGGTATTCAATGAAACACTGGTAGAATTCTAGTCGAGATTTAACGGGCCTGTCGGGTGTGTTTTTGCTATAGAGTACATAACAGTTGAAAAGCATACGTTGAAATAAATGTATGATCATCTTCTTCCAAACTTTATATGTTTTGCGCTCCCCATCATAAACACTCAGACGGGCGTCATCAAGATCGACCGCTCCCATATTTCTGTTGTATGCAGTTACAATTCTAGGTTTACCATTTTGTAAGTTACCGGCGGTAAGCAAGGTACTTAAAAGTCTTACTGTTTTTTTTTTTTTAATTTTATTTTTTTTTTTTATTTATTTATTTATTTATATTTTTTTTATTTTTTTTATTTTTTTTTTTGCAGTCTCACCCCTATGACCTATACATAAGATCCTTCCACCTCTCATGTAAATTGTGGAACCCGTGTCCAAATTGGCATTTTTTATCGTAATTGGCATTTGACGGTTTTTCCGAACGGTACCTGTAAAGAGAATGCCAAGCAAATACTTAGTAGACAAAAAATGTTTCCTTGCAATTGCTTGCAATACAATACTGTAAAACTTAAAAGTAGAGACAAGTTTTTCAGCTCAACTTCTTTTATTTGTAAGTCTATGATAATCCGAAAAATATCTGTATTAAACTAGTTGATTAAGGTGATAAATATAGTTTGTTAAAAATCTAAAACTTTCCGACAGCTGACCGACCGCACCCAATCACTTTTTGGTCGCATTCAATCACTTTTTTGGCCGCTTACTGACCATGCATGAGCGGAGTACAGATAGAGATCGAGTACAGGTCAAATTGGTCAAATAGATTTTATGTATCGACCAGGTGCAAGTCGGAATGGTGAAGCCAAGTACAAAGTGGTGTCGGTTTGAAGTCATGGAGAATCTGTGAACTGTATGTCATGTGGGGGTCTTCGCTGGATAAAGATCACATTCACACATATACAAGGAAAAGGGGACTATTATCCTTACCTGTAAGGAAAGTTCTCTTTTGAATTGGCTTCTTGCAAGATCCAAAGAGCAAAAGAAATTGTCACGAAAAACATGGTATCTTTTGTTAAGTAAATTACAAGACTGCAACAAGTCCATCAATACAGATGTTCCCTGAAGTGTTCCCTGCGGTGTAGGATCATAAAGCTGGCCTCTGTAAACCTTCATTTGCAGAATGTAGCCAGAACATGCCTCTACCAGTAACCAGAACGTTATACCGTATTTAGCCGCCTTTGTTAGTATGTACTGTTTCATTACATTTCTCCCTTTGCTGGCAACAAGAGCTTCGAATTCATCTACACAAAGTTCTTTCCTTGGTATGCAAAAGGTCGAGCATCTCTTATTGATATAGGTAAGTAGTGGTTGAAACCTCGAGGCCGGATTATATGATAGGTGCTAAATTAAATAAAAGTTGAAATGTTTTAAGTTAATTTTATGGTACTACTCATCACAAGATGATTATTGATAAATTAATTTTATGTTGTTAGGATTTATAATAATAATAATGCCATTTTATAAATTTTAATTTGTTTTTATTATTAGTAGTAGTACCTTTTTTAATTTCTTGCAGCATATTTTATTCTCCATACATATTTCCAAAATATAATTTAAAAAATAGGGCAATGACTGGTTATACACTTAACCAAAACCACAATGTTGTTTATCCATCAATAATCTAAATATCGAATGTGTAAGGTACATATTAAACAACCACATAATTATAATAACTTATATGTTTACACATTAGTGTTACTTCGTCAGTGTGTAGTTTATTGTTTCGTTCTTGTTTTCCTGAATTTCTGAAATAAGTTTTTTACCTCTCTGACAGCTACTCGTCTGAAATCGGATACTTGGGGATATTCTGGAAACGGTTTCTGGCCATTACACTTCTAAACCAGTTGGTCATTTGGCTAGGGTATTTTGTATGCCAATAATCCGACATGGCGGGCTTATGAATAATGCCCATGTTAAATACATCAGCTAAAAAATTCTAAATTCTGCTATAGTGAGGGGTTTCCATGCCTTTAACCTTGAGAAATGCCGGACTCTGTTACCGTGGTTAGTTACAAAGTTCTTTGCATATCTACAATGCAATTTAAATACATGTATATAAAGTTTTAAATTATAGTTTCACTAACGTTTCTTTGTTTGACTTAGACAAATTGTAATGACTTTCATGAATTTATACCTATGGGAAAACGCCTTAATGGCGGGCGCAACTGGTGGGGCATTATCTTTAAATGTCAGATCGTGTTTTAGAGAAGCTACCACATCACGAAGACTACTTCCTTGAAGCATTTAGATGTCGGGTGTTCTCAATGTGAGTGTTATATTGCCGTGTAGGGTATCTGTGAAGTAGTATTTCAGTTTGCTAACACTATGAAAGTCAGCTTATCTGGCGAGTACAAACATATCAATTTCAAATACACATGCGCCCTGTAACGCCACATAGCGGTGTTGCCACATAATCGCGCCCGACGACACGTCTTTGCGGGGAATTTCCACGCCTAAAGAGGTCAGCCACGTTTATGCGGCGGCGTTCAATGCATAAAGACATATGACATATAAAGAGTACTTATTTTAACGACTTAGTATGAACCTTAAAAAGAATTTATATCTCGACAAAAGCGGTGGTGGTGACATTAATGATGACGACGAGGATGACAATTGAGCATTTATGTTGTTTTTGATAGTGGTAATAATAATTGTAAGGAGGCGGTGGAGGACGGCGACGACGGTGCCATCGGTTGATGGTCGTTAAATTGTGATCTTGGCAGACTTTCGACTTTTGCTTTCGCTTTTCCGTCTTCTGTCTTCCTCCTCCTCCCCCTCATCATCATCATAGTAATGGTGATGATGTTTTAGGTAAGGTGGTAATGATGATGAAGGTGTAGGTGATGATAGTGAAGGATATTATGGTATCGTGTATTAACTGTTTTCTTTATGCGGCGGCAGGTAACCTTTTTGCTGCATGAAAAAATCCTCTTTATGCGTTGAAATTCCCCGCATAGACGTGTTGGAACACGTTTATGCGGCAACGCCGCTATGTGGCTTTACAACGCCCGAACTCATAAGATTTGTCGACTATTTCACATAATAATATTTCGAAAGCATAACCATAGCGGACTGGTCTCGATACTAGGGAGTAAGGTAATGTTGGTTATGTTAGGTAAAGTTATGTTGGTATTTTGAGGTTCAAGGGTTCGAGTTTCGGTTCAACCTCTGGATTTTCCTCTTTCTTGTTATACCGTTTCTCTTATACATTACCTGTTAGTCTGTCTAACAATTTTTCTGATTAATGAAAGAGAAATGATCAAGTTGAAATAATCAACTGGTTTTGCATTTCTTGGTGGCATGTTTAACGTCTGTGGTTCTGTCGTGAAGGCTTCATAATTATTTCTGTTGCCATCAGGATAAACTCTTGTCCACAGGACCACCATCTTGGACGCCACTTCGCGATGACGCCAGACAGAACACAAATGACGTCACATTTACGCGAGTTTTCAAGTTCATTTTCTCCCGCATTTATTTTTCGATGCAATTAACATAATACATTAAGATAATTGACTTCGTGACATTTTGGCACTGAACAGGTTCTCTATCGGCCCAGGTCCGATTTTGCCACTGAAAGTTTGTCACCATCGGCCCAGGGCCGATTTTTGCAGTTTAAGGGTTAAATCAAACAATACATGCGCGTTAAATGGTGAGTACCATAGCGCGGAAAAATGAATGACGTCCTTTTAAGGTATGTGGCGTGTCATCTTAAGCGCGGTTAATCGAACGCTTTCTATTGGCGCTATGAAGTTTGCCCGACATAGGCATTGCCTACAAACAACAATAATTAAGGGACGGCTGCTGAACAAATGTTCGATGAAGCAGAAACATTATTGATTGACTAACATAAGTCTACTAAGCCTCACTTTCTAAATTTGCTGCTAGTAAAAATCTTAATTTTCTCTTAAAACTATCTAATATATTCCCTCGTGCAAAGTACTTACTTACTGCCCGTTTACTCTATTGGAGAGAAAGGAATACCGCTAATATTTTAAAGATTTGAATGACACAGTTAAAATCAATCAATTATTTACTTACATGAGCCGAGTTGTTGCTAACAATCCTAATTCCGATCTAATCCATACATTATAACTCCTTTAACATACCAAAACGTATTTTAGATGGGCGTTTACAATGGTAAAAATTTTGACAAAATGGCGATGTCTTTCGTGTGACGTAATGATGACGGAAGAATTTTATTCTTTACGAAGGTGCGCAAGGGGTACAATGAAGGGTAGCTCAAATGTCGAGTTGAGTTTAAAAGTTTTAATTTATGTCAATTTTTTCAAAAGTTTGAAAATGCAGAAAGATTGTTGACTTTATTACTTTATTAAATCAATTTTGGTCATCCCAGTTACGCAAAAATCAATCCGTTCTTGAGCTGCACTAACCTACGTAAATAGTCAACTCTTTCGTCATGACTACGTAACATAAAGAACCCCGCCATTTCGTAAAGCAAATAACCATTGTAAACACCCACCCAGGTTATATTTTGTCGCATAAAATGATATATGAAGCAAGGATGAAGCCGAAACAGGAATCTTTAGTAACGACTCGGCTCATGTAAGTAAAAGAATCATTGATTTGTACCCGTCATATCGAAATTCATAAAATATTTTGCGATCTTGCGTTCTCTGAAATAGGCTAAATAAATAGTAGCTAAATTTGGTAATTAAAAACAAACATACTAATCCATGTCCGAATCACAATCCAGAAGGAAAGTAAAAACTTTGGAACTGACAAGTTAGGTAAGACACGTGAACTTCCACCAGGGAAGTGAGGTCGGGTGCTCCGGAAGTTTAAGCACCTACTGTTTAGCTAGCTACACCCGGCACGTGTGTAATCAAAATTGTGTAAAAAGAACATGGAACTATGGGACGTCAAATATATCCAGGGCAATCATGGACAGAGAAACATCAAACTTATCAACAATACTGTGATAACAGCCATAAAACTTTTTGAGGGCCTTGATAAGCCTAGACTTGCAATATCCCCGAGTCATCAATTTATTTTCAAGTAGCCTGCTTCGTTGTACAAAGTCCCCGTAGTGGGAACAAGCTCTACCATAGCGTATTAGTTGGGAAACAAATACACCATAAGCAGGAGAAGCAGTTATGTTGCTGCATAGAAACTATGAACTATGTTTTATCCTTTTGGTATATTTTCAACATCTTGGGGAAAAATGGTTTCATAATTTTAATCGAAGAATTAAGTAGTACTGATGCCGAGGAATTGTATTTTGAATAGGTTCCGAAATGGCCGTCTAGTGCTTTAAAATCAAAACCGGTATAATATGTATTTTCACAATTATTTCTTAACCAAGATTTTTCTTAACTTAATGCCAAATTTTAAACCTGAATAATTTTGTAACTTTTCAAGATACTCTTACATTTAAGGTAATACTAGTAGTATCATTTTGACTATCACTCAAACTAACACATCTATATTCTTACTTTGTTCAAACATTTCATTTGTTGTACTAAACATGAAATAATGTGAAATTTGTCAGAAAACTTTAATTTCGGTGTGAGTTTGAAACTAGGATTCTCTACCATTATATTGATTTCAACTGTTAATGGCGTGTTAATAAAGCGTTGTTTTGTGCTGTGTTCAGCCATAAGGGCCCGGTTGTTCAAAGATCCATTAGCTCAACTAAATGGCTGTTGAAAATTCAAAATGTATGTTATTGAAATTAATATTTGGTAAAACAATATCGTTTTGCCTTCAACTGCTTCTATTTGATAAAACAAGTGTGTACATTATCTTTTGAGCAGAAATTTCAGAAATATTGCCTAACATACAAATACAAGATCAGTAAATGTACCAATATCACCATACAAATAAATCAACGGTGCTTTAGATGGTTAGGTCCTGTGATGAGAATGCCCAATGACAGATTACCAAAAAACAGCATTGAATTGGACACCACCTGGAAAAAGAAAGCCCGGAAAACCTCATACCACCTGGAGGAGAACCATCCAGTAGAGCTACAGGAGCTAGGATACACCTGGGCGCAAACTCAACACAGACAAAAGTCAGAGACAAATGGAGGACGTTTGTCGGTACTTTTTATCACAGCGATGATGTAGAGGATAAGTAAATAAATGGGCAAGCTGATGGAAAATCGGGCCCTGAGTTTCGTGATTATTCAAAAGTCTCAAAATATTTTTTTTTCAGTGTTTTTTAATAGAAATATCACAGATATCAAAAATCCTGAAATACATTTGAAGAAGTGTATCATTAAACACATGTAATAAATAAATATGACGAAGAGACCAAGCTGGAAAACTAGTATTTCAAAAATTATTTCTTGAATATCAATCATGGACAAATAGCGTTACAACGACGATTTCTGGATTTCAATCCTGGGTTCTCAGGAAAATAGACTTTTTAGTGAATGTAATTGTAGTAGAAACCGTTGAACCGTGACTAGATATAACTAATTCTTTCCTAACCACAAACTCATCCAATGCTTTCAAAAAAGATTCACGGAACTTTTCATTATCGATGTGTTTAAATTCTGGTGCTTCTTCAAACGGTGTGCGTGGAATCTCTTGATCCTGGAAACTGTACTTTTTCAGTGTACCTATTTTCATTTTTGGTTTTCTTCTTGGTAGCATTCTCTCTTTTGTTTTCTGGTCAATGATTTGTTGAAGAATAGACATTCTTTTGCCCTTTCTTGTGACTGGTTCGTTAAAAACTGTTACCGCAGTGTGCATTCGGTAATATTTCTTGAGCACTTTGTAAAACGCAGGTTTTTTCTTGTGGTAACCCTTACCACGAAGTTTTTCAAAACTGTACCTACAATTCAATTTGTTTGTATCAAAAAGTGAGGGCGTTGACTCAACAACGATGACGTTTTTATTTTCTTCCGGTTCTGCATCAGTGGAAAAGGAATCCGTTTTTTCTTGTGGTTCGATTTGCGACCCTTGTGTACTTTTGATAGATTTTGACGATTTGTCTGAAGGCTTTGATTTAATTTTTGGTATTCTGTGAACACCACTTACAGGTTGGTCATGAATGCATGTGGTAGTTCCAGATGGCGTATGTACATAGATACTCGGCATTTCCGATTTTGAATGCGCAAACCCCGGGATGGCAGCACTCAGTCTCCTCCTGGATATTGATTGACGTCTGCCT
The DNA here is from genome assembly GCA_021292105.1 of Anadara kagoshimensis. Classification (NCBI taxonomy): domain Eukaryota; kingdom Metazoa; phylum Mollusca; class Bivalvia; order Arcoida; family Arcidae; genus Anadara; species Anadara kagoshimensis. Next base: position 62,763,057 of record CM037861.1, on the reverse strand, counting down.
TTTGCTGCTTCCGCCATTGGATGTTTTGACTTGGGCATATTTTCCGCCATATGTTGTTCGCAGGGTTTGGAATCGGTTATACCTAAAACAATCCTGGCCATACAGTCAGGACAATCCTCAGCCAAAGGTAAGAGTGCATTTTTACCCAAAGGTGAAAGCTTGTCGTCTGTTGGCGAGCTGTCTGACTTTCCAAAGACAGATAGCTTTCTCTTAGACCTTAATTTTTCCAATAGCGGCAGTTTAATTTCAGATGGCTTTGGTTTTTTCTTCATTAAACCAAGGGAAAAGAAAGATGCTTTTTGTACGGCTGTAACCATATGTGATCTACCAAATACTGTATCTTTTTCTTTTTCATTCTCTTTCTGTAATTTGTACTGCTTGGCAACTTTTTTATTCAACTGCTTTTGTTTTTTAAATCTTGGGTCAAATTTCTCAAATTCTTCAAGAATGCAAATAAATTCCTCCAAAGTTGGAACTTTTGTGAGAAAATTATAATTAAGACGAAGATTAGGCATATCATAATCCTTGTCTGCATCGAACTGTTTGAAATTCAGATACGATTTCGTTCGCCGGCTCGTCCATTCCTGGACTACTCTCTTTGCTTCGTTTCTTTCATTATTTATCTCATCTCTTCGCTTCCTTAACCTATCTTGAACGGTCTCGCCGTCTTCGAACCCTTTTTTTACCAAATCACTCAAGTAAAACTCTTCTCCGTAGTACTCGTCATCACTTGACGCATCATCCGAGGACTCGTCTTGAGCTTCTGAGTATGGTGTTTTCTCTGTGCAGGAGAACTTTTTGAGATCAAGTTTGGCTGGTGGTGCAAATTCGTTATCGGTGCTCCCGTGACTAGAATTGTCCGATGGTTTTTGCTTCATCTTTGAACGGCAGTTACTGCTACGGGACTGGTCTCTATTTATTTTCTTTGCTACTATTCGTTTTGAACCTAAGGGAAAAACAAGTAAAATGTGTCACAACTGCTTATAAACATAAACGCATTTTTTCTCCTAAAATAGAATATCTATTTGCAAAAAAATGCGTTTAAAACAAGTTTAAGAGCTAAATAGAGTAAAGAAATTGTGATGTAAGCCCTAGTCAAGCTTTAATATTTTTTTTTGTTTACATGAAGGCGGTCAGTTCAATCACATCCTGTCAAGCTAGCTACATCCGTCACGTGTGAAATAATCATTTACACAGTATCATTTATAAACAGTGTAAACCATATAACACTGGAAACAAGTTAAAAACAACAACATTCGATTAGTCAGTCCCTCGGCGGCTTGGCGGTGTGGGTTTGAAGACAAGTGTCTCAACCACACGACGACCACGGACTCTCTAATTGAAAGAAAAGCATTACCAATCAAACACAACCATACCGGCCCTTGCTCAAATCACAATCCAAAAAGCAAATATTGTCAAATTAAATTAATATATTAAAGTTTATCATACCCATAGACTGGTAAGGGGTAACTTCATCTTCACTATCAAACTTGGAAGATTGCATCGATAGAAAATCTGATGTCGTAGTAGTGCTAAAGGTCTCTGGATAAGAACTCCATTCAGAATTCTGTGCTTCAAGTTTTTTTCTAGAACGGCCATAATAGGTTAACTCTATCAACAAGGTTTCTTTGATGACTCCACAACCCTGAAAATAGTCGAAATTGTCATGTGCTTTTGTCTTTTTAACAATAATAAATTTATTTGGATAAAGTATACAAATAACACTTGTGACACATATATGCAACATGACAAGACACTATTATATTTGAATAAATAAATTGGCTGGAAGAAATTATATAGTGCCACATAATATTTATAATAATGATAATAAGTATAGTTATAATAATTACGTAGACATTATTTAAATTATTCTTTTTAATGTTGTTATTATTAGTAGTAGTACTGGAGTAGTATATGCTAATACCAGTTAGAGGTAGGTATATTATAACAATGAACGTTAAACAATATAATTATGAGCTTTTTAATAATATCTCCCTAAGCTTAATTTCAACACAAAATTTGATACATTTATAATGCTCTTGTTCTGTTTCTTACATTTTTATCAAATAATGAATATTTATATATTTATTTTACTTAGTCATTTTTGCTTTTCAACATTTAATACTTTTTTATTAATTACATAATTGTTCAAAAGCTTAATAATGTAAAACATAAATGCCAAGCAAAAAGTAGCACTTTTATAAAAACACAGTGATATTTATCAAAATAGTTTTTTAACATGACAATAATGAAATTTTGTAAACTGTTCACCAAAAAATATAAATAAATAAACATATATAGCCATAAAAAAATGAGTGTATAATTTATTTTATCTATTTATTTATTTATTTTTACAAGAACGTTTTGATGAAGTAGACATCAAACGTATTATCACATTTAAATTATTTTTTAAAATAAAATTAAAATAAATTATAATATTATTATTATTATTATTATTATTATTAACCCCTTCAATCAATCTAGTACATCCACAAACTTGTTTGGAGGGGTTATATATATAGGATTCACCATGTCTGTCTGTCTTCTATCCGTGAAAATCGTGTGTGTTGTTGGAGCGGGGGCATTTCGCTCTCAAAAGACAGTTCTAGATATTATTATTATTATGATTCCCCACCACCGAAGGTGGGGAATCATATTGTTTTCGTTCTGTTTCTTCTTATTATTATTATGATTCCCCACCACCGAAGGTGGGGAATCATATTGTTTTCGTTCTGTTTCTTCTTATTATTATTATTTTTATTTTTATTATTATTATTATTCCGTCAGGACCATATGCTGCAGCAGATCTCGGGAACAGCTTGACGGATTTAGATGAAATTTGGTACCAATAATCTGTTACCTATGTAGATAATCAAGACGTGTTCATTTTCGTTATCTTGAAGGTGGGTGGGTGGATGTAAATTGCTTAATTGAATACGTAGTTAAATACCCGGGGGAACTAATTCTGAATGGACATAAGCTGGTTACGACACTTTAATCATACCAAGCAAATGCTTTCACCTATGAGTTAATCCGATTAGTGACCATCAAAAACTTGGCGATTTTTAAAACCACAGCTTGTCACGTCACCCGCCTGTTATTAAAACCTTACACAATGAGCTGAATGGTGTATACAATTTGCCTTGATAGATCGAAGAAGGTTAAGCGTATCGAAATGGCTTCGGGGTATTCTGTTAATCATTGACTGTGGAAGTAGAAGACTGCCCACTTTTTAAGTTAACACCAATAAAATTTCTCCTTTTACTGACTGACACTTTTCTAATGACCGGTATGTCGTTTTTTCCTTTAACCGGACTTTATATAGTGTGTTGAAATATATTGGAAAATTGACGCTATGGTGATGCATAAGATGAGAATTATCTTAAAATTTGAAATGAAATTTAGAACATTTTTTGAAAAACTATTTTGTTCCCTTAGTTGTGATCAGGATCTATGAGGCACCAATATTTATTTTTCCCGAAATCATACTCGTAAAATTAAGGCAAAGATTGTAAATAAAATTAAGTTATTATAACTACCATTTTGTATATATTATAGGATAATTATTTTGTTGTAAACATTTCAATTCAATGTACCATTTCCATGAACATTGTCAAATGTTAAAAAAATTCATATATTTTGACTGAGTAGATATATCGTTATGATCATGAACCTCAAACATATAGGAATAACCGATATAAGTCGCGAAATTAAAATACGATGTGTATTGCGCATTGAATCACGATTATTAATCAATAATCTTTTAAAAAAAATATTAAATAAACACCACAAAGGGTACATTTTATTATATTTTATTTTGGATTTTACAATAATTCCGAGTCCATCGGTGTTTATACTGTCAGACGACATCGGGAGGGCACATATCCTCATGCAGTGTCGATACGCTCCTATATTACCTGGATCTACCTGCCCATAATAGGTCTTACATTCACACCTAAAACAACGATCTTAATCAACTCATTCTTTAAGACCAGTCGTTAATTACTGTGTTTATTCAGTGACACTCGCCGATCCGTCACTGGCTTCAATGTGTTATCACCTGTTAATTACTGGTGACCAAGATACCGGTGAACTTTGAAAACTTGTGGCCAGAAAAATCGCAAAGCGCCGTTTTTTGTCGCCAGTTAAAGAAAAAAAATCGCAATTGGCGACGTTGGCGATGCCCAGCGCAAACCCTCCCATACGTGTTCATTCATCATTGTAACACGCGGCGACGCCGAATCAGAGGCGTGAGAGGGGTTCTACGAGTTTTCTTATTCAATGAAATTCATTAAAAACGTAACGTCACTTCCTATGCCGAGAAGGCCTTCCAATGTACGATTTTTCTCAGCCGAAAACTTTAATTTAAAACTACTTTAACTTTCAAAGAAATCTAAAAAAAGTAATCAAGGTATGATTTTTTTTAGTTTACCAGGTCGGCGCTGTGCAAATGTACTTCAAACACAACTGCCTTTAGAATGTAACCGTTCATGAAGGCAATATATACACAACATTAAAAACGCATGTGACACGAAAATCACAAAATTTACCTGTTGATTAATAACTAAACAACAACATCTCTTGTTCATTTAATGTTTTATTCAATCTTGTAATTCATATATGAAGGGCCGTAACTTTGATGTAAGACTACCGGTACCCGACTCGACTAGTGTATTACGTCAAATATCGTGTACATGTGTCAAAAAGTATCCTTTTTGGCGACACAGTAATGAAAATGGCAACAAAATTTTACAACTGGCGATTTCCTTGACGACAGACTTTTCCAACCCAGCGCTAACCCTGCTAGGGTCTTTTCACCAGATGTATGCCATAAATTATTTATGGATGGTGGGGAATCATACGTAACTGGTATCCCAGTTACAATCTCTAGTTATTTTTATTTTTATTATTATTTTTATTTTATTATTTTTATTATTATTATTATTCCGTCAGGACCATATGCTGTAGCATATCTCGGGAACGGCTTGATGGATTTAGATGAAATTTGGTACCAATAATCTGTTGCCTGTGTAGATAATCAAGACGTGTTCATTTTCGTTATCTTGAAGGTGGGTGGGTGGGTGTACATTGCTTAATTGAATACGTAGTTAAATACCCGGGGAAACATATTCTGAATGGACATAAGCTGGTTACGACACTTTAATCATACCAAGCAAATGCTTTCACCTATGAGTTAATCCGATTAGTGACCATGAAAAACTTGGCGATTTTTAAAACCACAGCTTGTCACATCACACGCCTGTTATTAAAACCTTACACAATGAGCTGAATGGTGTATACAATTTGCCTTGATAGATCGAAGAAGGTTAAGCGTGTCGAAATGGCTTCGGGGTATTCTGTTAATCACTGACTGTGGAAGTAGAAGACTGCCCACTTTTTAAGTTAACACCAATGAAATTTCTCCTTTACTGACTGACACTTTCGTAAGACCGGTATGTCGTTTTTACCCTTTAACCGGACTTTATATAGTGTGTTGAAATATATTGGAAAATTGACGCTATGGTGATGCATAAGATGAGAATTATATTAAAATTTGAAATGAAATTTAGAACATTTTTTGAAAAACTATTTTGTTCCCTTAGTCGTGATCACGATCTATGAGGCACCAATATTTATTTTTCCCGAAATCATACTCGTAAAATTTAGGCAAAAATTGTAAATAAAATTAAGTTATTATAACTACCATTTTGTATATTATAGGATAATTATTTTGTTGTAAACATTTCAATTTAATGTACCATTTCCATGAACATTGCCAAAATATTGTACTATATTGTATATACACTCATAATATATATATATATATATATATATATATATATATATTATATATATATATACGGAAAATGAGGAATATTCTTGACCGAACGAAATATTCTTAACTAGGGTTACAAAAATTCATATATTTTGACTGAGTAGATATATCGTTATGATTATGAACCTCAAACATATAGGAATAACCGATATAAGTCGCGAAATTAAAATACAATGTGTATTACGATTATTAATCATAAAACTTTTTAAAAAATTAAATAAACATCACAAAGGGTAACTTTTATTATATTTTATTTTGGATTTTACAATAATCCCGAGTCCATCGGTGTTTATACTGTCTGACGACATCGGGAGGGCACCTGGGTATATCCTCATGCAATGTCGACACGCTTCTATATTACCTGGATCTACCTGCCCATAATTAGAAGGTCTTACATTCACACCTAACAGTGGCGGATCCAGCGGGGGGGCACAGGGGGCCCGTGCCCCCCCAGTTGCCCCGACCTTCCCCCTCTCTCACTGCTAATTGTCAATCAACCAGCGTCATGACCAGTTAATTAGTGGCACTGATTAATTAATTTGTGTACACAGGTAGGAAATTGCAATCAGGTGATGATGTAATTTACCAGTTCGCTGAAGCATGAAAGAATCCAGGTAGTACTGACCAGTCTTAGGTGATAATGTTATTTACCTGATCGTTGAGGCGTGAAAGAAACCAGGTAACCAGTAGACAACGTTAATTAGTAATACTAATTAAGAGACTTCCATGAAGAGTGATTCCATTAATCATACGTGAATTCATTTAATTTACCGATATGGCCAAGAGAGAGAGAGAGAGAGAGAGAGAGAGAGAGAGATCTAGAGAAAACTGATTTTTAGCACACAAGATTATCTTTTTTGTATATGTTTATAGCACGATGTTCTATTTCCATATAAAAGTCCAAATTTTTGTACAATTTTTATACATTTTTTAATTAGTTTTAATGGGAAAAATCTGTCTCATTTGACTTTTTATTCTATTCGCCCGTTTATCGGCTTTACGGAACAAATCCGTCTAAAATAATCAGTGTTTTTTTTTTTTTTTTTTTGCTAGTGACAAGATTCTTGTGTTCGGTTGCACTTTTAATGCGCATTATACAATGAAGAAACTGACTAACCAGTCATTTTAAAACTAATCAAATAATAAAATTAACTTGAAAGTCCAGATGGATGTCATACAGTTCATTTTAAACAAGTGTGGAAAGGGGGTAGTGGTAGTAGGAGACCTACCCCTTCGGTACATGTAGCGGGCAGGTCAGTTGGTAGAGTGCTTGCTCCGTAAGTCAAGGAGGTCGAGGGTTTAGTCTCTGGTCAGGTCTGACCCAAGAATTGAAAAAGTGTAGTGACTGTTCGCTCTGCATTAAAAATGAATGCAGGCCTTTCGGAAAAACCTTAAAACCCGAGGCCCCTTGTCACGGTAGGCGTGGCAAGATAAAGAACCTTCACTGTATAATGCCACCACCGCAAAGCACAGATATTTCTGCACCTACGCCTATAGCTGGTGACGTCTCGATATAAGTGGAATATTATTGACTTAAAAGTTAAACCCCATTAATCAATGATCAATCAAACTTAGGACCGGGATTCAAACAGAAAGACTTTCCACTAATGAGCTTGATTTATCAACCCAACTGGATCACCCAGACCACTTTCATCCATTATCGACCAAATTAAATCAAAACACTGATATCCCTCTGATGGATGAACTTCCAAAGGTTGAACAAACTCCTTTAATATAACGCAAAAAAGAGTCGGTCTGGATCTAGGGTGCACAACTACACCTGGACAGATAAAAAGGACGACAATACAAGTTACCGACGGCGACAAATTTCGACAGTACAGTTGATAGACGATACTATGAACTCGCCGACACTCATAGCCACCAGCGTCAATATTATTTTTATTTTTTTTAAATAAGCTAAACTGATTAGTTCTTTGACTGGTTTAGATCCACTTTGAATGCGAGGTAAAAAGCATGCTCGACAGTGTTCAAGATGCAGGAAATTGCACCATTTGTACTGAAAAAAGCAAAATTTTTCTGGGGGAGCATGCCCCCAGACCCCCCTAGTAGGTCGCGCCTTTCACGCATACTTGTGCCCCCCCATTCACCAAGACTCTGGATCCGCCCCTGCCTAAGACAACGATCTTAATCAACTCATTCTTTAAGACCAGTCGTTAATTACAGTGACACTCGCCGATCCGTCACTGGCTTCAATGTGTTATCACATGTTAATTACTGGTGACCAAGATACCGGTGAACTTTGAAAACTTGTGGCCAGAAAAATCGCAAAGCGCCGTTTTTTTGTCCCCAGTTAAAGAAAAAAATCGCAATTGGCAATGCCCAGCGCAAACCCTCCCATACTTGTTCATTCATTGTAACACGCGGCGACGCCGAATCAGAGGCCTGCGAGGGGTTCTATGAGTTTTCTTATTTAATGAAATTCATTGAAAACGTCACTTCCAATGCCGAGAAGGCCTTCCAATGTACGATTTTTCTCAACCGAAAACTTTAATTTAAATCTACTTTAACTTTCAAAGAAATCTAAAAAAAAAGTTATCAAGGTAGGATTTTTTTAGTTTACCAGGTCGGCGCTGTACAAATGCACTTCAAACACAACTGCCTTTAGAATGTAACCGTTCATCAAGGCAATATATACACAACATTAAAAACGCATGTGACCCGAAAATCACAAAATTTACCTGTTGATTAAAAACTAAACAACAACATCTCTTGTTCATTTATTATTTTATTCAATCTTGTAATTCATATATGAAGGGCCGTAACTTTGATGTAAGACTACCTGCACATGCAGGTACCCGACTCGACTAGTGTATTACGTCAAAAGTTGTATGTGTCAAAAAGTATCCTTTTTGGCGACACAGTAATGAAATTGGCAACAAAATTTTACACCAATTGGGTCTTTTCACCAGATATATGCCATAAATTATTTATGGATGGTGGGGAATCATACGTAACTGGTATCCCAGTTACAATCTCTAGTTATTATTATTATTATTATTATTATTTACCATCTGATTGGCGAGTTTATAACAGCCTCTTCTTTCTCTCTCATTTCTGGCAAAAGCAAATGTTTTGTGATCAATAATATCACCTGTTCTTTTCAACATCATCAATGACGTCATGAGATATTCCAACAACTGACCTTCAAGTACACGGACGGAATAACCTCCGGAAAAATCACCAGCGGAAAGAAACTCCCAGAAATCCTCTAAAAAACAATATTTATAGGTCAAAATTTTTATGAAACAGGAATAAATTAAAAGAAAGGCAACATAATTAAACATAAACATGTCAAAATCACAAAAGCAAAGTAAAAAACTTAAAAAAACTGGATAATTAAGTTAGACACGTGAACTTCCAACAGGAAGGTGGGATCGAGTGTTCCGGAAAGGTTAGCGTCTTCTGTTTAGCTCCGTGTAAAATCAAAATTGATAATAAAAGGAACACTCGTAATTTATATGCTAATATGACAAGTGTCTATTATGAGACGTCAAATGAATCTGGGGATTTTGGATCCAAACATCATACTTGTAAACAATATTGTGATGACGGTTATAAAATGAAAAATATAGAAAATAATTTTACTATAAATGAAAAATTATTATAACATAATACTAGAAGATGTGTCATACGCTAATATCCTTATTTTTATCAAATGATGCATTTAAAAATTAGCATGTGACAAATTGCTAATTTTTAATACATTATTTGATAAAAATAAGGGAAAAAAAACAAAATACTTGGTAACACAAACCAAAAACTTCGCTAGTCTCGCTTCATGATAATCTTTCTGCATAACAACAAAATAAAAATTTATGTCTACAACGGAATAAATAAATTTGATGTTGAAATAGTCCATAGCAATTTAATCAAAGCAAACAAGAACACGACACAACATAAACAAATGAAATAATAAATCAAGACAAGTATTTAAGCCTACTTGTCTCGTTCGTGATCCCGGGGACTGGTTCTAGTTTCATAATTATTCTTTAACTAAGCTCAGTATTTCTTTTTTTTTTTAATTTTAAACCTATTCAGCAATTTCAGTGATTTTTTTTTTTGAAGATCACTTCCGGCTTAAAACATTATAATTTTTCTGGACTTTTTAGCCGTTGTATATGGTGTGATATTGACCAGACAAATAAATATTGACCTCAGCTGAGATCAAATGGTCACGTGTAACCATTTTAGCCTCAAACATTAAGATGGAATTGATTAATTATATAATAATTGTATTTAGTCTTGTCAAAAATATTTATGAGAAATTTAAAAAAAGATAAGCAAAATTTGCTACATCTAAGATAAGGAAAATCTTAGTTAAGAAATGATTGTGAAACTTGGGCCTGGCCTTGTACTAAACCCCCGACTTTGGAAGGGTACTGGATTGTGAAACTTGGACTTGGCCTTGTACTAAACCCCCGACTTTGGAAGGGTACTGGATCGTGAAACTTGGGCCTGGCCTTGTACTAAACCCCCGACTTTGGAAGGGTACTGGATGCTAGTGTAATTTCAGTACAGTTCTAAGTTCATATCCATCCTAATTGTATGACCAGTGGTACGAGTACATTAAAAATGACCTATGTTTCCCTGTACGGTAAAAAACCAATCGCACCTTAGTTTTACGTAAAAAGTCTTAAATTATAAAACTACAGTGTTATTGTAAGGTTCTTGTCATATAAATTCCTTAATTAGACGTGATTAATAAAGTTTGAAAAGATACATTAAAAATGGGTACTACATGTTTTGTTTTACAATTTCCTTAAAAAATGTTAATTTTGGTTAATACCTTCCTTTTCTCTTAATAAATTATCTGACATTTCACAGTATAACATAATGTATTATAATTTTGCCTACCTGTCAAACTACAGGTGACAGATCAATATTAATACCGTCATTCGAATGGAGACAACGTAGCTTTAAACAATGATTTGAATTCAGTCCTGAATAAACTGCATTTTGAATAATGGTGTAATTTGTGACTTTTACATATTTGCGGTATATCAACAGACTTATATATATTTTTAAAAATAATAATAATTCCTTTTCTTTTTTTAAATTTATTGGATAAAGCAAAGGTTAATTTTAAACGTGCGTTACATATGGAACATTGGGATGTTGAGGGCACTTCAATATTAGTCTTATTGTATGATAACTGCAACACTGGACATTTACTCCGGTGCCTGTAAAAAGTCGGGAGTTCTAACCTCAGTGGACCCAGTGTATTCGTCCTTTCATGTTCTGTCTTGTTTTGGTTGTTTCAAGTTTTAAGATTTTTAGGCCGACTGTTATATTCAAAACTTATGTACACTACATTATATTTGATAATGATGATAAGGCGATCGATGGATCAAAAAATCTACTTTTCCACCAACCGACTTCGGAACACTACGACCAACTTTATTCTAACTAAAGGCAACACGGTGTCTAATCGACGTACAAGTTGTTGGGTTGACTGAGTAGATGACTTATTCTAATAAAATTTGTGTTTCATTATAGCCGTGTATGTGCATGTGAAACCATCACTTCTGCAATGACATATTATTATTTATTTATTTATTTATTTATTTATTTATTTATTTATTTATTTATTTATTTATTTATTTATTTAATTTTTGAGAGACGGAAATTCCAAAAAGTACATTGAATAATTCGCACATTTACACTCCCAAATAATATTGACATGAATATGCAAAACACGAAAATGTTATAATTTTATTTTTGTCCGTGGAAAAAAAATTAAAAAGATTTTAGGCAAATGGCACTGTGTCAATGAGCTTATTTTTATGTTATTTTTTGTATAAATATAATCTGAACACGTCAAACACGTCAATAATAATTGATTACGTCATTAATTTTCTAGTATACGTGCATATCTCAATTATTATGAGTTGACAATTAGTTTTTTGTGATGAGTTATTTTTCTATTAGAAGCAATTGTAGTACACAGGTACTGGAGTTTGCGTTAATTACACAACGCGAGAAAAGGGGAGAAATAAGCCAGACCAGCATATTAATAACACAACTGGTTTTTTTTTTACAGATTATTTATTTATTTATTATCATTATAATACGTCCATGTGTCCATTTTATTTTTACCCCAAGAAACGCCTAGATTGAACTACTACTCTGGCAAGTCCTACCTAGTGCGAGAAGGTTTGTCAGTGATTTCGCCTCGGAGGTCGATGGCTTTTCCTGGGCACTCCCGTTTCCTCTAATATCTCAGAACTGACAACCACGATAAAAGTATACTCTTGACTTATGTGTAAACACAATAACTCCGATCTAGATTTTTATGAAAAATTCGCACAAATTCCGACTAGAACTAATCTAATAATGGCTAATTAAACTCAAACTTGTTTGATTTGATTTGACAACTGAACAACAACCACTACACTTACACATCTACAACAGAATTGTTCCAAAATCTGAAAATAACTATTGTTTTACAAGTTTTCTAGAAACTGTCAACATTATAAATAAGTCAAATACCACTTACCCATTTTTCAGACTCCGGATACTTCGAAAATTACCAAGAATATTGTAATACTTTACTCTTATTTAGACCTTTTTCGGTTATGTGACTTGCCCAGGAGATAAGAGTTTCATGGATAGGTAAATAAAAATGCTTCGTAAGATAAACTGTTTGATTATTATAAATATATTTGTGAGATTTTATAAGGTTTCTTGTCTGAATGAATAAATAAAAATGTGGATAGAAGAGTGTCGGGTTTAAACAAAATAATCCTCTAAGTCATTATAACTGGTCAGAATTTATACCTTAAACAAAGGTTGTAACTGGATATGGTTTCGAAATCATTCCTTATGAAGATCAAGATTTTTCTTTACTTAATTTTAGCAAATTTAGGTAATCTTTTACGGTAGATGTACTGCTTTGGATTTTTTATGAAATAATTCTAATCAAAAGTACCTCAATGTCATCTTCTACTTTTAAAGGATGTTATGTCATAAACATCCGAAGTAGCACATGGCAGATCCACTAATAAATCTTGTACAAAACTTAACCACAACTGTCATCGGCTTGGCGTTATAGTCAAAATGACAAGTTTGTTTTGGTTTTTTTTTTTTTTTTTTGGTTTTTTTTTTTTTTTTTGGTTTTTTTTTTAATATATTGAAAATTTATTGAAAAACTATTCAGATTTCAAGTGTGTCTTAGTAAATGACTTTGATTTTAATTTTACAGTTTTCGCGAATGGTTTGCGAGATGAATTTCCCGCGCTGACCAACCCATGTTATTTACTACGTTTATTATTATTATTGTTACTTTTTTTAATTAATGTGAATTGAATTTACCAGTTTTTATCAAGAATATTTTAAGTACAAGTGTAATACAACATATTTATGTCACATTTGCACAATACGCATAAGTGGGGTGTATACCTAAAATCTGAATATGGTTGCCCAAAAGCCTTGAATTGTATTTCGCTAAATGTGTCAAATGTACATGTGCCGCAACATTTGTAAGTTAGTGTAAACAATATTTTATTCAGTAAATTTGTATACATTAACATACATAATTATATATTTTATATATTTATGGATTCGGAAACAATGGTAAAATACCATTATATTAATCCGTCTCCAAGAATAATAAATTACAAATAGTAAGACCGACAATAGATAATAAAATAAAAATGTAAATGATATGCACTTATGTAATGAAAGAACATAAATGGATTAGAAATTCTTTAAATTGTTGTAAAGACGATAAATACTAATTAAAATTGTTACTAACTGCTTGTGAAAATAAATTCTGAAAAAATGCGATCAAGTTATTTAAATCTTCTAGTATCAATGATAATTTTTTGAAATTTTAAAAAGATTTCTGTGTTTTCAACATCAGATAAGTTTGGATTGTCGTACAAACGAGTATTTAAATTAAAATTTTGATGGTTTAAGGAATTATATAGTTCAGTTCTTTGACGATTAAAATTTGGGCTATCAAATAAAGTGTTTGGTGGTTTCAGTTTTGCCACAGAGACAGTTGGGGAAATCAATTATCATTTTCTGGAACAGATGACTATTAAGCAAACTACGATTCATTCTTAGACGTGCGTGAAAAAACTTGTCCCGATCGACTGCCTTTAGCAAAAAACTTTGGAACATTTAACTTATTTCTATTTAGATATATTTTGAACTATATAAAGAAGAGTTTCTTGTTTCCTCTGGAATTTCATTCCAATCTCTAACAACAGTGGGTAAAAATGAATCGAAATAATGTTTGGTTTTGCAAGAGATGTGTACGAGATTGTCCTGTTGTCGTGTATTGTATGAATGCTTTTCAAAATTATGAGGGGGCACTAAATTAGAAAGATAGTCAGGGGTCATATTGTGATACATCTTATAAAATAGAATAAGTTTGTGTTTTTTACGTCTGTCACTAAGTGTTTCCCAGCCAGATTCTTTTAAGAGAAGTGAAGTACTAGTTAGTTGTGTGGCACCGGTAACAATGCGAGCTGCTTCCAAATTGATTTTTTCAAGCGAATTACTATAAAACAACGTAATATTATCCCATAGGACATCTCCGTATTCCAAAATGGATCTGATCAATGTAAAATATAGTTTTTTGTAATGTATTTCTATCTAACTTGAATTTTAAAAGGCGCAGTAAAGAAAATCGAGATCGAGCTTTACCTAATATAGAATCTATGTGGGAAGACCAAGAACCATCAGATGAAAAGGTTATCCCTAGATGTTTGCGAGTGAAAACTTCTTTGAGCAGAATATTATTATTGTAAGTTAATGAACGTGGACAATTTCTATTGAACTTCCAAATGTTCAAGAATTCGAGGGATGAAAATGTCCATAATTTTAGCGACTGTGACACCCGAGTATCGGAATTACTGCAATGATTGACACATTTTACTTTACCTATTTGAATATCGACATTGCCACAGGAGCAGTCTTGCAGATATTTTTCGCAGACCAGTGTTGACTGTAACGGCTGTATAAATTTACTCGGTGGTTCCGGGGTGCCTGTTAGTGTCGGTTTCTTCTCCAGGAACGGGTTAACATTAAACCATAACCGTTTAACATTACTGTTGAGCACAACTCTGGCAGAGCTGTACAAAGCGTCGTGTTTTTCGTTTGACATATTTCTTCTTGGTTTTTTCAACTTTTCAATAGACAAAACATATTCCGCGACTTCGATTGATGGTAACTTTCCCCTTTATCCCATGGCGACTTGTAACGTCACAATCAAGCATTTTAATGACGTCATAATAGATCTTTGAACAGTGATAGATAACTACATTTGGCGGGAAACTGCTTTCACATAAATTGTCACTGATAACACCATTTATGTCACAATGTCTTCGGTTTTCTGGGAAGCATATTTCTTAAAAATTCATGCGTAAACAGTTAAAGTTTATTTAGATCTTATAATTTAAGATTAAAATTATAAGATCTAGATACATAATAATAATAATAATAATAATAATCTTTATTGGTATCCTGGATTACAGTGTTCACCATACATATAATAAAACATAATCATATATATAATGTACAGAGTAATATTATGAATTGGTTTAAATACTTTATGTATATACAACCATCGAGTACTAACTTTATTCGACATTACGGTTGTTAGATTACATCTATAATAAATATCAAGAGAAAAATATGCTAGGCATATAGTTCACAAATCTTTTTGGTCTCTCATTTTTATAGCAGTTGTAAAATATTTAAACAATGCTTGGCATTCTGATGAGGTAGTAGGATTTAAAATTCTAAAAATTAGTTTTTCAAGAAGTAGTTCAGATGATCCATCTATTTGATTTATTTTGATATTAAATGAAGTTAAAAGTGAGTGTCTAATAATATAATATTTTGGACAAAGTAGGATAAAATGTATTTCAGTTTCGATTCAAGGGCAAAATTTGCAAAGTCTCTGTTCTCTTGGGATTTTCGGTTTTGTATATCTTAATTTCTCTATATTTAATGGATGGGAACTTATTCTTAATTTAGTTGTGGTAGCTTTTACATATTTTGGCAAATCAAAAGATAAGTAGGAAGGAAGTCCGTCAGTTTTTACTAAACTATATAACTTTAATTTACTGTCGATAGCATCATTTTTAACCCTCTTAGTTCCAGCGTTCAAAATTCGATGCATTGAAACATCGATGACGTCGGCACATTGTTGACGTAAATTGTTGGTGATAATGACGTAATGAAAAAACCACATTGTTTGACGATGATTTTCCACAGATTGGATTCAATTTACTGTCATTCTATGTCAATAGTTCAATAATAAAATCCCATCGAAAGTTAATATAATATATGCATGTAACAGCAAAAAAATGTTTAAGCGAAGCATAGACGAATGAATGAGATAATCACATGTATATTCTGTACGAATCAAGTTATGTTTACTTTTCAATTTAATACAAACACGGCATCCTACAGTAATAAGAATATCTTTGATGGTTTAAATGTTTACAATTAATAAAAATTAGAAATAATTTATATTCCATGTGTTTATCACTTCAAAATTTTTTTAACAACCGTGACACCTTATATCATTTGAGAATGCCGTTTACCGGTGGGAAGTATATCTTATAAAATTCCCATTCTTAATGTTATCGGTAGGGTAAATGAGTAAAAGCAATAAAGAACCAAATGAAAAAATTGAACTACAATCTGTTAATTTTTGAGTAATGTAAATATGACAAAAATAAGGCAAAAAATTATTTCTTAAGAACAGAGAGATTGAGAAAAATTAAAAAATGATTTTTATACGCAACATTTTTCTATGTTTATGGTACAAGTACACAGAATAAAATCTTGATTCATTTAATTAATTCATGTACACAAATATTCAGTCGCGGAACAAGTCCATCTTTGTGTTCTCATATGCTGAATAAGAAAAAAATGAGGACATTTCAAATTGTTCTCCTCTGGGGACTAACTTATAAATTGTTTCTGAAAATATTACCAAAATTCAGTCTTTTCAGTTTTTTTTTTAAAGTGTTCCTCTCAAGAGAAAATAGTCAATTTTTGAAAACTCGGGAAAATTAAAACTGGCCACTGCACATATAACCGATGGACTGCGGACACTAAGTGCTTTGGTTAGCTCTCTGTGTAACGAGGACGCTTCATAAGCTGTATGACACGGGTTCAAATCCCGTCCGAATAAATTTAATTCTTTTTTATCAATGTATTTTTATCTTTATAAAATATTTTTCTTAAATTTTTCCTTTTCTACAAATATATGCTTGAAAAATGAACCTCTTTTTCTTTTAAAACATAATATCAAGTCAGGTGAAACATTTTATACAATAAATCTACATAGATCACTCATGAATTCTTGTTTGTCACACATTGTTCTAGGTTTATTGTATAAAGTTTTTTTAAGATGAAGAATATAAATGACAAGGTTTGCTGTTTTACTAGAACAAACTTACGAAAATAAAGCGCTTGTTGGACATCAATCTAGACCTTGTCTAATTATAGAATGAGGATTTTGTGTAAAAATAAATCGTTATGCCATACATGATTAAGAGGGGGGGGGGGGCAATGTAAAATCACCTATAAAACCCGCCGTCACTCTTTGGAGCCAAGGATGTCACTCAGAATATATATACATCCTATGTTGATGATATCATATCCAAGTATTAGATGTTTTTCATTTTCAAAAACTTGACAGCTATTGCAAGTCTTTCTATTCTTAGTACCTCTCTGTTTCCAAAGAATGATCACTTACTCTAAATGTTGGAATTATTTGCCCACATTCGAGGTTAGTAATCGAAAATAATCTTCAGAATAGATATATAGATGGGACAAAAATGCAGTCATTGTTATTCTAAACAGGAGGTGCTTAACCTTCCGGAACACCCGGCCTCACTTCCTGGTGGAAGTTCACGTGATTAACCTAACCTGTCCGTACCTAAGTTTTTAATTTGCTTCTGGATTATGATTCAGACATGGATTGGTATGTTTGTTTTTGATGATTACTACCTGTCTTGGTCAGACCTTACCGAATTTTTGTTCCTTTTGTGGAATATTTCGGAACAAATCAAACAAAAACTGTCTCTTGAGAGCCAAATAGCACCCGAACCCCCACCCCAATGTTGACCCCCTGACCTTGACCTTTGATTTATGCACATTAATTTGGTATTCAAAAGATCGTCTCATTTTGGTTTATTTTTTGTTCCATGTTTGATCAAAATCCTTTCATAGACATGGAAGATATAAAGCGGACACGACATTTAGACGGACAACCAGACAGAGGGACAGACAGACAGAGAGGGTGATTCCTATATATATACCCCCTAAACTTCGTTTGCGGAGGGTATAATAAGTACCGTTGTAGTATATTAAAACAATAAGCCCTTTCAGTTTGGAGGATATTTTCAGGAATAATCTGTTTAGCTAAACAACATATTTAGATGGTTTATAAACTTGATCATAATTTCAATTTTCATTAATTCTGCATTGTTGGATCACTTGTTCGAGTTGTGTCAGTTTCAAAGTTTTTAGTTTGCCGCTGTATTGTGATACAGCCATGGATTAGTATGTTAGTTTTTGATGATAACTTGACTTGCTGTCAGGGGCATACTTTACTATGGTGCAAACGAGATAAACTGCCTCGTTAAAAATCAGATTGTATTTTTATTTTACAGAATCACGATAAAAATAGAAAAGGATAAAACACCTAGATTTTAAGGACCTATGACACTTCTACTGTTTTGCTTCGGTTATAATTGATTCATATCTACACCCCTGTAATACTAAATGTATTGGAAAATAAAGGCCTACATTTTGTGATTTTCTCATAGTTCCCATTGTGCCAATCAACAGCATTGCATTTATGTAGCTATATTATCTAAATTGGTATCATCTGTTATAACCTGTATTAAATTTGTTCACAAAAATGCACGGAGACTTTGCTTTTAATCAAATTAAATGTAGGGTTATTTCTGTCTGGTTGCAGTAGGAGATGAGAGTTTTCGAATTATGGGTAAATAAAGAATCACTATCACTGTTTGAAGTTCCTCCGTCCATTCCGTTCAACTCGGTGAGCGCATAAGCAAATCAATGGATCGCAAGGACACATCAACATAACCAATGACGTCACATTTCAATCTATATGACGTCACGATTTATTTAATATAACGTCACCAATAACGTTGTCTATCATCACACGGTACACATATACATATTCATGTTTGTTCAATATCACAAATATTAAAATTAAAAAAAAATATCCTTTCAATTTTATGACTTGTTGGAAATGGACAAAAATGTCGTTCCGGTACTAAGCTGGTAAGTGACAAAAATGTCGTTCCGGTATTAAGCCGGTAATGACAA
The DNA here is from genome assembly GCA_021292105.1 of Anadara kagoshimensis. Lineage (NCBI taxonomy): Eukaryota > Metazoa > Mollusca > Bivalvia > Arcoida > Arcidae > Anadara > Anadara kagoshimensis. The sequence continues at coordinate 62,743,871 of CM037861.1, read as the reverse complement.
AATTGTCGTTCCGGTATTAAGAGGGTTAACCAGTTCAAAATACAAATTTCTTTTGTTATGTAAGAATTCCACTAACAGTTTTTGAAAGGGGACTAAAATTGTTTACATTAGGCTGAAGTTGTTTGAAAATGTTTGATAGAGTAGAGAACCATGATTTTGACTTATCTGAGAAAAGTTTTTGATCTGTGACAAATGCACTATACAGAATTTTATCTGGATCAATTTCATTTTTAAGTCTTATATAATATTTGTACATTAAGATTAGTGCATTAATGATGAGTGGTTCCCTGTTACATTCTTCTCTGCTTGCCAAGTTACTAGACTGTTTTCTTACTCCAAGTATGCATTTTAGCAATTTATGATGAAGTTTTTCAATCGACAAGTTGTCAATAGTTGACAAATTAAGTTTAAAATCGGAGAGCCAAATTTCACTTCCATAACAGATTATTGGTTTGATCAAAGTATCAAACAATTTAATAGCAGTATTGAACGGTATATCCTCAAAGTTAGAGAACTTATTCCGTAGTGAAAAAAATGCTTTGAGACCTTTATTATACAGGTCATTACATGAATGTTTTAAATTTCCATTGAAATAAAAAGTTATGCCTAAATATTTATATTTTTCAACAATTTCTAATATAGAACTTCCACAAGAAAAATTAAACATGCTAAAGTCTTTTTTACCACAACTAAAAATTATAACTTTTGTTTTCTTTGTGTTTATACACAATTTCCATGTTTTACAATATATGTTTAACTCATTCAAACAATTCTGGAGACCAGATGAAGATTCAGATAACAGTAATAAGTCATCAGCAAATAATAGATGATTTATATTATGACTTTCAAGTTTAATTGGATTGGTATTCTCTTCATTAGCAAAGCATTTGTTGATATCATGTAGGAAAATATTAAAAAGAGTTGGGCTTAGACTGTCCCCTTGTTTAATTCCTTTATTAACCAGGAATGGATTGGTTACAAAGTCACCTTTCCTGATACTTATATATGTATTACTATACATACTTTGAATAATACCGAAAACTTTTCCAGAAACACCAATTGTAATTAGTTTGTGAAAAAGAGCACCCCTCCAAACAGAGTCAAAAGCTTTGGAGAAGTCGACAAAGCAAGCAAATACTGGTTTCTTAAGTTTATGTATATATTTGTTTAGGATTGTTTTTAAGATAAAAATCTGATCCGTAGTTCGATAATTTGCTCTAAACCCAGCTTGATTGTCTTCAATTATATTATGGTTATCCAAATATTTGGTTAATCTAGTTTCAAGAATTTTGGTAAATAATTTCCCAAAACAACTACTAACACTAATACCACGATAATTATCACAGTCATAAATAGATCCATTTTTATGAAGAACAGATAAAACTGAAATATTCCAAGTTTGAGGAAATTTGCCACATTCTAGTATTTTATTAAACAGTTTGACAATTGGTAATGTTAAAATATCTGATCCATACTTAAGAAATTCATTAGAAATTAAGTCAATGCCACAACTTTTGGAATTTTTTAAGTTTTTCAATGCTTGTTTGACTTCTTTGCAGGTAATTGGAACATCTAAATTAGAGTTATTAATTTCAAGGTTTTTTGTAGATAAGTCAAAGTGTTCTTCATTAACTTTATCCTGTAACAGAATTTTTTCAAAATGTTTTTTCCATTCTTCTGATGTAATAGGGTTGTGTAAATGTTTATCATTGTTTTTAATTCTATTGATTGTCTTCCAAAAATGGGAGCTGTTGTTGCCAACATAATTAAGCTGTTTATATATGTTTTGAAAAAATTCATGTTTTGTATTTTTTCTGAATTTTTGGTACTGTGCTTTTGCTCTGTAATAATTTGATTTTATATTATGATTATTTGGATACATTTGTAATAGTTTTCCTAATTTTCTAACTTCTTTTCGTAGTAAAACGCAATTTCCATTGAACCAGACTTGTTTTCGTTTAATCTTTTTCTTCTTTTTAATTTAAATTTTAAATTTTACAGAGTTAGCAGCTGCGTCAGTGATAATGTCTGTCAAAATATTTGTAGTTTTATTGATATCATAACATTTTTCTGTATCTAAATCTGCCATAAACTGTGCTAACCTATTAGATATATTATTACAAGTTAGAGAATTCCTGAATTCAGAATGCTGACTTTCAGAGTTGTCATATAAGAAATTGCCAGGGATGAATTGCATATCATATTTTGATTGGTGTTATTAGTGACGTAATCAACAATGAAATGTGAACAGTCTGTGGCAATTCACTGCCCCGCAGACACGAAGTGGTCTTGATACTGTTTCCCGCCATATGTATCTCATTGTCCTTTAACTCTCCTAGTTAGATAGCTGGAGCTTGAATGACAGTGAGGTAAGAGAAATAACTCTTACAAAACCGGGTATAAATTGAGTCTGGCGGCCAGTGTCATTCCTATAATGCCACCTAAACTTCGTTTGTGGGGGTACAATCTTGTAGTAAAGTCTGCACAGCATCTTTCTCTTAAGAAAATGGCATACTTTTACAGCCAATAGCCGAGTATTGATGTATAACGTGCTAGTCAATAATATTTTACTTAAACCGAGATGTCGCCAGCGATAGACGAAGGTGCAGAAATTTGTCTGAGCCGCGCGCTGCACTGAAGACATTATGATACAGCAGGATTCTTTTTCGTGCCACGCCTACCGTGACACGGGACCTCGTTTTTAAGTTCCCAACCGAAGAACTATGACCTTCATTCCTTAATGCCGAATGCTTTACGAAAGAACAATCACTATCCACTTTCAAGTCTTAGGCCAGACTCGGTCGGGGTTCGAATAAAGGACCTACCACTTACGGAGCGATTACTCTACCAACGGACCTTCCGCAGTGGTCTTCTAAAGCCAAAGATGTAGACGGAGTTTCTGTTTCAATGAACATACCATAAATACCGATGATTAGAATGACCAAATCGCAAAACCAATGTCTCCGAGAACGAGACAAACTCTATTTCAGGTTAACTCTTAATTACAGAGAAAGCAAGACCCTCCGCCGATAGGTGTTTTTTTTTTAAAGATGAACGATAGTGCCACACTTGACATTCTTATCCTAAAGGATCCTTTGACTTTGTAGATAAACAATGCTGCAAAACATCCTATAATTATATTACAATGATCATGTACTATCTGTCTACCAAGTTCTGTGAACTTGGTCATCTAAAATAACTTAATATTGTGTTAGTAATTAAAGGTATAAAAAAATTATGAACATATTATATGACATATGATAAAATATTAATTAACCGGAACTGATTTATGATATGCACTTTTCTACTGACCACTGCTGTAAAGTTCATGAATATCCGATGGGCGGTTAAGGAGAACTAGTGCAGACAGACGGACACATGGAGGAATGGACGGACATAATTACTATATCCCCACGCTCCACTGACCATTGTTTAATGAATATCCGATGGACGGTTTAGGAGAACTAGTGCAGACAAACTTCGTGACAGACGAAAATAAACTAAAAAGGACCACAACTAAAGGACCATAACTCCTAGAAAAGTTAATTGACCGGAACCGGATTACAATATGCACAGCTATACTTTACACTGTTGTAAAGTTTCATGAATATTAGATGGACAATTTAGGAGAACTAATGCGGACAAACTTTGTAACGGATGAAAATAAACTACAAAAGGCCATAACTCCTGGAAAAATCTTGTTCAAAATATGCACAACTACACTTCCCACTGATCATTACTGTAAATTTTCATGAATATTGGATGGATGGGTTAGGAGAACAAGCGTGGACAAACTTTGTGACGGACGGACACACAGACGGAATGCATTACTATATCCGATGTCTCGGTGGGGATAAGAATTAAAATACAAAACAACGACTCTGCTTTCATGGATTTAAAATTTTATGTCAGAAATATAATTAATATCTTAAGATATAGTGCATGTATATTGTCGCTGTAATTTTGTTTTCCGATTTTGCAATGTCTAATTATTAACTAATGATACTAAAACTACATGTCACAATGCGTATAAGATTATACACAAGACAAAACACTATATCGTTATATCTAAATTAATTAGCGGTGTACATAATTGTGCACGTTGGTTTTGGAAATAGATTACATATATGGACGTATCTTTTTTTCATCTGACATGCAGAAGGTTTTACTATTCTGTATCTATCAGACTAATGGTCTGCTACTTTCCAAACTATAAATATTTGTCTTTAGCATTAAACAGGTCTTTTAGCATTAATGTATCAAACTTTAGCATTTATTGATACAACTGTCCATATCCAGAAGACTATGGGCCTTTTTCAATCCGTGTGTAGATAGATGATTTCATGTCAAAAATCCCCCATGTCATGATTGACATGAACATAAGTGACATGACACTTGCAATTTCGACTGATTTTTAAGATATTTAAATCTAAGATTTTGAAATTCGTTTAATATTCCAGTACATGCAAAATAAAAATGATCAAGTTAAGACTGACTAAGGAAAATCTTAGTTACAGAATTGATCAGTAGTCTTATGGTTACCATGACTACATTAAATAAGCAACTAAAATATGTAGATATTCAGTTTATGAAAAAAAGAACACATTTCAATCAGTCCCTTTACCAATCAACCATAATTACTATGACTATTCTTAAACACACAAAGATAATTTTCAATTTTTAGATTTATGCAAGCCAAATAGACAGGCTTTTCAATTAATCTCAAATGTGATATATGGACATGAATATGTGGAATATGCATTGATACTAGCATGGAATTTTGCATCATTACTGGTCTTAAGAGAAAATAGCCCAATTTCAAAAAACAGATTTTAAATGAGTAACCACATTTCATATGCATTATATTCTCATTGGGGCACAATAGGTCTGCATCCATTTGTTTGGATTTGGTTTTTGCTTGACAAAGTAAATCTGACAAAATACATTTTAGGTACTCAAATGTATCCAACAATTAATCGTCACAAATCTTAAAATTTTGATTTTTATGAAGTGCAACACATTGTTTATTCTTTATAAAACAAAATTATTCAGGAGACTGACAATTTAATCTTGAAGACCAGTAATTCAGTCTAATCTTGAAATCAGAGTCCCTTTTTATTATTTTATTGAAAAAAAAAACTTTTATCAGAGCTGGTTTTATGCTTTAATACAAGTTTTATTGTCATATATTAATAAGTAATCACTTCTGATAAAGGTTAAGAGTACATGTATGTTATTTAATCAAATACAAAATGTATTTTAGACATAATACCAGTGCTTTTGAAATCAGCACAAAATGTATAGCTAGCACTTGGTGTATGTACAATGTATTTACTATAATAACCAATAGACCTGATAGCTCACCTGTTTTCAACTTAATATTGAATGCCGATACTAGGGCACGTGTAAGCGAGCTAAAAAGAGAGAGTTCAATTTGTACCCTCCACTGATTTTTTTATTATTTTGGACTGAAAAACCTTAGAATAACGGAACAAATTCATATTTTACATTAACAAAGAAATTTAAAACTTTTACATAGAATTCAATGAGGAAAGGGGGTACAAAAGGAACTCTTGCAAAAAAAAGTTGCAATAAAAAAAATAAAAACTGATATAAGCAAACTTAAGGTTTTCTAAAGGGTTTTCTTTTTTAGATATTAAAACGATATCTATTTTTTTCCATGGCACAATGAAATAAATTGCACAAAAATATTCAAAACTTAAAAAAATAATGATAACATTATAAAAAATAAAAGTTTAACAATAACCTTTAAACAATCTTCAGATGTTAATTTTGTACAAGCAGTATAACACAGGAGATGTCATAAGACATTTTAGCTAGCAGCATGTAAACATTTGCCAATTACAGCATTAAAACATCATTCAATAACTCTTAATATAATAAGCAACATCTACAGATATGAAACAAAAGCACAGGGGGATATATAATGGGGTTCGAGTCTGTACCCATGATAACACATCATAACGTTTGTACAAGATGTTTTGGAAAACTTTTACATCATGAATTCCTGAAAAACACTGTTTATAAGCAAGGTATTTGAACTGATAGGATTCCATATCAATGGGAAATAATTGTTCTGCACAAACGTTAGGGGTATCACATGGTTCAGTTTCCAACTCCATTAGAGCTGCACTATTAAAAACCAATACTAGTATGATGACACCGAGTATAAATACAAGATTATATATAGTACAACAATAGAGGCTGTAAGTCTTGTCTGAAATCTTCATTTTGTATCAAGATACAAAAATATTCACTCAAATTTCACATCAAACCAAAAACCAGTGCTATTATCTAGCTAGATAAACAGAAGGAGCTTACTCTTCTGGAGCAACCGGCCTCACTTTCCTGGTGGAAGTTTATGTGTTTTAACTGGATCTAACAAAGTTGTAACTTTGTTTGGAATTCTGATTTGAACATGGACCAGTATGTTTGTTTTTGATTAGGTCAAATTGGTAATTTGTTCTTAACATCATATGACAATTGGTTTCTAAACACACTGGCTGTTCTTTTACCTGGAAATCACAAAATCAAACCAGTCACATGACAAGGTATACAAGCTCTATATAGTCACATGACCAGACTTACAGATTATACAGTCACATGACAAACCTTAAAACCCTACAGTCACATGACAGGACTTACAGACCCTATACACAGCTAATCAGACTTATAAATAAACTACTAATAATACTTTACATGCTTAGGTGGTCAATATACTGTACAATGTGCCAGCGAAATGGTAGAAAATGTACCGGTATCTAAAACTATGAACCCTAAACCCTGTTCCCGTTGGTTTTCAAAAACAGATATTAAACTGAGGTAGCTGCTGCCTATTTATAATCTAATAGATCCTATTAACTTATGAAGGCAATGTTCAACCAAGGAATTTTTAGAGGTGACCATTTTCAAAATGTTCTGCCTTAAATAGCTTAACACTTAAATATCTATGCATCCGTTTAATGTTATACCAATAAATGGCTCATTAAGGCCTTAACATGGGTCATAAGGTAAAATGAAAGGTCAATGACCCCCTGACCCCTTCTAGATTGAACACTGTAAAGGAATTACATGTGTGGTGTGTGTGTGTGTGTGTGTGTGTGTGTGTGTGTGTGGTTTTCAGCATAGAGAAGTTCAAGAAACAACTGGCATTTGGTCTGAGAAAAATCTTGTATTACTTATTTATTACTTGCAGTAGTCTTTTCTGTTCCATGTGTGTTAATTTTTATTTCAGAAATTAAAATAAATTTTGTGTCTCTTGCTTGCTATATGCTATAATATATTAAGAAATCACAGAAAAACAAAAACATGTAAAAACTAAAATAGTGATTACCAGCTCCTTTGCAAAATCATTTTACAACCTCTTCACAGATTCTCTTATAAACATGTTAATTGAAGATTTTACCATGAAATTTAGAAATTGGTAGCAACAAAATATTTAATTTAGCTAAACATGCTAAAGCAACCAAGAGCACAAAAACAATAAGTGAAGAAAACAAGGCCAAGACAAAAACATATCAAGACCACTGACTATAAAAAATCTGACTTTGGACAAAGGGTAAAAGTGCTATCCAGTGGAGTGGTTACATTATTTTTAATTCAAAGCATTCTTTTGTATTTAATACTGGTGTTTAACTCATGTTGATTAAAGTAAACCTATTTACAATCTCTATGAAATTAATTCATGTGATATAACTAACAAATATCTAAGATATGTAGTCAAACAATAAAAATCAGTTACAAATCAGTACCAAGATCATTCATACCACAGTTAACTTGTACCCATGACAATTTTACCCAATACCAGTCAATTCAAACCCAAAATCAATGTTAAAATTTAACTAAATACTAGCAGATGCAAAATATAAACTTAAAAAATTATTAAAGTTATTTTGATATAAACAAATTATCTATATGAAATGGATATTATCATTATGTCAATGATATTTATAACTGTCTAAGACATGACTCTCTTGTACACCAATATCAATCCAATTCTAAAATCCTAGCAAATACAAGAACTCCTTTCTCTACTACTGGATAGCTAGATGATATCATCATACCAAGACTGATAACTTTTGAGAAGAACTTATTTTTCCAATAGTCTCCCACAATAGAAAATGTTGAAAAAGAAAAGGGCTGGTGAAAGTTTCGACTTATTTCAAACACTGCATCAAAGCATGTTCCCTACTGTTATATAGTTCTGTTCTATACTGCAAATATATTTTTCTCCTTCCTGTTTATACAAGTTTACTTTTATACAATCATAAAAGACACAAATACATGTATGAATATCAAATGTAAAATACAACAAATACAATACCAATAATTTTGTATAATATAAGTTTAATCTGATGACCATTCACATAATTATGGTGCAATGCTGTATTTAAATTATGGTTGTATGATGACTTTTATAATGCAGTTCATCCATGTAAAGTGGTGTTATGCAGTTTTACTAGTCCAGTCAAGATTCTTTTCCTTATATTGAGGTGGCAAGTTCAGGAATAGCGGAAGAAACAAAAGTGTCAAAAGAAAACTACTAAACATCAGTAACTAAACTGACCAACCTATGCTAGGGTCCATCCCCAGCAGGACCCGTGCCTAGGCAATGAGAGGCAATTTAGACCATACTGCCACCAGGCCCCTGACATTCACTATAAACAAGATATATTATTTTCATTTGATATGCAGGTCAGGTTTGTACAGAATTTAATATTTCATAGCTTGGTAAACTTATTAGTCATATTATCCCCCCTGAAACTGGAAAATGTTGAAAGTACCAGTAAACAACAGATCTGCACAATTGTTATTGTGTTATAGTACAATACAACATGAAGCTCCATCCATTTATTATACAAATAGAATACAATGTTGCAATGGTGTTTAATGCTACAGTCAGGATTTTTTCACATGTATCAAGGTGTTTCGCTCTGGAATGGCAGAGGAAACCAGAGTGTCCCAGGAAAACCACCTATCTCAACTTTCTTACATAAAGATATGTCCAGAGTGGACACCACTCAGCCTCCAAAGCCCCCACTAAATCTGAGTGTTACTTGTCATGAGAAAACATTTGATAACCATTAAGTTCAACTACATACAGAATAATCAAGAGGTAAATACCGATCATTTATATACAAAAACCTCAAACTTATCTCCAAAATTTCACATTTTCTTTTAAATTGGCAAATCATGTGCTTTAAAGGCAACAGCTAATATACTGGTAGCTTTGATTATAAACTTTTTGTTTATAAAACTGCATAGAGTAATAACAAATATTTTGGGAATTTTTCCCTAAAAATAAAATTTTGACCACTGTGGAAAAGATGACTAGTGATAAAAAGATTTTGATTATTTTTATCACAGAATCAATATAAATTGAGATCTACATGTATAATCTAATACCAGTTAACTTTAATTTCCAGTTGAAAATATGTAGCATTTACAGACAATAAATCATCAAAAAGATTTAGACGGCACAAATTATTGTATGCATCCTGCAGCAATATTTTACTAGATTCTGAAATATAGTCCTAAAATTTATTCCAAATGTGCATATGTAATAAAATGCAATACCCAACTCAGAATACATATCTCAGGATAATACAGATATATTCCTTTCACTTTCATTTACCAGGCGCACTATTTCCGATGCCTACTATTTCATAGTAAAGAAGCTCGATTTTAGAGAAATAGATAGCAATATACGCTTTCACTGTCGTGAACGCCGTACAAAAAAAAATGTCCAGAGTGTTATAACTTCTAGTTACTGTTTCCATTCCTGGTCGCCAAAATCACAATTTGCTACTAATTTGTGTGAAATTTTATTAATTCTAAATTTAGTGGAAACCTAGCTAGTGATAATAAAAAAAAATATCCTGGATGTGATTTATCTTCTTATAAATATCGCAGACATTGTAAACTGTCTCATTTAACATAGGGTACTGTTCTGAGCACACAACAAAAATATCAAGTGGTATAATGAATTCATTTCTTATAACAGACAATCAACAACATTAGGCCAAACAAAAAACTGTGTTTCGGCAGACACTCTCAGAAAATTAAAGTTGGTAGGTAGAAACTTTATTTATTTATTATTTTTACATTGACCATATGGAGCAAAGGATGTCAACGTTAACAGTCTTGTCAAAAAATTACTTTTGGGTAGGCATAAAAAACTTTTGGGTAGGCATAAAAATTTTGGGTTGGTCTGGTTAGCAGAAACACATTTTTTAAATGGCCTTATTATAATACATTTATACATTCCATCAAACATCTATCCATGTAAATTATATGTTACATACATGTATGTATTAAAAATTAGAAAATTTAATACAGAATTTTTGTTGTTGTTGGAATATTTCATATTTAGTTCCAACTTAGCTAGACAAAAATCATTACTTTGCAATACCAACTCATTCCGAGCAAACAAACAATAACAAGCAGAGCAACAAACAACATGCCAATAAAAAGATGTAATAAATTTATAATGGGTAGTTGTAATATGTATGGTTGAAATGTGACAGCACAAAACCAAATGTTTCTAGTTATTCAGCATCATTTCAAAAGCATTTTAAAAAGATCAAACTTTCAACAAATAGCCGAGTTGAAGTTAAAATATACATCTTCTATAAATAAAACTTAACATGTTAAAATTTAATTTACTGGTAATATTTTGAAATTTCCTGCGTTTTCAGAAGAACAACTTAAGACAAAGAAAGTGACAGTCCAAATGAGGCTCACTAAAGTATAGACAATGGTGAACTACATGTAGGTGCATAACACATCATAATTGCACGAAATTGCATGTTACAGGGATTTTTTTTACATTTTTTATGTTACAAAATCATAAATGTTTACAGCAAAGTAAGAAAGATATTTCAACCTTAGCACAGATGGCTGCAATATTGTTGAAACGGGACTCTGAATATCAGAGCACACATATCTGATCTGCTGTAGTTTGTTATGTACATCATGTATATCACTTCTATTACATATATGACATTACGTTATACAAATTTTAACAAATCTTTTTTATGATCAAACAAGTTATAAAATTAAACACGTATCCTAATAAATGAACTACAAATTTAAGATATGAAAATATACCAATCCTACACACAGAAAATTAATTTTTCTTTGTAAGAAGCATATATTGGGTTTCTTTATATTTTTCCTTGTAATTAAAAGATTCAATAGTGGAATCAACTCGAATATACCAAATTCACTCAGAAAATTATCTTTCTTCGTAAAAGACAAATTTTGTGTCTCTATACATTTCCTTGTAAATTGAAAATATTTTAAAACAGTAGAATCAGCTAAAACTGAACACCTTCTTTTGGAATGTTTCTACAGGAAACAATTCATGCAATACATTTTCAAAACTGTCACAGGGGTTAGTTTCCTGCCATACGATGCACAATTCCATGATAATGTTATCAACTACGAAATCATGAAGGCATGGCTTTCAATTTGACTCTTGACTTTCAGAGGTCAAACTGGCTTCCTAAAATTATATACATGTAATTACAAATAACTGTTTTCTGAAAATTGATTTTGAAAGCCCCCACTAAAATTGAGTGTTTCTTGTCATGAGAAAACATTAAGTTTAACTACATACAGAATAATCAAGAGGTAAATACCGATCTTTTCATATATAAAAACCTGATCACATGAAGCCCTTGGAAGTGTGCTTAGATTTAGAAACATTCAGATGCTCTGCAGAAATAAAGGGCTGTTTATGCCAAAAGTAGGTCATGAGACTTTTTTGTAAAAAAAAGAAAGAGGGTTTGGGTTAATTTATCAAGGAATTTTGTAAAAAAAAAAGAAAGAGGGTTTGGGTTAATTTATCAAGGAATATCCATTGTATATCCTAATACACAATCCTGTTACAAGTGTTCAATTTTTACTTGTTCCACCTCAAATGTCCATTACCATTAATACTTTAGTGCATTTTTAAATTCAATATCAATCCAAACCTTGCCCCATTAGAACTTCATTCTTGTTCGTAAAGCACTTATTTTGAGACAAAGAGTCATTGATTTTAGTTTCAACACAAGTTCTTTTCATTGCGGTGGGGTTACTGGGGATGAGTCCCAACGATAGTGTGTTTCACCGGGTTTTAGTTTTTCAATTTTCACATGAACTGCTTGCTCCTTTTCCATCTTTGGTGGTATTTTAACCAAGTTGTAAGTTACTTCATCTCCTTCCAGTGGTACAAATTCACCTTCAATGCTACAATAAACAAGCAAATATAGTGCATTAGGATCACTTATCAGGTTTTATTTTTTGGGGGCTTTTTGGGGTAATTTTTCTTTCTTGTGATTTGCACTTATTTTCAAAATGCAATAAATCCAATACTTTTTCAATAGTAAGTAAGTAAGTTCAAATTTTACAAATTACTGTAAACCGCTTTATATTGGCGCATAGTTATTTTAGCGATTGTTGACTGGTAAACATATTAGCGCAGTTTAATTTTAGCGTAATCAATTCCAATCTGAACTGTTTTTAAAATACCGTATTTTCTCCCCTAAAACCCACAACTTTTACCCAAAAAAATATAATTTGAGAAGGGGATGCCAGGTTAAAAGAAAATAATAAAAAGATGTAATTGTGTTTTAATTTGTTTGACTTTTACTGAGAGAAAATCTCCGTAACTGACACAGGAAGTCACTAGACAGACAGATGTCTGCAGGAAGCTTTCATCATAATTTGGCCCTCTCGTCGATTAGACATTTTACTGAATAAATATTTATATTTTGTTTTTGTTCATTTAAATACCAACTGTTTTTTTTAAATACAAATGTTTCGACACACTGTCGATGTATCCCCGATAACAGCCGCTTAGATCATTATAGAGGTCAATAATTAGGATTTATATTATGTTGCCGACATCACAGAAAAAATAAACAATTTTCGCATAACGGGTCTAATTTGTTGATATAATTGTTAATACTTTAATGTTTGAAGCCAACTACTGGTAAATTAAAATTAATTACCTGAACAGAACAGGAGACTTGTCAGATTGTACGTATCACATACAATGGCCAGTAATTAACAGCTATGCCAGTGTTCCCTAATTTATCCGTTTGTCGGTGGTCAGTCTACCAGGTCTGGGTAATTAATCCCTAATTACTTATCATATGCGGGTATATCGATGGAAGCCATACCAGTGTCATTCAGAACTATTATTATTTTAACACTGACTATATAACCATTTTAGCGTGCGTCCATACATATTCATAGTCACAGCAGCGATGTACAGTATTGACCTTTTATGTTGTAATTTTAGCGGCAGTTTTATTTTAGCGCTGACACTCTTACCGCCAATTGCGCTAAAATAAAACTGCCGCTAAAAAAACACGGTTTACAGTATACAAAAATGAAAAAAAAAAAAAAAAAAAAAAACAATTAAGATCAATCTGACTGAAAATAAAACCATAAATTAATCAATATTTAGAAAACTAACTAAGCTATTTCCATTTTAATTCTGTAATTCTTGTGAAATACTGACTGTGACTAAGGATCTATAAAAAACTCAGCCGAACTTACTCTGAAATATGGACAAATACTGGGGCCTTCTCTCCATCAGGAATAACAAATCCATGACCTTTCTGCCTGCAGAAAGACTGCACTGTACCTTTATAACGAGGCCCCTCTTTAGCCTTTTCTGACCTATATTATAAAAATATGAATAATATATTTGTACATTAAATGTATGTGCTATGCTCAAAAATTAATGTCAATAGTTACCAAGTCATTTCACAGTAACCAATGTTTGAGAGTAGAGTGAAGACCAGTTACATTTTTTAAATGAAAGGTAAATGAAATGGACTTAACAACAATCTGGAAACTACTTGCCAATGTCAGGGATGATGGATTATTAATCTTGTGATCGATTATAATTTATTATTAGGAAGGCTGCTCTAACAACCAACAATCGATTGTCTGTGGTAATCGTACCATCACTAGAACTGACTATGAAGTGTGACATTGGACAGGTTTTCGGAAATTTAGGTACAAGACATGTGTACTCACTGTGAATATGTGCGTGTTCTTCGTGTTGGTATTGGACTGGGTATCAGGAATTTATGACGTGGGGATCCCGAGCCTGATATCTGATCATTGATTGCTACCTGTGTCTGTGGTAACTGTGTAATATTTTTATGTTCTGACATTTTGAAATCTGAAAAGTAAAATTAAAATATGGTTACCATTTTATAATCAGGATGCACTGTCACACATACAATGTAACTGGCATTTCTTCAACAAAATACACTTAGTTTTAGGTACATGTAACCAAATTTCATCAAAATCTGATTAATGCTATAGAACTTATCATCCAGGATCAAATAACCAATCAGTTTTTTTCTGAAATCAGAAGGAATAGGAGTTGATTTGAGTAATGATGTTGAATGTCCCAGTCACTTATATCGAGTTGCCAGCTATAGGGGAATGTGAAAAAATTTTGCCTGTTTGACTGTGTTGTGCTGATGGCATTAAACACTAGGGTTCTTTTTTGTGACATAGGACCTCGTTTATTTTAAGTTCCCATCCAAAATAATTGTGATTCATTTCGTAATACCGAGTGCTTGGCCAAAGAACAGTCACTACCCACTTTCAAGTCTTGGGTCAGATCTGGTCGGGTTCGAACCTACAACCTCCCAGTTACAGAACAAGCACAGTACGAATCAAAAACAAACATACTAATCCATGTTCGAATGACAATCCAGAAGCAAAGTAAAAACTTTGGAACTGACAAGTCAGGTTAGACACGTGAACTTCCACCAAAGCAGTGAGGCCAGATGCTCCGGAAGAGTAAGCACCTCCTGTTTAGCTAGTTTACCAACTGAGCTATGGCAGCAGAAATAGCATATTTTCATCAAATCAGATGGAAAGTGTGAGAAGTCATGTGGATGAATCAAAATCAGGAAACTCCAGTTCATATTGTGGGAGTCAGCAAGTATGGTTTTAAGGGATATTCAAACATTGAGTGGTTTCCCTTTAACAAACAATTTTTCCATTTCATTTTCTTGTTTTGAAATCTGCAAACAAATGAGGGGTTGATTTTTTTTACTTGTAACATCAAATATCCTTCAAGATTCATTTGTAGCTCTAACATTGTCAGGTAATACTATGTAAATAGTGTCCTTGATTGAGGGAAATATGGAGGATTGTCTCCCAGAGGGACCATTATCTCCTGAGCCAATAGGTGAGGGAAATAAAGTTCCCAAGGGGAGACAATCCTCCATATGTCCCTAAACTAAGGGCACTATTTACTAATTCAGTTGAAAGGCCAGCTTCCAATATGGCTGATTTTTAATCACTTTAGTCATGTGACTTTCAGTTCAAATTTTGGTACGCGATCGGAAATGGTAGTAGGTCTCGAAAATTTAAGTATACTATTAAATGAGATCATTATTACTTGAAATGACCAAATATTTTTAACAACAGATATTTTTCCCTTTAATTTATCTAAAAAAAGAACCAAATATATACAGAAAATTACGAGAAATACGTCTTGAAAGTGGGGGTTACTTCACAGCTGTCGGCCGACATTCGTGCTTCAGACACAATTTATTAAAATATTGGGACAAATGATGGGTTCTAATAATTAAATTCTGAAAGTATATTCATTTCTGTACACATTCATATGAAAGACATGTCCGAAATTGGTGTGGATGCGATTCTGTCAGTTGAGAAAACGGCAGGTGTGGCTCCTTTTGAGGGGTTTGGT
The DNA here is from genome assembly GCA_021292105.1 of Anadara kagoshimensis. Classification (NCBI taxonomy): domain Eukaryota; kingdom Metazoa; phylum Mollusca; class Bivalvia; order Arcoida; family Arcidae; genus Anadara; species Anadara kagoshimensis. The sequence goes on along the minus strand of CM037861.1, from coordinate 62,728,114 downwards.
TCACATCTGTCAGCCGACATTCGTGCTTCAGACACAAATTATTAAATATTAGGACAAGTGATGGGTTCTAATAATTCAATTCTGAAAATATATTCATTTCTGAACATATTCATATGAAAGACCTGTCCGAAATCGATGCGAGATGCGATTCTGTCAGTTAAGAAATCAGCAGGTGTTGCTTCTGTTTTGTTTTGTTTTTCGTATGATGATTATCTTTCTTGTTTACACTGTCTCTCGCATGTATGCGAATAAAAATAAAGTGATTTTACTGTCTTATTGATTGATATTCGTTTTAATGTAGGGAAATTAAAAAAATAAAAAATATAAATAAATAAATAAATAAAATCTATGTAAAAAAAAATTGGCTTCATTTAACATTTTAATCTTAATCAAATATAATTCTTTTCAGTGGTGTCATGTGCTGATTTTAATTTTTTATTAAAATAATGAATTTAAAATCAGCATATGACAACTAGTTGCTATGTGCTGATTTTGAATGCATTATTTAAATAAAAATTCAAAAGCAGCACCATGACAGTGGAATAGGAAGAAATATTGTTTCCACACCCCAAGTTAATAACTAGAAATTAAAATCGGTCAGGTCAGTTTTACTGGGTGTAACAGTTTATTCTGTAGTATCTGTAGTTCATTTTTTTCACAGATCAAGTGCTGCTGGTAGACTTTTTGTAGCTAAAGTACTAATGCACAGATGCAATATTAATCTAATTCTGACTGTCTCCAAAATGACATGGATCAAATTCATGTATCTACCTTCAGTCCAGAGGATGCTTTATGTCTTTTGGGTAAGGAGTAGAGTAAAAGTCAAGATTCTTTCACTATCAAACATATTTAGTGATAGGGAGAAAACTGTAGAGCCCAAAGAAAACCAACAACATTCCACAACAAACTGACTAACTTTCTCACACAAAAACTGTCCTGAATGAGATTCAAACCTATACAGTAAGAGGCCATGCCCCTACCAACATTTCAAAGGTTATGTTGGACAGGTGCCAGTGTAATGCACAAAAAATATTATGCATTTATTATGTCAAGTTAGCATTTATTTTTCCTTAAAGTAATGATAATTTTAAAATGCAAGCAAAACATCTTTATTGACATTGTACTGTGTGTTGACCATGTAATGTTATCTGCAATAAAAAAAAAATAGTCATTGTTTATTCTGTAGTCTCTGTCTTGTTTTTAGCATAGCAACGGCATTAATAATATTTAATCTACAAATAAAAATGTTATCTATGAATAATCTGAAAATACAATGTTGGCAAATGTGTAAATAAAATTTGAAAAATGCATTTCACCTGTCAATAAATATAAAAAAGGTTATCTGTAAATAAAATGAACTAAAAATTAACTTGTAGGAATGAATAATCTGAAAACAAACTGTATAGGTATTGGTAATCTGAAAATCATCTGAAATGATTATACATGTATGATGTCTATGTTTCTATTCCTGGTAGCCAAAGTCGCCATTTGCTACTAATTTCTGAGGAATTCTTTCAAAAAGTAACCTATTTTAGCAAATTTGTGGAAAAATACTTTAAAAAGGACTATATTGTCACAAATTTTGGAAATTTGGCTACTAATTATTTTAAATTTATGGAAACCTAGTGGTGTATCATAAAATCATTTGAAAATAAACTACACATATCCTGCATTCTTGAAAATAAACAAAAAAGAAATTAATTAAAACAGAATAATTTAATGTAGTACCAGTATAACATCATTCACCACACAAGAATGATACTGTGGGACTGTCAGAACTAGCCACGATGTGTGCAGCAATGATCCATGATTTAAAGTTTGGCTAAAATTAAAATACAGTAAAAAATATTTACATAGATTCTTGCACCATAAAAGTGAATGGGTTATATTGTGATAAATTTCATAAAAAGCTCAAATACGTGTACATGTATCAACTTTAAAAATATGAAATTTGAACAGTAAATCTTATACATGTAGTACAAGAATCTTTGTGATCCATTTCTAAATTTTCTGTGTTCTCAAGTATGTTTTCTGCTGGTACATCCATACTTCTTGTGGTTACTGTGGAGAGAAAATATTCAAGATTAGCATCAATGTTATAAAAACCTATGGTATTTGTAGCTGTGGAATCATCAGCAACAGTAGCAGTAGTAATAGCTGAAGGATCTAGAATTGCATTAATTACAACATTTTTGCATTTAGTGCATTTGCAACCTGGACTACAATATCTGCCAACACCATCTCCTGTGATACTGCTGTTTCTGAATAACTAAACTGAACTTTGGCATTTAAAATCCATCTCTAACCCTTGAAGTGGCAAAACTTTTTAAATTTCTAAAAAAAAAGAAGTAATTTACAGTCTGAAAAGTGTAAATGATAAACATTTTATGTAATTTTCCATATTATGACTTCTCTTCTACAAACTTTCTGAAATTTAACAACCTATAATTATGCTCCTTGCCAGCCTGTGTACCTGCATGTAAATATGTGATACAACTGCCAACTTCTGATCTGACACAGTAAACGCACATTGTTTTGAAATTTGCATGCACTGCAGCAGTTAAATCAACGCCAGATAATTGTTGTTCAGATGGTTTTCTAGCAAACTGTCCCTCTTGTGACTCTAAATGTAATGAAAGTGTAAAGAAAATCCAATATCAGCTGATTTCTGAGTCACAAAGTGACTAATTGGGGCCAGTTGGGCGATTTTGATGTTTGATTTTCATGCATTTTTTCTACAAAATTAAACAAAAGTTTAAAGATTATATTAAAAGCACACCAACAAATATCTAGAGTAAAAATAAACAAATTAGAAGATGTCTAGACGCAATAAATAGCAAGTTTTGTTTTCCAAAATCATCGGCACGCAGGGTCAACTTGACAATCTTCCTGTGCAATAACCGATGCGAGTGATGGTTTCTATCCGGTATCAAAATGACCGGTGTTCTATATGCTACCGATTACGACTAAAATTTTTAACCCAATCGGTGTGGGATGCGATTCTGTCAATTCAATTAACCGGGCATAAACTCCAAATGCACCGCCCACTTGATTTTGACCTTTCATGATACCGCAGTTTATGTCTATGATTTCATCATTTTAATTTGTTATGAGCAGTGTTTAATTGTTGTGGTCGTGTAGAAAAATCAATTTTCTATCAAACGGATACAAAAATGTATATAGTTTAAGTTGAAAACATTATTTAATTAATGATTTATTGTGTGAACCCTAAAATGCAAATTCTTCGAGGTGACGACAAAGCGCCATCTGCCGACCAAATTTGAATTATCCCCTTTAAACGGCCCTGAACATTAAATCGCGGTTTTAACGGAAAAAATTGAAGCTGGCCTTTCAACTGTAATTTAGTGATTTACTTTATCATAACGAACAAAAAAGGTGTTATCCTTGACCTTCTATTGTGAAAACATAGAATGTTGACTAGGAAAAATTTGGGACAGGATATTTGGATGCTCTAAATCAGAATTGGAGGATATACCAACAGAAGTGTTTACGGACTACTGTGCCATGAATTTCAAGTTCAAGATGATTGAAAGAATAGAAGCCTGAGGCTAAACAAACATATTTTTTACATCAAGGAAGCTTCACTTAGTAACTAACTTTTCATTTGATGATAGTGATCAAGTGAAGGTCTTTATATAAATACCCATGACCTGATAACAATCGCAATCTACGCATTTGTCACCAGTCACTGTTGTCTAAATCAGTAAATGTTACAGACCATCTCTGCAATAATTTCAGAATAATTTGTCGTAATGTTTTAGTCTCACTATTTAGTCTTTTATACTCTAAAGAATTACATATATAATTTTTGTTTTTGTAACCTTGATCTAGTGTTTCTTCCAATCTTACCTAATAAGTTTACAAGCCTGACAATCGTCTTATCCTTTCTTATAAACACACCTTTTTGTGTTAGCTTTCTAATTCAACAAGACTGTTGCTCTCAGCACATCAACAACATGGTCGCTATACTCTCGAAAACTCTGTACTGGTTTTGTTTATAATGTTGTTTTTTGGGCGTGAAAGTGAATCAAACTTATCAAATAATTCCAAATAACAATTATATTATTAAATTGCCAAAAATGTAAAGTTTTTAATAAGTTTTGGAAACAAATCAGAAAAATATAGTTTGGTTTGAGAGTATGACGAACTCCTACAAGACTTGTGTATTCTAGAACTCAAAGTTAGCATTTCATTTTTATCAACATGTCTTCGGCGTTAGTTAAAAAGAGTCTGGAATTATTTGAACATGATTTTAAAGGTGAAATTCTTTACTTACTCACAGTGTTTGTTTTAGGAAAGCTCGATATATTGTTGTCAATCCCAAATATTCCTTCTTCTGTTATTTGTGTAGTTCCACGTTTTTCTGGAGCACCTTCGTGAGAGTGTCAAAACAGTTTACTCATTATGGTTACCTCTGATCAGTGATATCAGAATTTAACAAATACTAGAAGTGAACCTTTAAAGTGATCTATTACTCTGTAAATGAAAATTTTACAGCTCATTCAAAAATGATGTGATGTCATCATGTCGCATGTTTCTGAATAGCACCATCACTGTGTTTGTGACAGTAAATCTCCATAAAAAAAAAAAATAAAAAAAAATGAATAAATTCTGGTATGTTTGTGTATCAGTAGTGGATTACAGACGTTTCGTCCCATAGGACTTTTCGTCCCATGCCATTTCGTACCATATTCAGGACTTTTCGTCCCATATTTGTAAGACGTTTCGTACCATAGGACTTTTCGTCCCAAGACATTTCGTAACATTGTTATATTATCTAAAAGAGATAAATAAATATTATTTATTCATTTGTTTTTTGTTTTATTATTATTATTATTATTTTGTGAATAAAATTTAATTATTTTTATATTAAGTCAAACACAGCTTGGAGATATTTATTTTATTTTATTATTTTTTTTAAATAAAATTTAATTTTTTTCATATTAAGTGAAGTTGAATAAACTTTAAAGCCATAAACAGATAAACTGATCGGGAATACTGATTATTATTTTTTTTCACAAAAAATGGAAACAAACCATTTTTCCACAAGCTTTTGTTGTTCGGTATGTTTGTTAAGCAGCGTGGGTTAAGATAATAGTTTATTTGCATAAAGTATTAACAACTTGTAGCAATATTACAAAAAATATATAAAGATAAAGATAGCGACAGAATACTATTAACCTCAAATACATATATTAGGTACAGTGTGTTATACTTAATTAAACTGTTGAATATAATTTTGTCTTAATTTAAATGCATGAAATAAATACTTTGATAATTTTAAAATAAGAGACTCTGAATTACAAATAATAAGATTATAAAGTTTATATATACTAGGCCAATGATTATAATATTTTGGTAAAAACTGTTTCCTTATTTCTTGATATAGTGGACATATGAGTATAGAATGATATTCGTCTTCTAAAAAGTTCATGTTGCAGCATCTACAAATTCTCTGCTCTCTCGGAATATTAGGTATCTACCCGATTCTATAGATAATTTTAAAGACCCACATCTAAGTTGTGCTATTAAAGAAGAATGGTCTATACACAATAAGTCTAAATACGATTCAAATTTAAAATTACGTTTAACATTTTGGTATAACAATAACTGTGATTTGGTACTAATAGAGTAATGCCAGTGTTGGATGTACTGGTCATGTAAACGTTGTATTATTAATTCCACACTAATCAAATTTGGGTTTTGACAATTCCAAAATTCTGGAAATCCGAGACTACATATAAGATTTTTTACATTATACACCCAGTTCATTTTACCATTGTTAGCATCAAACAATAATACACTATAAATCTTAAAAATTATACTATCATGGTTTTGTAAAATTTTAAACTAATATTTAATAATACGTTCTTGTCGTTTAATAAATAGAGGATCTTGCATGAATGTTTATATAATATTGAATTTATTAAACGAGTTGAATAATTTTTTTTATGCAACGAGCCTTGGCGAGTTGCATAAAACATTGTTCAACGAGTTTAATAAATTCAATATTGCATAGACACGAATGCAAGATTCTATTTATTATATAATCCCATAAAAACTGGTTTTTTTTCGTAGATTTAAAACTTGTCTTCTCATTATAAAGAAAACAGCTGATTGACCGAAACACAACAAGTTGACGTAACTGTGTACATGCGCCAAAATTAATCCTGCTGAAATATTAAAAGTAAACAATAGTCTGTCCGCAGGATACAAAAACAAAACAAACATTTTCAATTTAAATACAATATATCTTCTTTTTAGAAGAAAAGTACAAAAGTATCAGCTTAAATTAGAATCAACAAACAGTGTCAAATGAAACAAACTGTGGATCAAGTCAATTGTGTGACGTCACTCTGAAATGACTTTATGCTTTATGACGTCACACTCATTCAATACGATTTTTATTGTATGACCGTATTACATGGATTATTGAGTAGATTATATAATAAACATAGGATAACGACCCAGTTCGCCAAGCATTGCATCAACAGGCGTTGATTTACTAACATTAAGAACATTTCTGCAAAATTTATTATGAATATCAATATTTTCAGATTTGTGGAAGCCTCAAATTTCTGATGTATTGAAACACACATAGAATCGAACAACTCACATTTTTGTTTCACGGACATGGGAAAATTATTGAACACGTTAAATAAACTAAATAATGCATCGTCAAATTTCCATTTAAAATCGCACAATAACACCAAGATAAACGTTAAAACGAATGTAACGGTACGAAAAACCAAGGACAAGCTACGAAATGTTATGGTTATTCTTAAAATTATGGAACGAAAAGTCCTGAAAATGTTACGAAATATCATGGGACGAAAAGTCCTATGGTACGAAACGTCTTACGAGTATGGGACGAAAAGTCCTGAATATGGTACGAAATGTCCTGAATATGGTACGAAATGGCATGGGACGAAAAGTCCTATGGGACGAAACGTCTTGCACCCTCAGTAGTTATTATAGCATGTGTACAAAGAAACACTATCACTACAGAATTTGTTACCATGGACCTAAAATTGGCACCTATTTTAGGTGCAACTTAGAGCCCTGCACAATGGGGAATATTTCACATATCAAAAATGGCCATGTTTAACCTGAAGTGATTTCCATGATGACGTATACAGTTTCACAAAAGGATTCATAATTTCCCTGGTGTGTCAGCATATAATATCCCCATAGTGACAAGATTTCACTCTGTAGGAATAATTATATAGTAATGGGTTTCACCCTTATACGTGTACCACCTGATCAACAACTCTTAGCATTTGTGTCGGATGTTTTCAAAAACGTTTACATCATGAATTCCCTCAACAACAGCAGTTGAAAATGTGAACTGATATGATTCCATATCCAATGGAAATCACTGTTCGGCACAAATGTTAAGGGGCATCACTTGGTACAGCTGTGAACTCATTATGGCTACAGTAAAGTAGCAATTTCCCAATATAACTACAGTAGGCTCAAGTTAGTGAAAAATACCTGCAAAGCTTGTTAGATATAATTCACAGAATACTGCCTTTTGAAGTTTAACCCTCTTGCTGCCACACAGACATATGTGTCCTCTACCGGCAGCCTGCCATACAGACACATATGTCCTTTCAACAGAATTGAAAACTCTTAGATAACTTAATATCTTTTTGTAAAATTATAAAAATGCAAAATGTTGACTATTGAGATTATAATCTACAATTAACTAATGATGTCATATGACTACAAAGGCGTCTGACATCATATTCTATTGTTGACGCCATATCATTTCACATTGTGAACTTCAATTTGGGACTGCCAACGTTGCGCTGAAAATTAATTTGGCAGCAAGAGGGTTGATATTCACAACTGATACCTCTGTTTTCATTGATTTACTTCACAAGGTTATCTTCTCCGTAGGGTACAGTATTTTGCTTTTATTGAAAAACTTGTGTTGGATATTTGTTTCGAAGTTCAGTCTGTCCTTTGATCATTCTCTTCATACTTCTGCCTGTTTGTCCATGTGTTCCACTCATTGTATGGAGTAAATCTCCAACACCCTCATAAGTTTACAAAACAATGATAGATGTGATAGACCCTAAGAACAATCGCAACAAGATTTTACAATATGTATGCCTTTAGATCATAACGAACGAAAATACCAAATTTCATTAAATCCAATAACAGTTGCAGGATTAGTTAAGCTCACAAACAAAATGTCAGCAGGTGGATGAACAGACGGAGTTACATAAAAAAATGCTCCACTTTTTCAAAAAGCTGGTTTATAAAAAATTTATTTGCGTTGAATCAATGCGTATTTGACCTTGCCCAAAGGGTTTGGTAACCTGTTGAACCTCCTTTGTGCCAGGGATTGGGAATTGTAATTATTCCCTATGAATGAGGAATTCCCAGTAAGCACGAGTCATAACATCATGTTGATTACGTCCCTGTCCTTTGTACACACTGCCAGCTGTTACTCCTTATTCAATGACTTTGCTTGTGTATTTCAGATTCAACAACTACTCAATCAAAGAAAGAAAAGTTAAAGAAAAACTTGAGTATTTCAAAGAAACACATCAGGAAAAAAGAATCGCAGCAGGCTAGAAAAAGAAAAATAAAGAAAACATCTTTGATAGGTAAGACAACAGGTTGTGATGAAGTTATAAGACGGGTTCAAAATTATGTTTTGTAATGGAAGGTCCAGGACCTTTTGCCTTTATGTTTTGCAGGTACCACATAAAGTTTTGAAAGTTTAGTACCATCATTGAAAGGTTCATGTGCAATAATGTTATTACTGTATATAGAAAAAGAAGTGCTCTATTGGAAAAAATGGCAGGTCCATTGGACTTTAAAAGTTCAAATATCAAGGATCCTAATTTAAAATCAATAGGTCTGGGACCTCAAAACTGGGAAATTTTGAACCTGATTATAACCAGGAAGAATGGATTAGCATTGATTATGTATGGATTATCTATTGTGAAAAAGATATTTTTATGGAATCCCTGATTCACTCTGTCTTCTTTGTTGTACTGAACTAAGTTCTACATGTATCTTCAATTTTCAGATGAATGCAGAAAGAAACAGAGTCAGGACAACACTGAAGAAAGTTTATACTTATTAGAAAGGATTGCATCTACAAGTAAACCACAGCCAAAAACTGTTGAACTGGTATGTTTTAGGACAGATTGTCATTGCATATATCAAAAGTTTTATAGTACCAGTTCTCTCTATTCTCTCTTTAAAGAGTACATTGTATATGTAATGGTAGTATTCATTCATTCATTCATTCATTCATTCATTCATTCATTCATTCATTCATCATTCATTCATTCATTCTTCATTCATTCATTCATTGAATCAATGTGCTAGTGCTTAGTACATGATGTATCTATACTTAAGTACTTACCGGTAGTTGTATAGTCACTACACTTGATCTCCTACAATATTTATCTGTCACAGCTAAAGAGATGAACAGGATTAAGTAATTCACTGCTGTTAAGATTACCTGAGACAATTTGCTATAAATGCTGCAGTTGGAAGAATCACTTGAATTTCTTATTGATTTCATTTAAGATTAAAAGTAAATTTAAAGCTTTATCCTCTTCATTCTCATTGAAATATTGATAACTTTATATATGTTATTAATTTCAACTTATAATAAGAGGAGCAAGAGTTTAGTGTGGGGTTAACAGCAATTAGAAAATTAATATTTCTACCAAAATCAATAAAGGTTTCAATATATAATGACTAATTGATATCGGTAATGGACATCTCTGTTCTTGTCATTTACAGAAACAGTGTTTATTCTAGACAGGGTTATTGATCCCTTATTTTGCTAAATGACCCCATTGTTAATGCCTTAGTGGGCCATATTTAACATTACATAATTGCAAAAATATAGATGTTATGGTGTTCAAGAGGAAATTTTTGCCCCCTCTGAAAAATCTTAGATTGGATAATGCATATGTATTTATGAAATTTTGATTTATATAAATTCAGATATAATTATATTGTTATCTTTATTGACTTATTGTGTCAGCACTGGTATCATTCATAGTTTTCTAAAAGACACATAAGATTTATTTCCCCTTGATAGAAGGTACATGTATATACAATGTATGTGAAAGTAGGTAACCTATTTCTCAAACACATACTAAATTGAACATGGTTACATGTTTGAGTTTTTGGGGTTTGATAGTGAAGTTATCAAATTGTTGACCTTTTATGGTATATTTTTTCTCACTTTATGATGGAGACCTCAGCAGCTGAGTGGCCCCATGCACGATTTTACAGATCACAATACCACTCACCACCTAGGTTTTAATCCTACTAAGAAATTTCATGCAGCGAAAGCTTGTTAGTCTGCTTATAGAAGGTCGGTGTTTTTTTGGGGCACTCTGGCATACTTCACCATCCCAAAACTGCCTACCTCACTTTAGGAGAAAAAATTCTAGACTGGAGGTAAATCACTATTATTCACCCCAATCTTTTTATGGTTTCTCAGGTTTATTGACCATAATTAGCTTGACAAAATGTTTGTGTATGCCTGTATGTCCATCCTAATTTAGCACTTTAGAAACTTTTATAATCTTAATTCATATATGATTATTTTTTCTTTTAGATATTGGAACATCACAAAGGTAAACTGGCTAAAAATAGAAAGATAGAAGAGAAGAAACCAGAAGAGAGAACAGTTTTTACTGACAAAGACTTTGATAAATTTGAAGAAGAATATGACTTTTTCTCATAAGTTTATAATAAATTAGTTTTTAGCTCACCTGACCGAAGGTCATGTGAGCTTATGGCATAGCGCAGCGTGTGTATGTGCGTGTGTGCGTGCGTGCGTGTGCGTGCATGCGTGCGTGCGTCGTTAACACCTATTTTCGACTTCTCCTCTGAAACTACCGGACAGTTTTTAATGAAACTTTGTCAGAAGTATATATGGGCCAGTGCAATTCAGATTTGTTTGTGGCGTTGCCATGGCTACCATAACTAGGTCAAGGTGACCTAGGGGTGCAAAAATCTTAAAAAATCTTCTTCTCCAAAAGTACTGATTGGAGAAAAAATCTGATGTGATATATGGCTTCTTTAGGGTCTAAAGCCTATAGTTTGTTCATTTTGTGAAATTCGGATAAAAAATAGGTTACGCGTTTTTGCGTTTAATTTTGAAAAAATCGTAAAATAGCTTCAAATTGTTATAACTTGACTATTTGACCACATAATGACATGGGGTTTTCAGTTTTGACATCTTCTTGTTAGTATCTTCAAAATTAGGTCAAGGTCAATTGTGAAGGTCGTGACCTAATTTTTTTTACCTCTGATTATAATTATTATCTCAAAAACTATAAACTTTTTGTATAGGCATGTATATTAGAATGTTGTAGGTATTGATACAACGATCATTTTGATGTATAGAAAAAGGTCATGGGTTCAAAGGTCAAGGTCACAGATGCAAAACAATACCGAAATGGTTAATTATCTCGAAAACTATAAACATTTTGTGTAGGCATGTATATTAGAATGTTGTAGGTATTGATACAATGATCATTTTGATGTATAGAAAAAGGTCATGGGTTCAAAGGTCAAGGTCACAGATGTGAAACAATACTGAAATGGTTAATTATCTCGAAAACTATAAACTTTTTGTATAGGCTTGTATATTAGAATGTTGAAGGTATTGATAGAACGATCATTTTGATGTATAGAAAAAGGTCACGGTTTCAAAGGTCAAGGTCACAGATGCGAAACAATACCGAAATGGTTAATTATCTCGAAAACTATAAACATTTTGTGTAGGCATGTATATTAGAATGTTGTAGGTATTGATACAACGATCATTTTGATGTATAGAAAAAGGTCATGGGTTCGAAGGTCAAGGTCACATATGCGAAACAATACCGAAATGTTTAATTATCTCGAAAACTATAAACTTTTTTTATAGGCATGTATATTAGAATGTTGTAGGTATTGATACAAGGATCATTTTGATGTATAGAAAAAGGTCATGGGTTCAAAGGTCAAGGTCACAGATGTGAAACAATACCGAAATGGTTAATTATCTCAAAAACTATCAACTTTTTGTATAGGCTTGTATATTAGAATGTTGTATGTATTGATACAAGGATCATTTTGATGTATAGAAAAAAGGTCATGGGTTCAAAGGTCAAGGTCACAGATGTGAAACAATACTGAAATGGTTAATTATCTTGAAACTATTAACTTTTTGTATAGGCATGTATACTAGAATGTTGTAGGTATTGATAAAAGTCATTGGGGTTTAGTATTTATGTTGTCTTTAAATCTATCAGCTAGCCATTAGTTATCAGGTGAGCGTATCAGGCCCATGGGCCTCTTGTTAATTGTAAAATTGTGTTGGTAGTCATGTTCTTGGGTCATGGATTCAATGTTTCACCATAAATTTAACTAGTGAGGGCCATTATTTTGATTTTCCAAACATATTAGGAAAACAAAACATATTGCATTGGTTATGGGTATTTACATAGGTTCACAATATTATGGCAGTGTTTACAGTCAGTCTTCTTTAATTCTAAGGTGGATACAATGTTTAAAATGTGAAAAGGTGTGAATGTATACATATAGTTACATACAGTTATTGCCTGTTTAGTTAAGACTTATTTCTGTTTATAAAAATCTGCCATCAGATCATGAACAACATACACTTTAATATTAAAAATTATGGGTGGTGGATGAAGTTTAAGCGAAATGGAACATCACATGTATTTCAAAAGACTGCAGTCTCTATGTTCTCAAATATTCTTTTGCTCATCATTGATTGATCAACTTGTGTTTTTGTTCCATGTTTACAGCAAAAATCATTTCATTCGAAGTCTAAATTAATTAGTATATAAAATGTTGGTTAAAATTCATAATTTTCGATTTTCAGATTTTTTAATTTTTTTTTAATTACTAGTACATAATGCCATCTCATGTGGCACTGTGTTTGCTCCAGTGAATATTCCAAAACATAAAAAAGAAAATCTAATAAACTTAAAAAGGGCAATGTTCACTCACTTGAGCCTTATTACACAGGATTAGCAATATTGTGATGACGTCCATAAAACTTTTTGAAGGCTTCGGCAAGCTTGGGCTTGCAATATATAGCATGTGTTTACCCTTCAGGCCACCTGGCCTCACTTCTTTGATGGAAGTTCAGGTGTTTAACCCAATTGCCACTTAAAAAGTTTTTACTTTGCATGGACTTTGTGATTTCAACACTTTTGGCATGTTTGTTTTTCTTTATTACTCTTGACTGAAAATCACCCTTTTGGCATGTTTGTTTTTCTTTATTACTCTTGACTGAAAATCACCTTGCACATCCATGATATCCATTTATATAATAAAATGATGCACACAGTGACACAAGGATTTTACATGTTGAAAATGGCAGCGATTATATATACATACAAATTAATCTGTCATTCTTGCAGCAAAGTTTTTCGGAGACTATTATTGCAATATTTGCACAGCAATTTTCTCAAGAACAGGCTTAAACTTTATACCAGGCCCAGGTTTCAGACATTTTCCTTAACTTAAATCTGGTAAATTTTGGAAATCTTTTTTGGAACTAGAAATAAATATTTTTGTCAAAACTAAATGCAGATGTCATTAGTTTGATGGAATCTGACACCTTATATAAGTTGAATTCTTAACATTATAATTTGCCAGATTTAGTTATTAAAGGATTTGGTGAGAAATGATTGTAAAACAGAGACCTGTTTCATTTAGTTTTCTATATGTAGTGGAGCAAGTTTAATGTTCTAGTCAAGATTCTAAAATGAGCATGGTTTGCTGTCAGTCACATTAAACAGCAACATAAGCATTAATTCAAAACAGATTTGTGTATCAAATTTCTCTTTCTGCTGTACACTCTGTATCCCTGTTTATGTGGCTGTAGGCCAATGTATGAAGGATGCATTGGACTAATGGTGTTTTACACACTAGTCGGGATTTGTTTGCTTACATAGAGGAAATGAGTTCCGGGATGTGGTGGAAACCAGAATGTGCCCCGAGAAAACCAACAACCTTATGTCCTTAGACAAAGAAATGGACTGGAGTAATGTCAGAATTCTTTCACTTACAATCAGGAAATCAGTTCAGTGATGGTGAAAGAAACTCGAGTGCAAAGACAAAACCACCAGCATTAGGTAAAGCAATGGACTGGAGTAATGGTGTTTTACTTGGTCGAGATTCTTTAATGTTAATTAGGAAATGGTTCATGAATGGTAGAGGAAACCAGAGTGCCCAGAGAAGACTGGAATATGCAATACATACAATGCCATCAGGACTATATGGACACATATAAAGTAACCAATACAATGCAATTCAACAGGCCCAATTCTCCAAGCTATACGTTAGAGTACATACCGGTATATTCAAGCGAATCTCAACAAGTTTCATTCGAATGAATGATAGTTGATTGAATGAACTTATTCAATAAAACCAGATTTAGGTTTTGATAACTTTCCAAGTTTTTCATGTGAATTCTTCAATTTGTCGTCAGTTGTGATTTTATTTAGGATGTCTAGTCTCAAACAGGCCTCTGGTGGAATCTCCATGTGCTTGATTACACAAGTCTTTCATCAACTGGTTTGTCTTAGGTTTATTCAGACCTCCATGTTGTGCTATATTAAGCAAATCTAAAAGATTCCCTGCATCACCTTGGCGGCAAAGTTTTTCATGTGAATTCTTTGTCACCAGTTGTAATTTTATTTAGAATGTCTAGTCTCAAACAGGCCTCTGGTGGAGTCTCCATGTGCTCGATCACACAGGTCTTTCAACTAGTTTGTCATTGGTTAATTCAGACCTTGATGTTGTGCTATATTAAGCAAATCCAAGATTCCCTGCATCACCTTGCCAAAGCACTTGGTTGATCTGCCTACTAATATTTGTAAATTCTATTCCAAGCGAAACCTTCGACTGACCACTGACTGCGGTAGCTCAGTTGGTAGTGCTCATTCTGGAAGTGGGTTCAAACCCTTACCACAAGATTCGAGTAATTTAGTTGTTCTTTCACCAAGCACTCAGCATTACGAAATGAAAGTCTTGTTCTTTCGAATGGGAATTAAAATAAACAAGGTCCTGCATCACTTTAAAGAACCCTGCTGTAGAATGCTATCAGCTGGTGGTGTCTCCATACAAGAGAAATATTCTTGAGACGAACATTGATATTAAAAGGTGTGCCAAAATAAGGACTACTTGGGTCCAGTTGTTCAAAGCTAAATTGATTTAATCAATCACTTGGTTAAAATTTGTATCTTGCACTTTCAAATATTGTTTTGTATTTTTTTTCTTGAAAAAATCAAGATTAATAAAATGTTATCAAACTGAAACAAGTTTTAAAACTCTATTTAATAATGATATATTAATTCTTATTTATGTTTTGAAATTGTGCTGATCATCAAATTAAACTAATTGAGGTTTAAACAACTGGATCCTGATGGCTGTTTCATTGAAGCCAGAATATCTCAGCAATTAGCAATTCTGAACTCCTAAAACTTATTTTAATTGTTTAAAACTTATTTCAATTGTAAGACAAAGATTTAATATTGCATTTCCATCACTTTATTGACCCAAATGTACACAAAAAAGTTTAGCTTTCTTGAGCAGCATCTTTCTTCAGTGGGCCCTAAAAAGAAACAAAACCACAATATTACAACAATGTTAATAAATTATTTACACCTGAAACATTAACAGTATAGTATGTTCATATATAATATCAACCACTTGTATAACAAAATAAATGCAGACCAATACACATGTCCACTTTAAAATTGAGGATGTTTCCACTTCGGCTACCAAGTAGTTACTCTATAAAACCACAAAATGGTAAAGAGCTTTTCTATAACTTCCTTACATCAAGCTTTATAATAATTATAAATTACAAGTTTATCAGAAGGAAGGCAGCACATGGAAGAAATCTACATTTTATTTCAGAATGCTCTGGCATGAGCACTTTTCCATGCTTCTTCATCATTTAAACTTTAATAATTCATTTTTTTTACCATTGCCACATCATCATTTCTACATTTCTTGTGTTCAGTTTAGAAAACATGCTCCCATGTAATATTTCGACAAATTCACAACTTCTGAAATCCAAACTGAAAGATAGATGTAATTTTTGATGTCATCGCTTTTAAGACGATGGTTAGAAAACCAGACAGGAATTTTTTTTATGTTAAATGCCTTTATTAGAAAAAAAGATTCACTTCCATTCATATACTACTACATAAGGGGTGGACTATAAATTTGTTTGATATCTTTCACATATTATGAGCAAGTGTAATAATAGACATGATATGTCATTTTTAAGTAGGATTATAGAAATTACCATAAAGTTCTTCTTCTCTTCGAATGTCTGGAAACGTCCATGACCAAATTTACTTGCTGTATCAATAAATTTCAAACTGATCTTTTCCATCTGTCTCTTCTTGAAGCTAGCCAACAGAGACTAATCAAAACAAAATATACATATAATGATTAAATTTCAGTCCAAAAATTCAAAGCAAAATTAAATTTTTAACAAACATTAACTTTAAGATGGTGTTTCCAGTTTTGTCTTGGTGCTCATTATTGGGTACAGACCAAGATTTGAACACAATCTTTCCACCAAATGCAAGTTTTGCAACAAGACAAAAGCAAACATTTGTTGTATATTAAATGAAACCTACACACAAGCATCAAAAGTTAAAATGCCAAAGACATTGTTGCAAATGATGGATAGCATTATGTGCACCATGTTCTTCCAATCTGATGGCATTTGCCATCATAACTGAAGCATACCTATATTCAAAGTGTGTTCATTCCTCCATGTCCAGATCATCCACCATGAAATTTTATGTTCCCAGTAGAAGATGGATATCATTACAAAGACTGGATACCTTACTTAAGTTGATACAAGTAAACATTTCTAGCAATTTAAAAAAATTTTTCCAAAAATCCTACCTTTCTGAGAGTCAAAACCCTCTTTTTAGGACCAACACAGCATCCTTTAATCATAATGAAGTCATTGGCAACTTCTCCATAATGAGGGAAGCCTCCCATTGGTGTGATGCTCTTGTCTGATGTATCGTAATCAGTTGCAGCGTTATTCTTTACCAATTTGCCGTCCTTGGAATGATATCCATCACCAATACGGTAAATCTTCTTGTTGATTTCAGTACGATGATGATAACCTTTCTGACCAGCACGAGCAACTGTGAACTGGACACGACTTGGATGCCATGCTCCAATGCAAGCAACTTTTCTCAGACCTTTGTGGGTCTTTCTTGGTAGTTTCTTACAATGCCACCTAGAAGTTACACCTGAAACAACATTAAAACCATGTAAAAATTTCACATTTAAGATCCAAAAATCTGACTGTTTCTAGCAAATCTATTTGAAATACTTGCTTCTTGCAGAAGTTACATCGTATATGAACCAAGTATGAAGTTATTTCCCTTGCCAAGAACAGCTACGAACAAAACCTTAACTGAATACTTGTATGTGCGATTGATAAATATTTCTTTTGTTATGTTGCAGCAAATAAATCTTTCTTACTTTGCTCAGTCTGTATCAAAAGCTTTTTAGTTGTAAGTCGGAACAACTACTCCTGGGTTATGTTCCTTTGTAGTAAACACACATACAAATGATACAGATATGTGAACATTTCAATCTTAATCGGACATCCCAATTATAGTTATTGTTGGAATAAAACCATCATATTGTGGTCTGCAATCATTAAAATGGAATTTAGTCTGGAGAACAACATACCTTTAACTCCCTTTCCTTTTGTGACACCAATGATGTCAATGTTTTCATCTTGGGCAAACACTTCATTAATTTTGACAGCCTTTTCCATGTGTTCACGGGCAAAGTTTACTTTCTGGGAGACGGTGCCACCATTAACCTGAATTTCCATAAGATGTGCCTTCTTTTGACGTTTTTTCAACAGCTTGGTCTAAAGTAATAGATAGAAATGAAATGTTAAATATGTACTCTCTAATCCAACAAATACAGCATCCATATATCATATATCAAAAGGTAAAAATTTCGAAGATGACAAGCTCATATTTTTATCCCCTTCCATGCAGAAGGGCATACTAAACGGTAAACCCCAATTTACATTAAGCAGTTTCATAAGAAGCCAACAGCTATCAAATCCCATCAAGGTACTCTTAATATGGCAAACAATGTCGCCTACTTTTATTGCATAAAATAACATTACAAAACAAGTTTTTTACCAGACTTCATGCAAAGTCCTACTTTCGATTGACACACTTCTCGTCATTTAGCATGAGTAATTGTATTTAGTTGCATTTAACCATTTAATATTGACAGACAAAACTGACTGGTTTTTGAATAATCTTCAACAAGCTACATGAATATAGCAGTCTCCAAAGTTGCATGCTATAAGCATAAATAATATATAGATAAATAAATGCCCATCTTCTAATTAAGTTGACATAATAACTTTACCTGGGTGTGAGCAATTAATCTGATAACTTTGCAGTATTTCTTCATCTTGACAAAATCACGTTCAATCTCCTTCTTGCCAGCTTCATCCTGCCATTTCTTGTTGGCCTTGGTGAATGCCTTCTTCTTAGATCGGTACCTTAAATAAATGTGAACCACTACCTCATCAAGAGTTCACTAGTACTCATGAGCGGAGGTGAATGGTCAATCTGCTCATAGACCACTGAAGGTTCAGAGGAGCAGGAACAGTGACTAAGCTCGTAGACCTATAGAAGTCCAGTGGAGCACTAAAGCAACAAAACAGAATTAATATTATTAAAATAAACAATCATAAAAACTTTTTTAAAAAGATTCAATGAAATTATTGTGTCCAATTGCAACAGAATCATCAAATTAAAAGCAAATTTGTTATTTCATCATTTTTCACAATACCTCAACAAAAAACAAGTATTTATGACTGATATAACAAACCTTAATGGCATCTTTTTGGAACTAATATTTAGGTCAAATGTTATTTTTAAAGTTATCAGAATTTCAAAATATTGTGAAATACTAGTAAATAACATTACTTGTGCTACAGTTTAGCAATAAAATACAATTTTTCAGAAAAATGTTTCCCAAGTTCACCACCTCTAAATATATTGCAATTTTAAAATCATACCAGTTCTTGTAGAATCTTCTACGGCATTCTTCACTCAAATGTTCAGCAAAGATGGTTTTGAAAGCTCTGAGCCCAGATGGTGTCTCGATGTAACCAACTACACCAACTACCATCATTGGAGGGGTCTCCAAAATTGTTACAGCCTCAACTATCTCTTTCTTGTGGGATTCTACATAAATATACAGAAGTTATTAAAATTTATGTGATCTACCGGTTGATAAAATACTGTTTTCTAAACTTTGAAAGCTCTACAATTTCAACTACCCAATGTGATGCACATATCTGCATTAAGAGAATGTATTACAATCAACAATGTTTTAAAATTAATGGACCAATTTCCTTTCAAATTCAATGCCAATCAATGGATCCATCTTTTGGGCATTCTTCGAGAGTGAATTTACTTCCAAGTCAAGATTCTGTATCTTGTGCAGCCAATGGGTGGCCAGTCCATGAAGTTAAAACTAACTAGAGAAATCCACTACCTTCAGCAAGTAAAGTGTTAATTTCCCAAAGAAATGACAAGATCGAGATTTGAAAATAGGTGGCATCAGACAAGGAGCTATGATCTTTAAACTATTCAGTCACTAAGAGTTCCTAAAAGTCAACATGTACTAGTTTGATATAGTATCAACCTGAACATTTTTATTTGGGTGGGGGGGGGTTGCATTTAGAGCACCTATCATTGTTGTTGGACTTTCATGTCATCAACTAAAAGGGAAGGGACGTTCAATGCAGTTTCAACTAAGTATGGAAAAATTGACCCCAAACATAATTGTGCAGATGCAACTGAAAAAGACAGGACAGGTTGGCAACAGTAGTAATACCAATAGATGCTCTAACTTTCCCTTTCAGTCAGACTTTATAAGCAGCAATATCTTAAGAAAAAATAGTTTTCAACTTCTATAACGTGTTACGTACTGGATCCTGGTCTATCGACTTCACGGACAATGTGGGTCATCCCAGCTTTGTAGCCAATAAATGCAGTAAGATGGACTGGATCATTCTTACTGTCTTTTGGAAATGCCTTTACTTTCCCTCTATGACGTTTGGCTCTCTTCTTAGGCAAAAAGCCTTTGGAACCGTGGCGTGGCGCAGAGAATTTTCTGTGCGACTGTAAACAACGAAAATTTTATTAAATAAATTAAAATAAACGGTATCTTATTTAAATTGAGTATTTATTTTGTTATTTAAGATGTCAAAAACATATAATGTTCAATTTATAAGGCGCGATGAAATGGATTTAACATGCAGTGGTGCACGTTGATTTTGCCGTGCCTACCATGTCGAGAGCTGCTACGTGAAAAGACCGAAAATCTAGAATGAGGTAGACAGGTTTTCTTTGGAGTGCGCGGTAGCTATGCTGACACACTTCACGATTTGACTACGGGCACCTGTCTCTACAGTACCATTCGGAATGTCTCGGGAAAATACGTAAGAAAAGTACTGATATGCTCAGAGTTTTAATAAATAAATTGAATCGTTTTCGCCCACTATTTCAGAATAAAAATCAAATTTAGTGAAAACAAAAAATAATATATTTCAAACCGTTCTATTGAGAAAAAAGAGATGAAAAGATCCGGATTACGATCCGTTTTCTGTGACCATGTTCGAAATTATTTTAGCTATGTAATGCGGCAAAATATAGTCCATGATTAATTTAACAATATCGACAATTAATGGCAAAAATATCCTTTTTGCTTAAAAAGCCATGTGATTTAAATACATAATGTAATTTTGTACATAGATATTATATTCTAATGAAAGAACCTATATCAAACTAGGGTAGCGTAGAAATACATACATGTGGTACTACATTCTGTCTCTTTTCATGTGGTGCGGCCATTGGTGAGCACGTGTTTCTTAACCCATCTGAAAAAATCTTTAATATGTCGTTGTGTACATACGCACATTCTTATATACCACCATTAAAAGTCTACGTTATATTTTAAACGATAATTGTACCAAAACATTGCTTTATTGTGTCAATTTAGCCTCCCCTCTGTACCACATAATTGAAAAAGGGGGGGGGGGGTGGCAAATGATTTTTATCGATTCCGTCATTGCTGGCTACACTCGTCTCGTGTTAAATGGAATTCGAGAATAACAGGAACATGGAAATCTGAAATTAAGTTTTTTTGAATAAAGTTTAATCGGTGACACTTAATACTGTATAGCTTAAGGGTCATCTAAGTAGGAAAATTCAAGTGAAAACCATTTGGTTGAAAAGCGTGAAAGATGGGTATAATTATGAAATTACCTACACAAGTGTGAAGATTTATAAATAAAAATAAAGTAGGAATTGAAAATTTGGTTTGGTTTCAACAATGTTGAATAAAGCCGAATATACCTCAACAATAATCAAGTAATATACAAACTTAGCTTTTATAATCCTCCTTGGATCGTTGGTGGCCTTAGAATATGAACTATCATGCCTGGTACACGCATTTTTAAAAGGAAAACAAATCATAGAAAACCTCAATCGTAAATTGCCGAGTTTTCAAAAACCTCGTATTTCTTTAACAAACTTTGTCCTCTTTGCACTGCTCTATGACGTTGACTATCTTAATATCTTTTCATTTTTTAAAATTAATTCGTTATACAAGGTGTAAACTATTTTCCCCAACACGTGTGTTTTTGCACTATTTTCATAAAAACATGCAACAAATATTTTAAAATTTCTTAAATTATCAATTCCTGCTGTATTTTTATTTATAAATCTTCACGCTTGTGTAGGTAATTTCATAATTATATCCCTCTTTCACGCTTTTCAACCAAATGGTTTTCACTTGAATTTTCCTACTTAGATGACCCTTAAATGCCGCTGGTTTGTAACGGAAGAGAAAACATGCAGGGTCGTGCCAGGGAACGAACCCGGGACCTCCCACACAATAGGCGGAGAAGGAAGGAAGGAATGGAGGTCGTGGTAGAGCACTCCCCTATAGTGCGGGATGTCCCGGGTTCGATCCCCGGCACGACCACAGGGGCTAGTTTCATAATAAAATTATAAAAATACCCATAAGTACATAAAAAAGATTAAAGGGGAACAAAGAATCGGAAATTTCACTTGTAGGTGCTCCGACAAAATACTACATTAATATTTTATTTTCTCTCCGATCATTGTGATCTTGGTGTCATTTTGTTCCCAGATAAATATTCTTTAAATTGACATTCAATTTTTGGACATATTTTAAATTTTTAATAAAATGTTCACGCGGAAAACACAGAAAAACGTTGTAATTTTGCCCGATGTAGCTAAGCCCATCCATGTAAAAGTAGCTAAAATTCGCATTACGGTCATGTTTTTCACTATCGGCGTCCGTGTCAACTACAAATGCTAGAAACTTGAATTGTCTTTTAATGTATCTGTGTTTGATGTAGATAAATCATAAATATGATATCCCAGAACAATCGATCTTTAAAGATCTTAAAAGGTGTTAGTGGTTTTGATGACTATCTTTCAGGTCTGAACAAATTTTGAAGAAGTTCAAATACCCAACGTGTTCTGATAAAACCACTTTAAAAAGTGTGCTAAATCACACACCATGTCGCCATTGAAGACAATTTGTCCTACTGTTTTAAAGATAGGACACCAAATTCATATGCAACACGAGGGATGACAATATTTGTATGAATAATGATTTAAAACAAAAAAATTAATCAGTCAACTTCATGATCCCTTTTCTCAGATTTGTACCAAAACTATGTTTACAACACGCCTCTTCCACATTTGTTCATGATGCAATATACTGTTTTATGAAAAAAATTATTACTTATTACCACCGATAATCACAAGTTTTCATTTTTCTTGCATTTCAGATCTATAAACAATGGTGGGGAAAATCCCTTTAGTACAAAGTAAAACCTACACAACTCCCAGACGTCCTTTTGAAAAGGAACGTTTGGACCAAGAGTTGAAACTTATTGGTGAATTTGGTTTGAGAAATAAACGTGAAGTATGGCGTGTCAAATACACCTTGACCAAAATCCGTAAAGCTGCCAGAGAATTGCTTACCCTTGAGGAAAAAGACCCAAGAAGACTGTTTGAGGGTATGTTGTGCATTATATATTTCATGTTCAAAATTAAAAGGTTTTTTGATTTTGTAAGTTACAAGTTTTTAACGTCTTTGTTCTGATGTACCCACTACAAGTACAAATATACAATGTTGGGTTTTCAGGGGTTTTACTGTGTGTCAAAGTTTTTCAAAAAGAAAAGTGAAAAAGGGCCGATTCTTTGGCAGGGAACATTTACTGCTTACATCAAACGACGAGATTGAGCTAAGTAAAACATTTATATTGGTTATGGAGACTGGTTTGATGTTGCATTTGCTGTTATTTGATTAATATGCTTGTTTGTATTGTAAAGTTAATCTAATTTTTGACCAATATTTCATGGATTATTTTTCTTCTAGGTAATGCCCTCCTGCGTCGTCTTGTACGTATTGGTGTATTGGATGAAACCAAAATGAAACTTGATTACGTGTTGGGTTTGAGATTAGAAGATTTCTTGGAACGCCGTTTGCAGACACAAGTATTCAAACTTGGACTTGCTAAAAGTATCCATCATGCTCGTGTGTTGATCAGACAGAGACACATAAGGTACTACAGGCATTTTTTACTACTCATTTATTCTCCACTTTATATTTTTGTCCTTATTTTTGAAAGTTTGAAGCTTGAGAAGAGACCATCTGACAGCTTCAAGTTTTTCTAAATTTTCAGTAGATTGCAAATCAAAAGCTATTAATAGTGATTTGGCTTTGCAATTAAGATTGTATAAATTTTAGATATTTAGCAAAATTTAAAAAAATTGATTTTCCAAACTTAAAATTTTGATTTTTTTTAAACATGTAAAATAAGATATTTTATTTTCAGTAGTTAGTAGTCTGCTCATTTTTGCACCTTCAACCCACAACTTTTTGAAGGAAGTGTCTTAATTATCAGTCGGCTTTGCACATTTCACACCACCAAAAACTAATTATCTTGTTTCATTGCAGGTAAAGGATGAACAGAATTCATCATCTATCCCCTATGTATATTTTCTTACAGGCCACTTGAGTTTTGTAATGTAACAAACTCTATGTCTGTAGTAATTTGTGATTAAGTTCAGCATTTAGCAGATTGAACATGTTCAGATAGGCCACTTGGGTGTTAATAACCCTACGTCTATCAATGACAACATATCGCATCTCTGAATGACTGAAACGCTTTCAAAGGTAACAATGTTGACTTTTATTTTTATTTTACCCAAAAAGGGGAGGTAAAACAGGCTTTCATTATTACTATCACCATTCAAATTTCAACCATGTATTGGAGATAATACGGATAATATTATTTTATTGGTTTGCAAAAAAAGAAAGAAAAAAGAATTGGTTTAAAAATATCTGATGCACAGTGAAGTATAGATTCTTGTACAATAGGATGTGGTTTTATGATGACTTATCTTTCGGGTCTGAACAAATTTTGAAGAAGTTCAATTTACCCAACGTGTTCTGATGGAAACTGCATCTTATTGAAGCAAGAATTCTTAACATTGATAAAATAAGTTAGGAGTTTAATTGCAAAATATAAGAATATTCTATTAAAAGGTTGTTATTATTGCCTGCCCAATTGAAGTTCCAATGCGGTATTTCATTGAACACTTAATTCTAATGTTGCATGTCATTTATCGCTTTTACAGAGTCAGGAAGCAGGTTGTAAATATTCCATCATACATAGTACGACTTGACTCCCAGAAACACATTGACTTTTCACTGAGGTCACCATACGGTGGTGGACGTCCAGGTTAGTAACCTTGTGAAATGGGATTATATATTGCATGACACATATCAATCATATGTATCTATTGTTTGAAGTGTTACAGGGTTCGACATTAGCCCACGTCCGACAGACAATGTCTAGTAAAATCTTGGTCCGGGCGTGTGGAAATTTTGCTGACTAGCCCGACTGGTCGTGTGTTAGTCTGGGGATGAATTAATTTCACATCTATTCTTTTTATTTCTGAACAAAAACGGTGTCGTCTTTACCTTAATACACTGCCGTAAAACAGGAAGTTGAAAATAAAAACTACCGGTAATCAGATCAAGTCATTTTGGCGCTTTACTCAAATCCACTATCTACTCAAGCGCCAATATGATTAAGATGCAAGCACATGTGTTCCGGTATTTACATTAGCAACATCGTCGATGGTGATTTTACAATTTTGAAAATAAGGCAACAAATTTTGTGCCAACTTGCATATGACTGTTTAATACATGAAGTGATTGAAATAACAAATGCTGTAAAATATAGTCATTTTAGAGACCTATCTACAACTTTAATGATTATGAAACCATACCAATGGTAATAATACTCACATCATGTTGAAAAAACAGGTGTCGAAGTCCTCCCGTTTTAATCCAATTAATTACAAAGGATTCTTAAAAATAATCTGGATATGTTTTTTTAACAAGCAAACATCTTTAATTTGCCAAAATAATGTATATAAGAGCAGTAAATCTAAGGTGTAGACTGAATATCATTGATCAGTCTAGTCAGTTTTCAAAACAAACAAAATGGCGGTTACCGTGGACATGTGCTTCCTGTTTCATTAACAACCCAAGTTTATAAGATTATTGTAAGAAAACGATCAAGTGTAATTTTTTCACTGTTAAAAGTAATTTTGGAATTTATTAATACCTATTAATTTAAAAAAAAAAAAAAAAAAAAACTTGGTCTTTTCGGATATCCTGCATACAAGTAGAGCACCCCTATGTGGACTACTATGAAGAAACAACATTGATATAACAGTAGCTTTTCTTTTAAACTTTGTTAACTTCTTTCTTAGAGACATTACTGTATTGAAAAAAAACATATATCTCATTATAAAAAAATGGAAAAAGTTTTCAGTTTTGTTTTGAACATAATCAAAAATAAATAAATTAAAAAGAAAAAGCAGTGGTGACAGTGTTGTTACTAGTTCATCATTTACATAAACTTAATTACTAGTAATGTAATGCACGATACAATATGTTTGTTTGAAATTTATATATATCATTTTAAGCTTGAAAAGGGGCTCTATGCAGGTTTCATTATATAGAAGAGAGCCCTGTATCGATGTTGACTCTCTTCAATTTCGGTTTTACCGGTCAGGCAAAAAAAAAAAAACTGTAAGTAAAGGTAGGGAAGAAACTAAAAGAAGTATGGCAATATAAAGAGACAGAAAAATTGTTTAAATGGGTTAAAGATGACATCGACAGGATGAAAAATAGTGAGATAAAACACATTTATCATGACTATTTTGGGGCTAGTAGAATTTAGTTCAGGGCTAGTAAAAATTCTCAGAACTAGCCCGACTGGTCTAGTCTTTAAAAACATTGTGTTGAACCCTGTGTTAAGGAGTTTACTGCAAATTTTCAAAATGATATAATATAAAAATGTGTTGTACAATTCCATTTCCAAAGATATCGAAAAGTTTTACACCAAACGTTTTGAAGTTACTTTAGATAAAAGGATGAACTATAATAAATTTGATAGATTTATTTGCTGGTGAAGTGGTTGAAATGATGACTTTTCAATCTTTCGGGTCTGAAGAGAAATTGAAGAAAACCATTCCCAACCTACTGATTGACCACTTCATACAGCTTGTTGAAATTGTCTCCCCTTTTCAAAAAAGATTGTATACTTCATGAGCATAGCGTTTGATTTGATGTATTTGTCATTGCAGTTAACTCCCAGATTTCATAAAAACAATATAGTAACCAATATTTCAGATAAAGTAGAATTGACATTTAAAGATGTCAAAAAAATCAAAGTTTTAATTTAACAAATATTTTGTCAATTTGAAAAAAAAACTGGTTCTCTTCTGCCTGCATACAAGTGAAAAATAAATTTATTTTGGTAAAAGACGATCACTCCACTTCCCTTCTCTTATTTTGCTATTTACTCGTGAAAATTGCCAAAGATCAACAAGATATGGGGGTGGGCAATTCACTTGATCTCATAAAATGGAATATTATTTGCCCTGTTGCAGTTCCCATGGACAATTAGTTATTGGTTAATTAATGAGTGTTTATTACTAAAGTATACTCAACAGTTTTGTTTGCATCTCATTGAAATTTTTGGTAAGGTCCTTTGTCAATAAAGTGATTCTTTTAACTATTTATTAGAAGTGCATTATATATGTAAAATGATGAGGTGGTCAAAATGATGACTTTTTTAATCTTTCGGGTCTGAAGAGACTATGAAGAAAACCTTTCCCAACCTACTGATTGACCACCTAGCTTTAAAAAATTATTGCTTTTCTTTAAAAATGAAAACATGCTTAAAAATTGAAATTAATCAATCGATTAGAGTTTGTCAGTTGCAAATAGTTCTAAAAAATTGGAATTAAAAATACATCTAACAAACCTATTTTAACAGTTTCTCTTTTTTAAAAAAAATTCACAAAAATTTCAGAAAAGTTTTCTCTTGTTTGCTGATAATTGCTACTTTTAATTTGATGGTCTTTATGTCCTGGTTCAACACTATTATGCAGACTTGCTACATTTATTAATGGCATTAGAATTCTAGTATGTCTTCTTTTCAAAATCACTTTGGATTACACAAGCTCAAACAAACACAAAAATAGTATTGTAGACTTTGTTAAATGCATGTAGGGTTTAAGACATATCATTTCTATTTTAATTCTATTTTCAGGACGTGTAAAGAGGAAGAACGCCAAGAAAGGACAAGGTGGAGCAGCTGAAGAGGAGGAGGATTAAACCATAGATGATACTTTGTACACATAAATAAATGTTTACAATCAACAGCATTTTAACTTTGTTGTATTCATTTCAAAATGCCTCATATCAGTGGATAAGTGACCACGTATTCTAGTCAATAAAATTAGCATTAGAGACCAAACTATCTGGTGGAAAGCTCTGCATATTGCAATGCTTTGTACTGCAAGATAATTTTTATGTATAAACTGGCTCAATGAGATGTATTTTACATTGAAAGTGAGAACTTTAACAATGATATGAAATGAAAGTTGACAATTTCAGGTACATTTATATTGCTATTATCTATATTGTACATGAAACTCTACCAAGTTTCTGAAACTGGTTGACCTTGACTTACATTTAAGGTAACGGACCTTAAGTAGTAAAGTATTTTTGTCCTGAACCAAACAGCCTATAAGTTTGAAACTTGCAGTATGTATATCATCAAGACACCTTGGTCTAAATTGGAGTAGAATTAACTGCTGATGGTTAAAAATAACCAGTGCTCTTTCCTATTAAATACAATTGAGAAGAAAGTTGTTGGAAAAAGCAGGTGCTTTACAATTCCTGGTTAGTTATGATTACTAGTTTAATTGGAGATGTTTATCAAATGGGTCACCATGTTAAGTATGCCTACAAGACAGCTGAATGGTTGTCGTGTGATATACCTTTTACGAGTATATTAAATGTTGATATTGACATGATTAGTCTACTTCACTTGAACTGTGTCTTGGTAGTCAACAGTATGTGTTTACGAATCCATGCTCTTTGTCGCCTAGGTTCGAATCTGGCTGGTGCAAAAAAAAGGATTGTCCATTTGCTGATGGTCAGTTGTTTTCTCCACCATCACTGTGGTAAGAGTGCTCGCTGTGCAAATGGGAGGTTGTGGGTATTGACTTCTTTTGCCAAGCACTTGGCATTACGAAATGGAAGTCACTATTTTTGGAAGGGAACTAAACGTGGTTATAGTCGGCGAGGCACGATAATGAACCCTACTGTAGTGTCGCCAACAAAACGCACCTTTTCCTATAGCTGTCGACGTCTCGATATAAGTGAAATATTCTTGACTCGGACGTTTAAACATCATTACTCGACTCCACCGTCGATAAAAAGTGATGGAATCTTTGGGCCTTAAACACCATTACTCCACTCCCAAACAACGCATGGTTTCATTTACGCACTTTGGTGAGACGAGTTTGTCGTTGAAGTCATACAGTCGATATGTGTTTATAAGGACCAAGACATGGTGCATAATGATTGATTTTGGTGAATATTTAATTTGCAAGGTAATCTTGTGTCATACAAAAAAACCGCAGAACATTACAGAAACGGTTGCAATATTCTATCATCGACAGAACGCCGACTGAATAACAATACACAAGATGAACAAAGATGAAAACACTGATATAAATAATTGATGATTTGTCACTGATGAACTTGGCAATAAATGTAACCAAAGACGCCACAACAAACTTGAAGAGATGTGTGATTTAATTTGATTTTAGATTGGGATTTGAACATGGATCGGCATGATGTTTGTAGTTGATTGATAAACACAACCGCTGATTATACCGAAAACATTCGCCAAAGGTGGTTTAAAACAACCTCGCTTATTTCTCGCTTACTCCCTCATGCAAAGTATTTCCTTAGCTAAATTTGGTTAAATATATTTTGGTTTTTTGGGTATCTTTTCAACTTGAAATACATTTTGGTCCAAGCACTACTGATGAGGAATTGTATTCCGACACAGCCGTCTAGTGTTGTAAAATTAAAACTGGTATAATATGTAACTACTTATCTTGGCGTCAATTATAAGCAATCCAATGCTTAATTTTGTCCAGTGTTGCAAAAAACCACTGCGGTAGCTCAGTTGGTAGAGTGCTCGCTTCGTAAGTGGGAGGTTGTGGGTTCAATCCCCGGCCGGGTCTGACCCAAGACTTGAAAGTAAGTAGTGACTGTTCTTTCGCCAAGCACTCGGCATTACGAAATGAAAGTCACGGTTCTTTCGGATGGGAACTTTAAATAAACGAGGTCCCGTGTCCGGGTAGGCTTGGCACGCTAAAAAACCCTGCTGTATAATGCCATCAGCGCAACGCACTGGCATGCATCTTCGCCTATAGCTGGCGATGTCTCGATATAAGTGAAATAATCTTGACTGAGACGTTAAACACCATTACTCAACTCAGCGTTGCAAAAATGTAACGACAAACCATCTCGAACTGATGGGGGGGGGGTTGAGTTGAGAAGTGGTGTTTAACGTTCCAATCAAGAATATTTTACTTATATCGAGACGTCGCCAGCAATAACCGAAAGCAGAAATTTTGCCTGTGCGTTGCCCAGGCCCACCCTGACACGGGACATCGTTTATTTTAAGTTTCCATCTTTCATTTCGTAATGCTGAGTGCTTGGCAAAAGAACAGTCACTATACCCACTTTCAAGACCCGAGTCAAATCCTGCCGGGGTTCGAATCCACAATTCCCCACTCACGGACGCGAGCACTCTACCAACTGAGCTACCGCAGTGGTCGGGAGAAACAAGAGTAAACACGAATAATGTTCATACATGTTTATTATATATACATAATCTTAACAATAAATAAAAATAATTGAAATTAAATCTGTTTCAGTTCCGCATACTTTGGAAGAATTATGTTTAAAACAACATACATTCTTTAAGTATTTGATTTATTCAATAGCAATTGATTTACGTCATGAGGAAAGATTCCAACATCTGACTCATTTGTCAAAGCACTAATAAATAAACAGGTGACTGTTTTAGTTGTGAAATAAAATACTGTTTGCTGTATTTCGTTTAAAAATTCAGGACATACATGACGTGGTTGCTCTTGCAGTTGCAAAAAATGTTCTTTCCATTCACATGAAATTGACATTCTAGCTGCTCACCAAGATTTGTTTGGATTCGTGTTATTTAATTATATGAACCATTACACAATAAGACGATATAAAGAGAAATTGAGACACCAATAAGCTGTGACAATTCGGGTATTTTCAACCTATTGTACATGTATTTTTAAATATTCTAAAATCCATGTATTGAGCTATAAAAATCAACATTTTGTTATTAATAATGAGTTGTGACAAATTTGGCATTTCCCGATCGTCTATCTTTTTTTTTTAATTCTGAAAGAGTTTTACATAGAACTATATAAAACTAAAAAGTTATCAATATTAAAATTTTGACAATTTTAGCTTTTCTCGTCTCCTTTAAAAAAATTTTGAAAGGACTATACATAGAGCTACATAAATCTTAAAAATTTAGTCATTAATAAATTTTGACAATTTTGGCATTTCTCATCTCATTTTAAAGTGTTTCTTAAAGAACTATACAGGTGTTTTAAATTAAATGTCCCATATCTATGAAAATGCGTATTTAATACACCTACAGTTTATTGGGAAAATCTTTTAAGGAGACCGTGGAACGACAATATATTAAATCATAATTAATTTTCATGAATGAAATCTAATTTTACACTGACGTATTTTTATGTTGTTCGCTTAATGCTTTTTTAATATTGAAATATGGACCAGACATTACTTTTGTTGTTGACTTAAAAACAAGACGCATACTAATGATATAAGTTTTCCAATATGATCCAATTGCTGTTTACATTAAATTCTCAAAAAAGGTATTAGATATTGTCATGAAAAATTAAAAAGGATTTTGAACTGCTATAAAAGTTATATAAAATTATTTTTTATACTTTTATAGTATATTTTTTCCCAAAAAAATTGATTATATCAATAGTAAATTATTGTACTGTTTAAATTTTTTAGGTAATAATGTGCAATAAGTATAGCGATTCGCCGATTTACCACGTTTCAACTAATCTATGCAAGATTTGTGGGGAACTATCGCGTCTACTTGTAATGAAAACGTGAACTCCCAATATTTCTAATTATCTCCATTTTTAGAAGAAAAAGGTCCTTTGAAAAAAGAGGCCACTTCTAAATGCATTTTTTAGCGTTTTCTGTCCATTATTCAACAGAATTAATAATCTATAACAATATAATTTAGTAGAACAAAAAAATTATCAATCTCTTGAAAATGAATTCTAAATACATATCATGAGCGCAAAATACATGTAATCCTGTTTCAATAGCTATAGATAGAGCACGATATCATTGAATCTTTCTGATATACTACTAAGTCTAGGAGCTAGATTTTATAAAACAATGACCGTTTTCCTACATGTTACAAATTAAGTAATGGAAAAAGTTAAGTTTTCGAAATAAAGTTCACATGAAGTTCGGTAAAAAGCCAAAAGTCAATAAAACTATTTGATAAATTTAAATCCGTTGTTTGAAATATCTTTATAAATCTAGATAAAAATATTGACAGAACACATTTTAGAAGGGTCTCAAAACTTTTTAGATAACCTATAGGCAGTGAAAAAATATACTTTTGTAATACATGGCGAACTTAAGCTTGCAGTGGAATATGAGAATTGAGCAATTTCTATAGGTTTTGATGTTAGTAACAAATTGTAACATTTTAACCTAATCATCTAATCCAACAATAAATATTCAACAGAATACTTATGCCCAAGCAACAATGCCGGGTCTTTCAGCTGTTTCTGGCGTAGGCACATGGGTTTGAATTTTCATTCTAGCAACACTTAAAAAGCTGTTAAGTCTAGAATAATCCTTTTCGATTTTGTCAATTTTTGTCTGTAAACTTGGTAAATACACATTAATACTTGATAAAATATCTCCAATGCTTCTTGACCGATTGCTCTGTTCGATGACCTCACCACGTGTAAGTTTAACGTCTGATTGCTGAGCACGCGTTTTGTTCCAAGTTCCGGATAATGACGGTTTTCTCTTCTGTATTTTATACAATGTAACAGACTCTGAATGGCTCGAATCTTTGGCTGACATTGATAAGCTTGAATCCTTTACAGATACCGACATTGATAAGGAACTCTCTGTATCATGATCACTTTCATATTTATTATCTTGGTGAAGACTGGAACAATCACGTGACACAGATTTTGCATCACATTTTCCTGCCTCAGAACTGTCAGAATCAAACTTATTCGAAACAAGATCCCTAACTGTTAATTTAGTTGTTCCTGTTATTTTATGAAAACTTTCAAAGTCTGATCGTGTAGCACTTTTGGAAGATACAAGATCCTCTGTCGTTACTTTGGAAGTCAGTTTGCAAGAACTTCCATATTCAGATCCTGTAACCTTTGAGCTACAACCGGAACCAGTTCTTGTCAGAGTTGATGTTATTCTGCTTGGCCGCTTAGACTCGTGATCATTGAACTCTATTGGACCTTTGTCCAAAAGTGGACTAAAACAAGTTTTATATCTGACACTGTGTCCAGTTTGCGTGTGTCGTGCATTATTTGGCGATTCCGAAGTTTCTACATTACCAGGACTTGTCCTCAACAGTCTGTTTTGCACTAAAGGTCTCCGCGAACCACTAAAAGTTTCTTTGGCATGTTTTGATACATCCTGCTTTACAAAAGCAGTTTTGGGCGGAAATGGTGGCCTCCGATCAGTCGTGTATCTGGTAGTATGACCTGTGGTCACTGGTCTGTAATCCCGTGTTGTTTTTGTTGTCGATGATTGTGGTGCCGACTTGGTCCGTATCTTCCTTGTTGTTGTATGTTCGCTGACATTGTTTCTGTTTGAACATTCTTTGTCTTTTGTCCTGCTTGCAGAAGTTGTTGTTTTACTTTTCTTGCTCTTTCTAACCTTTTTGACGACGGGTTCGAAATAAATTTTCATGTTTCCGGGTTTTCACTCAAAATTTAAAATCCAATAAAATACTTCACAATCTTTAACAATATATTGGACATTTTAGACAACAATGTTGACTGAATTTGAAATAAATTTTCATTGTCGGTGTTTCACTAAAAATATAAAAAATCCACAATCTTCGGCATTATGTTGAAAATTTTATAATACAATGTTGACTGAGTTTGAAATTAGTTTTCAATTTGTTGGTGTTTCACTCAAAATTTAAACATTCAACAAATTCTTCAGCGATATATATTGAACATCTTACACAACAATGTTGACTGAATTCGTTCATGTCGGTGCGTATATTCAAACTGTTGATATGTAATTTCCGATCGATTGAACACATTGAGATATTAAAACATCCTTTTTTTATATCACTCCACATATAATTGTATCCAATATACACCAGACAGAAATCAAATGTTTACCAAAAACACAAAATCTGACTTGTCTATATATTGTTGATACACCATATAAAACTGTCCCATAATTATATACTGTTTGACGGAGATAAAAGGAAACACATTACTTACATGATAGAAATATTGAATTATGTGGACCCTTTCACCTGGGACAGGTAAACACTAAGATATTATATACCTTGATAAATTGATTTAGAGTAAAAATTGTATATATTAAAAACTTTAAAGAGTCTTAAAGCATGAACATGTATACTATTGATTTTAGTCACGTGACAATTCAATGTTTATATATAGATTTAATAATGACTTATTATCATTGCTTTCTATATATCAAGTATTAACAATTGAATTAAACTAGATGAGTACACCTTTTAAATACCCAATATACGGTATACCGACATGTCCAAAGTTTAACACTAATGAATTAGTGCCGAATATCATCAGCCCATCGTTTGGTCCTCGTTAGCTATATATCTCGACAGTTGCTCTCTATCACTATGGGTTCACCCCGATCGAGTTAGACCAAGATTTGAAAATAGGTAGTGACTTTCGTCAAACACTCGGCATTTAGAAACGAAAGTCACGGGGTCCTTCTAAATATACCTCAATACCCGATGCCCCGTGCCATGGCAAGCGTGGCGCGTAAAAGAATGATATCTGCACATTGCTGCGCGCACTTAAAAGATCAAATTTTAAGCCACTTCACCTATAGTTGCTGACGTCTCAATATAAGTGAAATATTCTTAACTGGGAGGTAAAACCCCATTTAATCAATCTATCTATTTTTTCGGTCAGTTTTTGGCCACTGGCTATCCCTATCTTGTCCACTCGGTAGCCAATTTTCAACGCTTTTGCATTAGCTCTGTGTTAAACTTTCGACAGGTCTGTACAATAAGTATAAAATTATATAAAATATATTCTAAGTCTGTGTAAATTGTATAATGCTGCACTAAGGTGGCAGGTGAATAAACAACCTGTAGAATTAGTTCTTACGGGTTTACAAATAAACCAACTTAGTA
Source organism: Anadara kagoshimensis (assembly GCA_021292105.1). Classification (NCBI taxonomy): domain Eukaryota; kingdom Metazoa; phylum Mollusca; class Bivalvia; order Arcoida; family Arcidae; genus Anadara; species Anadara kagoshimensis. Next base: position 62,693,031 of record CM037861.1, on the reverse strand, counting down.
CAACCTTATAAAATAATAATCATTAACGTATAAGGCACGACAGCGGTATTATTTTACATTTTAATATTAATTAAATTTGATGAATTTGCAAACAAAACGTACTGAACATGCAAACAAAGGTGTGTTGTCATTAAAGTCAATATGTAAGGTTCGTTGGAAAGAATCATTAATTAATACGCTTACAGTTGTCGAACCCTTATATGTAGTAACTACGCTATATGTAGTAACGCCGTTATATGTAGTAAGAAATGTACGTCAAATGTAGTAAGGACACGTTATATGTAGTAAAAATCTCCGTCATATGTAGTAAGGACACGTTATATGTAGTAACATTTTTGTACGTTATATGTAGTAACTGCTAGGTCACGTTATATGTAGCAACATTTTTGTACGCTATATGTAGTAACTTAATAAATGCCCCTTAAATGTTCAAAATGTTAATAGATTGGACTTTGCCAGAAAATTGAAAAAGAAAATTTGGTTGGGTAAATTGATAAACCGACAGACAGACGGCAGACGGACATTCAGGCCCAATAATAATAATTGTCTAATTGTTGATGCTTTTCTTCATACCGGATTGACTGAATTGACACTAATGTCGTAGGAGCTGCAAACGTTTGCGCCGTCAGCAGAGTATGCTGTCATAATAATAATAATAATAATAAATAATAATTCTTATTTATTATTTTTTGCAACACATTTTAAACAAAATATAATATGAAACACTTGAAGAATCTAAACTCTTGGGTTACCTAAAGTCGGCGAGTGTGGGACGTCAAAGTAGTTTCCGGAAAAACTTTGCATGTAGATACATTGTTTCAAGATATTGGTTAGGGTTACTCATAGGGCCCGTTGGTCAACAGTAGGGTCATCACGACAGAACAATTTCAATTATGATACAGGTCCCCGGAACACATATGCATGTACTTGTGGATCGAACCCCGTCTACAGGTTTGGAACAAATGTTTTGAATCTATGAAAGAAGGTGTTTTACTTAAGACTAGAAGATGCTGTGTACATTTTCTCCAGATAAAAAAAACAAACAAAATGGCTGTCTGGAATATATATGGCCGTTTACACGTTCAATGCCAGTTGTTTTCTACAAAAAAAAAATAAATACACCCCCAAAACATGTATTCTAGGGCTCTGTATTTTCAATTTAAACTGTTTTGTCACCGGCAGTATGACATCAAATTCTTGGTTCACTACTGGAGTTTATTTAAACAAAATCACTAAAGTACATCGCACATGTATGTGGAGACACTTGGATAAATGGTTAGGTGGGTTCGCGTCTCAGTATAACTGTGTGTTATGCCTTTATAATGTCACATTGTTCGACTCTATCTAGCTACACATGAATGTATACTGATAATGTGATGGACTAGTTAACACCCAATCCAAATAGAACATTGTACTCCCATACGCATTCAAGCCATTGTAAGCAGGATTAAACACTAGCCTGGAGAGCCTATAGACTCAGGGTGGACTATAATCCATGCACCCATATGCATATTCCATAACGCTTCGACACATTAATTTTAGAGTCATACCCATATTTTATTACATGCTACTTTCTATTCATTAAAATTTAAACATTGAGAAAACTGGTGCTGAAACATTCCACATCAGAATAACTTCAAAATATAGACTTAAGACCCTAGAGAAGACACATATAACATCAGAATTTGTCACTGACCTAAAAGGAATCCCAACCTGGATCTTGTAACATGCAAAGTCATTTTGAAAAATCTCTGTAACAGTTAAAGTTATCATCCGGAAACCACTTTGACGTCGCCCGTCCTAAATTCTTCAGGTGTACAATGTTATTTTTTGTTTAAAATGTGTTGCGAAAAATAATAAATAGAGATTATTATTATTATGACACCATACTCCCCTGACGACGCAAAAATTGCGGCGCCTATGATGTTTGAATTCAATTAAGTGGTCAGGCATGAAAAAATATCAACAATTAGATAACTACATGTATTTATTATTGGGCCTGAATGTCCGTCTGCCGTCTGTCTGTCGGTTTTTCTGGCAAAGTCCAATCTATTAACATTTTGAACATTTAAGGAACATTTATTAAGTTACTACATATAGCGTACAAAAATGTTGCTACATATAACGTGACCTAGCAGTTACTACATATAACGTACAAAAATGTTACTACATATAACGTGTCCTTACTACATATGACGGAGATTTTTACTACATATAACGGCGTTACTACATATAGCGTAGTTACTACATATAAGGGTTCGACGCTTAAGTAAGCTTGTTCCCACTACGGCGACTTTGTACAACGAAGCATGCTGCTTACAAATTAATTGTTGACTCGTTGGATATTGCAAGCCTTGGCTGATCAAGGTCCTCAATTTTTTATGGTCGCCATCATAATATTGTTGATAAGAATGATGTCTCCGTTTCCAAAGATGATCTTGATATATTTGACGTCGCATAGATCCATGTTTCTTTCATTCCTTGTTGAAAGTTTTGTATTTTGATTTGAATATGAACAGGTATGTTTGTGTTTGATTTGAATTACTTATACACATGTAGTGCAAATATAGGATCTAGAAGTGCATTAAAGAGTATTACGTATGCACTTCTTCTAAAAATGAAATAAATAGAGCCCAATATTAATGATGTACCAGAACCATACAGTCAAGTGATTAATCCAAATAGCTTATCATTTCATGTTTTACTAGGGATATTTTTAAAATGCACGTTGTTTAAATTCAAAATATCTCAATGGTATATATAAAAGTAATATGCATCTTTTAATAAACCATTATTCTTTCTTCCCAACATTTGAAAAAGGCAATTTGGAAATGCACCTGCATTCAATTTATAATACAATGTGCTTTTCTATATGTGATATTGCTAACATCTTGACGTTTTATGTTCATTTAGTCGGTAACGATACCACATGTTACCAGAACGCTCTAATGCTTCCCGGTAGTGCTGTGAGACATTGCAATCTGTCTTGAATAAATTAAAAATTGGTTTTCGGGGATTAAATGAAATTAGAAATCTTAAGTCATCCATCAAATCTCAACCCAATATTTACATAAATTAATACAAACCTGAAATATACAGTGATTCAGCTAGTGAACCATTTGATTTTGGTTGTGTATGCAGTGTTCATTCTAGGATTCCAATGGAGTCATTTACAAACAACTCTCCTCTAAAAACACCATAACGTCAATATGTTTCATTAATGTTATGTTAAACATGACGATGTAAGATCTTAGGAATAGGGTTATTTTGCAAAATAAAAAATTAAAAGTAATCGATGGCCCAATGATCCTTTCTAGATTGGATTTGGTATGTCGTTAAGTGGCAGTAGCATGATCGTAATTGTGTATCTATTGTTCTTTTATATATTATTGTATTCGTTTATTGCTTTTTGTTCTTGGTTCCATTGGCTCTTATCGGATACATTTGTCAGTTGCAGGTTGTATAGCGGTTATGTACTGTTTTACGAAGTCAAGTTGACGGTTCCGTAGGTGAAACTGTTAATTAAGGACAATGGCTCTGAACATTTCTTGTCGGCAAAACATTTACTCCTTTGTGGTTTGGGGTTTTGGAGTACTCGCATTTAAAATAACTGACCTTGTAATAAAGCCTTATTAACCAAATACTTTGATCATGCACAGCTGTGTGATATAATGAAATGCGTTTTGTGTGGGATAATCCTTAATCCACCATAAGCCGCTTGAAATTTTTAAGTATATAATTTTAAGAAAGTCAGTTCCGTTAGTGCAATAGGATCAATAATATTACGTAAGGCATTAAAATTGAGGCTTTATAAAAACACATTCACTTAAACATTTGAATTGTGCTTCGTTACATTTTCAGTTGGTCGGACGCCGATTTAATGTCTGCAATAGGTAAGATAGGTAAAGTTAGCCAGCTACTATAGTAGCTAACTTTACCTATCACCTTAACTAAGGTAATCCCTAATTTAGTTGACAATTTTTATAATACTACAAATGTAAAGCTTTACAAAATTAGAAGATACAGGTAGATGTAAATAGCTAAGAATGATCTTCAAAAGACATCATAAATTCACGAATATCTTGAATCTAACAAAATCATTCAGCTTTCAAATTTTCCAGATTTAAGTTAAGGAAAATCTAAGTTAAAATTGATGTTGAAACTGGGGCCTGGCTTATAGCCTATATACCGTCATTACTACATAATATTGGTTGTTTGAGGTCATAAAGTACAGACCTATTGAAAGTTTAACACTGAGTTAACGTATTAGTGCCGGATCTGCGGCTCATCTCGGCTCTTGGCTGTATCTCGCAGCTTTTGGCCACTAGCTATCCATACCCCGTCCACTTGACTGCCGCCTTCGATTCCTTTCAATTTTATTTGGTTTTATAAATTAAATATTCACAAATTTAAACATTCGACAGTCGGTACTTGAGTATTACAATAAGCAACACTCCAATAGTCTTATATTATAGAACATCTTCGAGCTATTCCAGGCGTAAATTACAAAATGCTTCAAACAAAATACAATGGTATGTAACTAAAAAACGTGTGATCTACTGCTGAGATCAAGTTACATCATATCCCACTACGGGGACTTTGTACAACGAAGTAGGTTGCGTGCAAATAAATTGTTGGCTCAGGGATATTGCAAGCCTAGGCTTATCAAGGCCCTCAAAACGTTTTATGGCCGTCATCACAATATTGTTGACAAGTTTGATGTCTCTGTGTCCAGGATTGCCCTAGATATATTTGACGTCACATAGTTCCATGTTCCTTTCACACAATTTTGATTACACACGTGGCGAGTGTAGCCAGCTAAACAGGAGGTGCTTACACTTCTGGAGCACCCGGTCTCACTTCCCTGGTGGAAATTCACGTGTCTAACCTAACTTATCAGTTCCAAAGTTTTACTTTGCTTCTGGATTGTGATTCGAATATGGATTAGTATGTTTGTTTTTGATCATATAACTACAGACTACAAAAAAAAAAAAAAAAAAAAAAAACAAAAAAAAAAAAAAACAAAAAAAAAAAAACAAAAACAAAAAAAAAATAATAATAATAAATAAAAAAACCGCGCCACAATAAAGTAACACTAAGTTAGAAATATACAATAGAAGAAAGACATTTATTACTGAAAATCCCTGCCGACTTGGCAACACAGTCAAAATTAAACATGATACAATACAAGTTAATGAAACAACTAACACAACCAAGAAGAAAACGCAATACAATTTAATGCCCCGGCAGACAAACGAGACAAGAAAATGCAAAGATTGGGACGACTGATTATAAACTCATGATTTTAGATGGACATTGGAATAAATAACCAGTGATGTGGTTAAAAACTCAGTATCATGAGAGTGCGATGATCCTTACCTATCCCACTTTTTATTAGAATCCCTATGAGTCGGAATAGTGTTTGAACAATGAAAGAGCACCTGTCAAATGTGTGTAATATAATAATAATAATAACTTATAATGTTAAACAAATGTTAATAATACATTTTTCTTTTCCGTCATGGGTAAAATTTCATAGGTCATATTTTTGCAAGGTACGTTTTCAAGGTTCGACTCTCTACTGCCGGAGGTAATATTGTTGATAGTTTGGAGAGAGACGATGGCGTCTCGCGTTGCCTCGTCAAAACGACTATGTTTTAGATACAAATACTGTTTTTATATAGCAATAGTTATACTCTGCTTTCAGATGATTTTGATGTACAACATATACAACTTTAATCAAAAACGCACAGACGAATTTACGGTAAGAGACGACAAATTAAATTATATGACGTGCCACGATGTCGTGTCGTCAACCGGTCAGTTTTCGACGAATAAATTTAGCACATTTCGTTGTAATTCTCTGTCTGCATGCTGTGTATTTTGAAAGATAAGATATTTTATTTTGAACTAGTCTTATTTACATTTTAATTGGTGTCGCAAAGTTCGGTCAAAAATATTTCATGCATTTCCGCAAGAGATCCATTTGGTGTGGGCGGAACAACCAGAGGCAGAAATGTTTTATGATAAACGTGTAATTGTTTATTTAAATCTTTCACTAGTGGGATAGATCTAAGCATATGGATGTATTTTCCAATGCTGTTTTTGATCCGTAGTGTGACAGGTTATATGTGACAAGTCTAACCCCCAGTTTTAAATTTTATCTCTGTTGAGTCCCTCTTGGTGACTAAGTTTTAACCCTGTGATGGTTTCTGTGAGTAGATCTTTAATATTAAAATGCAAAGTATGTGTGTGTCAGTGACATTTAATACTTCTGTATTAAATGTTGCTGGTCTGTGCATGAGTAAGTGAGTGACTGTGATAAGTTGACCAAATTATTTCTGATGTCAACAGTCCTTTTTATTGATGATATGGGACTGTACCATGGTTCCATATTATCAATAAAAAGGATCATTGGCGACATAAATAATTGGGTCTATGTGATATCTAGCATCTTGTGCTTAGCTGCTAAATCAGCAAGGATAATGTAGCCCCAAGACAACCCCAGATGCAATAGCTGTGGGTTCGAATCCTGTCAAAATTGTTGAAAACTTAAGCATACTACCACTGATTTGCATAATAGACCAGAGGTAGAGACAGCAATCTTTGTTTTAAATCTGCCAATACTGCCTCAAATTCTCAAGACATAATTACAAAAATGTTACCCAGTATTTCCAATATATTTGTAAATACCCAACGTCAGTCATTGCTACATTTGTGTGAGCCAAGTATGGTCTCAACACTATCTTGTAATATTAAATGTATTGAAATATATGAACTTTCATTTATTTAGTATTATGTCATTTTAGATTGCCAACAGCCGTAGAGATGGGAAAGTTTCAGACAGAAATATTAACAATGGAAATGACCCACCTGATAAAAATGGTATACATGGAAAACACAAAGCATCAAATTTAATCGTGCCTTCAATGTATGTGCCTAAATGTAATATATCAAGTAAAGAAGCAATGTCATCAATAACTCGAGCAAAAACAGCTGATTGTAAACAGAAGCTAGCGGATACAGCATGTCTGTCACTGGAAGAAAAGCTGTATCCTAAAAACTTACCTCATTTATGTCCACACAAAGGTAAATTGGTAATAAACTACATGTACAGTAAAACCTGTATTAAAGACCACCTCTATATAAGTGTCACCTGATGTTAATGTCCAGTTTTTGGCAGTAAAATTTTATTCAAATTGCTCTTTATTAATGGTATTTAAACCTTTATATAAGGGTCACCTGCCCATAAAGTCCACTTTAACTGGATCTCTTAGGTCGCCTTTATTTACAAGTTTGACTGTACATTAATTGCCTTCTTTTGATAATTGTTTCATAGTTTCTGTAAAGCTCTCTCTTATTGTATGTCATAGCATGTTTGTTACACTGCTGTCATTTAGATTTTGGCGAAAGCCCACCTGACCATAAAATAAGTGTGTGTTGGAAATAATACTGGTACATTTTCAAAGTGACTTTGGAAATGAATGTGAATGAAATATTTCTGTTCTATTCTTAGATATGAATCGTCATACATGTAATAGATCTGTGTATATAGATATCATGAATGAAATACTGCAGGATCAATTTAGATAAACATAACCTGTACAGCCCTACACAAGAATAGAACCCAAGAAAAAGTAGCTTGTCTAAAGTCACATAGATTTATGTAGAAAATTTTAAAATTTAGTTTTACATTGACCATATGGGGCCAGGATGCAAACTTTTGCAGTGCTTGTCATGATATTGTCAAAAAAAACTTAAGGGTTCGCATAAAGATTCAGGGTCAATCAGGTAAGCGAAAAGACACTTATTTTTTGGTCTTATTTGTGAATAGTTCTTTATTGTTAATGATTATAAGAAAGATATAAAAAAGTATATATATATATATATATATATATATTATATACATATATGTATATATGTATTTATAAATATTTTTGCATGTATTTCATGTTTTATCTAGGAGAGCACACTAGAGGACATTATTATGGGTGCTATCAAGACTCAATGAATAAAAGGGATTTGAATGGCCATCATATATCTTTTCCCAAAAAGAACACACCTCCATTCTGCATCAACCACTGTCTCCATGCAGGTTTGTATCCTTTATACATTAAAAATTAAATCTGATTTATATATTTACTGGTAATAATTTTCATCAGAGAAAATTTTCGTTTTAATTCTCAGTTGCCCATGAACTGTTAATTACTTGTGCCTATCTGTAGTATTGCTCTACAAAAACAGTATAATGACTGAACCACTCTACCATGTTTCTAAATAGTATTATAATATTATACATGTAACGTTAATGTATAAATTTTACTTAATACCTGTTCATAGTACCTTTCAGCACCTTTGTCTATAAGTGAATTTTAGTGGTATAAAGTTCTATTAGTAGTAGTTTATTCTCCAGTACTCAGAAATTCCCAACTATCCCAAAACACCATTATTCTTTTAAGCTCTCTTATACATTTATCTTTTTTTCCACAAATTCTAAAATTATTAATATATCTGAAGGTTGTGAAAATATAGATTATTTTAAAGTATTTTTTCCCAAATTTGTTAAAATAAGTTACTTTTTTATGGATTTCTCATTAATTAGTAGCCAAATTGAAAAGATAGTGTACCAATATACAATGTTATGAGAAAAGTGTTTATGTTTATACCTATTACAGGTTATAAGTATGCAGGTGTTCAGTTCAGCCAGGAATGTTGGTGTGGTCAATCATTTGGTGCAGTTGGAAGGTTACCAGAATCTCAGTGTAACAGTCAGTGTCCTGGTAATAAGTCACTAACATGTGGAGGATACTTGTCCCTTAGAATCTTCAGCACTGGAATAGCAGGTAAATATATTATTTTTTGTGTCTCCCACGACAGAATAATAGAGGTTATACCGGAATCACCTTGCCCATCGGTCTATTTAAATAAATATTTTTATATTTTTATACTCTCCCGAGTGTTCATTTTAAAAGGGGCCATGTGGTCATTGGCCCTTTATTTAGCCAAATGACCCCTGTTATATGGTCATATTCAGCATAACATGAATGCAAAAACATTGATGTTATGGTGTTTCAGACACAAGTTTTTGAAATGCCCCCTCTGAAAAATCTAGATTGAAAAATATTCTTCCACACGTAAGAATGTATGTATTCAGAATAGGATATTAATGTTATAAGCCTTAATCAAGATTCTTGCATGCATGTACCAGTAGTTCAACTTTCAAGATGGTCAGTTCAGGGATGGTTGAGGAAACCAGAGTGTCCAGAAAAAACCAACATCCTTGCCAATTAAACTGACAGACTTTCCCCCTCTAGTGTCTGTCCTGAGTGGGATTTGAACCAAGAAGATGAGAGGTGCTGTTATCTGTAAGGTGTTGCTTTAGACCACTTGGCCACCAAGACACTCAACATAAAAGTATTGACAATAGATCAAGGAATGATTAAAATAAAATCACCGAGAAAAAAATTTAAAAAATGGTGATATTAAAGGTGAGGGATGTTAAAAAGGTAAACAAAATTTTACTGTACAGTCAACTTGTCTTAAAGGTTGTCTCTACATAAGAACACCTGGTTTTAAAGGCCATTGGAATAAGGACCACCTGGTTTTAAAGGCCATTGGAATTTCATCCCCATTGCTCATTATTCATGTTATTTGAACCTGCATATAATGGTCACCTGCCCATAAATGCCACTTTTACTGCTTCCCCTAAGTGGCAGTTATAGGCAGGTTTGATTGTAATCACAAAAAATCAATATACATAAATATTTTTAATTTTTTCCAGAAAAAATCAAAACAGATGCTGTTTTAGTTAAAAATGCCAGTTCTTTAGTGACACCATTAGTAAGAATAGTATATGTTCTGACCCTGAATGGGCGGCAAGTTAGACAGGTGGCCAGACTACTTAAACATATATATCACAGGAGACACTTCTATTACATACATGTTGATAATGTAAGTATTTGTAAAAATATTTTACCTACAGGTATATCCAGGTCTAAAACGTATGATTTGAATACTTAATAACTAGATTTCCACGAATTTAAATCCATCAAACATTCCTATTTTTCTTATTTTTAGGCATGTTTTTTTAATACCAATGCAACAGTTCACTTTGTGTAATTATTTAAACTGTTGCCATGGTGACAATAATTTTCTTTGCACAATTTTTAATGCCAGTTTACATTGTGTAATTATTGTGACTGTTACCATGATTAAAAGTTACTTTGTGTAATAATTAATGCAAATACAAAGATTTACTTTATTTAAATTATCGGTTACCATAGTTTCCTTTCTGTAGATTTCTTGATGTTTTTGTCTGACTAATTATAACTCTATATTACTTTGTTTGACAGCGTCAGGAATTCATGTACAGAGAATTATTACCACTACATAAAAAGCTTCCCAATGTTAGATTTAGTAAGAAAAGATTTGCCACAATATGGGGAGGGGCAAGTTTACTCCAAGCACATATTTACTTCATAAAAGAACTACTTGAAATGAAAGACTGGAATTGGGATTATTATATTAATCTGAGTGAAACAGATTATCCAATCAAGTAAGTTTAATTTAGAAATAACATTCAATTTGTTGAGGTTCACTGAGTATAAACAAGACTTTGGAAGTGGCAATTTTTATAAAATTGCAAAGCAATTAATGATAGAACTGTCATTTTAAAAATTGTTTATACTCTGTAAACCACAACAAATTGACATTTCTTTCTTATAATTGAAATTTCTGCTAAGATTTCCAAAAAGCCAAACATTTAATATTACAAAACACTGGTATTCATTTCTTATATGCTGGTTTTGTAAAAAAAAAATGGAACAGTGTCATTGATTATTTCAGGGTGTGAAGCCACACTTTTTAGCTCACCTGAGCCAAAGGCTCAAGTGAGCTTTTCTGATCACAATTTGCCCGTTGTCTGTCGTCGTCGTCGTCGTTGTCGTCGTCGTAAACTTTTCACATTTTCATCTTCTTCTCACGAACCACTGGGCAGATTTCAACGAGACTTGGTCAGATGCATGTCTTGGTCGGTGCAATTCAAATTTGTTTGTGGTGTTGCCATGGCTACCATAACTAGGTCAAGGTGACCTAGGGGTGCAAAAATCTTAAAAAATCTTCTTCTCCGAAAGTATTGATTAGAGAAAAATCTGATGTGATATTTGGCTTCTCTAGGGTCTTTAGCCTATAGTTTGTTCATTTTGTGAAATTCGGACAAAAAATAGGTTACGCGTTTTTGCGTTTAATTTTGAAAAAATCGTAAAATAGCTTCAAATTGTTATAACTTGACTATTTGGCCAGATAATGACATGGGGTTTTCAGTTTTGACATCTTCTTGTTAGTATCTTCAAATTGAGGTCAAGGTCAATTGTGAAGGTCGTGACCTAATTTTTTTTACCTCTGATTATAATTATTATCTCGAAAACTATAAACTTTTTGTATAGGCATGTATATTAGAATGTTGTAGGTATTGATACAACAATCATTTTGGTGTATAGAAAAAGGTCATGGGTTCAAAGGTCAAGGTCACAGATGTAAAACAATACCAAAATGGTTACTTATCTCGAAAACTATAAACTTTTTGTATAGGCATTTATATTAGAATGTTGTAGGTATTGATACAACGATCATTTTGATATATAGAAAAAGGTCATGGGTTCAAAGGTCAAGGTCACAGATGCGAAACAATACGGAAATGTTTAATTATCTCGAAAACTATAAACTTTTTGTATAGGCATGTATATTAGAATGCTGTAGGTATTGATACAACGATCATTTTGATGTACAGAAAGAGGTCATGGGTTCAAAGGTCAAGGTCACAGATGCGAAACAATACGGAAATGTTTAATTATCTCGAAAACTATAAACTTTTTGTATAGGCATGTATATTAGAATGTTGTAGGTATTGATACAACGATCATTTTGATGTATAGAAAAAGGTCATGGGTTCAAAGGTCAAGGTCACAGATGCGAGACAATACCGAAATGGTTAATTATCTCGAAAACTATAAACTTTTTGTATAGGCATGTATATTAGAATGTTGTAGGTATTGATACAACAATCATTTTGATGTATAGAAAAAGGTCATGGGTTCAAAGGTCAAGGTCACAGATGCGAATCAATACCGAAATGGTTAATTATCTCGAAAACTATAAACTTTTTGTATAGGCATGTATATTAGAATGTTGTAGGTATTGATACAATGATCATTTTGACGTATAGAAAAAGGTCATGGGTTCAAAGGTCAAGGTCACAGATGCGAAAACAATACTGAAATGGTTAATTATCTTGAAAACTATAAAAGTTTTATATAGGCATGTATATTAGAATGTTGTAGGTATTGATGCAATGATCATTTTGATGTAAAGAAAAAATTCATTGGGGTTTAGTATTTATGTTTTCTTTAAATCTATCAGCTAGCCATTAGTTATCAGGTGAGCGTATAAGGCCCATGGGCCTCTTGTTTAAAGTTATTATTGTGTATTACTGCTAGTGCCACAAAACATGCCAATCAATGCATTTATTTGCTAAATGAAAATTTTTTTTTCCCTCTTTTGCGTTAAATTTGATTTTTCTTAAATGAAATTTTATTAAAAGTGTTAATTTCCATTTTAGTCTGGCTAATGGGATATGAATTTAAAATCATTTTGCACACTTTTGCATCATTTTGCATTGCACAATTTGACAGTGTGCAAATAGTTACAACATCTCATAACCCTTCACAGAATTTATTGTATTATTATTATGGTTATCTGTAGCAGTTATCTCCCTTAGTTTTATAATTTGCTGTGGGCTTATGATTTTGAGGGTTTTTTTAATGTCTGCTGAAAAAATTAATTCCCAGGTTTTAATGAAAAAAGTTTTACCAGTAATGTTAAATGAATCAGTGTTGTAGTGATTTACTGTGTATTTGTTTATACATAATCTATTATTTCTGATTATTAGTCACTTGAGCAGTTCTGATCATTAATTATGAAAACTCATCCAATTCCCATCACTACTGTACTGTAAATTAAAGGTGTACAATAATGTTTTGTTTTATTTTCTAGGGGAGTAAATGATCTTGTATTGTTTTTAACAAAATACCAAGGATATGTGTTTTTAAAATCGCATGGCAGAGACACATCAAAGTAAGTAAAAACATACATAAAATAAATAATAATATTAATAATAATATTACAAATGTAACAATAACAACAATTCCTGTTACTTTATTTAAAAAATAAATTTGACTTATGTAGTTTATACAAAAGTTTGCACACTGGTTTTCGGGGTAAAAAATGACACAGTTATCAAAATAAATATAATTTTATAGTAATAATGTTTATAATTTTAATAGTAATTTTAATGTTTTACAATCAAACTGTCATCATCATATGGCACATTAATACAAATGACATCATTTTTTGAGTTGAGCATGTGACCAGTGTTGGTTATCATAATGTAAATAAACTGAAAAAGGGTGATATTGAAAAGATATATGGAATAAAATTATATACATTTGTATATATTCTCAAACATTGAAAACTCTATAAAGATAGATGTGCTATTGGCTATTCATAATTTGATGATTGTGTATATAGATATCCCAGTTGGGGACACTTGAAAATGACACCCCATTTCTGTTATAACTTATCTGTCTGTCTGTATAAAATCGTGTCCAGGCCATATCTCATAGCTGCTTTTGACGACAGTCATGAAACTTCACATGAACAATCTTCATGGTCCAAAGGTGTGTCATGATTTTGAACCAAGGTCATATAATAAAGGTCAAGGTTGTGGGAAAACATTAAATGTTGGGGTTGGGGGTATTTGGCTCTCAAGAGACAGTTCATGTTTATTTTGTTGTAGATTTATACAGAAACAAGGGCTAGACCAGACATTTTATGAATGTGATAACCATTTATGGCGTTTAGGTCCTCGCAGTCTACCGAGTGGAATTAAGATAGACGGTGGCAGTGATTGGGTCGGTTTACACAGAAAATTCTGTCATTACCTCACCTACAAGGCTGATTCTCTACTTACTGGATTAAAACAGATGTATAAATATACCTTACTGCCAGCAGAGGTAGGATTATTCAGCTCAGTATAAAAATTACATGTATGGTATCTCTTTATTTTATTATTTTTTGTGGGGCCTTTGGGATAGAGTAGTGTAAAGTGTGATTATTGATCACAGCACTTTGCTACTTTGCTGCCTAAGATAAAATCCCACACTTTCTGCAAACATAGGTACCTCAAGTACCAGCTCTACTAAGTATGTGCATGGTATCTCTATTTTTTGTGTGACCTCGGTGTTTGTGAAGCCTTAAGAGTGTGGTTTTGAAACACAGTGCCTCTTTTGCCTCATTCAAATAAAATAAAAATTTATTAGATCTTAGTGAGAGAACTTTTGTTAGACTTTTTTGTAAACTCCAGTTTCCTCTACCATCCCAGAAATGAGCATCTTGATATAAGTGAAGGAATCTTGACTGGGTCTTAAAACACCATTACTCCACTCCACTCTTTATTTTTTGCTTGTCTGAACAACAGGCAGAGCTTATTTAATACCCATGGTGTTAACATCAAGTTCAATGTGGAGTAATGGAGTTTTAAGCCAGAGTCAAGATTATTTCTCTTGTATCGAGACAGTTCAGAGATTATGGACAAAACCAGAATGTCTGACTTTTAGCAAGCGAACTGACAAACTTTCTCAAATTAGGATCGGTCTTAGGTGGAATTTGAACCTGGGCGGTGAGAGGCACTGGTACGTTAGTGTGTGCTTTAGACCACTCGGACACCAAGGCCCACAGCAACATTGATGTGAGTAGCCAGATCCATTATTAAAAGTTTCAATAAACTTTGTATAATGGACAGATCTAATTTCTTTATGTGCAAAGGGTTAGAAATTCAGTCAAGTCTGCAGATCTGAACCCTGTTACTTTTCAGTGTGACCTGTAATATTTTGTAAATTTTATAAAGAATATTGAAAATTTGAACTAACAGGAGATTTTATGAAAACATTTTAAATGTATTCATGTTTTAATACCTTTGAATTTTATTTTAGTTATAACTTAGCATTTTTGCATTTAATGTTGTATTTGCTAATGTGAAAACAATGTTATAGGAAAAGGTTCTAATTAACATTTGAGCGGGACATGTTGGAAAGAGTTTACATAGTAAATTCCTAGAATGACATCTGATATGATTCCATATACAATGGTAGTAATTGTTACACGCAAATGTTTGGGGTATCACATGGTATAGTGGAAAACCCCATTAAATTACATGTAAGACACTGAAATGCAGTAGAGTTTAATTTCTACATATTTTAATGCTATTTTCAGTCTTTCTTTCATACTGTTCTACAAAACAGTCAGTTCTGTGATAAGTGGATAGACAATAACCTACATCTAACCAACTGGAGACGTAAACAAGGATGTAAATGTCAGTATAAACACATTGTGGACTGGTGTGGATGTTCTCCAAATGTTTTCAAAGCTGGCGATATTGATAAACTGATGGTAAGTTGTCATAATTTTAAGGACCTCTGGTTTTCCCTGCTATATTAGAGATATAATCATCAATACAGTCCTGGTAGATTAGCTGCTGTCCTCAGTATTGGTGATATTGATAAATTAATGTTAAATAATCAAAATTTGTTGAGTCTTTTATTAGGAATTTTGGTTTTCTCTGAACAATATTTAAGGTAACATATATGGACATTTCACTGTTATGAATATCATATAATCACATCACCAGTGGATGAATTTTAACTGTAATATCTTCATACAGTAAAACATGAAAAGTGTTGGGAATTCAGAACTATATGTTATATACAATGTTTAATTTTCATTTTCATGCCGTTTTTATTTTTTTTGTTTTTTTTCTTCAGGCATTTGAATCAAAGACAACATTTTTTGCCAGAAATTTGAACCAATAGTGGATCAAGAAATCCTTAATAATATAGATATAAATATGTTTAATGAAAAATATGCAGGTATGTTTTTATCAAATTTTCACATCATTGCCACAGAAATGAAAAAAAAAAATGAAAATGTTCTCCACATTGGGGTCACTGCTGTACCAAGTGTTATTCATGACATTCATGCAGCACAATTATTTCATAGACATGGATATTGAATCATATCAGTTCACCTTTTCCCATGAAAATGATGTTATTCTGGGAATTTGCAATGTAAAAGTTTTCCAAAACTTCCTGTATAAAGATTAAAGAGTGCTTGTTGATCACATGGAACAGCAGTAAACCCCATTTGACCTAGAAAAAACTAACATTTCTGTTGGTTATGTCCAAATGGTTACATGATGTTTTTAACATGATTTCTTAGCAATGTTATTGTTTTTGTATGGGAAAACCTCAAATTCACCTTGCTCACATGGAAAGACTTGCAAACTCTATTACAATAAGGGCTGTTACAAATACCAGGTAACTGATATATAGGTAGGTTATACCATGTAACCTGTTACTAAATTACAAACTTGTTAATCAAAACATGAGTCAACATTACCTAGTTACTGTTGGCCAAAGTTAGGACTACTGTCAGTACTGGTATCTTCGTCATATTATTTGAAACTTACATATAAACATAAATGTAATTACAGTCTAAACTGTCTATAAAGGCCACCCAAGGGAACCATAAAAGTGGCATTTTTGGGCAGGCTGTTTTTGTTCACAGGTTAAAAAAATATGAATAAATAACAATTGCGATACAATTCTACTGGCCTTTATAAGCAGGTGGTTTTTATATGGAAGTGGCCTTTGAGACAGGTTGGACTGTAATCGGTTGACATACTTTATCTAATAGCAAATGACAGTTTGAATATATCTTAATTATTAAATGAATGTTGCAACTAATTATACTTTCAGCAGTTTGTAAATTTTACCTGATCATTGCCTGAATTCCAGACAACTTTTAAAAATCCCTCTTATTAGGTGCACTCATGATAAGCAATTATTTTTCCATTTTTGCTTTTTCAAAACCTTTTGAAATCCAAAAATTCATATTTCAGTGAATTATTACTCTTTTTTATTTCAGAAATGGTTGGTTTTTCAAGTTATTGGCAAAATGACTATCATCATTTGGATAAAAGTACAAAAATTAATGATGCATACATGACTTTTTATCTCTCATTCATCAGACGTGGATTAACAATTTTAAATCGTTTTGCTAGATCATGTTATTTGAAACCCGGTAAATTGCTAGAAACAAACTTGTTGTACGAGTCTGATCATTTCCATGGCATTCTTGTTATGTACCAAGCTCAACTAGTCGATCAAAATAAGTCTGTGATATTAGAAACCCATTTCCACTGGAAGCAATACTACAGTGTGTTACAGTTAGATGAACCAGTCGGACGTCTACAAAGCCTTGAGGTAAAATTAACCAAATAATACAGAATATGTCTTAATAATCCAAACATTAAAAAATAATTATACATGTATTAATTTTTGCTTAGAATTATTAAAATTGTCTTTGCAACAACAGTAAAGTTAAGCATTTAGTCAATGTTTCCATTCCCGGCATGAGTAGCCAAAATTGCCATTGGCTACTGCTTTCTCAGAAATTCTTTCAAAAATTAACCTATTTCAACAAATTTGTTAAAAATTACGTTAATAATAACTATTTTTTCAAATTTTTTAGAAATTTGGTTACAAATAATGTTAAAATTGTGGAAACCTAGTTAGTATAATGTTAACTTAACCAGTAGGTGGTTTGAGTTCAATTTCTAGTCAGGTTGGAGTGAAGTAATGGTGTTTTAAACCCCCATGTATATATCAGTGTGATCAGTTCTTGGATGGTGATTGAAACCAGAGAGAACCACCAACCTGCGGCAAATAAACTGACAAACTTTCCTACACCATGTTCTGCCATAGCGAGTGTGGTTCAAACTTATGCAGTCAGAGGTGCTGTTATCCATAATAATGCCAATCTAAATAAAATACCAACTGTTGGTGGATCCTAAATCACTGAATTTGCTTTTTTCTTATTTATTTCATATTGTAATTTGTATATTTTGCAGGTAGGAACAGATTTTGATCCCAAAGAATTAATTTTCAGAAACTATGGTAGACTGGTAGGTCCATATAGTAATCTTGCACTTAGGCATGTATGGGGACCTGGTCCGATTGCATTTGTTATATCTGTGTCTTGGATTGATCCGGCTAATGTGATAGCTGCTTCATATGATGTCAATGTTCCAAAAGCTACCTTTATAGGGTCTCACAAGCCACAGTTAAAAACTCCACTTCGACCAGGTGTGTGGCAAGTCAAACTCATGTACAAATATGAAGTTGTGGCAGAGACCAGTTTTTTGGTGGTACCGTTAACAATATATCGTGGAAGGCTCATTAGCTCAAGCGAAGCATTTCTGTCTCATAACGGACCAGATGGATTATACGCAGGTAAAGATTTTGCGGAGTTTAAAGATGTTTTACAAGTTAATTCCTCAGAAGAAGCATTAAAAGTGGCCAAATCAAACGGCAAGAAGTTTGGAAAGGCATTGGATGATTGGGTGGATAAATTAACCACTGAATTCTGGGGATACCAGACTCTATGTGCGATGGAAGATATAACAAAAATATGTCCAGAGGTTGATTTATGTAAAGACACAACTTGGAGTTCAAGGTCACCTGACCCAAAATCTGAAATCCGTGGTCTCAACAAAACATCAGGGTTATTGAGCTGATAATCACTGTTTACAGGGGATTTTTCTGGCCTAACAAACTCCAATAAAAGGATTCATTTTCCATACCAAAAACTGTACATTTTCCCAATTTTGTTGTTAAAAATTCCCAAATTGACCCTACATAAAAATGAGGGGTAAAACTCAGGAAAAGATGATAAAAACCACTAGTTATATCTTATCTTTTGTATCATTATAATAACCTGCATTAAACATACAGTGATGTGTGTTCAATGTACATCTGGTACAAGGGATGCAACTTGTTTGGAACAAATTCATACACACAGCGCTGTAGTAGTATTATTTAAGATATCAAAATGAGTAATCGGAGTATATTTTTTCAATTTTCCCAAAATGTAGATTTTATCAATTAATTTTTCCCAATTTCATCCCAGAATGGCCAGAAAAATCCCTGGTTTTAAAGATCTAATCAATTTAACAGCATTACTAGTCATTTTTGAAAATTTAAATTTATATCTTATTTTATTTATTTTTTATGAACAAGTTACATGATATACCACACAAATATACAGCATACAGATATAAAGATATTATTATGCAGTTTTTCATGTATTGATATACATGTGTATTGCTCATAAGCCAAAGATCGAACAAAGTTTTTCTATTTTACCGTTCACATAAAAGTTATACACATGTTTAGAATCCTGGAAGCCAAAATAACCATTGGTTTCTAATTTTTAAGAAATTCTTTGAAAAAGTATTTTTTTCCAGCAAATTTGTGAAAAACTGCTCTAAAAGGTATTATATTTTGGAAATTTGGCTACTAATGATATTAAATAAATTTTTGGAAACAGCATAATACAATCTTTGAACTATACACCAACTGAACAATATTCCAACATTAGATATCTCTTTTATAAACACTTTGTCATTATCCATTTTGTGTAAAATAATATGCATAATATGAATGTCACACACACACACACACACGTAATTTATGCAACTCTCTTCAATGTTGTTTGTTATTGGTATTTTGTATTACTTAAGATACAAAATACATATGTCAGACATATATACGTGTATGTATGTTAAAGCTGTGAAGTCGTGCTTTATTTAGATATTCAGTTATTATTTTATTATTTATTTGAAAGAATTTGTGTCATCACTTTATTTTTACTTTGTATCTATTTTCGAGCAATCTAAAAGTAGTTCACAACTTTATACATATATTTCATTTTTGGGGTCAAAATTTTGGTTGTTCAGCTATTACTATGATAACAATAATTAAGCACTAAGGCATTATTTGTTATCATTTGGGATCTTACATAAATGAAATGTTTAAAAATGACTTCTTGTGGTTTGATTGGTTGAAAAAGGAAAAGGAGGTGTGTTTGTTGACAGAACAATTGTTTATTCATCAATAATTTCTATTATTTTGTCAATATAGTCTCTTTTGGGCCTAATTGACATATCGCCGGGCATGCCCCCAATGTTCTGACACTGGCTGCCATCATAGTATCAAAGCAATTTTACGGGAACTTATGACGTACTAGTATCAGTGACGTCATTGAACGCAAAATTCAGACAGAGTTTTCTTTTTTTTAATTCAAGCATGCCGGTCCTTTGTCAGAACAACATTGTGGGAGTGGCCAGGGATCTGTAAATTATGGTCTTGATTTGAATATACATACAATTCTTGTTATAACTATTTGTCATAATTTTTTTTCTTAAGCTCCAAAAAGTAGGCTTTTGTTTCTTATCCTTTTACACAATATTTTTGTTTACAAAAATTATGGAAATTTGAATTTGATTTGAAGTATTAACATATTTTGGGTCTTCCATTAAATAATGAACATTAAAAGATCATTTTTACTTATCTTATCCAAGAACATAGCATCATTATTTATAGTGTGTTATTTATATATTTTGTTGGTTTTTATGTAATTGTTAAGATGTCTGTTAAATTTAAAGTTGAGACATTTTTTGTTAAAGTTTATCTCTGTGTCTGTGATATGATCAAGTAAATTTTATTTTAGTGTGGTGCTTTACTGTGAATTTGATTGGTTGGTAAATGATACATACTAAATACTTAACAATAAATTTGATTGGTTTGTAAATGATGTACATGTATACTAAATACTTAACAATGATTTTGATTGGTTGGTAAATGATACATACTAAATACTTAACAATAAATTTGATTGGTTGGTAATTATTCAAACTAAATACATAACAATAAATTTGATTGGTTTGTAAATGATGTACATGTATACCAAATACTTAAGAATGATTTTGTTTGGTTGAAATATGTATAGAGTTTGGTGCTTTACAGTGAATTTTATTGGTTGGTAGGTGATGCACACTAAATGCTTTACAATAAGTTTGATTGGTCGATAAAATGTATGAAGCTAGGTGCTTTACAGTGAATTTTATTGGTTGGTTGATGATGTATACTAAATGTTTTACAATAAGTTAGATTGGTTAAAACACAATACATTTATGTAATGAAGTTTGGTGCTTTACAGTAAATTTTATTAGTTGATAAATAATGTATATGAAATACTTTACAATACATTTGAAAGGTAAATATTTAAAACATGTATCAGTAGCAGACCCGGGAAATTTGGAAAGGGGTGGTTCCATTTGTTCATTGACATGGAAGACAAGTGCCAGGGTAGGGGGCTGTGCAAGCATGCTTCTACCAGAAAAGTTTCCTGCAATTTAAGCAAGTGATGCACACTTACATAATATTTAACAGAAATGGGGGGAGGGGGGTGGGTGTTTCTTATCCCTGGACCCCCCTCCCCTCTGTGTCCACTACTGTATATTAAGGTTTTAGTTATATTTATCAGTTTTATACCTATATCAGCATTACAGTACACATGTACGTATATTTAATCTTCTCTTTACATTTTGATAAAATATATTGTGTTAAAATTTATAGAATTAAAGATAGTTTTTTTACTGTTAAGATTTGATTTTAAAAAGAAATGAATCATTCTAGTTAGTTTGATGGTTACTTGGATACATTACCTGTTAGCATTTGTTAAATACATGTAGTTATATACAGTCAAATCTGTCTATAAAGGCCACCCAAGGGAACCAGTAAAAGTGACCTTTATGGGCAGGCGACCTTTATATACAGGTACAAATGAATAAAGAACAATTGGTATACAATTATACTGGCCTTTATAAGCAGGTGGCCTTTATATAGAGGTTGTCTTTAAGGCAGGTTGGACTGTATTTTGTTATTTCCCACCTATCAATTTAAAAGTATTATAAAGCTTTAGTACCAGTATTTAGCATTTATATATGTGTGTTGATTTATTTTTAAGGGTTTTAGTGATTAGTATGTCCATGACTCCTTCAAATATATTATTTTACAAATATATTGGACTCCTATTTCACAGTTATTCCATAATTAAGATTTTACTGAACTTTAATCTGGCAATTTCTGCAAATATTTCATGTTACTACAAATGAAAGCGTCAACAAAGATACAATTTAAATAATTAAGCTTGAAGTGATCTTCAAAATGAGATCTTAAATTTATGAATACCTTGATAATTAACAAAGAAAATCATGCTGTCAGAGCCAGTCTGTTTGTGACAGTGAAATACTCTTTACTTCTGCAGAAAATCAAATTAACTTGAATAAAGATTGCCACTTTTCATTTACTTGTACCTAGTCATAACAAGAAATCTGTCAGGCAAATGGTGGGTCCTGTTGCACATATGACGTAAAACGTCACCAAGTACATCACTTCTGATGTAAACATTGCCATTTTTACCATGTAAAATCCCCATAGTGCCAACATTTTCTTTTCTACTGAAATACTTTATGACAATCTCCGATACGCATATAGATTTTCAGTTGTGACTTAAGTAAGTGAATAATATCAATTTTTATTCAGATTTATTTGGTTTTTCTATAGAAATAAAGCATTATTCACTGTCACAAACAAACTTGCTCAGACAGAAGTTGATAAATGATCGTGAAACTGGGGCCAGAGAACTGTTTTTTGTAAGACGAGTACATGCATTGCTTCCTTTATGAATTTGTTCATCCCATACACCTTTTAGTAATATTGTACTAAGATTATAATTTATCAAAAATTTAAATTTTTTAAATGAACCTGGTAATCAATTTAATTGTTATATTAACTTTTTTTAAAATTACAGATTTAAAATTCCATTGTGTGTTTTCTACCCATTATCCTTTGTAAGTGCCAGATGCTGTTGTTTTTTGCAAGTGCTCTTTTTCGATGGATTTATCTGTTTTTGACATATTTGTACCATAAAAACGGATAAATACATGTGTAGACAGATAAAATGAAAAGATCAAATTAGACAGATTATTCACAATCTTGAAGGATTTTTTAATAGAAAGTACTAAAGTTTCGGAGTTTTTGTATGGAAATTGTACCAAAATCAAACACTTAACGATAAAACAAAGTACATGTATCTAAATAGCAACCTTGCATATTAAAAATGCACCAATCTGGACAAATAAATAAATTTGATTGGTCAGCATGTAGCATGTACTTGTGTTACCACCTCTTTCTGTCAGTGAGCATTAGTCCAAATATGGAATATAGAAGGGGCCAAAATTCTCCATACTTTAAAAAAAACAATAAAAATCTTTTCATTAATTAATCATTATTTATCTATAAGTCAAAATCTACAAAACTTGATCATGAAAATGAAATCTGTTCATCAGTATTGTAATAATTCATCTTATTCATTTCATTATGATCTCAATATTTAATTAATTGCAATATATTTATGTATGTATTTCATTGTAATTGATTTGTAATCACTAAATCATTAACTTTACATATTTCATTTCCCAAAGCTACTTATTAATATTTACAATTCTTATATGACCTGCGATTTTCTTCATGTAAAACAGGAAGAAATCCAACCATGGTAAAACAATATACAACATTGGCTGTTACGTTTTACTGACATACTCCCACCTTACATTGTGACATCATGCTATGCCTCACGA
Organism: Anadara kagoshimensis; assembly: GCA_021292105.1. Classification (NCBI taxonomy): domain Eukaryota; kingdom Metazoa; phylum Mollusca; class Bivalvia; order Arcoida; family Arcidae; genus Anadara; species Anadara kagoshimensis. The sequence continues at coordinate 62,669,375 of CM037861.1, read as the reverse complement.
ACGTTGGTTGTGACATAATTATCTATCATAAAATCATTTATTTCAGTGCAAGCAATCTCAACAGCTGAATTGTATCAGTCAGTGAACCTTGTTTCAAATAAATAGCAAAATGTACTTCTGAGAAAAGAGTTCATAGTGTTCAGAGTTTTTGGTTTAAGTAATTTACAAATAGAACCAAGCAACAACTATACCCATGACAAATCAAATAATACACAGACTTTTGTTCCATATGGCGAATAAACTGTATAAGAAAAAATATAAGTGGTGGGAAACTTTCATGGTTATGATCTTTTAAACTATTTTATGGTAAGAAATTTTCATGGTTCCGACTAGGAAAAGGGAACCAAGGGGAATAATTATTTTCGCTGAGAAGGTATACTCGTGGTAAAAGTTTCATCATGAAAATCTCGAATATTTCTTCCTCGTGGATGTTTCTTAATATTTGTATTATTCGAAGATAAACCATGGGTAGATACTGATTATTTCTTAATCAGAACCTTGCTGATTATTTCTTAATCAAAACCGCCTTCAGATAAGTTTTTGATATAGGGTATATGAATACTGTTCAATAACTCATTTGCTTCATGTGAGACTTTTCCTTTTTCCTTGATGTCACAAAAAGTACAAGATGTCGTTAGAACCTGGTTGCTGTATAGTTACATGTAGAATACTTGTAAACAAACCACAATACACATTGTAAACATAATAATTTCAGTGCCTCAAAATGAAAATATAAATTCAATCAAAAAATTGAGATAAAAATATGGATTGGATTGTAAAAACATGTATAAGCAATAAATGAACAATACTGTACATTTATTTTATCAATTAATTCTGATTGTAATTAGTTAATCATGTTTATTGGTGTGTAACCCTATTGGGTTGTGTGCCAATTTTCCATATACCCCCATTGATTTTGTTTCAGAACTTCAATTTTCCCAATCTTAATGCAGAAGGTAGATTTCAAAAAATGAAACAAAACCACTAACCATTAAATTTTCACATGAGCCAATAGGGTACTAGTGTGGCGACACCTTTAGGGGTTTCGCGGGAAAGAATGGAACAATCTAGAGGATTTCTATTAGTAGAGCTCATCCACAGAACTTGCCACTCAAAAGTTTAACACAGACCTAACGGATAAGTGCCAAACCTACCAATAATTTGGTAAAGAATTGGTTACTTTATTATGGGTACGAATTCAAAACGGTACGTTAAATTTATTTTGGATGATAGGGTAGACTTTAAACAGTTATTGTGGATTTTATGTGCAAGATAGAAAAAATATATAAATACCGTCTTTTTCGTCAGATCTTAAACTTTTTTTGGTCAATGGACGACTTTTTCGTACAATGAACGGTTATTGAACAGGAGTGCGTTAAACGTAATTGTTTTCTGAAAAATCCATTTTTTGCATGTTTCACCCCAAAATTAAGTATGATCCAAAGTTTTCCCGAAATTCTAATCAAGTTTAATAGCTAGATCGCATTTGACTCCATAAACTCAGAAAGTTTTGGCAAAATCTATAATTTTTTTCTCAACTAGCCCAAAAGTGCAAATATATGCTGCTAAAAAGGGGAAAGTTGTCGCCTTTATCATTTCACATCCAGAGGATGTTCCGAATAAATTCGTCACTATCCTCTAGATTGTTCCATTCTTTATCTAATAAACCAATTGTAATCAAAGTTAATTGCTTAAAATTTTTTAATATTATTGGAGTTTTAAGAGTGAGATAGAAAGAGATGGTTAATTTTAAACATTGCTGCAATGCATTTTGTAAAGATGTTGCCAAAAATTGTTTTTGTTGATTTGTTTCATTGAATGTTTCATGAAACTTTAAAAAAAAAACATTTGAAAGTGGTCATTATAGATGTGGGCATTAATTAAATGTTTCTGTTTTGATTTAACCAGATTTATTTTATTTAAGTGGGTGAAATGCTGTTTGGTTCTAGAGTTTTTCAAAGATAAAATGCTTTTGTTTCTAGAGTTTTCCAAAAATAAAATGCTTTTGGTTCAGATAAAATGGTTTGGATTTAGAGTTTTCCAAAGATAAAATAGTTTGGTTCTAGAGTTTTCCAAACATAAAATGGTTGTCTATTTAAAAAAACCCAAACTTTTCTATTTGAAAGTGTTCACTATAGATAGTTGATTTACCGGTGACATTTTTTGAAATATATTTGAAAGCTTTAGTTAATGTGGGGAAACTATTTTTTCAAGAATGTAATCAGGAAACATATACAAGATGCATGACTTTATTTTAAACCAAAGATTATACACAGATTTTGTTTTTGATAACAGAACTTTTTTTTTTATCGACATTGTTTTAACCAAAGTATCTAAATAATTAAAATAATTCTTATATTTTTTAAACAACAAAACAAAGTCATTTTAAAGACGTAAACAATTTTTAACACCTAAGACTAATATTAGGGGCTATTGTAGCGCTCGATGTGAGTTGATTATTTTAAATTTTAAAAAGTCAGAATGTTGATAGGTTTTTTGAGAGAAACTAAATGTAAATAAAGATGGATTCATTGTTAAATAGTTTATTGTTTACTTCAAACTTTTTTAAGATTCAAAGAGAATATTATTTGTTGTGCTTTTATTTTTCTTTCAACAACAATAATTGCTTTATGATAATTTTGTCATTTTTGAACTCACTTGGCCAGAAGGCCATGTGAACTTATGGCATAGTGCAGTGTGTATATGTGCCTGTCATCAATTCCTGTTTTTACATTTCATTTAAAACTACTGACTAGATTTCAGTGATACCCTATTAAGTGCAGTATAGGTTTGTTCATGGCATCACAATAGTGATTTACTGTACAGGTGAAATATCTTTAGAAATATTTTAATCAATGATTGTAGCCCAAATCTCTTTTTTTCTCTTTGAAGAGGCAAGTTTTAAAGATATTGTTTTACACAATTTGATATATTTTTGTGAATTTGTTCAATATTTTTAACTTTAGTGTATCAGCACTAGCAGCATTCACCATTTTTGCAAAGAATATATATCTGTGTTTCATGATGGAATTATAGCATTTCAACTAGGCATTTTACCAGGTGAGCATTTAAGGCCCCTTTGTTTTAGACTTTTCTTATTTTTTTGGTAAATTTACCAGGTTTTAATTTTAATCTTTGTTTTTTTGTGCTTTTTATTTTATTTATCACAAGTATGTTGATACATATTTTATTTTGCCTTTTGCTTGGTTGTTATTTGGTTATGATATGGGAAGCTTAATCAGATACATGTATTTTAATGTCTTAAAATTTGGGTCTAGAAGACAGATTTAACAATTATCATAAGCAGTTTATTTTGTTATTATTATTAAATTCTAAAAATAAAGATGAACGTTCCATGTTTATGGTCGATGTGAAAGTATTTACATACAAATTTATTTTGCCTTGATTTAGTTGATTATGAAATACATATGTGTATTCTTCATATTAAACATATGGAATAATAATTATAAGCAGTATTGATTTAGGGAAGACTTCTCTTTATATCCTCCACTAAAATTTGAGCATGTTTAATTTCGACTGAAAAAGCCTAAAATTGACCAAATCAAGCCATTTTTGAACATTTTTCTGAAAAATAGTTTTTCAAAAATTTTACATAGAATTTAATGTCAGGGTACAAAGGGAAGTCTTACCCAAATTTATTTTTGGTTGTTCAATAGACAATGTTCAACATTTATACACAAATGAGTTTGATATAACTTTGGGTTATATACTATGTGTTTACAATACAATTTTGGGGTATAGTCGAACAACATTGACCTCTCCATTTGACTTTTCATTTCCAATATCCCTATATGAGGATCCAATCAATACATGGGTAGTGTTGTTTCCAATGGGGTAGATGTTCTCCACACATAATGTTCTGGTTCATAATAAACATTTAAATTAAAGGTCAAGCAGACAGGTCATTCTTGTTTCCCTATACAGATGTTATGTTTATTGCTAGTTTTCCATTACTGTGTTGTCTGTATACAATTTATGCAATTCAAATACTGGTATATCAGCAAACAATATATATTTATTTATCAATAAAATGATGTAAACTTTATTTACAGTTTCTAGGTTCTTTCTGTCATTATATATAATAATACATGTATTCCTAAAATCAACTTGTTTAGGTCGAGACTTGTTTCAACTAACCAACAAGTAAATCAATTTTGCAAAATGTCAGTTCTTAGCTCAACTCTCAATAACAATTCCGCCTGACAGCCAAGATAGCTGCTGTTACTTTAAATAGAAAAAATGCAAAAGTAATCATTGTGCATGGAGTTTTCAAATGTAGAATATAGAAAGTAGATAGTGTGGCATTTAATAGGTATTATGCAATTCCACATAACATTTGCTTGCCGTAATTCAAATTTTAACTGGCATATATTGTTAACAAGTTGAGCATCATAGACCTTATTGGGCCTCTTGTCTGAGAAGAGTGATGTGTTTAAAGAGAGTTGAGTTGAGGAATGGTGTTTAACGTCCCAGTCAAGAAAATTTAATTTATATGGATTCATCGCCAGCTAGAGGCGAAGATGCAGAAATTTTGCTGTGTCTTGTGCTGATGGCCTTATACAGCAGGGTTCTTTAGCATGCCAAGCCCACCCTGACAAAAGACCTCATTTATTTAAAGTTCCCATCTGAAAGAACAATGACTTTCATTTCGTAATGCTTAGTGCTTGGAAAAAGAACAGTCACTAGCCACTTTCAAGTTTTGGGTCAGACACAGCCAGGGGTTTGAACCCACGACCTCCCACTTATGGAACGAGCACTCTACCAACTGAGCTACCACAGTGGTGTAAAGATATGTAGAACCTAAATTTTTGTTTTGGACCTGTAAGTGTAATTCAAAGTTCTGGATCCAAAGTCCAGTGGGTCAAAAATAGACTTTTAAATGATCCAAGTACTGCTTTGTGGTTTTATATATTTATGTCTCAGTCAATAATTTTGGAAACATATATAGGGAGGTGGTCAGTTTTGGAATGGTAGAGGAAACGCCCTTCAGCAAGCGACAACTGACAAACTATCTCACAAATATTTCTTACTGTCGATTTGAACCTAGGCAGTGATGGGTGCTGTGATCTGTAACCGGTGTTTAGACCACTTAGCCATCAAGGACCCTTCACTAATATGTATGGTTAAGGCTGCTGAATGGTTTTCGCCCATCAATCTGTTTGTCCTTCTGTCAGCTATCTCTCTGTTCTGGACCAGAAATGGTAAAATGTATGTTAACTGATAGACTTTTAGTTGTGCAAATCAACTGATAAAGAAAACGAATAGGCTGATAATACACAGCCCGGAATAAAATGTCAATCCATTTTCTATTTGGAAATTAGGGCAAATTAGTTACTTCCGCGATTTGTTTGTGTAAGGTGGTCAGGTGTGGTAATTTAGGGGGAAAAGTGCAATTAATACAAAAGTTAATCATATTTGAACATCGGAGACTTGGTATTTAGGCATATCAATTTATATTTTGGTTAATTGTGCAATGAAATGGCGTGTAAATGTGATATTTGTGACAAAACATTTGCAAAAGCATCGAGTTTGAAAAGGCACTCTCGGATTCATAAGAAGGACAGTGAATCAAAAGAAAACACACGTGATAAACTGAAGAGGAAGGCTAAACATAAGAAACCAAATAAAGGAAAAGTGAAAAAGGATAGTATTTTAGGCAAAAACAACGAATCTGAAAATCACAAAGATGAGAATGTGGAAAACCATAATGCATTGAGCAAAAATGGTGAAACAGTCGAATCTAAAAGTGAAAACGTGGAAACCGACAGTACCTTTAACGACATCAACAAATCTGATCCACCTGAATTGGAGAATCATAAAGAAGAAAACTCAGATGGACCATTTAAATGTAAACTTTGTACCAAGGTGTTTTTAAAAGCTAGAGGTTTGAGGTCTCACATGAAGACGCATGAAGCAAGAAATGGATTTGATTGCAAAATTTGTAATAAGTCCTTGGTTAGTGAAAGAAATCTGCAAGCCCATATGCATGTGCACAGCAAGGAAAAACCATTTGAATGTAAAAGTTGTAACAAACAATTCACCACAGCAGGCAATCTGAAACAACATGAAACATTACACAAAGGAGAGACACATAAGTGTGATATTTGTGGTAAACAGTTTGCTACACTTAACTATTTAAAACTGCATAAAGCTGTTCATAGAGGTGAAAAGCCAAGCCAGTGCTACATATGTGGTTACAGATGTAATGCCAAATCTACTCTGAAAAAACACATGGTAGTTCATACTGGGGAAAAACGGTATGAGTGTGACCAGTGTGACAGAAAATTTCCATATCATGCAAGTCTTATGAGACACAAAAGAGGTCATGCTGGAATAAAACCAAAGTCCTGCTCGATTTGTGATAAAAGGTTTACTCAGTCAACTGCTCTTAAAAACCATATGTTGATACATGAAGGGAAAAGGGAAGAATTCCAATGCACAATATGTCAAATGAAATTTACCAAAAAATCCAGTCTTACCAGACATATGCAAACACATTCAGGAATAAAGCCACATAAATGTGATTTATGTGGTAAACAGTTTGCTCAGTTAAGCAACATGAAGACACACAGATATAAACATATGGTTGAAAAACCTTTCAGGTGTGAAGTTTGTGAAAAACAATTTTCAGGATGGCGTTATTTTGTACATCATAATTGTAAGAAGCCAGAAAAAATGGATGCATGTCCAATAGTGGTGACAATCGGGGTGAATACAATTGAGAGCTCATCGAGTTCCGAGGAATGTTCATTAATAGTCAGTGCAAATGAGAACGGACTCAACAATACCTCACAAAATTTGGACACTTTGGTCATAACTGATTTGTCTGCTCTATGATGTTACATTGTATTAGGACTGTGTATTACTAATATAAAATACAGGTATGGTCAAATAACATTGACCTGTCCATTTGATCTTTTATAGGAATATTCTTATACTAGCAGTGGATCGACACTATATGGCTAGGATTAGAAATCACAGTTAATGCATACACTACTCTTTAAATTAAATGGTAATGCTGTTTCCCATTATGGACTTGTGTTCCTTATACATGCATGTACATTTACTGGTTCATAGTAAATATTTAAATTAAAGTTCAAGCGAACAGATCAATGTTGTTTGCCCATAATAATTACCCAAAATGAAATTTTGATTTGAGATTTTTAAAATACATATAGCATTTAAAATTAAGAATGAATTAAAATAATTTATTATTTTTGTAAGTTGGGTCCTTGAATAGCAATTATCTATTCACAAAATATGAAAAAATTCCTTAAGGTGATTTTGCCTATTTAAGGACTTGACATGTATTTAAGTAATAAAATAATGTACATTCCATCTGACCGAGTTGAAACAGCTAAGTGACAAAGTTACAATTTTATTCACACTTGATCCCTTGTCAAATACCATAGATTATTATTTGGGTTTCATTCTTGATTCTACGTTAGTTATCAAAAATAAAATCACATCTCTTTCTATAATTCTATTTCAAAGTTACAACTATGCAGTGTTAACTACACAAATCTTTATTTCTTGGCAGTGCTATACAGTTTAAATTTTTTTTAACTTAAGCCCTGCTTTATTTCATAATGAACTTTAAAAGTATAATAGGATGTAACAAATGTAATTTTTTGGAAGATGTAATGATGAGTGATGATTAAAGATATAACGTATGACATTTTTTTTTTTGTGCACCCATACTTTCCAAAGGAAAAATCTGCAAAATATGACAAAAACGGACATAAGCTGCCAAACCATGCTCCAATACCATAATTGGGATATTATATGAATACTATCAGTCATTAAAAGTCTTGACTCAAACTTGCACTCAAAATAGAAGTAATTCATATTGTATATTGCTTTATTTTCACAGTTTCATTTTTTTGCAGTTTGACAATGACAAGTATATTCACAGTCCTATCTGGTTAAAGGAAAACAACTCTAGCAAGATTAATGGGCTGGTAAAACCCATTTAATTTCACGGTGGTTGTATTATCCGGAGTATACACTAGACCACCAAATAAGGCTCTTATTATATATACTCCTTTGAGACTTCAACTTCTCCTCACCATTATACTTTAAGCTAGGTTTGTATGATTTCAAAATTATTAGTAGCCCAATTTTTAAAAATTTGTGAAAATATAGTTATTAAAGTATTTTTCAGCAATTTGCTAAAATAGAATACTTTTTAAAGAATTTCTTACAGAATTCGAAGTTGGTGGCAATTTTGGCACCCAGGAACTGAAATTTAGCTTTTTTAAGTTCACCATAAATTATATTTTGGCCTTTGTACTGTATTTTTACAGATAAAGATAAGATAATACATAGTTTATTAAACTGTCACATATCGTAAAACATATCTACATATATACAAACATATTATGATATCCAGCCTAAAAGACTTATGAGACATTGTATGTACAGTTAAGAAGAACAATTACCTTGAAGACATAGTTACATCCTGTATAAACAACAATAAAAAAAAATTTAAACAGTCTTGATAAAATATTACCTAAAATGAGCTGCACTTCCTCATTATCTAAAATATAGTAAAATTTACATAAATTTTTAATTACAGGTGTATATATTAGTTGCATGTTGATTTTGTAGTTAGCCTCTATTTGTTTTCTTAATCATCTTAATATTGATAAATTTTGAATTTTTATACACATACTTGCGCATGTTATATTTGTTAAAAGTTTCAATCAGGTATTAATGAAAAGTTCAAATAATAAAAAACTATTACATGTAAATTAAATAATAAAAATTCTACATGTAAATTAAATAACCATTGTTTCTATTTTTTAAAAGTTTCTGATGTTGCATATATATTGCAATGGGACAATATCATGGTGATGCAGTAAATCTTGGTTGTGATGATTAAATAGTGATGATGATGATGAATGCAGTGACTGTGTTGATGATGATAGAACAACCATGCATGATGTACATAAAACCATGATGATGAAAATGATGTTAATGTGGTGTGATTAAATAATGATAATTACAGTGATGATGCCGGTATTAAATTTTGATGATGATGATGATGATATTAAATTTTGATGATGATGATGATGATGATGTTTGGGGTGGTGTTGATTTTAATGATGATGATGATATTAAATCTTCTTGATGATGATTATGATGATGACAAACCTTGATGGTGATTATAATATTAAATCTTGATTATGATATGACAAACCTTGATGGTGATTATAATATTAAGTCTTAATGATGTGATATTAAAATCTTTATGATGATGAATGTTAATGATAATGTATTTAATCTTGATGACAGTGATAATGATGTTTTGGGGTGGTGTTGTTGATATAAATGATGATACTGAAAGTGACAATGTTGACAGATGCTTACTAAAGATGTGAACGATATATGTGTTGAAGTAATGGTATTTTAATATATGAGATTTATTTGGTGATAATAGTACAAAGAGGTCAAATGATGGTGCTGATAATGTTGTAAGCGACAGTGATGAAGATATTTAATAAACTTATGTCAATATGGGCCTCGGGCACATGCCCACTGTTTACAATCCCTATCAATAACCTTCTAGCTTTCAGCAGAATGGACCAATGTATCTTTTTCATTGTCAAGAATAGATATTAACTGTTTTTTTCTAGGTCTATTTATTAGTACGACCACACTCTAATTGCTGATTTTTTGAAGTTTTTTGGTCAGAAGTGGAACCTTACTATATTGTTATACATCTCTCTTAGATGTAGGTGTTTATAATCATGACCAGTAGATTTCCTCCTCCGAAAGTTATTTTTATTGACTTTGATGAGTTAATGATTGTTAAAATAATAATAATTAGTATCTTTGCTTATTGACAATGTTTTCTGAAAACCATCAATATTCACAAACCCAATAGTCAGTTCTCAACAATACACCCACTGTTTGTAAAATAAAGTATATACAGTCAAACCTGTGTATAAAGACCACCCAAGGCAGGGGCGTAGCCAGGCGTACGTTTGTACGCAAAAACGCCCACATCGTTTTCGCAAAAAAAAAAAAAAAAAAAAAAAAAAAAACGAGAGAGAGAGAAATATTTTACTCTCCTCCGTTTAACCTCACCACTATATTAATTGAACTCCCATTTTAACTTGACTTTCTCAAGTATTGAGTGTGTTGTTTTCGTAGTGCTTATGCCATACAACATCAGATCCCCTTGTACCTCGTCTTCAGGTTTAAGAATGAACCAGTCCTCAAAAGAACGACAAAAACTACCACAGCATAGCATAAAATTATAAGAAAAATCTGATAAATAGCGCCCTGGAGGGCCAAAAATTCGCATCAGGGCGGCCCCCAAACCCCCTGCCCTCTTTAGGCGTCCACATCATAAACACCCCAGCTACGCCCCTGCAAGGGAACCAGTAATATAGCTAGTTATAGACAGATGGCCTTTATATAATATAAAGAACAATTGGGACAAAATTTTCCAGGCCTTTAAAAGCAAGTGGTCCTTGTATACAGATTCCTTTAAGAAGGTTTGACTGTAACTCTTATGACTTATACGCAATGATATACTAGATACACATTCGGAATTCGAAAATCCAGGAAAGTTTCCGCTGCATTTGGACTTGGAAACTAGTTTGAAGATTTTTTTGTAGACTAGAAATCGGACGACATATGCAGTTATCATCTTAACGAGCGTAAGTATTGTTAGTCCCTTTCGAGTTCGTTGGTACCATTGCCGTAATGTTACTAACGAACACAAAAATGTCTGGCAACATACCAAAAGTAACTAACCGTCGTGAAGGCAGATTGCTCGGCATAAAAAGGATAAGAAAAAACAGAATGCGATAACCACTCCAATATGACATTGTTTGCATACCAGCAATGAAATAGGGATCTCAAACCGTGTATAGAGGCCTTGGTTGTTTACTAGTTTAAATTAACCCAATTAAAGGTGTGTCAGTTGCTGATTATGACTCCAATGATATAATTCTGAAAAAAACTTTGACTCTACAAAATTAATAAATACACGTGAATAAACACACCTGACAATGAACAAATATGATAAAATTAAACAGAGTCCCATCCAAACAAGCACATGCTGTGGCATACAAACCCTTAAAACACCACACCCTTTAAGTTTAAAAAATACTGATAAAATTGCGCCCAATAACAAACAATTGATTCAATTGAATTCATCTCCTAAGCCAAGGCGGGTAAAAATAACCATGTAAAGTACTCTGGAGTTCAAAAACACTGCGCTTGGCAATAAGACAATTGAGGCAAATTCCACTCGTCCCTGAAAAGCACCTGTTGCGTCATACAAAACCCTATAAAGCAGCACGTTTAGAATAAGAGCACGCATGAGAACAAACCAAAATGATACAACAGAACTCATCCTCATAAGCCAAAAAGTCCCGTGAATTTGACAACAGTTCAAGAATGTGAAAAAACAGCTATACGCCTGTCAACGATCCAAATCTCATCTCGAAACAAGCACCGGCTGCGACATACAAAAACCTAGATAACAGCATAAAGAGATACCGAAAAGCATCACTGACTACAACACAAACTAATTCAATATCCAATAGAACTAATCTCCATAAACCAAATACTATTAATAGTACCATTGAAGTAAACAATGGTTCAAGAATGTAAAAAACAAACAAAAAGAGTTAGCATGGCAACGATCCAAATAGAACAAATGCAACTCATGCTCGAAACAAGCACTTGCTGCGACATACAGAAACCTAGAAAACAGCATAAAGACATACCGAAAAAGGCTCCCATGACAAAAACCAAGGTGATCCAGCAAAACCCATCCACTGAGCCACTACGGATACAAATGACCATGTAAATTACACAACGGTTCTAGAAACGTAAAAAAAACCAGTACGCCTAGCAATGAGCCAATTAGAACAAACACAACTCTCCCAGAAATAAGCACCTGCTGCGACATACAAAACCTTATAAAGCAGCGCGCCTTTTAAAATAAACACACAAGACAACAAACAAGAGTGATCCAATAGAACCTGTCCCCATAAGCCAAATAACAACGTGAAGTATACTGTATAAACAGTATAGTATGCCTGGCAACGGACCAATTAGAGCAAACACAACTCATCCCTGAAACACACCAACGCTTATTTGGTTCATGGATGAAAAAACTAAAAGGCGGATACAAGCACATGTTGTGAGATAGAAAATCCTAGAATGGTCTCCTTTAATGGTTATTTCCAGTTACACCGAATCACCCTCGTTACAACAAGCCCATGATTGAATCAGGTATAGCTATTTTCGCAATTTTAATTAAATAAGAACATTTATTTATTTATCATTGATTTTTGTTATCTTTATAAATTACATTCACGCCTGGATACTATACAAGGCAGAAACATAAAGCTTTATGACACCATAAACTGAAGAATGATGTGATATCATACTACACATAATAGTACATTCCTGTCGAAAGTTAAAAATCGAGCTCATGAAAGGAGAAGTTCGTTCAGTGGCCTAGATATAGATAACTTGTGACCAAATAGCTGTCTGAGATAGATAACAACTGCCGAAAGTATGTCGAACTAGAATTAACGAGAGACTGAAATGAACTGCCGATTCGGCATTATTTCATTAGGTAATTAGTGTTAAACTTTCGACAGGCCTGTACTGTACTTGGGGGTTGGGAACCAGTCATAATGATATTGCACTACGTCATTTCCATGTGCTCATCTCTGATTGATTTCATTAAATAAACACGAGGACTTATTGTAAATACTGAGCAAATATTTAATTTTAACATTAGTAATAATCAGATTAATTGATGTTAATTAATGAAAAAGATTAATTATGTTTTATGTCAGAGTGTTTGTTCGATCTGTTTAACTAGTAATTGTAAACGAGACAAAAATCCTACTTGTTCGACTTTCGCCTTTAAAATAAATTATAAAAAGCTGAAACATTATTACATTTTTCAATTAAATTTCTATATGAGAAGTTAAATTTAAAGCATAAATCCATATGGAATTATTAATTTCTAAGTTACCGTCAATATTATTTATAATAGAACAAATTGAAACAGGTTTTTAGTAGACATCTTTATTACGTAATTCAACTAATTGTTTGATAATGCTAGAAATTAAGTCATAAATTACATATAATACTGTCTCATTGTTGTTAACTGTCTGTTGCAATCTGGAAAAAAACCAGATCGCATTACCTCTAATCACTTAGGCTGGAATCGGATTCAAGTGCAATAAACGTGTCAGTTCGTTTGCTAAATAACAATGGTTTTCTCTAACCGGTACTCTGGTTTTCAACATCGACACAGAATTAACTTCCTGGATATAAGTGAAGACATTTTAAAATCGTCTCGAGTGCGTTCTAGTGCAACCATTCTTGCATCTCGCGCATCGAACTTGTTCTAGAGATGATTAAACGGGTTCTCGTTGCGAGTATCTGTATCGGTGATCGAGAAACGTGTAGATAACAGCTACCGAAAGGCCAGCGAGGTATTAGTAACTAGGGACCGAGATGAACTGCAGATTCGTCATCGATTCGTAAGCTAAAACTTTTGACGTGCCTGCATTGTACCTTGTGCATAGAGTAGATCCTTGTTGCATTACGGTTTTTCTTTTATCATAAACATTCATTTTGCATCTTTTTAAAAATCCGTCGCATTTCTGATTTTTATGATAACATTTTTTTCTTGTTTTAATTGTATAATCAAAAACAAACATACTAATCCATGTCCGAATCACAACCCAGAAACAAAGTAAACAACTTTGGAACTGAGAAGTCAGGTTAGACACGTGAACTTCCACCAGGGAAGTGAGGTCCGGTGCTCCGGGAGCGTAAGCACCTCCTGTTTAGCTAGCTAAACCCGCCACGTGTGTAATCATAATTTTGTGAAAGGAACATGGAACTATGGGACGTCAAATATATCCAGGGCAATCCTGGACACAGAGAAATCAAACTTATAAACAATACTGTGATGACTGCAATATCCCCGAGTCAACAATTTATTTGCAAGCAGCCTACTTCGTTGTACAAAGTAACAAGCTCCGCCATAGCGTATTAATTGGGAAACAAATACACCATAAGCAGAAGAAGCAGTTATATTGCTGCATAGAAAAGGAAAGTTGACAATAGAAAAAATGAAGTCATCACGTTTTTCATAAAGTTTCAAATGTAGCCTTTCTCTGGCGTCATTATTCAAGTTTAGGTCTAAATATGAAGTAGAACTTGAGAAATCAGTTGTATCTTTTATTTTAAGCCCACATAGTCTCCAAATTTAGGATTGTTAAGAGACAGAACGCCATCTATATATCTGTGCGGAGTGGAATGATTTGGCGACAGTTTTCTCTTCAGATTTAACTAGGTAATTCTTATGTATTTCTTATTTCGACTGGTTTTATTGCATTCTAAAATGAAAATTTGCATTTTGACAATCTAGGTATAGGTATACTTGGAAGCAAAGCCCCACACCAATCACTACCAATATATTATTTCTGGCATGATAGAAATAATGCCAATATAATCACAATTACCCAGCTTTCACAAAATTAAAGTTATCGAGTAGCCATATTTACACAATTTGTAAAATATAGTTCCCGTTTAAAATATTTTTCACGAATCTTCTAAAATATATGAAGATTTTCTCAGACAATAGTCAATGGCGATTTTGGATACAAGGAATGGAAACATAAAATTAATAGTAGAAGTTTCATATACCATTTTAAAAAAAATTTAATCAATGTATTTTATGATTAAATTAAAAAATGCTATATGACAGAAGTTATCTCAAAAAGTAAACGAAAATGTAGCGTTTTCATTTATCAAACTTCGTTAGTATACATGTAACTTACGATTGACAACGGTGACCTATTCGTTAAACTTACAATAAAGGCCTTTCAATAGTTTAACAGTTAAGTTACGCATTAGTGCCACACCGGCAATTCATTACGATCGCTCGTTAGCTATGTCATATACCATTTCTGAATGTATTTTATGCTTAAATTCAGAAATGGAAATGTATTTGACAGCTATATCTCAGCATTTTTATCTATTGCTGCTATACACAGGCTTTTTGCGTCTCGACTACTCTATTACCAAACTTCAGCCCATTTTTGTTAGTTCAATGTTAAACTTTCGAGAGGTCTTTTAGTACTGTTAATCAAGAACAAACCACGATAAAGGAAATCAAACTATATGTACATGATATATATGACAACTGAAGTGCTTGACAAATTTGTTGATATTACTATACAGTTTTATTAATTAATTTCAGTTATTTAAAGTTTAAATAAAGCTGATCAATAATGATTTATGTCCTTATATAGTCACAGAGGAATTAATGTTTTGTGGAGGCTTGAATCATGGTTAACATTTATCAGATGGTGTTCAAAAAGCGTGTGTCAGGCGAATCAGCAAAACGCCCCAGCGTTGTACGAGATTTTGCAATACATGGCTTTCCATCACGTACATTTTTAATAGATGAGCAAACAAACAGTAGCAACAAACATAAATTATATAGACAACAATGGCATACAAGGTAGCATACCTGTAATACACCATTGATAAATAACAATTAAGTACCCATACACCGAAAAATCCAAAAAAGTTACCAGCACAATTTATTTAATTAATTTTAATTAAATTAATTGACTACTTCATCAAGAACCTAAACAGTTGTGTGACCGTTGTCAGTGCTCATGAAACCATTGTTGATAAATATGTTTCTGTATCCAAAATTACCATATATATATATATATATAACGCCTCTGAACTCTATGTTCCTTTCTATGCCCATGTGGCGGTTGTAGCTACCTAAACAGGAGGTACTTACCCTTCCGAAGCACCCGGCCTCACTTCCCTGGTATAGATTTACGTGTTTAACCTGCCAGTTTTCAAAGATTTTACTTTTCTTTGGGATTATGATTTGTACATCGATTGGTTATTAATTATTTAATATTTGTCATATACCCTGAATGTCGCCGTACAATGAATAGAACACTTTTGGGAAGGTCGAACGTGTATTATGCTTTCCCATGGCTTTTGTTCTTTGTAAGTGTAAGATGACTTTTCTGAAGTAATGTCCAAACAACTAATGATATCAGTCGTTGATTTCAGAAGAAAGAAGAATAAACTTTAGATCAATGTACAGTTTACTTCTTTATAATACCTTGTTTATACTATACTATGGTATTAAAAAATTTGTTGCAAGTTTCTAAATCAAAGAAAACTGTTAACAGCAATAGTACAAAAGACAAATTTAACAACATCAAAAATTAAATAAAGGCCCTGTGAAGGTAAGAATTAAATGATTTCAAACTCGCGCAAATGATTTTAAAATGTCTCTTTTTAACTTACAAAATACTACTGTCATATACCATTTTTAAAAATTTTAATCATAAAATACATTCAAAAATGATATATTGTCATATACCATTTTTTGGAATGTACATGTATTTTATGATTAAATTAAAAATGGTATATGACACTACTGTGACTATCTCATTTTGACAAATAAATAAATAAACATTCATTTTTGGGCGTCATTAGGGCATAATTACACCCACTTCTTTTATTAGAATTTTCTTTTGATTTTTAAAAAAAAAAAGTGACCCGGCAGCACTGTAAAGTAAAATTAGAATTTGGATTCAATAATGCATAAAAATTAACAGCCTGCAAAAATATAGAAACATGCGGACACTTCAAAATAAGCAATTATTTTATGAACTGAGTCGGCATAATGTGTATATACATGCATGGATGAAACATGAAACCACTCACTCTTCAGGGATACACTATCAATTATTTAAAATTCATATTCTAACAATAAAGAAAGCTATTTGTTTGCGGCATTACAAATAATTAGATATTAAAGCCAAAAGTCGAATGGGAATCGTGAGTAAATCTATCCCAATCATGTGATTGGTTGATAGATTTTTGTTTCGTGATGACATTTTGCTTTTGATTCTGTCATTGTCAATATTGTCAGTACTGGAGCTAAGAGACATATATAACGGTCCCAGTAGATCAGTGTAATAACCATACATGTGAAATGATTTGATATTAATTAAGCCTATTGCTATTGTAGATAAACTTGATACTGGTTATTAAACACGTGTATTCCATAACAACTAGAACGACAGATCTTACACACAATTGATGTTGGATACCCAAAGTAATTTAGGAAGAACATTAATTACAGAGTTGATGTGTTGGTCAAAAATATAAATATTCAAAAGGATAAAATATATGTATGAAACATCAGAAAGTATGTGTTTTAAATAGTGCATAAAAGGATTTTATATTATTATGTGTCAAACTTAACAAAAATCAGAAGCCAAAAATCAAAAAGAACAAAAAAAAAAAAAAAAAAAAAAAAAAAAAACAATTGTAGCATCCATTGGACTCAACAAATCCATTACTATAACGGACATTTTTTACTATTGGATACAAAATTTCGTTTTTCGAAAAAGAGCGCGTACAAGGATTCATTATTTGTGACATTTCACGCACAAGAGAAGGCAAAAATCGTAAAGAGCGTTTTGAGACGAAAAAATACCCCCGGACTCGTCACCAAGTTCACGGACATTCTAACGTTTGAATACTTTTGAAGAGCACGAAGGTTTCACTTAACACACACGACAAGCTACGAATTACTAAGTGTTTTTGAGACGGAAAAATTGTATCATTACTGGGCCCAGTAAGTTTATCAAAGTACAGGATTGCGTTTTTGAAAAACGAAACAAAAATTTGTGACGCCTGTTTAGCTCAAATAACTTGACAAGGGACAATTTAAACTAAAAGATTATTTTTTTACCTTACATAAAAGCTTTTCATTGACATTACATAAGTCATTTGAGAAACTAGAGAGAAAAATTAGCATTCATTGAACTCAATAAGGAACTTGAGCTGTTGGATACTACTTTACACCAATGCTGTTGATAAACATAATCAAAGCCATTGTTGTTCGTGTGTTTTTACTAACACACAGCCTGGTAGCGATATGGAGGGTGGTGATTCTTGCAAACAATTCCATGTTTTGGTGGTTAGGTATCGGCGATGTTGTACTGATAGGAGAGGCAATAATAACATTAGTGGCTAATAAAGGAATGGAGTATAAATGGTGAGTAGTAATGAAACAAAAGGTTTAACGAGCGAACCATAATAAATACTGTTTGTGGGTCACAGTAAGTAAGTAAGTAAGTAAGTAAGTAAGTAAGTAAGTAAGTAAGTAAGTAAGTAAGTAAGTAAGTAAGTAAGTAAGAAGTAAGTAAGTAGGTAAGTAAGTAAGTAAGTAAGTAAGTGAGTGAGTAAGTAAGTAAGTAAGTAAGTAAGTAAGTAAGTAAGTAAGTAAGTAAGTAAGTGATTTGACAGTTTCATATTTACAAAATAATTATTATTAATATAAGATTCTACAGAACATATCTGAATGTACTTGGTCCATAGGACCTGTCAGTCACTGACAGTCGCATCAGTTGGCGTTTTCCGGTAAACACCACACACCGGTTTTCTCCCGTAAAATCTTTTTCCAAAACCTTCCGCACAAACGTTCAGGAGTGTTTATCACGCGGTACGCTGGCGAACCCTAATGGCGATAATGTGTTAATGTCTCGTTGAAATCTGATTTATACCCAGATATGAAAATAGAGTTTCCCGCAATTTGAAGACAGAGGATGGAAGTTGCCATTAGTTACCTGTCGAATAGTTAGTTGTTTGATTACTTCAAATGCATGTCGCGGTTTCTAATCACGACGATTGGTCATGTACCCTGAAATTGCGCCAGTCAAATAATAACAACTTTTAAGCATATAACCAAAACATTAACAAGAAAAAAAAAACCAAAGGAATATAGCTATATAGCTTCTTAAATTTTAACCCAAAACAGTCTTAATAACAATTATATAATTATTAGCAATGTCAAACAAGCTTGATCAATTTCGTTTAGGTTCTTTGCAAAAGAACAATATAACTACATAAATGTAATTATAAGTGTTTTGGAGATTTCGGAAATTTTTCAGAGTTGTTCCCTTATATATTCTGATTTACCACCCTCGTTTATGCTATAAAACATCTGTTAATCAAATCCTGTTTTGCGATCGGCGCGAATTTACAAATTCCTGAAATGTATATATTAATTATTATACTAGTTTTAGTTTTACCGTCGGCACTAGTCGGCCGTTTCAGAATGTAATTTCTCATCAGTAGTGCTTGGAGTAAAATTGTTAAACCATTTTTTTCAAGATGTTGAAAAGATACCTAAAGGACCAAAATATATTTTACCAAATCAATCTAAGGAAATACTTTGCAAGCGAGAGAGTATAACTTTTTTGAGGAATTTCAAAAATTTACCATATATATATATAAAACTAAAGAACCATTTAAAATATAGGTCAGGGAACCAGAACAATATGTCAATTATTTGCTTATCATTATATAACAAAAATACACGCGTAATAGACCAATTTACTGAATTATCATGTGTTAAAGACGTTACTCTCCTTATATAATTAGTACTTGCTTGCTTAGTGAATGTAAAAAATGATGTAAACATATGTAGTATTTTGTACGTTCCAATTCATGTTGACTCGTGGGATATTGCAAATCTAGGCATATGAAGGGTGTCAAAGGTTTTATAACCGTCGTTGCAATATTGTTAATAAGTGTTATGTCTCTGTATCAAAAATTACCTTGGATATATTTGACGTCCCATAGTACCATGTTTCTTTCATTCTCAATTTTATTCTACACGTGAAGCTAGCAAAGCAAAAGACGCTTAACTTTATGGAGCACCCGGCCTCACTTCCCTGGTCGAAGTGTTTCACTAAATTTGTTACTTTGCTTTTGGAATTCTTAATTCGGACATTGATTGGTTGGTGCACTTACCCTTCTGAAGCACCCGGCCTCTTTCCCGATGGAACTTAAATGTGTTACTTTGCTTTTGAATTGTGATTTGGACATTGGTCGGTTGGTTTTATTTGATTTTATGCAAACGCAAAAGTAATTAAATCTACTAAAATTAATTCTTATAACTGAATTTATTCGTTATGTAAGGTTCTTCTTATTACATATAAAAAGTTTATATAACAAGAAGTACTGTACACAACGGTGAAACATAATAATAAAGAATAAAATCAGTTATGTTTTAGAAAACATTTGTACTTATTTTTAAGTTATATATATATATAATCTCACACAAAGGATAAACTTTATCGACTTCTTTGGAATATATTAATATAATATAAACTAACCAAGGAACCTTAAACATTATCGTTCAGAAAAAATGGTGTCAATTATTTGCTTATTATTATACAATAAAAAATAATATGTAATTAATTAACTACCATTAATATGTGTAATTATAATGTGCTTAACACGTTACTGTTATTATAGAAATATCATTTATGTAACTTATGTAAACTATTCCAATTCAGTTATAAACATGTCATATTTTTCACATTCTAAATCATGTTGACTCATGAATATCGCAAGCCCGGATATATAATAATTAAGGCCCACAAAAAAGTCGTCACGTCTCTGTATCCAAAATTATTCTCGATATATTTGACGTCCCAAAGTACATGTATCATGTTCCTTTCATTCTCAATTCTATTTCACATGTGGCGAGTGAAGCTAAGAAAGGCAAAAAGGCACTTACTCCATCGGAGTACCCGGCTTCATTTTGGTTGAACTTCAAGTGTTTCACTTGATTTGTTAGTTTTCAAAATATTTACTTTGCTATTGGATTTTGACATTGATCAGTTAGTTTTATTCAATTTGATACAAACACAAAAGTAATTAAATCTACTACAAATTATTGCAAATAATATCTTTAAATCAGTTTCCGCCATATTAGGAGAGCGAATTTGCAATTCCCTAGTCTAAATATATATAAAAACTAACCAAAGATCCTTAAAAAAATAGAAAATCAGAGGAATTATGTCGGTTATTTGCTTATTATTATATAATAAAAATACATGTAATTATCTACTTGTAATTTGTGCTATTATTTCGAGCTTAATATATTACTCTTATTAACTAATTAGTATTTGTTTTGCAGATGTAAAACGTTCCTTTCGTTCTAAATTTTGATTACACACGTGGCGGGTGTAGCTAGCCAAACAGGCGGTACGTGCTCTTGCAGAGCACCAAGTATCACTAACTTAATTTAATTTCAAATGTTCAACTTAATTTGCCAGTTTTCAGTCATGATTTTTTTTTTGGGGATTGTGATTTAGACATGGTCCGGTCTGTTTGTGTTTCATCATCAAACACCATGATGAGCATAGTTTTAGTTAGTGTAACTTTAAAATCAATAGCAAACATATCAATCCATGCCCAAATCAAAATCTCAAAGCAAAGTAAAAATTTTGAAGCTGACAGATTAGGTTAAACATGTGGAATTCCACCTGGGAAGTGAGGTCGGGTGCTTCGCATGGCTAAGCTAATTTGTCACATTAGGTACATGCATCGCATACAACATTGATCTATGCCAGTTGTAATTTTTTGCACGTAGTTTTTTAAAGCAACGGTATTGACAGAACAAGATTTTGCACCTAAAGAAAGAGTTGACAAAGGTCCGATTGTTCTATGTATATGTCAAATCAATAGATAATATCTGATTGTGTAACAAGAACACAGATATATTTAATCTGAGTCAAGGTTGTAATAGAAATATTGCGTGTTTATGTAACAACATGCAATGGATAGAGTACATACCAGTCGGAAGTTTAAAACAAGCTAACGAATTAGTGCCAAAATCGGCAGGTCACCTCGGGTCCTCGTTAGGTATATCTCGACATCTTTGCCACAGCTGTTATCTATCTCTTGGCTGCTTTTCGCTCACTAGCTGTCCATATCTCGGCTACACTTCGAACCGTTTTCGTAAGCTCTGTGTCAAACTTCCGACAACCTGTACAGTTCAGGAACACCACGTCTTTTACTTATCACTGACTGAGATCTAAAGGGACTAAGTAGAACTTTTATTAAAGAAAAGAATTGACCTTAAACGCGAATTAGTAACGATTAAAATACCACATGTTTATTTGTATCAATGAACATCATATTATATTAATGAAAAGGACATTGATCATCGGCGCTCGGTAATGCGTGTCACTCGGCTCATTTAAGAGCAAAAATTAATAGTAATTATTATAAATTAATAAATTGAAATCAATTAAATAAAAATATATATGAACGGAAAAAGGAAATTGAAAATCGTGGAATGTTTCGTTTTTAAATTCATTCAATTGTGTCGTATGGCATTAGAATCAAAGCTGAAGGTTAGGGCATCTAAATGCAGGTATCGTACCGAAGTATAAAACAGTATAAATGCAACGGATAAAGTGAAAAATTTAAAAATCTATTATTTTACCAATATGAGTTATTGTTGGGACGTTGTGATTGTAATGAGTATCCCACTATTTACAAAATCGCTCAGGCAATAAAAGTAGGTCACATCAGGAAGACCGATTTGTTGAAAGAATGTCGTGATACCAAATATTCGTCCAAAGTCAGTAATATTATAACAGTCTTGAAAGCCAAAAATATGCTGGCTGATTACAATTACAAGATAGAATTTCGAGGTATTTTGTCTATTTGCGTGGCGTTGTCTTTCCTCCAGGTGTTACATTATACATGTGTTGCCTCTAAGTGAGTGAGATATGAATAAATATGTTCATGCTTTTCTTATTCACAAATTTCCCTCATTGAAAAGCAATTAACTGTACATGTATATCAAAATAAAATAAAAGATGTCCACAGGAATTTAATATTTTTAAAAGTCAAAAGATGTATTTTGTGTACTCAAAAAGTTGAATGACCGTCATCACCATATTGATAAGTATGATGTCTCCGTATCTAAAATTACCCTGGATATATTGTATGTTTTATACTCAATTGATTCTCAATTTTTTTCACACGCGGCGGGTGTAGCTAAACCGGTGGTACTTAACCTTCCGGAACACCCAACCTCTTTCCCAGGTGAAATTTCACGTTTAACTTAATTTTCCAGTTTCAAAATTTTTACTTTGCTTTGTGATTTATTTGGACATGGATTGGTATGTTTGTTAATGATAATGACCATAGCAAACATCAGACAATTATGGTAAGTGCAATTGCAAAGTTTTCTTAAGGCAGATGGTTTTGTCATCGATTGGAATAACCGTCAACCTCTGCCTCAACCATTGTTTTTCTCATAATAGGACCCATCGAATGCAAACGCTAGGTAGTAAATTTGACAGATCCTCTATCAGTAACTTTATATGATTGTGATATTAAGGTAGTGTTCCGAATGAGGGATATATTGCAGGGAAATATAATATTTCTATTTTTGTCATGTGATTGCGTTCATTGAATCAATCATCAGTATTTAAATAAGGTTAAATAATGTAATTATTTCGTTATTTCTTCTTAAGGTGATATACATGTATATGTAATGCGTAAATCAATGCAGCGAAGACCACGCCTAGCAAAACAACACGACAAAATAAATAAGACGAAGGAGCTAATACACTTACAAAGAAAGCAGAATATTGAATTGAATGTATGCTCAATAGTACAATTTTCATTATAGAAATTAAATGATTTTTGTTTTTAGTTAAAAAATGAAAGAATTTCACATGGCGTAGGCTGTGCATCATAAAAAATAACATGACGTCACTAAAACGCCAATCATTCATGCAAAATAACAGGAAAAATCTATCGAATCAAACTGCTTGTAATAAAAGCGAAAGAAATGAAATACATTAATCTAAAGTATATATAATCTGTTAGTGTTATCACTTCATACATTAATAAAAATTAGACATTTCCAGAAGATCAGAAAACATTATAACGATAACAAGACAGAAAACATGTTGTTTATTTTATCAATCATTAAATAATTGAGTCGATATATTTGCTAAAAAATCAAAGCAAAAAATGTAAACTGCGATAGAGAGGAGTTACGTAACAGAACACAAATATCTGAAAATAAAATCCAATTATTCATCAAAAATGGGTTATCCTGCAAATGTAAACTGTAATTAGTGTATCCAGACATTGACATTACGCAAGAGAACACAAACAACAGATAATGAAATCTAATTATTCTGAAAAATGTGTTTATCCTGCAAATGTAAACAGAAATGACAGTGTAAGACATAATGTAGCATGAAATACATTGATAACGCATTTTGAATATTCTGTTATTTATATTAAATGATTAACGAATTTAACGATCAATAAATAGATACCCAAAAATGAAAGTTTAATTCATAAACGCAAGGATATTGCAGGACTTGGCTTATTAAGGCCCTCAAAAAGTTTAAAGGCTACCATCACAATATTGTTTAATATTGTTGATAAATATGAAGTCTCTGTTTCCATAATGACCCTGGATATATTGGACGTTCAACAGTTTCATGTTTCTTTCATTCTCAAGTTTAATTTACGCGTGTCGAGTACAGCTGACTAGATAAGAAGTGGGTACCCTTCCGGGACACCTCACTTCCTGGTTGGAAGTTCACGTGTTGAACTGAAATTCACGGTCAGATTTTACATTGCTTTTGGGAATGTGATTTAGACATAGACTGGTGTACATGTATTTGTTTTGATGATAACTTATATTTTCTACTCCATTTTTATGGCATACTTATCAGAGTGTCATTTGAATCCCAAATGAGAAAACGACTAGAACAAACAAGCATGATGAACAACGGAAGGCTTTTACAAAGCACAAAATATTTTAAGTTAAATATTGACGTGACTGGACACCAAAGGGTGTATACTGCCTTGCATACATGATAAAGGACATAATTATAAGAGTGTTATCCATAAGTAAAACAAAACATAATTGTATCAATCAAAAACAAACATACTTGTCCATGTCCTAATGCCAATCCAGAAGCAAAGTAGAAACTTTGAAACTGATAAGTTAGGTTAAACACATGAACTTCTACTTGGGATGTGAGGCCGGGTGCTTCGGAAGGGTAAGCACCTTGTGTTTGCTAGCTACATCAGCAACGTGTGTAATCAAAATGGAGTGAAAGTATATAGTTATAGATAAACTTATAATTTTATCATACATGTACATTTAAAAAGGGTGTGATTGACACATTTGTATACTATCTTCCATACATGATACAGAGTGCTCTCTAAAACAAAATATTACTGTATACATTTATAGACAAAGTTTCTTGGTCTTTCTTAGTTTCAATTCGTGTTTAAGATATGATATTAAATGAATAACTATACTATATAGGATTGAAGATTCAAAATCTTGACAAATGTTTGTGTTATCATATACCATTTTTTAAATTTAGCAATACATGTACATTTAAGTAATGGTTTAAAACGACATAACCATTTTTGAATGTATTATATGATCAAATTAAAAATTATATATGGTAGTGTATTGGTTGGGTTTAAAATATTTAAATTATTAATATCAATTTTAATATATGTGATTTCGAATTCTGTGAATTTTCGGTATTAATTAAAAAATGATATTTGACAGTGTATTGGTTGGGTTTTGAATATATAAATTATTGGTATCAGTCGTAATACACGTAATTTTTAAATGTAATAAACTATTTTTGTTAAATTTTGTAGGTTTTGTCCGTGTTTTCTGATTTACTTGGGCAGCACAGTGCCCGCAATATGGCTGCTGGAACTGGACAGAAGAGAGAAGTACATTATGAAAGCTAATGTTAATGAAACGATCACGCCTACTGATATAACGAAAAACAATTCACAAATGATTGACGAAACATTATCTACGTTTTATGGAGTGAGTATATTGTGAAGCTTCGTCTTCATAAAAAGTCGAAATACTTTTAGAATATTTTTCAAAACAAATTGAAATACAAATGTATTATAAAAAATATATAAAAATAAAGGGCTTTTATAAACTATCCCAATGTTTTTTGTAGAAGTTTGTACATTTTAACATTCTGTCCTGTCATTTACTAGTATGTATACACGAGACTAATTTTGTATTCGTGATTGTTTCTTTGTTTCCTTTACTCCTTCTTAAATTCTTTGCACATCTTTCATTATTTTGAAGTGGATTTAAAATGATCTTTGTCACAAGAAAATAATGAAATAAACTGTAGAAATCGAACCAAAAACAGTATGATTTGATAGGCAATCAAGAATATACTAAGGAAAAATTGAAAATGCGCGGGAAAAGATAAAGATCCATTAAAAACAAACTGAATCCAGAGTAGTTGACCAAATAGTTTTGCCAGGTCTTAACATTTCAAATAATGCAACAACAATTTATCGAACAAATTCAAAATAATCCTTGAAATAGATTAATTAAGATATTTCGTGTAAGGTTTCAGCAGATTGATCCAAACGATGATAATGTACATTTAGTTTTGAAATTGTTTCGTCCCAGTTTTTGTCTTTGCTTGTTGCCAATTGCATGTAAATTATGTTAGTCACTTGTTTCATCGCAATTCTTGACTTTGGGTTTTGATGACAACTGCTTGTTCGATTTCCTGTAAGTTGTAAGGTCTATATTCCTCATGTGTTATCTCGGCTCGGACTTATTGACAACTACATTTTAGTTTTGTCAGCTGTCATGTGCTACTTCTGAATTTTTATAAAATAACACGATTTGTCATGTGCTACTTTTGAATGTATTATTTCCTAAAAATTCTAAGGAAGCACATGGCACAGCTTTAAGCTCTTAACCAATTGTGTCATCACGGTTGTTGACTTTTGTTGTTGACAACAACATATATGTATATTGTATTTCATCTAAAACCCCCCATTTTCATTATGAAATGAAACTTCTAAAAGCTAAACAAATATCATGTTTCAATATTGGACACTCAATGGAATGGTTTTGTCGAGTCATGTGTCATGTGTCATCCGGAAGTGAATTTGATAACGTATAAATATCAACCTTATCTATTGATTCAACTTAATCATTACATTATATTTGAGAGCTATGATACAGAACCGATATATGATTAATTAACGATAATAATATCATTGCATGCTTTTGTTTCTACGCTGCTAGCAATTCTGGAGAGAAAAAACACCGGGGCTTATCGTGAAATATCAAAATTCCGATTTTCCATCTCTTTTATTCTGGTATGTTAAATATACACCATGTAACATTAACGTTCTGATCATGATGAAATTGTAAAATTAAATACCAAAAAAGTCAAGATTTCTTTGATGATAAACATAATTTACGTTTAAGTTAATTATTCATGATTTTTCACTTCAATTAATATACATAAAAAAGCTGGTAAATATTTTCCATATATGCATCTTTATAATTAATGTATAATCCCAGGGGAAATTAGAATCATGGAACGGTTAAGAGAATTAAATACAAAGCTGTATCGACTGTATCGGTTGTTACCTACAGTACAGGCCAAAGTACTGTGTCCTAGGTTTAACATAGAGGTAACGAAAATAAGCCGAAGTTCGACTGCCGAGTGACCAGAGACATTGATAGCTAGTAGATAAAAACTCCCGAGAGTTTGCTAGTCTCAAAAACTTCAGAGATATAGATAACAACTACCGAAAAACTATAGCGATATTTAACTAACTATGGCCGACTGAGCTGCCAATTAGGCTCCAGTTTGTTAGTTTAATGTAAAACTTTCGATAGGTCTGTACCGCATGTTTTAGAACAATTTATGTTATATAAGCACGAACCATTCAGATTATCTAAATAAATAAATACACCAAGGACAAATAAATTATTACAATTTCAATTGAAATCAAACTATCTGCAAAACCCATACATACGACTTTGTTATGTGTTATCATTATTACTTCTTATCCCTTCGAGGGGTCACGGCCACCGTGTCTAACACACACACTCACCGCCTAGGTTCAAATTCCACGAGATAGTTTATCGGTTCGCTTGACAAATGTAGGGGTTTTTCTACAAGACTGAAACTGGCACTTTTAACTGGGGTGTTTAACTCCATAACTCCAGTCGGTTACCAATACTTATGTAGACTAGAGACTTGCACATGAATGGAATAAAATGTACATGACCAGAATCATCTATACAGCTTTACAATATGTACACGAACAGGAGTTTTGACAAAAATGCATTTCAGACTTCTGCTCACAAGAATTTCTAATTTTGAACCATCTATAAAACTTAACAGATGATGTTGACAAAAATACATTTCAGACAATTTCCAACTTTGAACAACAGAATTCTGAAATCTGGACATGCAAATGTTAACCAATATTGCCATTATGCGTGGATCTGTCTAGTGGCATTGACAAAATTGTCCAATGCAAGTTTTTCAGTCAGAAACTTCGTTCTACGCTTTTCACCATTCATCATATTAGCTTCTATTATATTATCTTTTCGCTCAGTCTGTGTCATTTGCTTCTAGTTCTAAGCTTCCTCTGTAGCGGCCACAGGTGGTCTACTCTTTTTCGAACTCTATAGAGGTTCTTTAGCGTGCACTGAGACACTGGACCCCGTTGTTTAGTCTCATCCGAAAGACTATTCTGGTAACGAGCTTTTTACCGTTCTAGTATGAAAACCATCTCAGAAAATTTTCTAAGTCCTGAGTGAGGTTCGAACCCACAACCCCTGACTTCGAAAGTCAGTGACAGAACCACACAGCCTTGTCCGCCCTATTACGTGAATTGTGTGTCATATTCTTGAAATAAGTTATATTATTGTTTTCTATGTTCTTATTTCATATTTTTATATATTTTAGATACAAGTTAACATTCCCTTGGAACCGGAAACACTTGTGGTGACTATAGAGCAGTTATTACTCTACTTCATGATTATTGGTCGATGGATTTTACCACGTGGTACCATTTCCAGAAACGAATTGTCACAGTTGCTTTTCGTTTTCATCGGAATGGCGTCAGATATTACTGAATTATTTACCTTATTTGATGAACAAAAAGTCAGAGAAAATCTGTATCTAACCTTTGCCATCCTAATCATATGGACAGTAAGTCTTTTACAATTCTGTTTCGTTCTTACGGCAACGTCAAATCCAAAACGACAGCGTGTTGCTCTGAAAGACAAGAAGAAACGCCGTCTGTCGTCATGTTGTGGAACTGAAATCTGGAGTATACTTGTATCCATGTTTATGCAGGATATCCCTTTTCTTGTTGTAAGGACATATACTATTGCGGCTCTTGATTTGATCAACTATAGTATTATTTTCTTCACGGCGAAAAATACGTTGGTAATTTTACTTTTGTTCTACAGGATTATCGTTCTTTGTTTACATAAAGACGACGTTGTCAAGGACGAGGATACAGAAATAGGTCTATCACAAAAAAAGCCAGGACGGAGGGACCCTAAAACTGTACCCGCAATGTACCACATCTCAAATGACGTACATAAAAGGCATAAAGACAGTAAACCAAGCTTTGCCAATACCATTGGAAGTCTTTAAAAATAGCATGCAGAGAATCAAACAGAGGCAATGAATTTTCCCAGTACACCCCGTGATTCGCCAAACGTTTTTGCGGATTGATTAGTTTCACTGGATATTGAATTGCATCAGATGACGTTGTTTTTCAGAAACGATTTCCAAAACATTTAGCGCAAAGATTAAAGAATATTGACCGAGTGGTACACTGGAAAAATCTATTGAATACTTAAGAACTAATAACGAATCAGACCCCAGTCCCCATCTGCCCAGAAGTGGTGACGACCTTCGTAACAGCTGAATATCGGTTAAAACATTTATCGGTTAATCGCATATAATTTTGAATCACGGGGCCTACATGTATGTGATAACCTGGGTTTGACTGTAAAGTAAAACAGCAAAAATGTTAATAAATAATCAAATTTTTAATAAGTAGCTGACAAATTTAAATTTGATTGTGCAGTTCCGTTTTGAAACACAATGTAACAAAAGACATTTAGCGAAGGATTGTGTATTTCTTGCATTTTGAGATAAGCGTATGTGTCAAAGATAAAAACCTTTCTTGTGAGACTGGAATTTCAAAAATCCAACATTTTGTTCTTTTCTTCCGTCAATTGCAAGCTGATGTGTTTTACAAAAGATAGTGTGTGTGTGTGTGTGTGTGTGTGTGCGTGTGTGTGTGATGAACGAATTGGTAGAATAGTAAAAAAAAAAAATAATCAAAATTTCATAATTGATTTTGTCTTAATATTTATAGCATAATAATTTTTATAGAAAATGTAAAGTGTAATGACTTTCATCATCAACCTTCATTTTTACAGATATATTCGTTCATTTTGTTTCTTTATACTAAAGGATTGTACGAACGCGTGCGTGTTTGTATGTGTGTTCATTCCTGGTTTTGTTTTGTTATCAATTATAGGAATGTCTTCATATCTAACTTATTTAATGTTTACGGTAATTGAGAATCGAAGGCATTCCACAGAACCACGGAGAAGGCGTGGTTACACCATGAAGTAACGAAGGTGCCTGGAATATATGAAAGCTTCCATTTTGGGTAACAATAATAAGGCCAAACAATACATACAGTTTAAACACATTTTATGATCATATTTTGTCTTGTCTATCTTATTGCCAATTTATATTCTACAATATTCAGGAAAACTA
This sequence comes from Anadara kagoshimensis, assembly GCA_021292105.1. NCBI lineage: Eukaryota > Metazoa > Mollusca > Bivalvia > Arcoida > Arcidae > Anadara > Anadara kagoshimensis. The sequence continues at coordinate 62,638,836 of CM037861.1, read as the reverse complement.
TTTCAGTATTTGAACATATGTAATCATCCATTTAAAAAATAAAGATTTCTCTAAAAATGGTTTATATGTTTTTCCTAGATGTATTAGAGTTTTAATTTATATTGGGTCGTAGCTAAATGAAGAAACGGCACATATTTGCGAGTTCCGAGTAATTATCTGGTAATTATTTTCCTTGTCGAAATTCTTTTGCGTGACGAAAAACAGTGTCAGTGGGTACAATTGCTGACAATGCCAATCCGTTGCATTTCACCGGTCTTCAAACAATTAGAGTAAAGGTGAGTACTAGTTTTAACGCCCAAGTCAAGATTTTTCAATTAAATCGAGGCGGTAAGTTCTACGACGATGGGGAAATCAGCAAAAACTAACGACAAGCAAACTAATAAACTTTCTCACACTAGAATCTGTCGTAGTGCAATTTAAACCCAGGCTTTGAGAGGTACTTACTTAAAACCATTTGGTCACTTAGCATATGTTTGATACGTTATTTTATAGATTTAGGAAGTTTATCTATATGAATGGTAATTGGGAGGATGGTGGGTGCGAAGTTAAATAAATTAGATATCAAGGAGAGATATGCCGGATAATAAACTAGAACCTAATCATGATAATCTAGAAGCAGGTTCTAATAATACCCGAGCAATAGTAAAAGCTATTCTTTTGCCGGCATGACAGTATGGTTCAGTATGATGTCTATGTGTTCAGGGTTACCCTGGATATATTTGACGTCCCATAGTTCCATGTTCATTTTAGTCTCAATTTATGTTACACATGTAGCGGATGTAGCTAGCTTAACAGGAGGCGCTTACCCTTCTGTCCTTACTCTCCCGGTGGAAATTCACGTGTTTTACCCAATTCTTCAGTTTAAAAGTTTTTACTTTGGTTTAGGATTATGGTTTGGACATTGATAAGTATGTTTGTTTTTGACTATATGATAATCCACTCAGCTTTTCTTGAAAAAAGTCATTCTTCATCTAGAAATTTAACTGGTTATTTTCACACATTTTTTAACTTTATTATTTAACTAATTCTCTGCCATAGGGCCACTATAGTGGCCCAGTAACACAGTCATAAAACGCCGTAGGGACACTAGAGTGGCCTTTTGATTTTCGAAACGTCTGTCATGACGTAGTTTTACATCAGTATTATACAGGCTTATATTGCTGTTACATGTTGCTTTTAATCAGTTATCAAACTACCTAAACTTTCTGATAAAAACGTCAAAAGGGTCTTCTCTGCATTGATCAAGGTACTTGACCTTTCTCGTCTATGACATAATATTCTATTGTGATTTATTACGTCATGCTTTCGCGACATACGAAACTAGGAGGTGGACACTGTTTCGGAGCTTGGATCATGATATGAGTTATAACATTCAAAACCAATAACGGTTTGATACAATCAAACCCGGATGTTACCAACAACACAAAACAATAGACGGTCATAAAACAACACAGAAACAAGATAAAAAGAACAAGCACAAATAGGGACCAATGATTATAAAACATATTTTAAAACATATCGAAATTACGAGGGGAAGTCAGAAAGTTCATAAACCAGCGTATTCAGCCAAGCGTAACGCACATTTTCTTTACTTATTTAGACAACACAACATTCCGCCATTTTAAACATATCAAGTTTATTTGTCACAACATATTTTTGTAATTCTCAAAAGCATTCAAAGTTGGTGACCATCAAGCAATGATGGAAAATCAAAATGTTGAGATTAGGGCAGTAATAAAGTTTCTCACTGTAGAGGGATCAAATGCCAAAGAAATTCACCGGCGAATGGCCGAGGTGTACGGTGACAGTGGCCCTGCCTATTCCACAGTGGCAAAATGGTCAGCTGGATTTAAACGTGGGCGCACCTCACTGAAGGATGACCCACGGTCAGGTCGGCCAGTTGATGCCATCACAAAGGAAATTGTCACGTCTGTGGAGACCCGCATCATGAATGATCGTCGAATTAGGATTGATGACATAGCTAGGGAGTGTGACATTTCACATGGAAGTGTATACACGGTTATCCACGAGCATCTTGGGATGTCAAAAGTACCCGCAAGATGATGGGTCCTCAGAAACCTTAATGTGCAGGATCGCTCCCAAAGACTCCAGTTAAGTCGGAAGCTTCTTGGCATTTTAATGATAACCCGGAGAGCTTCAATTTACGTTTAGTAACTGGTGATGAAACAGGGATTGATCATTTGGACCCAGAAACCAAAAAAGAGTCCATGCAATAGAAACACCCTGGCTCACCCCCACCAAAGAAATTCAAAACCCAACCATCAGCTGGAAAAGTCATGGCCACTGTGTTTCAGGATTCTAAGGGTGTTCTGTTAATCAATTATAAACCTGCTGGAATCTCTATCACTGGGGCTTACTATGCTGATCTAATGAAGCCGAGGGGATTGCTTCTTCATGACAATGCTCGTGTGTCAAGTCAGGAATTGCACAAGCAGCGATTCGTACATGCAAGCTCGAACAACTTAATCACCCACCCTACAGTCCAGATTTTGCACCCAGTGATTATTTCCTATTTAGAAAGTTGAAATCCCATTTACAAGGAATCAGATTTCCTGATGATGATGATGATGGACTAAAGTCTGCCACAGAGGCATGGTTTCAGGACCAAACCGAAGACTTCTATTCCAAAGGTATAGACAGTCTGAAAGAACAAGTGAGCTAAGTGCATTGGGGTAAATGGGGACTATATTGAATAATTATAATGAAATGTATGGTTTTGTTGCGGCAATATATACCCTGTCCTATTAACTTTTTGACCTTCCCTCGTACAAATAGTAAAACTATCAACTTCGAACAGGTAATGGATATCATAATTAAAGTGGGTCCAATTAAGTATAAGGGCCTGCAAATGGAAAACCTTCCTTTCTACATTGCCTTGAAGAACCACAACTGTCACTTCACCTATCGCTGTGTCGAAGATCCAATATCAGTCCGATATTCTAGACTTAGATGTAAAACACTATTCAATTCATCAATTGATAAATCACGCACTTTAGAAGTGTACTCCAATTTTCTCTACCATTCCAGAACTGGTCGCCTCAATGTAATTGACAAAAACTTCACTTAGATTTTAAACACCTTGCCACCAAGTCACTATAATTAAGGGTAAGTTTTTAAATATTTAAGCATAAAAACAACATAATAAAAACTATACAAACAAAAAGAAGAAAAGAAATTGTAGACAAACAATATGCGTTTATCGATTGCATTGTAAAAAGATAATGGTCAAAAATATCTCCTGCATACATTCCTAACGTAAAAATTGGAGATGTGATTTAAAGATTGTATAACAAAATACGATGTTTAAATTTTTAATTGCACGAATTAATAAAAACTTTCTAGAGTATTCGCCTTTCTTATATTGCCCGTATTTAATACGCATTCATGATATCTGTAACGACATCAAGTAAATCAGGAGATTGATTATTCTAATCAATAGAGGAAACATCAACAAAACAACTGATATTTCACCTCCGTAACGTAAATAAGATTTGATAATGTAATCATCAGAAAAAAAATCATCATATTCTTTCATAAGAAATAACAAATATATAACCAGTCATTAATTGTTTTCTTTCCACGCACTTCTTTTCCTGTATAGTAAAATCATGCCTTAAAACGCAGTTAATAGTTATTAATCAAACTAAATTATTGCTTTGAACCTTTCCTAACTATAAAAATGTGTGTTTATGGGTGATTTTATGACATATAACATAGACCTGTAGACCACAAATTAGTGGTTAATTAATGTTTATTAATTAATCGATAATTTTCAAAACAATGTTCTTCCTCAATTTTTTTCATTGTAGATTTTTTAAAACTGAAAAATATCCTTGCTCGAGTAATGAAATCAAGGATTAAAATTCAAGTCACAAAAACTTAAAATAACAAAATATAATATAAAGTATACAAGATTTGGAAAAACGAGGGATTCGATATGAATTTCAAATAAATTAACGCCGCAGACTGCTTGTGTTGAAGAACAATGAAGCCGATATGCTATTTTTCTTTGTCATGTCTTGCCTACTTCAGTTCAGAGGCTAATAAATAAATAAATTAAATAAATAAATAAATAAATAAATAAATAAATAAATAAATAAATAAATAAATAAATAAATGGATCTTTAAACAGTTGCAAAATTCTGTCAATTGATGCTTTCATCAATTTTCACCAATACATGCATCTCAATATTCTTCATATTCTTTATTTAGCCATAAGTTATAACTTATAGGCAAAAAATAATATTTTAATGAAAAGTATGAACAATAAATAAATTACATTTATAAATAATAATAATAATAATATTCATAAATATTACATAAACCATTTTCGTATTGCCGAGTTGAATGGATGTGTTTAACGACCAAGACAAATTTCTTTCATTCACTCGGCGGTCAGTTCTGTGATAGAGGAGGAAAGCGGAGTACCTGGAGAAAACCATGGGCTTGCAGCAAACAATGTGAAAACTATTTTCACACTAGGATTTGCCAATATAGGGATTCGAAGAGTAGGCTGCGAGCTACAAAGGTCAGTATATAGGGGATCTTACATTAGTGATTATGTAAAATTGAATTTATTAAACAGATTCTTATGTCTTCATGACACCAGCTCTTACATGGGCAATCAACAAGTGTAATAGTGAACTAGAACTTTGTTATTTTATTGTACAAATATGGACAAATCCGGTTCAAACCAACACAACATTATACTGTAACGCATGTTTTTCTGACATCACTGAAGAATCCATTCAGCATGCGGTGTGCACATGCCCTGCAACGGACCGACTCAGAACCGCATTTCTTAATTCCAGATTCTTAAAATTTCTTATTTTTTGACAGACTTGCACAGTTTACTAGCATGCAGTAATGAATGTCTTGTCCGCTTTCTTTTATCAGGAAAATACAAACATTTGAATTTAAAAAATTACAGAAATTAGACTTTATCGGCGTTTAGATTTATAAGACGTTGCATTACACTAGAAGGGGGTTTTACCGGAATAATTGCGAAAATCCGGAATAATCAGACCAAATCCGGAATTAACCAAATAAATCCGGAATAATCAGGTAAAATCCGGAATAAACCGGTAAAATCCGGAATAATCAGGCAAAATCTGGAATAATCAGGCAAAATCCGGAATAATTGGACTATTTTGTTACGGTAAGTTTTCCGTAATCTAAAAATTACGGTAAGTGTCTGATTATTCCGGAAAATGACTGATTATTACGGTAAATGTCTAATTATTCCGGCAAATGTCCAATTATTACGGGAAATTTTCTAAAAAATAATAATTTTTTTCAAAATTTTTACCGTAATAATTGGACATTTGCCGGAATAATTAGATTTTTACCGTAATAATCAGTCTTTTACCGGAATAATCAGACAAATTACCGGAATAATCAGACACTTACCGGAATTTTTAGAATCCGTAAAATTTACCGTAAAAATATTCTAATTATTCCGGATTTTGACCAATTATTCCGGATTTTGTCTGATTATTTCGGATTTGGTCTAGAAATTTCGGATTTGATCTAAATATTCCGGATTTTCGCAAATATTACGGAAAGTGTCTAACTATTCCGGAATTTCGCAATTATTCCGGTAAAACCCCCTTCTAGTGTTACGACATGTGGTGTCAGAGACCAAGCATAGACTGAAGACTTCAGTATGTCACGTTTATAGCAAAAGTCCGTTATTACTGGACTTCTATATATGTTTTTATGCTATTATGTGTAATATATAGTGTACATGTAGTTTTTTTTGTGTGTCAATAATTATGTGAATTTCATACATTGTATCTCTAATATAGAAAAAATAAATATATGATTAATCGATGTTTACAATTCAATTTAGTTTATTAGCATTAGTCATGTTACAACCACGCTATTACAAGCATTATTATTATGCACAGGAATCAACTATGCATTTCAAGTTACCAAGCACATGCGTTGAACATAAAATCTAAAAAAAAAATCGAAAAATCTTACAAAAATGTTCACAACGGATTAATAAAATGTTTAGGCGTTCATCGGAAATTAAAGTATTAGTAGCTGGGAAAAAATAAAAATTGAAGTTGATGTTTCACTATGATTTACATTCCTGAGGTGTTGGGGTGGGTGAAAGAAAGATAACTCGAACAAAACTTTCTGGTCGGATTGTCATCTAGATTGGGACAGGCGGATCTAAGGTAAGGTAAGAATGTTTTCTTTTATTAGCGCTTATTTAAACTCTTAAACTCTTTTACACTCGGGATAGAAACTGAAATATATTACCATGTTAAACCTTTCTTCAAATATCGATGTCTTTGCAACATTAATTGTTTGTTCACCTGCTTGCTGGCACTGCAATATATATTACTGTATATAGTGTATGATAAAGGTGGGGTCGAACGGTTATTAAGGTTAAATAACCATTGTTGGTGCATAAATACAGGCTTAAAATCATTAGGAATCACTGGTTTTATACAAATTTATTTATCTTTAAAATATAATCTCAAAATTTTAACTAAAACATTTAAATTGATTTCAACTCGGTGCATATGTACTTTATGTACTTAATATATTGATTTTTTTATCCCATAAAGGGTACATGCCACTATAATTGTAAAGTGATAGATATAAATCCATGTCACGTGTTTAAACAGTTAATATTATAGCTTTAATAAGTATATGTCTAAACTTCACAAGGATTTGGGCGTTTACCATAATCGGGATCTTTCAAGTTGGAAATGCACCCGTGCACATCAATAATTTGTATGGGAAATCTAGGTCAAAAATTAGAACGCGGAAGATTCTAATATTCCAAAATTTTTGTCATGATATCGGAATGTCCCGCTAATGTTATACAGTACAGATCTGTCGAAAGTTTAATAATGAGGTGACGAAAAGAAGTCGAAGCCTGGGCTGCCGAATGGCTGACATGTGGATAGTTTAAGACCGAAAATCTGCTGAGCGATAGATTACAGCTGTTGTCGACATATACATAACGAGAGACTGAGATGAGGCGCCGAGTCGGCAATAATTTGATAGCTAAGTGGGCCTTTACTGTAATATCGCTTTGAGAGTTGTATGATTTATGGTAATTAGAATTTGAAAAGGAGGAGTCGAGTTGAGTTGAGTAATGGTGTTTAACATCCCAGTCAAGAATATTCCATTTATATCGCAACGTCGCCAGCTATAGGCGAAGGTGCAGAAATTTTGCCTGTGCGTTGCGCTGATGGCATTATACAGCAGGGATCTTTATCTTGCCAAGCCTACCGTGACACGGTACCTCGTTTGTTAGTGGAACAGTTAAGCAGAAAAATCTTTCAAATTCGGATTCAAGCATGAAACTGTATTTGATGCAAATATGATGTAGTTTAGAAAAATTACGATGGCTATTGCAAATTCTAAAATGGCCGCCATTTTTCAAGATGGCGGCTGAAAAACCAAGAAAAATCCATATAATTCAAATAAAATGAAAAACAGACATAAAAGCTTTCGTCAATAGGGTCAATAATGGCACTGAACATGCAGTACAGCGTATTATTCAAAGAAAGCAAAGAGTATTGGGGTATTTGTTATCTTAATTACCAAAACATACACTAAAATCTTGTTTTTGAGGTTAAAACAATGTCAATTCCATAAACTGTCAGTTTACTTTAAAAAATAAAAGTTTCCAGCTTTAACATATAAGATACGCGTCTGTAATATTATGGAATTATACAAATTATAAGGAGACCAAAATAATTAATCAAGACATGAACAACTACATAATATAGTGTGTGGAAGACTAAAGCGGTAGCATTTGCATCTCCCACTACACTCGCTTTTGAATCCACATTTAGTCAATTCCTGGCACGACGCAGTGATTGGTGATAAAGTTGCCCAGCATATTTGCCATTTGTCCGTCTAAGTCCATCCCCAATCAGCTGGATTATCTTGCTAAGGACAGCGCACAATCGACTGCCAAAATACACCCTGTGTTATCAATGTTGCAATAGTGCGTCCTGGGTTGGAGTTAAAACATAATTCGGTCAATGTTTTCTGGCAAAAAGTTCAAATTTTGCCTCGTTTACATAAATAGTCGAACTTGATCTGTCATACATCACAACAAATTTCTGAATTTGGTCAAAAATCACCTTGATCTATTCATGGTGGGTGGCAACTGAATTTTGTAAAGACACCCGATACTTCACTGCAAAAAAATCAAGATGAGCGTGTACTTTATTCGTTTCACAGCAATATCTTGTCAAATTAATAGGGAAAACACACATGTAGTGGCTTCATTTAAAATACATGTCAACCTTTTAATTTTTCTTTTTAGTGATTACAGTCAAACCTGTGTATAAAGACCACCCAAGGGAACCGGTAAAAGTGGTCTTTATGGGCAGTTGGTCTTTACAAACAGGTTCAAATAATATGAATAAAGAACAATTGGAATACAATTCTACTGGCCTTTATATATATATATATATATATATATATATATATATATATATATATATATATATATATATAAAAACAGGAGGCCTTTATATAGAGGTGGCCTTTAAGGCAGGTTGGACTGTTATCTGCTTTTCCTACCTTGAGATTTAAATTGCTGTTGTTTGTGATATGTGGTATTTACCGTTGTAATGGAGAAAATCAACACCATAACGTCGGTACATATGTATTTGATGATCTTAATTTATCCAATATTTTGTCACATTTTTGTCCTATAAAGGAAACATACCATTATATTTTTGCAATCATAGATGTTAATGCATGACACGCGGTCAAACATTTCAGTCATTGACATTGGTAAACATATGCATGTCTATACTTCAAAACCATTGTACCTTTCTTCCGTAATCGGAATCTTTCAAGTTGGAAATGCACCCATGCACAACGATAATTGATCTGGTTCATCTAGGTCATAATTTAGAATGGAAGATTCTGAGCTATGGGACGTCAAACATCCTGGACACCGACATCATACTTATCAAAAAAAATGTGATGAAATGTTCTAAATATCAACTCTAAAATGTTCTGAATATTAACCGTCTTATATGAATTTTATGAGAGATAAAAATTTACCTTTGGTACAAAGTTCAGTTTATAATATAAATACCATTGACTGAGTAAGGAATTTGACAAACATCCCGTCAATATATGTACACGTCAATATATCATAACTACTAGTATCTGTCCATGTTACTAGACGTTTGGTAAGTATTCTAGTAAATAGTTTACGGAAATGACGGATTAAGCTAATACACTGATAATAATTTGGGAAAATTTTCAAATATAAAAACTCGGAAGGACTTCTATTTGCGCCCCCCCCCCACTTAACTTTTTAGCGGAATTAAATCACAAGAAATTTAAATTAGTGGCGGAAATGATATCATTAAAATATGAAATTGGCGCAAAAAACGACTCATTTTTTACTGATAAAAGTTAAAAAATGACGGGATGAAACCATTTGATAGAAACTCTTCGATTAATGTTATACCAGTGTTAATTTTACAGCGCTAGACGGTCGTTTCGGAATACAATTCCTCATCAGTAGTGCTTTGGCCATAATTGTGAAACCAATTTCAAATAATACCAAGATCATATTTCAGATTAGGATGGGATGGTTTAGTTTTGAATTGACGTGTCGATGAAGTTATGAATGATGTTCAGTGTGCAGTTGTTGTCGGGAGTGTAAAGAAGTAGAAGTATAATTCATTTTCTATAGTCCAAATATATGTACACTTGTGGCACTTAAGGTCCACTGCCAGCAGCATGACTTAGAAATTAGTAATAAGCAACCGAAAAAGAAACAAAAGAAAAAATGTGCTGGGTAGTCAAACAAAAGTCAAATGCCCAACATAGTGGGTAGTGCAAATGTAAACAATGGCATAAATTCAAAGATTTACAACTTAAAAATACAATGTATTAGGGTGCAGTTTCCATCTTGAAAAAACAAAAACTCTTTGGTAAACTTAAATTATTTTCCAAAATTTAAGTAAAAAGAGACAAGAGTTATCAGGAAGATTCGACGTTTTACCCGCTCTTGTGCATATTGTTTCACAGTTTAAAATTTTATTTTATTTTATTTTTTTAAGATTTGTACAACGTTTTATTAATTCTTAAGACAATAAGAAAAGCCTGAGCCATGGTAAACGTCATCATTGTTTTGACAAATCATGAAAAGTTGGGAGAAACCGGAAACAAGACTGGTTGGTATCTTCCGGAAGTTGCGCATCCATACACAGTATTCAAAGCAGCTGGATGGAACGTTACCTTTGTGAGTCCAAAGGGAAAGAAAGCACCAATGGTAACTTTATTCTAAATGTTTTGTTTAATTTTGCGTCTTAGGTCACACTTTAGTGTAGTTTCCAGTTAAAATACCATAGTAATATACTCGCAGTTAACAGTGGCTAACATATATATATATCGACTTTACTACTGTGCATAAAGGCTATTTTGAACATGGAATATTGTAAATTACATTTTAATAAAGAATTGCTTGGACAAATTAACAATGCATATTTATTTACTATTCAGAGGCCTAACTAAAAATTATACTTTTGTCAATGCTGCATGTTTTGGTTAACGTCTGTATATAGAAAAAAATCACATTTGTGACAGAAAAAATGTATTCCGGCTATCCATATAACCAATGAGGTACCTAATAGGAGTATTTATACTTAACCATTTTGATTTTATTGAAAAAGTGGCAAAATTTATGGTATGTACACACTCACATAGACTGATTTAAAAGAAAACATATTTTTTTCCACTTAGGTCTCTCTTTTCTTTGTTGAAATATAATTAAAATGTTAACAAAAAGATATAAATAAAAATTTAATCGCAATATATGCATGTTCAAAATAGCCTTTATGCACAGTAGTAAAAATATTACTAAACCAGCGTTGTTTTATGATTTGGAAACCATCTACATGTTTAAAATGCACCATAGAATCGGTGATGCAACATTTTGAAATTTTGATGTTGTTTACTGGTAATTGGACAACTTGAGGGAGAATGACCCGTTTAACCTGTGGGACTCTTCGGTGACATAAATATTTAATTTAGGAAATATTAAGTATTATACCAACGACCTTGAACTGACCGTCTCAATATGAGAAAACTTTACTGGGCCATAAAACACCATTACCTCTACTCCATTCTTCTATATGTATTTGTAACATGAGAAACATATGTAAAATTTTCCGGTGTATGAATTAAAACGAAAGAGACCGCGGTGGCCTAACGGATAAGACGTTAGTCTAAAAAAATCCAGGGGTCTCTCACCACTGTGAGTTAGAGTGACGCTCAGATCACTTGTGGGAAAGTGAATTGTCTTTGCTATTGGTCTTTACTGGTTCACCTGGCGTCAGTATAATGTGACCATGGGGGTGGAACGCTTGTCTGCGGTGTACTGACTCGATGAGCTAGCACCTTAAAGTCGTCGCCCTTAGTGCGTGCTGGTACAAGGCAGACATAAAACACACTCGCACTTCAAATGCATATACGAACTTGTTCATACATTAATCCAGAGAAAATAATAAAGTAGTTCTCGTCGCGAATAACTGAAAAATTGCTGATGCGACGTTAAGCAACATTCAACAATAACAGCAACATACAATGAAAAGCTCGAAGTCACTCGTACAACTAAAGTATAAAAAGTATTTTATTGACAAAACGTGTATACAGTTTTCGGCTTTGATATAGATGGCTATGCAGAATCTGCTTACCCTTCCGGAGCATCCTGCCTCACTAGTTCACATGTTAAACTTAATTTACCATTTTTCAAAGTGTACTTTAATTTAACGATTGGTTTTTGAACATGGACTGGTTTAATTGTGTTTAATATCGATGTATTAAGGTCAAATTGAACTAATAAAACACAACATACCAATGCATGTTTAAATCATAACCCCTAAAGTAAAGTGAAAAAAATGACATTTAGTTAAACAGGGAAGTGAGGCCAAGTGCTCCAGAAAGATAAGCACTTCCTGTTAAGTTAGTTATACCCATCACGCGTGAAATCGAAATATATTTACAATTTTAAATATCCCGATTGTACTTAAATGTAAATAACACATTTGGAAATTTCACATACAATGAATCCATGCTTACACTAAGGTTTAAATAATGGTGTTGTTTTAAGGACCCTGGAAGTGGAGATGCGTTTAAAGAGGACAAAGACTGCCAGAAGTTCCTTAGTAATGCTGATGTAATGAAAGATATAGAAAATACAAAGAAACCAAGTGATGTAAAAGGCAACATTAAGTAAGTGTAATGGGGTAGATCCAAGTGATGTAAAAGGCAACATTAAGTAAGCGTAATGGGGTAGACTCAAGTGGCATAGAGGATGACACCCAAACTTCAGACATCTACAGCGAAGGCATTGTATGCTTTTCCCTGCAAGACTTCTGGTGGGCAATAGGAGGCGCTTCCACGGAAAGTGTTGCTCAATTGAGCGTTTTCGATTTTGCGGGCGAATCCGAAGTCGTATACTATTACTTGACCATCTTTTCCCAAAAGGACATTTTCCAATTTGAGATCGCGGTCGACAATGTTTTGACTGTGGCAGTGGGCTACAGCGGTGACGATTTCGCGGAATATGCGTTTGGTTTCTTCCATAGGGAGAGTGTTTTTCATTACTTTTTCGAGGTAATGGGGTAGACCCAAGTGACGTAAAAGACAACATTTAGTAAGTGTAATGGGGTAGACCCAAGTGACGTAAAAGACAACATTTAGTAAGTGTAATGGGGTAGACCCAAGTGACGTAAAAGACAACATTTAGTAAGTGTAATGGGATAGACCCAAGTGACGTAAAAGACAACATTTAGTAAGTGTAATGGGATAGACCCAAGTGACGTAAAAGGCAACATTAAGTAAGTGTAATGGGATAGACCCAAATGATGTAAAAGACAACATTTAGTAAGTGTAATGGGGTAGACCCAAGTGACGTAAAAGACAACATTTAGTAAGTGTAATGGGGTAGACCCAAATGATGTAAAAGACAACATTAAGTAAGTGTAATGGGGTAGACCCAAGTGACGTAAAAGACAACATTAGGTAAGCGTAATCGTGTAGACCCAAGTGATGTAAAAGACAACATTAAGTAAGTGTAATGGGGTAGACCCAGGTGACGTAAAAGGCAACATTGAGTAAGTGTAATCGGGTAGACCCAAGTGATGTAAAAGACAACATTTAGTAAGTGTAATGGGATAGACCCAAGTGACGTAAAAGACAACATTAAGTAAATGTAACGGGATAGACCCAAGTGACGTAAAAGACAACATTAAGTAAGTGTAATGGGATAGACCCAAGTGACGTAAAAGACAACATAAAGTGAGTGTAATGGGATAGACCCAAGTAACGTAAAAGACAACATTAAGTAAGTGTAATGGGGTAGACCCAAGTGACGTAAAAGACAACATTTAGTAAGTGTAATCGTGTAGATCCAAGTGATGTAAAAGACAACATTAAGTAAGTGTAATGGGATAGACCCAAGTGACGTAAAAGGCAACATTGAGTAAGTGTAATGGGATAGACCCAAGTGACGTAAAAGACAACATTTAATAAGTGTAATGGGGTAGACCCAAGTGATGTAAAAGACAACATTAAGTAAGTGTAATGGGATAGACCCAAGTGACGTAAAAGACAACATTAAGTAAGTGTAATGGGATAGACCCAAGTGACGTAAAAGACAACAATAAGTAAGTGTAATGGGTAGACCCAAGTGACGTAAAAGACAACATTAAGTAAGTGTAAAGGGGTAGACCCAAGTGACGTAAAAGACAACATTTAGTAAGTGTAATGGGGTAAATTCAAGTAATTCAAAATACATTTAGTGTAATGTGATAGATTCAAGTGTTGTAAAATGCAACATAAATTCAGTACAAAAGAATAAAGCTGAGCGATGTAAAATAGCAAGAAATAGTGTAATGAAACCAATCTTTCTTATACATGTATGTGATTATTGCCCATGCCATGTTTATATGCCTGCTGTACTTCATCGTCATTGTTAGCGCATTGACTATGAAGTAACAGCAGACGCGGTGCGATAATGAACATTCCTTGCACAGTGATAGTTAAAATATTATTGACTGCGATCTAAAACTCCATTCAGTAAATCAACTTTTAGTCATTCGGCGGAGACAAAGTTATTGAAATATTGTTTTCCTGATCATAAACATTATTAAAACATTATTAAAAACATTCAAAATATTCACATCTCTTGTTTCTTGTTGCCATCTCATTGGTTACTTTAACCACTGCGGTAGCGCAGTTGGTAGTGTTCATTCCGTAAGTGGGAGGTCGTGGGTTCGAACCGCGACCGGGTCTGACCTAAGACTTGAAAGTGGGTAGTGACTGTTCTTTGCCAAGCACTCGGCAGTACGAAATAAAAGTCACTAGTCTGTTGGATTGGAACTTAAAAGAGGTCCCGTGTCACAGTAGGCGTGGCACGATAAAAACCCTGCTGTATATTTCCATCAACACAACGCACAGGCAAAATTTCTGCACCTATGCCAATAGCTGGCGACGTCTCGATATAAGTGAAATCGTCTTGACTGGTACATTAAGACCATTACTCAACTCAAATAAACTTGTTGGTCACTTTGAAATCTTTTATCTTATCCCCACAAAGGTTTAAACAAAATAGTTTTCCGTAATGAAATATTCATTCGTAAGAAAGAATCGGGGGATATATTTTTGATGTCTCTCCTGAAAACCCCTTTTTAAATGCCGAGTACTAGGCGAAAGAACAATCACTACATTTTTAAGTTCACATGTACTACTATTTGACTATCTGTATTTTTACAGAGATTACGGGGTGTTATTTTATGCAGGAGGTCACGGACCAATGTGGGACCTCGATGAAAACAAAGAAGTTGCTGAACTAGCCACAGCTGTGTATGAAAATAACGGAATAGTAGGAGCCGTATGTCACGGCACCGTCGGTAGGATTATTAATCGCCACCGAAACACTTTGCACAAAAAACATGGAATCTGGATGTAGAGTAGTCATAAGCATCCGCTTAAGAATCAAAGCCTCTCGAAAATCTCCCAGATGCGAACCGCAAAGGACAGATCGTTTATGACACAGTTTGTCTTGTCTGTTCGTTTGTCGCCGAAGTTCGATGGTTTTTTCTTGGCCACTTTTCTTATTCTCAACTATCCCGTAACTAACGCATCGTTATAATGACATAATTTTGACTTTGGCATAAGATACCATTACCTTGATGTGCACTTAAGAACAAAATTCAAACCTTTCCTCGATAGACATTTCTTACAACTTCACATGACAAGTTCTTATTGATAGAGGGGTCCCGGTAGCTTAGTGGTCTTAAGTGCGATCTCACTAATCGAAGCGCCTCTAATAGGATTGAACCCTACTCGGGACAGATCATAGCATGTGATAATTTGTCAGTTCGCTTGCCGAAAGTAGGTTGTTTTTTAGTCGCGCACTCCTGTTTTCTTTATAATCCCTGAACTCACCACATTGATATCAGTGGAAGATTATTGACTAAAGTGTGAAACACCATCGCGTTATTTTTCACTCTTATTGATAGTAAAAAAAATAAAAGTTTAAATTCGACAAGAATCTTCTGTTGCAAAATAATGAACTTAGTTTTCATTGTAAACCAATGTAAAGCAAGTAAATTAAGAGTTTCCAATTAAAGCATATGAAATAAAAACGTTTCCTCATTAAACTTGTTTCACTTTCGAAACATTAAGGATACCATAAACAAAAACAAACATACCAGTACATTTCAAATCACAATCACAAAAAATTAGTGTTTAATTTTTGCGAAATTAGATTTTTCTCTGTTAAAATAATTGTTTCATGTATGCAAAAATAAGGAGTACCGTTCTTTACTTCCCTGGTGGAAGTTCCTGTCATTGACTTAATTTGCCAGTTTCAAAGTTTAGCCTTTGCTTTAGAGATTGTGATTTGAACATGAACCGGTATATTTGTGTTCTATTTTATAATGTTAAACATGATATTTTATTTCTTCTAGGATTGGTTAATGTGTGTTTATCAAATGGAGAAAGAATTGTGAAAGGTAAAAAAGTGACGAGTTTTACAAATTCTGAGGAGGCCGCCGTAGGATTAACAAAAGTTATGCCATTCCTTTTACAATCAAAACTTACAGAATTAGGTGCCAATTTTGTAGGAGGTCCTGACTGGCAACCAAACGTACAGGTATAATTTTTCAAACTCTAGATTCAGAT
The DNA here is from genome assembly GCA_021292105.1 of Anadara kagoshimensis. Taxonomy (NCBI): domain Eukaryota; kingdom Metazoa; phylum Mollusca; class Bivalvia; order Arcoida; family Arcidae; genus Anadara; species Anadara kagoshimensis. The sequence goes on along the minus strand of CM037861.1, from coordinate 62,622,618 downwards.
ATATAAACGAAGCTCTGTCTCTTAATAATCCTAAATTTGGAGACTGTGAAATTTATCCTAAAATGAGATTCTTCAAGTTTCGTATATGACTTATACTTCTGTTATGACACCCACGAAAGGCTAAATTTTAAATTATATGGCAAATGTGATGAACTCAATTTTTTCTATTGTCAAGTTTTCTTTTCTATGCAGCAATATACCTGTTTCTTTTTCTTATGATACATTTGTTCCACAAATTATATGTCATTCAGTAGAGTTTGTTCCCAACACGGGGACGACTTTAAACAACGAACAACGAACTAAGCTGTTTACACAATAAACTGTTGTCTCAAAGATATTGCCAGGATTGGTTTTCATAGGCCCTCAAATATATTTTAATCGCTATCACAATATCATTGGCTAAAAGAACGTCTTTGTATTTAAGATAGATTTGGTGTCCTACAGTTCTCTGTTACTTTTCATAATAAAGTTTGATTTTATAGGTGGCTGGTTTAGCTAGCTAGACAGGAGGTGTTTACCCTTCCGTGGCACCCAAACTCGCTTTCCTGGTTGTTTTTTATCCTAATTTGCTAGTCTTCAAGCTTTTTATTGAAACATCGACAGGTATGCTTGATTTTATTCTCAGTCAGTTTATTTTACTTTTCCAGATGTAAGATCTCTAATTAATATTATCTAATTAATCATGTTATCAAAATATCAATGTATGCATTTAGATGGACTTTATCCTATGAGTATTAATAATAAATCAACAATAGACACTAAATTGTATTGGGTTAAGACCATTATTCTGGTTCTTATGTTGTTTCCTTTTACTGCTTATGCTTATTCTGGCTATTCCCAAAGAAAACAGGAGATTGATTATTATCTGTGGTTCTGGCTATACCCAAAACAAACCGAAAACAGCTATGCGCTTTTCGTTATTAACTGTCGTTTTGGTTCACCAATTGCATGGCCCTTTTTTAAAAATCACTCATTTGAAGTGGCAATTAACTATTTTTCTCATTTGAAATGACTATGAACTATTGTTTCGCTTTTTTGTAGGTTGATGGTAGAATAGTTACTGGACAAAATCCAGCTTCGGCCACTCCAGTAGCAGAGAAAATTGTTGAAATTTTCAAATCAAAGTAGTGATGTATCGATACATAGTGAATATTACAATACTTTTTTGAAATATTTTATTTTTTTAATTAACTTATTTTTTTCATGATGTTGTAATATAAACATAATGAAGTTTACTATCGTACCACAAAGTTCTCTAAGTCAGTTTCGTAGGGCTAATAAATAAGTTTGTTTTTGTATTACCTTAGTTGATATGAGTCGGATTATGTTATTTGTTACGACTACCCTAACATTCTGCATAAATCTAATGTTTTAAAAGTTGAGTTAAGTAATGGTGTTAACGTCCAAGTCAAGAATATTTCACATATATCGAGACGTCGCCATCTATAGACGAAGGTGCAGAAATTTTGCCCGTGCATTGCGCTGATGGCATTATACAGCAGGGTTCTTTATCGTGCCAAGCCTGTCGTGACACCGGACCTCGTTTACTTAAAGTTGCCATCCGAAACAACACTGACCCATTTCGGAATGCCGAGTGCTTGGCGAAAGAACAGTCACTACCTTCTTTCAAGTCTTGGGCCAGACCTGGTCGCGGTTGGAACCGACAACCTCCCTCCCACTTACGGAGCGAGCACTCTACCAACTGAGCTACCGCAGTGGTTATAAAATGTTTTTGGTATTGTACACGTATTACACTTGGGGACACTATATATGTTTATTTATTTATTTTTGCAATGAACCAAATGTATAGACAAACAACAGTCACCTGTCCGCTTGGCCTTTCATTAGGAGTATTCACATACAGACAAACAACATTGACCTGTCCGCTTAACCTTTCATTAGGAGTATTCACATATAGGCAAACAACATTGACCTGTCCGCTTAACCATTCATTAGGAGTATTCACATATAGGCAAACAACATTGACCTGTCTGCTTAACCTTTCATTAGGAGTATTCACATATAGGCAAACAACATTGACCTGTCCGCTTAACCTTTCATTAGGAGTATTCACATATAGGCAAACAACATTGACCTGTCCGCTTAACCTTTCATTAGGAGTATTCACATATAGGCAAACAACATTGACCTGTCCGCTTAACCTTTCATTAGGAGTATTCACATATAGACAAACAACATTGACCTGTCCGTTTGACCTTTCATTAGGAGTATTCACATATAGGCAAACAACATTGACCTGTCCGCTTAACCTTTCATTAGGAGTATTCACATATAGACAAACAACATTGACCTGTCCGCTTAACCTTTCATTAGGAGTATTCACATATAGACAAACAACATTGACCTGTCCGCTTAACCTTTCATTAGGAGTATTCATTTATAGACAAACAACATTGACCTGTCCGCTTAACCTTTCATTAGGGGTATTCACATACAGACAAACAACATTGACCTGTCCGCTTAACCTTTCATTAGGAGTATTCACATATAGACAAACAACATTGACCTGTCTGCTTGACCTTTCATTAGGAGTATTCACATATAGACAAACAACATTGACCTGTCCGCTTAACCTTTCATTAGGAGTATTCACATATAGGCAAACAACATTGACCTGTCTGCTTGACCTTTCATTAGGAATATTCACAAAGTGGTTCAAACCTACTCCTATCCAAACCACAAGAATGGTAAGTCAGTCTGAGAAAGGGACGCGATCTATTGACTTCCTACACCCAGCATGGAACAATGGGCATACAATATATGATGTAATTGTATAAATTGATAAAATCAACATGGTGTGGTAATATTGGATGAACAAACACACACACACGCGTTTCTAAAACCTCCGTACTTTGAAGGGGTACCAAACTTAAATTTCTGTAAATGTAGTTTTCATCGGGTCCGGGTTTGTATTATTTTATTTATATATATATAACAATATATATCTGCTAATTATTATTGTTAACGTAAATCCTTTAATGGTAGAAAGTTTCCGGAAAAATTAAACCAAAGAATCAAATCACTAGGAAAGCTTTTCCCGTTAAATCTTTATTCGGTTGGCATACATTACTAGTAATAACAAGGAAAACACTATGAAATAATTCACAGTTAGAATACCCGTTAATGTGATATCCAGCTTATTAATTGTTTTCTAAACGATTTGCACTCATGCTAATAGATCGCAGCCATGCCTGTTTTACGTTAACACCTTGCTTATGTCACAATTTCTCCTTAAATGTGACAAAATTTGAAATTGTCTTTAATTGTTGAGGATTTTCAGGTATGTAAGACGTAATTTTGAAGAATTTTTAAGTATATAACTCATGCTTTCTTGTATTGTTTAAAATGGTATTTTGAGTACCATAAAAATTGCCAAATTTAGCAACTGTAAACCAATTTTTATTCGCCGATATTCACTTTCGCGATTCTCTTACCAAAACCATTTCGCGACTGTAAAATTGAGCTATAGTTCATTTGGTATAAATATAACTATTTTTAGAAAGAAGTTCGCGATTATTTTGTCATCACGACACAAGTCAAAGCTAATCACATGCGAATAAAATTTCGTTTACAGTAAATGCAAGTTAAGGAAGGATTGTAAAACTAACCAGTTTTTTGACACCTGAATCTGAACAATCATTTTGACTTCATGCTCATGCTTCAAAAGTTATCTCCCTTCACACAATAGGTAGCACTTCGAAGAAAGATTAAAATTCGATTTAAATTACGCATAAACTGTACTGATAGGTTAATTGTTGTGGAACATCAATGGATAGGTGCTCTCCAATAGTGCTTTAACCACATCACTGGATAATGACGCCACCTTCCCATCCAAAGTGGGTAGTTGTTCCAATATACATGTCCCTGGTTTTTTCTTAAGTAGTGAGAATAATAATCAAAAACAAAAACAAACATACTAATCCACGTCCGAATCACAATCCAGAAGCAAAGTAAAAACTTTGGAACTGGCAAGTTCTGGTAGAGAGTTTCCAGGAAATGAAACCATAGAAGTGATTCACAAGGAAAGCTTTTGATCTTTACACAAACTTTGCGTGTTTATTCCATTGGCATATAAATACTAGTGTACTTATACCTAAGAAAAAACACAAACACCAGTCATAACAAATTTATTTCATATAATTAACTGTTATATGACTTCACAATTATTTTCTAACTTCATTCTGGCAATTTTGAACTCGTGATACTTTTTAAAGATGTTCGGAGATTTAAGACGCCATTTTTAAAGATAACGTCTTTATTTAGTCTCTTTGTAGTTCCTTAAATCACTGATAACAACATGCATAATTTAAGTAAAGGAACAATTAAATTGATTGTGAAATATAGACCACTGACATTAAAAAAATTCATGGATCAAACTTTTTCAGGGAGTCTTGCCATTTTGAACTATTTCATTTCACTGAAAAGCTGAAAAGGTAATAATAATGTAGCTCATTGTCAAATAATAATAATAATAATAAAAAAAAATAATAATAATAAAAATAAATTATTATATATATGTATATAATATATAGATAAACCAACGAATTTATATAAACATGTATATAGAGACCACTGGTTACTGTGCTGTTTTGCGGCGCTTGAAACAATTTTCATTGATTGCCACAAACATCAGGCCTGTACATATAATAAGATGTATCCGTCATGAAATCACTTTGACATGCATGTTATCCAATTCACTGACATAGATATTGCAAAACCATACCTAATTTGAAATATATTTTTGTCCTTTTGGTATATTTTCAACATCTTAAAAAATTGGTTTCACAATTTTGGTCCAAGTACTACTGATGAGGAATTGTATTCCGAAACGGCCGTCTAGTGCTGTAAAATTAACACTGGTATAAGAGGACCTTACATAAGTGTTCATATGAAACTCACATACGGCTTGCTGAATAACACTTCTCTTGCTCCTGTTATAGGCAAACAACATTGACCTGTCCGATTGACCTTTAATTAAAACATTTAATATAGACCTGTAAATGTATGTAAAAGGAACAAGTCTGTTTATTTCGTTTACATCATAGAAAGGATTGAATAGTTTTCCCAGTCAAGAAACTTTCACTTACATCGAGACGTCTGTAGCTATGGGCGAATAGGCAGAAGTTTTTACCTTTTCAGTGCGCTAAGGACAATGTGCATGTAGGGGGATCTTTTACGTACCAAGCCTGTCGTGACACGGGGTATATGCTTTTTAGGTCTCTTACGAGGGATCTCCTAATTTTCGTGTCAAAATTGCCGATGGTTTTGCTGGGGTTCGAATTCACGATCTCCCACATGCAGAGCGACTGAACTACGTACGGTAGTGCTACATCACAGAAAGGGAAATGTGCATTGTTTGTGAATGAACTGCGAATTCTGACGCTACCCATGCATTGGGTGAACCATTCTCATGAAAGGTCAAACGGACAGGGCAATGTCGTGTGCCTTTACCTCAGGTACGCCTGGTATTATAGATGGTCAAATTAATCAAATGATGCCGCAGTGGGTTAAGAGTTGTTTCACCGTACACCGACCGCATTAAGCACTACCGCCATGTTCTACTTGCTACATGCATGCAAAACTAGCTTTTACCGGAAATTGCGACGCGAACATTTTCTGCAACATTGACTACAATCGTAATTTGGTATGATATCGTGGTACGCTGTTACCTCCTGTTAAAATATTATATATATATACATTTATATTAAAGTGAATCAATGCAGACTTCGGAAAATTGATGGCGGAATAATGACAGTTATGAGGTAGACAAGTTCGTATAATTTTAAAAAAAGATCTATTTTTAAAAACGACACAAAACGGAAATAAAACATTAAAGTTATTACACTTGGCGTTATGGGATATGGAAACTTGGTTTGATAAATATAGACAATAGAAAAAAGACGACATTTAATCAACGATATCTCAGTTAAACATATGAAATTGCACGCAAGATTCCTTTAAAACAATAACAATCAAATATGTAATTTAAACTAAAACAGGAATACACCGAGGGACATTGATAAAAAAAGTATCATAGTTGTATGATTAATGGACTTATTGAGAATAATAAGCTGGGAGTTCGGATGAGTGTATTTTCATGTTTTTATTTAGATTATTCCGTGTAGGGACTAGGATATCTATTTTAAAAGTAAATTGTAGGACGTTTATTTGCAAAAATGAAGCATCCTGCATTTCAAATGATTACCTTTTTATGTTTTGTTTATGATATGGTTTTATATGTTAATATAATAGATATTTACAGTTTCAAAGGGCATACATTTTTAAAGGAAATAGCATGATTTTGTAACAACATTTAAATAGATAATTGTGAAAATGCCTCCTAGAAAATGGATACTTGTGAAAATGCTTTGAAACTTGTGAAAAAATGTTTTGTTACGGGTACAGTGACATTTGTCTATAAAGGGAATTCCCAAGGGAATCATATATAGTGGTCTTTATGAGCAAGTGGCCTTTATACAAAGGTTTAAATTATATGAATAAAGAACGATTTATATGCAGGTGGTCCTTTTTGCCTGTAAGTGCGAAAACGTGCTTGTGACAATATGACGGAACATGGATGCTTATAAAACATGCTCAGAAATGGATATTTGGTAAAATTTTAGAAACATTCTTGGGAAAATGTGTAGTTGTGAAAAGTTGCTCATAAATGAATACTAGTCTTGTAAAATGACATTTCCAGTCATATACTGATCTATTATCTAGATTTTTTACAAGATAATTAGTTTTGTGATACTATAGCGACTTCGTAAGTTCAAATAGACATCGTGTAAGATTCTTGTAGATTCAAATTCATACATTCCGTGACAAAAATCTATAAAATAGGGAACACGTACTTTAATCAGACATGTATTGAAAAAAATCAATTAAACCAAGATATAAAGACATTAGAACATGTGTTTTCCTTTCACGCAATTTTGATTACACACGTGGCGGGTGTGTCTAGCTAAACAGGAGATGCTTACCCTTCCAGAGCACCCGGCCTCACTTCCCTGTTGGAAGTTCACGTATCTAACCTTACTTGTCGGTTCCAAAGTTTTTACTTTGCTTCTGAATTGTGATTCGGACATTGATTAGTATGTTTGTTTTTGATAGTTCATTAAGCACTGAAATATAAAGTCTAATATAAATAAAGTTTATAATGAAAAAACATATCAATCCATTTCTTAAAACAAAATTTCATAGCAAAGCAAAAACTTTAAAACAGACAAACTAGGTGAAACGCTTGAATTTTATTCAGATAAGTGACACCGGGTGCTCAGGTAATTAACAAACTATAGAGCAACGATCTTTGAATTGTTAATCAATTTCAGAATATTTTTACCTACTCATAATATCATTTTGCTGATCTCTAATACACTATCTAAATTGTCGATCTTGACAGCTATGTTGCAATGTCTGAAATATCGGGATCGGTGTACTATCGATATGGCAATGCTCCAGAGTAAAATACAATTTTCGTGATTGCAATCTTACAATGATAGGTATAATGACTCGGTTTTATGATCGTTTTGTGTCAATTTGTTACGTTTTATTTTTACTTTGCGTGTTTATAAAAAAATTCATGCGAAATAATGATATTCGGGTCGGAATAGTGAACAGGCGAAACCTTTCTGGCGCAAAAGGCCTAGTGATAGGGCATATTGGCTTAAAAACAAAATTAAAAATGATGAAAAAAGACAAAATAAGTTGTTGAAAAACTTGTACTTGCAAAAATCTATAACACATTACAAAGAGATTAAATAAGTTATCCATCGTGTAAAAGAAACTTGGTGTACATAACTTAACGGGGTTCCATAACACATGGAACAAGTAATGTTAACAAGCTTAAGATCAATGGCCTACTCTTTCTAAATCAATTTGAGAATATTTCCAACCAGTCATTACGTGATTAAACTTATCTCTTATACAGAGATTGTCGATCACGAGAATGTGGCAATGCTCCAGACAAAAATCGTGATTGCAATCTTACAAATAAAGTATGAAGACTTGGTATTGTGACTGTTTATGCCGCTTTTATACTTTGTGTTTTTATTTTGCGTGTTCATGTGAACTTATAGTATTATAGTTGAAATAGCGAAAGACAAAGCTATATATAAAGAATTAAAAAATGTGTGAAGTAAAAAGTAAGTTTATGAAAAAAATGTACTTGAATATTACCAATGTAACACAAAAAAAAAAAACAAAAAACCGGCAAACGTGTACTTGAATACCTCAAATGTTACCAAGAGGAAAACACAATTTATTCTGTGGCACTAAACGGGATCCTTAAGTAAGAGTATCTAGAGTAACCATAGCACATAGAACACGTACTTTAACCAGACATGTGTTTTTAAAACCAATAACACTTAAATATAAAGTCATTGAAACATTTGTGATGGTAATTAAGCATTGATTCATGAAAACTTATAATAAAGTCAACAAACTATAGACCAATGTACTATTGGTGCTAATCAAGTTGAGGACTATTCTTCCAAGTCATTATATATTTTGCCATTTTTCTGATACACTATCTAAATTGTCGGACCACGACGGAGACGTTGCAATGCCTGTCTTTTATCAGAATCTGTGTATTATCTATGTGACAATACTCAGAAAAATTCATTATTCTTGATTGCAAGCTTACATTATAAGTATGGCAGGATGGTATCATGACAGTTTTGTTCCACGTCGTTAGGTTGTATTTTCACTTTGCTTATTCGTGAAAAAATAGCAAGCGATATAACGGTTTTACGGTTTAAATTAGCGAAAAGACAAAACTTTAGTGGAAAAATAACTCCTAGTAATAGTGTGCATTGGCTAACATAGATTTTAAAATGTTGAAAGAACGAAGTTAATTGCCAGTTGAAAAACCTTCTCTTCGCTACCGCCAATGCAACGACGAATAAGACCAACAAACTTGAACTTGGACTACCGCCCATGTAGCTAGGGGTAAGACTCCTCGACTAATATCTCTGTGATACTAAAGTGATTCATAGGGAAGATTAGTAATAGCGGTAAACTAATCGTGAAAATTCAAAATCAAACTATACTTGTCGTGGGCGCGGTTCTATAACACAGAGGACAGGTGCTTTAACCAGAAATGTTAAAAAATAATTTAACCAAATGTAAAACACTAGAACACGTACATGTATGTTGCTAATCAAGCTCTGGATCGTTAAAGCTTATAACAAATTAAACAAACTATAAACCCATGCACTATCAGTTGTAAATCAATTTGAGACTCCAGCCAGTCATTACATCATTTTATCTATCTCCGATACACTATCTAAATGATCGATCAGAAGAGAAATGTTGTAATTATTAATGTTGGTTTTGAATATTGGGTTCCGTGTTCTATCGGTGTGGCAATAATCAAGAAAAAATATGTTTACTGTGATCGCAATCTTACAATTATAAGTATGGCGACTAGGTTTATGTCTGTTTTGTGTCTGTGTCAATATTCGTCATTTTGTATTTGCACTTTGTGTGTTCATGGAACAATGTCATGTTAAATATCGGTATTAAGGTCAAAATAGCAAACAGACAAAGTCTTAAGGGGAAAACGACGCATGGTGATCAGGTGTATTGGCGAAACACAGACGGATGAAATATGAAAATTAAACAGTTAAGTTAACGTGTACTTGCCTACCGCCAATGTTACTGAGAAAACAGATCAGCAAAGTTGTACTTGATAATCGTCAAATTAAAGAACTAGACTGCAAAAATGAAGCAAGAGGGTAAACAAGGCGAGTGATAATAAATAAAAACATAATACCAAAATAATACAGTTAAATGGTAAAATAATGACAAAATCCAAATAAACAATCAAAAACAAAAAATAGATCCATATCGTAAAGATTTTACCAAATGTGTATTTAATTATCAAAAATAAAATGTTATAATCTTATAAAATCATTAATGACCTTAAAAAAAGTTGATTGCAGACGATAACACTTAACTTATCAATTGATAAATGCAAATTGTCAATGAGAATGAAAATGCAATATTCTGATTTGATGTGTTTGATACCTAGTATAGAATCATGGCTGCCATATTTTCGTTATAAGTATAACGGTTCAACGTTTTGGTTTTTCATTTGGCATATCTTTAAAGTAAACCACAACATCTTAGGTCCTTATAATTACTGGCAAAAGCCGCCAAAGTAAAAGAAAAAAAAATGCTCTGAAAAATATTTGATCTGAACAGAACCTTCATAAGGACCAACTGAAATACATGACCCGATAACATTACTGAGTAGGAATTGTATTTTTGAATCGGTCGTCTGGTGCTGTAAAATTAAAACTGGTATAATCTATAATTTAAACAAAAATGAAATACTTTCGGCGTGAGTTATAGTGCTGGCCAACGTAATACATTAAACAGAAATATCTCATAGGATTATTTTACAGGGGTAATTGTTACCTCCATAACATTGAATAAACAGTAGAAAAGGAATTAATTAAGAAGTCAAACGCTGAAAAATGTTATGTGAATCAAAACCAAAGTTGAAATGCCTATTACTTTTAGATTTATTTATATATTTTATCAGTTTTAATTTTACAGCATTAGAGCGCCTTTTCGGAATGCGATTCCTCATCAGTAGTGTTAAGACCAAAATTGTGAAGCCAAACTTTATTTAGAGACCTTGAAAGGACAACATGGCAAACTGGACCACCTTACGTTAGCTATTAAGACTTAAACAAAGATTTGAACTTGTATGTGTTTTTATTTTCAGTGACATTTTGACGCGCCTTTATTTAACACAAGAAGTTATCTCTACCCAGATGACGATTCCAATCTTGATAACTTGCTTACATTAAATTGATTTGTTTTGATAACGAAAACCAATGAGAGTCAAGCAATCAATAAAAATAATTATTATAATACTGCATAGAAGTATGTATCGAAGACTTATTTTTTAAAGCTCAAGTGCTGATCCCACGGACCGAAAAGATATGGGTCTTAGATTACAGAGATTTCAAATTACTTTGATTGTTAATAGGACAGACCCTAGTGATAAAAGTTTGTGGATTCGCTTGAAAAAAATATTTATTTTCTTTGTTTACTAATGATTCTGCTTTTACAGGTTCCTTAGCAAGCAGTTTAGTTAAGACAGATGTTCAGGTTAGTAAGGGTTCTGTTTTTCCTGAATGGTCAGATTTTTTTCCTCATTCATCCAAGAAATGGTGTCCTATATGTATGCGAGAGAATTGTGACTGTGACATACAAACACAATTACTTAACTTCATTGTATTGCAAAAACGTTCAGAACACGGAGAAACAGATTTTGTTATTTATTATTTTTCATTAGGCATATTACATACCAATAAATTTAATTAGTCTGGGTAAAGTTCAGAAGATCTTGCTTATATTGATATTTGATATAGTGTTGTTTTGGGTTGTCATGTACTTCAGGTTAGCTAAGGTTATCTATTGTTGTCGCTCAAGGCAACACTTTTTACTTTTTTGACTCTATTGTTACCGCAATGTTATATAAATCTCTTATCTCCTTTTCACAAAAGTATTTTCCAAGCGCGTCACAGCGATTGTGTAACAAACCTTAACAATACGTGATTGTAATACTATACTCCATGGTAATAAATTAAAATGGTTTGAATCATTGTTACAACCTCCAGCCTGAGGACAATTTTGTTGTTTTCAAACATAACAAACTCGAGGTATTGAATTCGATCTATTAAAATCTGCGAAGCATGTTTATTTAAAATATAAGAAACTAAACACCAACCATTAATTGGTTTATTTTGTGTACTGATACAGCTCTTTTGCGAAGGATACTGGTTCACTAGGTATCAGTATATTGTGACTGGCGGAGTGGTACGCTTTTGTGCGGCGTACTGACCCAGTGAGCTAGCACGTTAAAGTCGCCCTGAGTGCGCGTGGTACAAGGCAAACCATAAAACTCATTTGCGCTCCACATGCATACAAGAACTTGTTCTAGATTAATCTATAGAGAATAAAAAAGTAGTTATCGTGCTGCAAAATTGCTGATGCGACGTTAAGCACCATTCAACAACACCACCAACATCTTTTGCGATGGTGCAGATAAAGATGTGCAGTTTTTTAGCTCACCTGACCAAAGGTCATGTGAGCTTATGGTATGGTGCAGCGTGTGTATGTGCGTGCGTGCGTGCGTGCGTGCGTCGTTAACACACATTTTCGACTTCTCCTCTGAAAGTACTTGGCAGATTTCAACGAGACTTAGTCAGAAGCATGTCTGGGTCGGTGCAATTCAGATTTGTTCGGGGCGTTGCCATGGCTACCATAACTAGGTCAAGGTGACCTAGGGGTGCAATAATCTTAAAAAATCTTCTTCTCCAAAAGTATTGTTTGGAGAAAAAATCTGATGTGATATTTGGCTTCTCTAGGGTCTTAAGCCTGTAGTTTGTTCATTTCGTGAAATTCTGTCGAAAAATGAGTTACGCGTTTTTGCGTTTAATTTTGAAAAAATCGTAAATTAGCTTCAAATTGTTATAACTTGACTACTTGACCAGACAATGACATGGGTTTTTTTAAGTTTTGACATCTTCTTGTAAGTATCTTCAAAATGAGGTCAAGGTCAATTGTGAAGGTCGTGACCTAATTTTTTTTACCTCTGATTATAATTATTATCTCAAAAACTATAAACTTTTTGTATAGTCATGTATATTAGAATGTTGTAGGTATTAATACAACGATCATTTTGATGTATAGAAAAAGGTCATGGGTTCAAAGGTCAAGGTCACAGATGCGAAACAATACAGAAATGGTTAATTATCTCGAAAACTATAAACGTTTTGTATAGGCATGTATATTAGAATGTTGTAGGTATTGATACAATGATCATTTTGATGTAAAGAAAAAAGTCATTGGGGTTTAGTATTTACGTTTACTTTAAATCTATCAGCTAGCCATTAGTTATCAGGTGAGAGTATAAGGCCCATGGGCCTCTTGTTTTATCTTGTTTAGGTGTTTCTATCATTCGTTTGTATTATGTTTTGTCATACTTGCGTTGACTTTTACGTTTTTAAATTAACTTTTTTTAATGTCAAGCTGTATTAGACATCAAAAACAAACATTAGAAATATTTTTACTATAAGCAAATAAAGGTATGGAAGTATTACTTATTACGTTACTATCATTAAGTGGTGTACTAGAATGCTGTAATGCTGTGATGGTTCTTTCAGTTGTGTCAAAAATGCTCAGTTGTAGGATGATAAATAAAACCTGAGAATTCAAAGAAGAAATCAGATGTTCGGCAATTGAACTAATGAACTTCTTATTCTCGTGACTGATTAAGATTTGAACTACATATTATACTAGTTTTAATTAGCTAGCAGCAAATTTAGACAATAATATATTTCTGACAATAATACACAATATTGCCTAGTGAGTTTGTGATATTCTGAGGAAAACATCCTAGGGGCACTAACCACCAGCAGAGATACCAGCTCAGTGGTTTAAATTACATATTATACCAGTTTTATATTTACAGAACTAGACGGCCGTCTTATCAGTAGTGCTTGGAACAAAATAGTGAAACCAAATGTTTTACCTATGTAATGGGAGACGTTGTGACCCGTAAACCTGTGTTTGAACCATGCGGTGGTATATATTTTTAAATCTGAAAATATATTTTCAATGCGTTCTGGGTCGCTCTCATTTTTATCATGTTTTACTCAACTGCAGTATTGTATATTCGTTCTGATAGAAACTTCGTAATGAACTAAATTGTTTGCAAGTGAAATTTCACGAAATTGAAAAAATATATGATTCAACTTTGGATTATGTCTTAGTTGCAATAATACGTTTGTGATTAAAGTTATTTAGTTTATTATTTAAATGATTTAATTTACAAACAGCAAATTAAAATTTAAGGGTTAAAGAGTCACTAAGGTGAGAAATTGGTAATAAAGAAAATTAAGACAATTATTTATCATCAAGCCGTTAACCTCTGTTGGGATAAACTAAGTATATGGCATTATCTTGAGAGTTTTGTGAGCTCTGTGCAGCAAAAATGGTATTGATTTTAGAACTAATCATATGTTTGAGGATTGAATTACGTTAAACGACACCTGAGTCTTGTTTCTATCGGTTACAAAACCATATAATTTAACACTAGATATGCTTCGTACAGTTCATGGGGTTACAAACACATAAAATTGTAGTTGCAAGAAAAATATTACATTACTATTCGCAATAAACAAGTTCAAATTACAGAGTCCACAACTAAACTAACTCATATAGTTTCTAGGTAAATGACTGTTTGTATTGTACTCGACTGCCCTTTAATATATTCTGTGTTAATGTTCTAATGTTTTAAGGCTGTATCCTGAGCAGTAATAAATTGCTGGCAATTTATACAAATTATACGTTTTCTATCACATATTGCTTTTCGTCCTGTGATGTTACAATTTGTATTTTATGGCGCATTTTTAATACTTTCATTTAAAATAGGTTCAGTTTAAACAATATATTTAATGTTCCTTACATTAACCACTGTGGATTGTCAACCTTATTTCCGACAAAGACAATTGTATGGCCAGGTTTATTTCATAATTATTCCTAACTAAAATTTCCTCAGCTTACATCTTGCAAATTTCATAAATTTTAGGTGTTGTTTTGAATATCACTTCAAGCTAACGCATCTAGAGTCCGATTGTGTTAACATACATAAAATATTGTCCAAAAATGTCCTAGTTAAGTTAAGGCAAATCTCAGAGTTATGAAACTGAAACCCTATTTTTATATGTTATTCGCTTCGTTTCGTTTTGATTGTACTTTTCACACAATTTGTGAGTTTAATATAACACATATTAAACATAATATTATGCGTGAATTATCACCACGGTATTATAGGTTTTGTGGTATTCAGCTTCTGGCTTTTGTATTCAATTACATACAACAAGATTTTGAGGTCTATAGAATATCTCTAAAAATGTCAAAAATGTCATAAATCATAATGACTAAATTTACGTGTCTCCTACCTATTAAATATAATACATACACCGATTTTAATGACGTTCTTCGAGGAAATATACAAGCTATACATAATATCTTAAATTATACATCTGCTTATCATGTATTTGTTTTCCAAAGAATACGCTATGGTAGAGCTTGTTCCCACTACAGGGACTTTGTACAACAAACCAGGCTGCTTGCAAATAAATTGTTGACTCAGGGATAATGCAAACCTAGGTTTATCAGTCTCAAAACGTTTTATAGAAGTCATCATAGTTTTGGTGATAAGTCTAATGTCTCTGTGTCCAGGATTGTCCTAGATATATTTGACGTCCCATAGTTCCATGTTCTTTTCACAGAATTTAATTACACACGTGGCGGATGCAGCTAGATAAACAGGAGGTGCTTACCCTTCCGGAGTACCCGGCCTCACTTCCCTGGTGGAAGTTCACGTGTTAAACCTGCCTTGTCAATTCCAAAGTTTTTACTTTGCTTCTAGGTTGTAATGTGGACATGGATAAGTATGTTTTTCATTTGATACATATTATACCAGTTTTAATTTCATAATGTACATGAGCCGTAGACAGCCGTTTAGGAATACAATTCCTCACTAATAGATGCTTAAACCCAACCTAATTTGAATGAAAGTCTCAGAACAAATCCGCAATAGAAGATAAATTGTAATTTCAAAGAACGAAAAGCAATACATGATAGAAAGTGTATAATTTGTCTAGGAATTTATTGCGGTTCAAGATACAACCTTGAAACATAAGGACATTTAACTTTTTTTCAAATCAGACAAACATACGATACAGAAAATAATAATGCATGTCATTAGACAATTCAAGTAAGGGAAATGCTCAAGTTAATAAGTCTACTTAGGTATTTAATTATTGAAAGTTTCTAAATTATGTTATTGTTCTCGATCGGCTAAATGACTGATCCGTGCCATCCATCACATTAACGTTAATTAAAATTTATCGAATTTTCAAATAGATGGAAAGACGCTCACACAGGAAACATAATACATCTTAATTACAGACCTATTGGCTTATTGAATTTCAGATACGACCAATTCTGTAAGTGTTTTCTTTACAGCTATTTTTTCAACTGGCTATCGCTAGCTGCACTTTTTGTATGACGAATATCTGAAGGTTTGCGTGAACTTTCATATTCACTGTTCCAACTGCTGTACAATTTTTTTTTTCAGATAGATACTTTATTGGTGCAGATTATTATTGGCAGTTACTATAAATTAAAAAATATGTTACCGTTCCAGATTTAATTTTGACCGATGTTGTGCCCACTTCTTATACAGAAAATAGATGTAAAACTATTCAATATACGTAACTTGTTTTCCTCAGAAACGACAAAATCGAATAGAACCAAAAAGGTATAGCAGATTTAATAGGGGTTTTAAGATAAGCCGCTTCTTAAGCTAATTATTTTGCAAATAATATGAAAATCAAGTTTATTAGTAAAGTAACTTTTTATTGAAGAACGGAGACGATTGAAAAGAATTTCCTCATTTTTTTTATATTTGGCGTATTCGAGCATTTCTGAGACCTAATTGGTTTTAAAGAAATAACTGCAACATAAAGCATTCATTGATGTCAAAAGATCTACGTTTTTCTTGACTTTCATTGCTCAGCAGAAGTAGTTGGTATCATAGTCCCTGTGGACAGTATTATGTGACGATAACATTTCTACAACTCAAAGTTCTTAAAGTCAAGTAAACATTGTTTAATCTTTACAAGTTCAACACGTGGCATATACTTAGAAGGATAAGCATCTACTTTTTAGCCAGGTACACCTGTCATGAGTTAAATCGAAATTAACTTTATTTTGATTAATAATAAAACAAATTAATTTTCATATTAATTAACAATTAATATGCCCGAAATCAATCTTTTCAAATATCAATTACAATTGTACATGTCTTCGAATGTTTTTGTTAAGGATGCTCTTTATCGTATTATGACTTGACATAAAGTATTTTACTATTTGCCTAACAAACATGTGATATTATATAAATTACTACGAGTGTCATAACTTTGCCAGTTTTAAGGACATCTTAATTGAAGAAAATGCATTAAGAAATGATGTCATATCTTTATGTATTATCTTTAATACCTTTTATTCGTTTGAACACTCACTTACAATACACAAAATATCAAAAGTAATATAAAATGAGACTGGCTGATAAATTTATTGCACATTTTGTCATTAAAAATATTACCATCTTTAAAGGGAAGAAAAATCAATGTTATTTTAAAGATACTAAATCAAAAAGTTCTCTAAAAAACAACTTAATATTTCCTTTATTTCATGCGAACTCTATAAAAAAGGTGAGAAAAGTTAATTTCAAGACATTGTGATATAACTGAGGACTTTAAATGGCTAACACAACAGTTTACAGTTTTTTTAAAAAGCGCTTGTCAATTTTTAATATTAACTTTGCAATGATTTTGTTCCATGAAATATTGCATGCTATATCAGCTATAAATCCCATTGATCACGTGACTGTTTATTACTATTCATGTGACGTCAGACTATTTCAGTGACCGGACTTGCACCTCGTATACGGCAACGTTTGTCATTTTCTTAAGAATTAAATTTACTACAACAAAACTAGTAAAAACGCAAAATATAAATCTAATCATTGACTTTTAGTTACTTTATAGTCAATACCGTGTAAAAATGTAAAGAAAACTAATCATTACGAGCGTTAGCCATGCCAAAGACAGGATTTTAGCCATTAACACAATATAATAAAACGTATATTTTCGACTTTAGTGGTTAGATAATAGAACCAAAATTATTTCGTTGTTTGCGGTGGTTTTTGTCTTTTTGTCAGTTTTGTGGCGTGTGAAATGCTGTGTAAGTACAGGCATATTTTTATAAATTGATACGTACCAAATACTTAATACAGTAGCTGTCAAAAACATTAAACTGATACTGGAGCCAAATAATGTTCTTCACTGTAAGAGAGAAAAATGGGGTTCAATATTAAAACGTGTTTATTTTCAAATTAAGTAGAAGTTATATTTCATTTATGCAGGGCTAAATTAAATTGTTTGTCACATGACACTTATGTTTCGTTTGCACCTAACTAGTACATGTACATCTATTACATCAAATTTGTGTTGCTGATAGTGTAATTAGAAATAAAATTTATAGAAATCAGATAAATGAAACGGAAAAATATTTTTTTAAATCTTTATAAAAACACATGTACGGTATTGATTTGTCGAGCATTAAAATGAAAGTTAATTAATTTACTTTACAAGATCTTGATTTATATCACATAACGGAAACTTTTCCTAGAATCACATCGATTTTCAACATAATACGAATTAAAATGAATAATTGAAATTATTTTCGAGTCAGATATGCCTGAAAAACACTGAAATACCTCCAAGCTCAAAACACATTACTGGAATAGTTATGTAAAATATTGTGAAGAAATCCGTGATTTCAATTGATTGAAGCGGTAAATTGAAATATTCGAGGATGGAAAGGCGTAAAATGTTATAATTCAAGCACAAACACACAAATAACATATTAACCAATTAAACCAATGTTAATATCACAGCCCTAGACGTTTTGCAATACAATTCCTCATCCGTGGTTCTTGGACCAAAATTGTGAAACCAAAATTTCTTCAAGGGTTTTTTATACACAAACCCCAAATCACAATCCCTATAACAACGTAAAACTTTGAAAATGACACATTAAGTTAAACATATAAACAAACATTAGGGAAATGATGCTCTAGGAACAGTAAGCACCTCCTTTCTAACCGGGTTCATTCCCACATGTGAAATCAAATCAAAATTGAGAATGATAGGTACATGAAACTATGGAAAGCCATATTTATCAATGGTAGTTTTGGATACAAAGGTATCATGGAATCGATTTAATTAAAATCAAGGTTTCATTTTAATCAAATGTAGAGCATTATTACTAAAAACGGACCAATGGCTCCAAAAAGTCAAGAGTAACTAGCGGTCTGAATTAAATATTAATAAGTAAGGCGTATTTTTATCAACATTTATCTTGGATATATATTTGACGTACCTTTGATTTTCCTTTGACTGGAACGTAAACACCTTTCAATCAATCAATTCTTTGTTTATATCATTCTGAATTTTTAGTTTTCCGTTTCACGTACAGGAGGTGCTTACCCTTCTGTAACACACAGTCTTACATCCTTGGTGGAATTTCACGTGTGCAAGTTCATATGTCAGTTTTCAAAGTTTTTACTTTGTTTTTCTTTTGAAATTGTCATCTTAAACTCGACCGGTATGTTTGTGTTTGATGACTAACACACACACACACACACACACACACACACACACACACACACATATATATATATATATATATATATATATATATTGACTGAAAAATATTTAAAGTAATTGTTGACATTTTCTGTAGTTTGACCCCATATCCAGCCGAACGGACTATGAATACGTTACCTTTATATTTATGATGAATGTAAAGTAAAAGCTCATTATTTACATCCATTATTTACATTTGATTTACTGAACGATTTAAAATCGTGTTCGGGAAAAATTATTAACTGCACAATATATACATGTGTATGCATACAATGAATCTTTGCTTTAACAGGAGATTAAAATCTTAAATCTAAATATTATTGTAACATTTTTCAAAATAAAGCTATAAAAAATAAATCACATAGAATAAATGTTCTGCCATAATGATTAATGATCAGCAAAATGCAACTTAAATATCGTTTTAAACCATAGAAAGCATTTTGAAAAATGATACTGTGTAAAGAATTCCATGAAATATTAAAACTCTAGTGTGATTATGCTTTTACATTTTAAATCATTTCAAACGTATCATCCATTATCATGAACAAAGTCTTGTCTCACATGTCATCATATTTATTTTCAATGACAGTTTCGTAGAGTGTTCAGTGCAAGCTTTCACAATTACTAAGATGATACAGATGATGTACAGATACGACATATACATAGATTATTTTCTTGAGTGTTTTTGTAAAATTGAATTTTAAAGTTTTTTAAAAGTTAAATAAAATTTTATATAATGCTTTTTTACGAGTTAAATATTGTTAAAACAATAATGTTATATTGTGTGCATTATTTATAAAACTCGGATAGTTGAATGTAACATCACATATGTTTTAACAACCAAATGACGTCATTAACTATGGGTACCAGATTGCAATTTTAATGAATAACTGAAAAATTTAATATTATTTTACATTCAAGCAAATAAATCATAAAACAACAGAAAACAAAAATCTTCATAAAAGAAAAAGCACCGAACCACCTGTAAAAAGCAACGGAAACGATATATCACAGAAAAGATATCAATTTACACTTTCATGACGAACGGCGATAAAGACAAGGAAGGGTTTTATAAATTATGAGAAAACAGCAGAGAAAATAACCAGTCTCAGAAAAAAGCAAAAAACCACCAAAACAAAGAAAGGACGATTTCATTATTAGCTTAAAAATTCAAGCTCACATTCAAATATTATAAAGGATAAAGTAAAATAGTTTACATGTCTTGAATGTTTCCTATACACCACCTTATGACCGTAAACTGCTTACAAGACAAAAACGTTATAAGAAAAATGATGAACTACTTGCAAGATAGAAACTATATAAGAAAACGATATTCTGACTTTTAAAATATGTACAAAAATAAGTTATTTGATCACTTTGCCTTCAGAAATCTTATAGTCAAATGTAATTTAGTGGAATCGTTGGATTCACGCTTGACATTTTGATTTTGTTTTGAACACTTTGAAAATGTGTAACAAAATACTATGTAATATGTTAGAGTTCAATTTATTGGAAATTCAACACTGAATCTCACATTTTATATGAAGCCGTGGGGTGTTTTTGTTTATCACACTCTTGTTACTTTGTACTTACCTGAAAAAATGTTTACTAGGTTTTGTTTCATTATCTGCAATATATTATTGTCATTGCTGGGTAAACAATAATGTCAGTTATGAAAAAATAATATATATTAAATATTACATTTCTGACAAGGTGACAGTATATATTGTCACCCACAGGAAGCATTGTTTGCCGAAACGATAGCCTATCATGACAATCAATACTTTTACCATGTCAGAAATGTAATATTTATTTCATTAGATCTAATGTATGTTTCATTTTACTGATACTCCATGTGAATCCATATAATGAATCATTTTTGAAATTAACAAAACCCAGAGTAACTCTGGCCCATGTAGAAATTGCTGAAAAGTATCTACAAACCGCTTAATAGTTCTTTGGTTGACTGGTTAATGTTGAGCCTAAACTCTAAAAACTTTGAAAGGTATTCATTGTTAACCTAGACAATCATTTTGCTGTTTCAACTTCAATGTGTGGTGTTGTTGCGGATTTCGATCGAATGTTATAAATATCACTAACAACAAGACGCATGCATAGGCACATCTGATAATATGTTTCGATCAAACGCTGACGTGATCAAGGAAAGGAGGCGACTGAAGCTATTTGACATTATAAATGTTATGTGACTTCAAATAATTACTTAGCTAGCTCTTATCCAATGAGAAGTCTAGATTTTAACATGAGGTGTAATAAAATAAAATTAATACACCAATACGGAAGTAAAAATGATTTTAGTTCTAACTCTTATTCAGTTTCTAATGATCGTTTTCTTTATTGCAAAGGAAAAATCTTTTATGGACAGGTTTGTAAGGGCTTAAAATATTACATTTTTAACAGAACACCTCAATATCTTGATGATATTGTAAATATTGATAGTCCTATATCAAAGTTTGTACTAAAACCACATTACTGAATATTTCAGAATTCCATAACTAGTTATCAAAATATGTATTGTAGATTTTATCAATTGCTGGAATTGTTTTGTATTCCTGTTGTGTTATGTTGTACATTTTTGCATCAGTTTCAAACAGAATAAACCATTTGATTGATCACTCAAAATTATATACTTACGTAATCCGTAAAACCGACTGTCTGTCTCGGGTTTTCTAGATTGTTATGTCGTTGGCCAATATCAAATTTTAAATGCACGTGAAACGAAATAAATCTTTAGGTCCATATATCGTTAAAAGTTTTACATTAGCGTGCCGGAATACAACAGAACCGTGTATGGTAATTTCTTTGCTTAACATCATCCACAATGATTAAACCTAAACCAACTGAGGATACAATTTTACAATCACGTAACTGTATTTAATTACGTTACATATTTCTTTAGAAACAAAAATTATAATTCATTCACAGATTTTTTTTAAATGAATGTAGCTAGAAATAATAAATGATTTTAAAATGTAATAGAAACCAAAAATGACAAAAATAATCACTGTGCCCTTAAAACTGATCAGTCTTTGTGGAGGTTCTATAGAACCTTTCGAAATAAAAAAATCTTCAGTAATAATATGGAACGATAGGATATAGAAAGAACCCGAAACCTCTCTATGCTTTGAGACAAAGAATTAATATAGACACGTTGATATTTTGTGGCTTTATTTGCTTACCGTTTTAGCGGCATCCCCGGCTAGTTCACAATTCCGAAATTTTTCTTCTTTGATTTTTTTGAATTCAGGGTATTCTTTCCCTTACAGATTGATTGATTGATTGATTGATTGATTGATTGATTGATTGATTGATTGAAGGGGATTTTAGGTCCAAATTTAAACAAAATATTTAAGTTATGGCGTCACCACCTTAAGGTGAAATGGTTAAAATTTTGACCTTTGTGGTGCGCTCAGGACAATGAGCAGGAAGGGTTCTTAAGCGTGCCACATCTACCGTGACACGGGGCATCAGTTTTTAAGGTCACTTCTGAAGTACCAGGTGACTCTCGTTTCTTTATTCCTAGTGACGAAAGAACAGTCACTTCCTATTTTCGAGTCTCTACCTTGAAGAATCGAGTTCAAATTTGTTTTAAATGTTATTGAGGGCATTCACTTTGACATTTTATTTTCATTTTAAGTCTTTCAGTCAAGAATATAACACTAAGAATTCAACAACGGAATCATATATAGGTCATACTAGATTAACGTAAAACCATAAAATAACAAATACAACACTTTATAGAGTTCGCTGCTCTTAGGCATCTCTGGTAGCAACAAGTACAACATAAGGTCTGTTCAGCTGTCTATGTGTGTACTCGATATATATATAACAAAGAAGAAATGTCCGGTTTAATTGTTTAATACTAAATTGATCAATTCAAAAACTTTTTCAAAAATGAATGGATATGTACATGTACCAAAAATTTGGTTAACCGTGCCACGCACTGTAGTCCTATCCAATCCAGAGGGATTCTTGTATTTTGAGTCCTTTATCCCATTGAAACTGAGATAAACACTACTCTGATGGCTTAAAGGCTTTGAAGGCTTGGCTCATACTTTAAAATATTTAAGAAAGGTGAGGACATAATAGACATGTATTAATTGTATCAATAAGGGTGAATATTGGCTACAAAGTGTACTTAAGATCATAATCATAAAAATGCAACATCTTGTAAAAGGAAATAGAAAGTAAAAGCCAAAACAAATCACATGGCAAATATTTTAGTCGTTGAAATCTAACTACACTTTTACATATTATACAGGAACTTATTTTTTAGTGGAAGTCCACAGGGTTAACAGAATTTGTTACTTTTCAAAGTTTCTTATTACTTTGCTTTTGTGTAATGGACAGTTATATTTACCTCAGCATCAACCTTTAGGCACATTTTAGGCGAAGTAACACATTATAACATAAATATGTATTTTACACAAGCCATCACATATGTTTAAAAGTTTGTTATTATTCAATAAAAATATGGCCATTATGAAGACAGGAATTGTGAGTTAACCCGATAGTCCTCTAGTCGTAGACGTAATCAGCAAACAAATTAGATTACAAGTGTTGTGAATATAATCGCCAAGGACGATAATCAATAGATTTAGGTTTGTATGAAGAACAATGACCCCGTAATTAACTCAATGTTTTAGTAATGGTTGATTACGTCTAGATAAGTCGTCATTGTAACAAACGGTCAATTCATTGTCTAAAGTTAAGAGGATGGAGATGGATTAATACTATTACTCAATTTGATTTTTGCATAAACTTGTGCGTTGTTTTATTTAAATAAGAGTGTTAATGCCGCTGTTATTAACATATATAACACTATCTCATATATATATTTCACCTAATGATGGTTTTTTGTATGTGGATTGCCAAATGTATAATAATGATTTTTTTCTGAATATGAACTAAAACATAGACTTGAGTGTTTGTATTTATTTAAATATAACTAAATCAATTGTCTTAGGAAAAAGGAGAAATAAATAAGAAATTGATATCAGGTATATCATTGACATAAAACTAATTAATTAAAAAAAATAAAGACATGGACATCAATATCAGAAAATTAAACGACATTTAAACATACATATTACACATTAAACTCGGAAATAAATAAATACCAATCTGCATTATCAAAATTTCCATTTCTTTAGGTTATGTGGCCAGTTATTGGTATGTTCATGATGCCTTTGATTCATTAAAAAGCAAAATTTTCAGCAACAACTTTCTGGTTTTCGATTAAAAATCAAATGATATAATTTCATTTCACACATGACGTGTTTGGCTAGCTAACCAAGAGGTGTTTACCCTTCCGGAGCACCCGACCCTACTTCCCTGATAAAAGGTCACGTGTTATACTTCATTTTCCAGTTTTCAAAGTTTTGAATTTGATTTGGACATAGAACGGTATATGTGTGTTTATTTTGGAAAAACATCAGCATTTGGCTAGGAAAACGGAAATCATATTAAGGAATGATTGATGTTCATTTATGATTTTTGCGACAACAATTGTCACTCAATGAACTTAAATAATATCTTGAATACGATCACCATGGATTGCTTAAAGCTTGTGAAATAGTTTTATTTTATCTTGTCTGATGCAAAATGAGTGATGAGACTAACCTCTTATGTTTTCTTTCGTTTAAGTCTGACAACCTGAAAAAATATTTATTTACTTGATAAGGAAAGTCGTTAAGCTACAACTGAGAAACATAAAGCAGCTGTGATAACTAAAATGTAATTGCTAAAAAAGATTTTGTCATAATCTATGGAGATTTTTACCCAAAGAATTTATCTGCATCCTTTATATATATATATATATATATATAATATTGTTTATTGTTTATTTGTCTGAGTTAGTTCGTACCAGTCGTAAGTCATTGCTTGCTTGGAGAAATATTTAAGAAGTTCACACAGATACTAGTTGTATCCTGTATCCATTGATTTGTCGTCGGTTCGTAATATTCATAGCTGATAATGTATTAAGTCATTCTAAGAGAGTTCTAGGTTTTTTATGAAATTTACAATGTCCGCAAAATCGATTTCAGCATTCTCTTTTGAAAAACAAAAACATCTAAAGGAATAAAAATAAAAAATCTTATCATTACAATAGACATCGATTCACTTTAGACGTAGAACTATCTATTTTACCTGAATAAAAACACCTATAATGTTACACTGAAATCTCTTTATGATATATATCTTTTGTTCTGTATTTTGTCTCTACTTCTTTGAACTTCCTTTGATGTTGACAAACTCTCTAAATATTTACTTATATAATGAAGATGACGCTTGGGTGTTGTTCAGGGCGCCTTCATAGTTTTTTTTTCAAAATGTTATATATTTGTAAGCATTTATGTAATCCGAAAGCCCCTTACAGTAAAAAAGCTGAATTTTCTATTCAGCAGTGCAAATATGTGTTGATCGTTTCATGTGTCTGTATTGTGTTCCTTTGTTTCTGTGTGGACATTTAAAAACAACCTTCTGCATAAAATTATTCTGCAGATGGCAAAATAGAAAAAAATAATTAAAACATGTATGTTGCAATATCCAGTGCAATTTAAAACACAGAAACAAATAAAATACAGACACATGGCACGATCAACACATACATACATATGTACTGACTTCTTACTCTACTGTAAACAAATATAATTATTGTTGTTGTTTAACATTAATTAATCTCTTTATGGTATATTGAACTTAATTCCATTTATTCATTCGATAATATGTCGTAATTTACATCAAATGTTGGCTTATTGTTGCTTAATTCTTTCTTAAAACAA
The DNA here is from genome assembly GCA_021292105.1 of Anadara kagoshimensis. Taxonomy (NCBI): domain Eukaryota; kingdom Metazoa; phylum Mollusca; class Bivalvia; order Arcoida; family Arcidae; genus Anadara; species Anadara kagoshimensis. Next base: position 62,596,490 of record CM037861.1, on the reverse strand, counting down.
TATTTATAAAGATTCTGATAACATTTTAGCAAAAAACCCATACTTCAAAATATAACATAATCTTTCTCTTACATGAATGGTAATATGTATTTTAGCTGTGGTTCTGGTTTTTTTTAATCTCTGTCAAGGAACTGTTTTATGTGCAAAACTAGTGTAAAAAATATCCCTTTCGGGTCTTTTGTAGGCGTTCACTCTTATCGTACCAGACAACGGTGACAACAATGTTCAATTGAATATTGTCTGCAATTTTTTATATTTTATTCATGTTTCTTTCAATCACAGTTTTGATGTTACATGTTTGCAGTGTAGCTAGCTAAACAAGATATGCTAAACCTTTCGTAGCACCCAGCCTCACTTTCACATTTTCAACTTAATTTGCTATTTTCAATCTTTTTACTTTGCTTTTGGTACCGTGATTAGGACATAGGCCGGTATGTTTGTGTTTGATTAAAAACTTTTGGATCAGATTATTATTGGCCATTTTAATATTTAGGACTCTTTTTATTCGCGAATATGAATAATATAAATACATAATTTCTTGCGTAATTTTCGATCTTGAATATCGCAAAAATAAAGTGCTGTCGAAAACAATTTAGAAAAGTACTTTCTGTTACAAACATGTTTATCTACAATGCTATCGACTTTCTACTATTGTTTGATTATCAAAATCTTATACCTGTATCTGATTGTCAAATCAACATGCCTTATATAATCCCATTAAATATGTATATTACATCAGTAAAATGTATTATTTCAGACACAAACATGCCTTAATCTAAGTCCAAAATTTTGAAAACTGGCATATATAGTTAATCAGGAGACTCCACCTAGATATGTTAAAGTAAACTCCGGTCCAGTTAGCCGGTTACACATGCATTATTTGTAAAACTTACATTCGTATCCTAATATACAAATTAAATATAGAATAAATTCAGACTAAATAACATTATTTGTTCATGTCCAACAACCAAGAACGATGTATAAAAGCGTGCAAAAAATGAGAATAAAAACATTATACAGATAAAACGTGCCGATGTCATCTTTATTGGACGACATAACAAACGTCTATTCAGTAGTGCGTATATCTACTACCCCTATCATCACAGTTAATTTGCAGTTTGATGTGCCCATGTGGCCAAATTTAAAAATAAACAATATATTATCCAGATAATGTTGACAAATCCATTTTGCACTACGGTTGAGAAGCTGCAATTCATAGGCTTATCAGAACAAAAACATTATATTACGTGCATTTTGTTTTAAAGTCTTTGTCATCTTTATATTATTGTTGAATTCTTTTTAAAATAAATATAAATTATTGTTTTGTTGTATTATCTATTTAAAGTATATTAACTGCAAAATGCGTATTTAAAAAAACAAATGAGGTAATAGTAAAACTGAGGAAAATGTTATAACTTAACTTTTCTGTCAACCAGCAGCATCCATGCTCATTTGTATGAATGTTAAAAATATACCAAACAGCCAATGTCATTTGTGTTGCTATTTTAGTAAAAAAAAACATATAGAAGCAAAAACGCTATTTTGCTATATGGTTGGCTTGTCTGTTGTTGATCCTATATTATATTACTGAGAAATTGTGATATGGCCGTCTCATTACTTGTTATGTGGGACGCGATGTGTGAAAATTGATAGTTTCGTCATAAATAATATAATATGAACGTTTCCATTGAAACTGGATCTGGTCAAGGTAAAAATTGATATTTTTGTGGCACTGGTCATCGCGTTTATTAGCACCTTTCCTTTCATTTCCAATTATGATTGCACACTTGGCGGGTGTAGCTAGCAAAACAGAAGGTGTTACCCTTCCAATGCACCTGGCCTGGCTTCCCTGGTGGAAGTTCATGTCTTTATCCTAATGTTCCAGCTTCAAAGTTTTAATTGTGCCTTAGGATTTTGGTTTTGACATGGATTGTTATGTTTCTTTTGATTTACTATAATACTTAATAAATATAAACACTGGCATTTTTTCTTGTTTCACATGGTCTTGTAAACAGTGAAAATGTTAACTTTTTGAGATTTAGAATTTCTGTTCTGTATGTTTCCATTGAAAGTCTCCAATGGTGGAAAGATGTTCACTAGTATTTATTCAAATTGCCATGAAAACGTTTTTGCCCTATAACAAATCTTCTTCAAATGCACACAGAATATTCATGTCTTCATTGTGTAATATTATCTAACGCTGCAAATGTTTTGTAACTCACATTTAATTGTTTAATTGCCAACACAGAAAAAACTAATGGAAAGACAGAAATCAATTTAAGAAACCAGTACAGTACGTAATCACAGACTGTATGCAACTAGAAGTTTGCTCTAAATGGACCGCTAAACTCGTGAAAGCTATCGTATGAATGGGAGGAACAAAACTATAGGATGAGAAAATGATTAAAGTATATTAGTTTGCATCGCTAATAAGGTTTCAGGAGTGGTGTGTTTCAAATACATTGTACTTTAATTATACATTATATTGAATAACTACATTTAAATTAAAACCAAAAGTATTCATTCACATAAATTTTCATATAATCATTATATTACCATCCCACATGTATAGCTGCAGATATATGAATTCAGCACGGATATGAACACATCAATAATAAGCAATATGCACTTTTTAAGAATCAAATTGTATTTTTGGAACAAATCCTATAAGAATGTTGATCTATTTTGCCATGTACGTTTAATCGCTTGAAGTTCAAAGGTTCATATAAAGGTTTTATATAATACATTGTATTAAAGATGCACCTTGGTAGTTGAATGGAACGCCTTCGCAAACTTTTTATCATTGACGGATGTTCCTAAAATACATTAAGATTATTATTTTCTTTGTTATGCAATGTTTTAATATCTATTTACGTTATATTAAACACTTCTTTGTTATTCACATCAAAGGAAGGTTGGCATATTCTTCTTTATCTAGATTATATCATATCAGAGAGTTTGAATTTATTCATTGAAAATTACTAGAATTAAGTCTGTAAAACAATAAACAATAATCAATTGGTTTTTTTTAACTGAACATTAAAACTTGACTGGTCATTAACTAAAACAGAAAACTATATATGCAAGTAAAACAATGTAGTTAAAGCAACAAAGAATATGAAACATTACCAGTAGTGTAGATTACTTTTTTTATCGCGAGATATTTCACGAGGACTCTTAAGTCGCGAATCCAAATATTCGTGAATATTCCAATAATCGCGATAATTACCGTAATAGGCCAAATTTAAAACATGGCGGCAATCGTAAAAGTTATATATACCATTCCATATTAGATGCAATAAAGTAAATCGTGAACTTCACCGTAATAGTCCAAGAGATCATGGCTAAAATCCGGGTGAACGAGGCCAAAAGGTTTGAAGGTTGATTCTTGTAGGAAAATGTCCCTAGTTACTGAAAACCCATTTCTTACGCGTCAAAGCGTTTCCGATTTTTTAATCAGAAACAGTTTTTGAAGAAAAGCCTCTGCAAATGTTAAATTTTGATAAAAAATAAAAATTCCAGATTTTGAAGCATTTTGTGGCAAAAACAACACAAAAATGTTCATTCTATCTTTCATTGTGGACACATGATAGATTAAAATGCAAAACATCCTGACTGTTTTCCGATTTTGTGTCAAAATTTTAAAATAAGCGATAAAATCGATGCTGTAAACTGCGTTTTTATCATATCTACCGTCTTTCGATTCTTGTAAATCTGTTGTTTATGCATTAAATATGACAAACTATATATTTGTATAAAGCATTGGTAGTGCTGTAGATAAAAATGTTACAAAACTTCGGAAATATGGAACCTTAATACCGTAGCAAATTATTATGTTTCCCCTACCCCAAAAATACGAAAATGTCAAAAATTCATTATTTTGGCCCATGCTTGCCGATAAGTGTTTAAAACAAATCATTATTGTTTGTTACATCTCCCGTCTGTTCCCGACATATTTATAAAACAATTATATGTAGAGTGCTTGGTGATTTTATATGAAAATTTGCACTTTTCATGTAACAGTAGTTTGGAAAATGAGTTTTCATTAAATCTTTTGTACTCTACTTCTTGTAATTTTGTTATATAGGCATTGAATCTCGAGATTTATATATTTCTGTATTGCCATGGTATATTTGAGTCTGACAACATAAAAAACTATCGGAAATACCGAAGTTTATAGACGAAACGGATAAATTTATTTCCCCTACCCCAAAATTGAAAAACATGTGAAAATCCATTTTTATGCAATATATGCCGATTTGTGTTTCTAATGAAGATTTCGAGCAAAAGTACCCGCAACGATGATAAAACAAGCTTCGAGGATTTTAAATATTTGTGAAATGTTTTAGCTTAAGGACAGAAAGGACTAACTAATATAATAAAATTGCTTATTTTATTCATTTATATGTAAAATGCTATAAGAAAAAAGGAGCTTTGCCTCTTGTATTTTTGTTATTTAGGCACTGAATCTCGACTGTTATCTATTGACGTAATTCCTTGATATATAAGAGTCTAATTACACCAAAAACTGTCGGAAATAGCAAAGCTTGAAGATCAGGCGAATAAATTTATTTCCCCTACCCCAAAATGGCAAAAAAATGTGAAAACCCTGTTTCAGCCAATATGTAACAATTAGTATTTCTAATGGAAGTTTCAAGCAAATGTGCATGTAAGAATGAAAAAAGAAGCTTGAAGGATACAAAATAATTTACAAAATGCATCATTTCAATGGCAGATTGGTCTAATTATTCATAGAAAAATGCCTACTTCTTTCATTTTCAATTCAATGTGCTATGGCAAAAAAGTATCTTCGCTGTTTGTATTTTTGTTATATAGGCATTGACTTTCAAATATCAGATATTGATTCAATGCGCTTACACTAAAATCATTAAAAACATGAAAATATGTCGGAAATGTCAATTTTGGTAGCTGTCATGAATCAATTGATTTTCCCGTCTCCAAAATATGAAAACATAGAAACCCTTTCCAGGCTAAGATTTTTGCATTAGAAGAAGAAATATAAACAAATTGTCATATGAATTCACAAAAGGGTATATTAGTATTTGAAGCATGTATGCAAATAATAGTACAAATGTAAGTGAACGGATATGTTTTCAGATTGGTAAAAAAGCAATGTCATCAACCATATGCATGCGTTTAAATTCTACTCTATATTCATAGAATGACAAAAAGAACACTGGCAATTCGGTAAATTACTATACTTGAAAAGTTACAGTATGAATGCCGCATTTAAGTTAAGAAACATACTAGATCATAACTACAAATATAGAATACAGGGTCAAGTATGGAAAGTGAGGGTGAAAGGCACTGAATTTTATGTTGAACCACATTTGAATAAAACACATCGTAACTATTAAAACAACGAATGGACCCTCTGGCAAAGGACTAAAAGTCAACTGATAGAAATCCAAAATATTTGCAAATAAGACAATGCGCAAACATAATTGTGTAAGTGTTACGCACTCTAAACATTTAAAATAATCAACACTTTGTCATTTGGAAGGCAATGTCAGTCAGTCTTTGGACAAATCCTTAAATCATCTTCAAAATTACAAACCATTTACTTGGACATGCATATAAATCTACATCCTTCCTCTTAAAATGATTAAAGACACATTAAGGTGACACAGGTCTGTTTGTCGAACAGTACCTGATGGGATGGCAGAGAGTGGTTACTATGATCAGCTCTTCTTTGGTTTCTGTTAATCTCTAACGATAAATTGGTTTGTTCAATTTCCTTTCAAACGGTCTGAATTGAAATGACTTTTCTTGTTACTACTTTCACTTTCAATTTTGATTTCACATGTGGTGACAGGAGGCGGTTACCCTTCCCAAGCACCCGGATTTTTCCCCTGCCAATGTTTACGTGTTTAACTTTGCCAGTTTTTTAACTTCGTTTTTGTTATTGTGATATAATAATTATGTTTGTGTTTATGTTTACTGATTTACACAGCGCATTTAATCAGTTCTCTATTGCCTCAATTCAAAAATGTTTTTTTATAACATTGATCTCTTTCTATTTGTCAGATGAACACTTTACTCATATCATCATACCCATTGTTCCATCGAACTTTGCAACTCCGGTAATGTTAGCAATTCACTTTTTCAATCCGTCCTTTGCTGTCCATATCTACTTATTTTAGCTAAAACATAAGTATCCACTGGGTTTATATTCTCAATCCGAAAGCATTTCTTATATCCGTGATTCTCCTTTTTCTGGTTTTCTATGACTCGGCTATATTATGTAGTAGTGTTTACCTATTATTCGTGATTATATGGCAAAAGAAGTTTACTAAACCATATTTGTTATTACTAAAACCCCGTTTATCAAAGATTGCAGCCACATTTTAATAACTTTGCAACTTTTTTCTGGTGCCATCATTTTATTAAGACTTGACCTAATGTACAATTTCAGTCTCTGCTCAAAAACTTGTATTCTTAAAAGAACGTGGCACCTGGCACCTGGTAACAGGCTTAAGGTTGAAAGGTGTCCAATACCACTTTGTTTTATCATTATAATATGGCCAGGCAATTTGTGCTGTGATAGCTATTAATAATTCATTTAAAAGATACAAAGATGGAATTAATGGACATAGAAATTTTGTCAGTTTGAAGTGAAATTGAAAATTTTACGGAGTGTGCAGACTTTTTAAAATAAGATTTAATGGAGACTGACAATGCACATTAGGTCACTTCAAAATTAAATGATTCCACAGAATAAATTGCAAAGTTTTGTAAAATGTGGCTACAATCTTTGATAGACTGGCTTTGGTAATAATGAATATGGTTTAGAAAGCTCATGGATCTGATTGAACTTTATCGAATGGAGATATGTCTTATAAAACCCAATAGCTTTATATAAAACCATAACCAGAAATGCCTTACACTAAGTTTTACCATATTTTAATATTATGCTTCACTAGAGATGACATTATTTGCAATTATTATTTTATAGTATTAGGTTGTTCGAAAAGATATGTGTATTCGTAATTTTTCACACGTGGCGGGTGTAATTGCTAAACAGGAGGTGCTTAAGGAGCACCCTGCCAAATTTGCTATTTTGGAAGATTTTACTTTTGTGGGGATTGTGATCTTTACAAGGATTGGTATGTTTGTTTTTGATTTTCAAGTTTAAATATGAATATTTCATAATTTCTTTCCTTAATTTAAAAAAAATCATTTTGCTATGACTTTAATTCTTTAAAACATAATTGTTGCATGGACACTTGCTTAAAACCTTCACCAAAAGCATACATGGCCTAAAGTTTTTTTCATACTTTTGGGGTAGGGGAAATAAATTTATTGGCCTTATTTACAAGCTTTGCTATTTCCGACAGATTTTGGTGTTATTAGACTCTTATATGTCAAGGAATTACGTCAATAGATAACAGTCGAGATTCAATGCCTAAATAACAAAAATACAAGAGGCAAAGCTCCTTTTTTCTTATAGCATTTTACATATAAATGAATAAAATAAGCAATTTTATTATATTAGTTAGTCCTATCTGTCCTTAAGCTAAAGCATTTCACAAATATTTAAAATCCTCGAAGCTTTTTTATCATTGTTGCGGGTACTTTTGCTCGAAATCTTCATTAGAAACACAAATCGGCATATATTGCATAAAAATGGATTTTCACATGTTTTTCAATTTTGGGGTAGGGGAAATAAATTTATCCGTTTCGTCTATAAACTTCGGTATTTCCGATAGTTTTTTATGTTGTCAGACTCAAATATACCATGGCAATACAGAAATATATAAATCTCGAGATTCAATGCCTATATAACAAAATTACAAGAAGTAGAGTACAAAAGATTTAATGAAAACTCATTTTCCAAACTACTGTTACATGAAAAGTGCAAATTTTCATATAAAATCACCAAGCACTCTACATATAATTGTTTTATAAATATGTCGGGAACAGACGGGAGATGTAACAAACAATAATGATTTGTTTTAAACACTTATCGGCAAGCATGGGCCAAAATAATGAATTTTTGACATTTTCGTATTTTTGGGGTAGGGGAAACATAATAATTTGCTACGGTATTAAGGTTCCATATTTCCGAAGTTTTGTAACATTTTTATCTACAGCACTACCAATGCTTTATAAAAATATATAGTTTGTCATATTTAATGCATAATGGGCCAAAATAATGAATTTTTGACATTTTCGTATTTTTGGGGTAGGGGAAACATAATAATTTGCTACGGTATTAAGGTTCCATATCTCCAAAGTTTTGTAACATTTTTATCTTCAGCACTACCACGGCTTTATAAAAATATATAGTTTGTCATATTTAATGCATAAACAACAGATTTACAAGAATCGAAAGACGGTAGATATGATAAAAACGCAGTTTACAGCATCGATTTTATCGCTTATTTTAAAATTTTGACACAAAATCGGAAAACAGTCAGGATGTTTTGCATTTTAATCTATCATGTGTCCACAATGAAAGATAGAATGAACATTTTTGTGTTGTTTTTGCCACAAAATGCTTCAAAATCTGGAATTTTTATTTTTTATCAAAATTTAACATTTGCAGAGGCTTTTCTTCAAAAACTGTTTCTGATTAAAAAATCGGAAACGCTTTGACGCGTAAGAAATGGGTTTTCAGTAACTAAGGACATTTTCCTACAAGAATCAACCTTCAAACCTTTTGGCCTCGTTCACCCGGATTTTAGCCATGATCTCTTGGACTATAACTTGCAAGGTTCCATTGAAATTTCCCAATAAACAGGCTTGAATAAAGTTTCCTTTCAATCGTTTACGAAAAACTATATAACTATATAAACTATATAGCCTCCACGAATTTGGCGCGAAATTAAATATCCACCTGAATACTCGTATTAGCGAAATGAAGCTCAGAAGAAAGTAAGCGAAATTTGATACTAGCGATGTTAAAGTAATCTACAGTAAAGTGTCAGACAAGACCAGAAAAACACATATTTGGACCACTGATTGCAAATCTCTAGATGACCTGGACATACATCCAGTGATGTTGTGAACCCAATAATTTAGGTCTCTCAACCAACCATTGATCCAAAAAATTTACATTTGTCAATATTTGAACTATATGTTTTTGATCGGAGAAGATGAAAGTTTTCCTTTATAATTTTTGATTAAGTAAGCTATTCTCAGATAATTTTTTGTGTTTCATTTCGTGTAGCAGACTCTTTTTTGTTGTCATGATATTTGTAGGCTGCTTGCAAATAAATTGTTGACTCTGGGATATTGCAAGCCTCGGCTTATCAAGGCCCTCAAAAACATGTATGGCCGTCATCACAGTATTGTTGATAAGTTTGATGTCTCTGTGTCCAGGGTTGCCCTGGATATATTTGACGTCTCATAGTTCCATGTTCCTTTCACACAATTTTGATTACACACGTGGCGGGTGTAGCTAGCTAAACAGGAAGTGCTTACCCTTCCGGAGCACCCGGCCTCACTTTCCTGGTGGAAGTTCACGTGTCTAACCTAACTTGTCAGTTCCAAAGTTTTTACTTTGCTTCTAGATTGTGATTCGGACATGGATTAGTATGTTTGTTTTTGATTTTGCATTAATGCCCCATCATTTGCATTTCTTAATTACTTGGAATATTATTTTAAACCTTTATAGAATAAAATGGCCTCTTGAATTTTTCAATATGCGCATGTACAGTTCATTTTTAAATTGTATTGATATGTTACTCTTTGTATGTGTCATGTTTGTTTGGTAAGAAATTAAACACAAAGATTCACGTTTCTTATTTGCATATAAACAAAGACAACCTAAAGACGAAATCGAATCAAGATAAATAAAGATGACATTGATCGTTCACTAAAAACTCAACAATACAATAAAGAAACATGACAATCCTGTTTTCGCCTTAGCCAATGGCTGTTAATCAATATATTTGTCTACAAGAGAGTCAACTGTCTGATTTATATGGACCATTAAAGACACAATCCCTTCATCTTACTATCAAATCATAATATCTTAAGTTGCTTCTTAATAAAATATTTATGTTACATGGATATAAATGTTCATTAGAAAGAAAATCAATGCTAAGTAGATTGTTGAGACAAATAGTTATAAAGTAGAAATTTGTTGTATACAGATGAGATATGGAAAGTTGAAGCTGTAAAATCTGTAACTATTATACATTTTTCACGATGGCATAAATTGAATTAGAAGTAAAAAGTCCGTGAAGAAATGCTGATTATATTCACCAACTAGTTAACCCTCTGTTTTGAAGTTTGAAGGTTTGATGCATAAAATGTGATAATATATATATATATATATCAACTATAAACTTGATTAACAATTTTTAATTTTAATTATCATTTTTCCGTGCCATATAAGCGAACAACTTTAAAATCAAAAACAAATATACTAATCCATGTCCGAATCACAGCCAAGAGGCAAAGTAACAACTTTGGAACTGACAAGTGAAGTTAGACACGTGAACGTTTACCAGGAAAGTAAGGTCGGGTGCTTTGAAAGGGTAAGCATCTCTTGTTTAGCTAGCTAGCTACACCCACCACGTGTGTAATCAAAATTGTTTTATAGGAAGATGGAACTAGGGGACGTCAAATATATCTAGGGCAATCTTGGACACATCTCCAATCATTGTTAAGACATTTGGTTTATGTATTATTTTCCATATCCATTGAACACCAAACACTTTCAACAGTTTCCTTCTTTATTAATACAAAAATAATGACCTATCATCCAATATTATATCAATTAATTCTTTCAGTCTGCTGGTTGACTTCCAATATATTTAGAACGGAGTGGCAAAATTCAAACTAAACATACTAATCAGTGTCCGAACCACAATCCCATAGCAAAGTTAAAATTTTGAAGCCGACTTACTAGGTTAAACACGATAACTTCAACCACAAAAGTGAGACCATAAGGGTAAGCATCTCTTGTTCAGCTAGTGACACCCGCCACGCGTGTATTTTAAGCTGGGATTGAAAGGAACATGAACCTTCAAATACAAAGTATATCAGGGTATTTATGAATAGAGATATTATACTTATCAACAAGTTTGTGACGACGGCCAAAAAACGTTTTGAGAGCCTTGATAAGCCTAGGCCTGCAAAATGTTGGCGTCAATAATTTATTTGTAAGCAGCTTCCTTTGTTGTATAAAGTCCCCATAGTGAAAACAAGCAACAACTAAGGTATACTCCCAAGTATTTCCTTAGTTTAATATGGTTAAATATATTTTGGTACTTTGGGTACCTTTTCAACATCTTTAAAATAATTTTGATTTCATAATTTTGGTCCAGGCGCTACTGATGAGGAATTGTATTCCAAAACGGCCGTCTAGTGCTGTTAAATTAAAACTGGTATAATATGTAATTTAAACCCCTGAGCGGATATCTCTGCTGGTGGCTGGTGTCTAGAGGATATCACAAACTCAGTAGGCAATAATTCCATATTATTGTCAGCAATATACTATAATTGTCTAAATTTCCTGCAAGTTAAAATTTGAAATTTCTCAAAAACTAAGGTATACTGCCTCATGCAAAGTATTTCCTTAGCTTAATTTGGTAAAATATATTTTAGTCCTTTGGGTTGCTTCTCAACATCTTCAAAGTAATTTTGGTTTCATAATTTTGGTCCAAGCACTATTGATGAGAAATTGTATTCCGAAACGGCCGTCTAGTGCTGTAAAATTAAAACTGGTATAATATGTAACTCTACTATAGCTTATAAATTGTTAAATCTGTAGAGAAGACTGTCGCCAAATCATTCAACTCAACATACAGATATATAGATGACGTTCTGTCTCTTAACAATCCTAAATTAAAAGACTTTGTAAATGTCATCTATCCTAGTGAGCTTGAAATAAAAGACACGACTGATTCCTCAAGTTCTGCTTCATATTTAGACCTATACCTGAATTATGACTCACACGTAAGGCTACATTTAAAACTTTACGACAAACGTGATGACTTCGATTTTCCTTTTGTCAACTTTCCTTTTTTTATGCAGCAATATACCTGCTTCTCCTGCTTATGGTGTATTTGTTTCCCAATTAATACGCTATGGTAGAGCTTGTTCCCACTACGGGGACTTTGTACAACGAAGTAGGTTGCTTGCAAATAAATGTTTGACTCTGGGACATTGCAAGCCTAGGCTTATCAAGGCCCACAAAAAGTTTTATGGCCGCCATCACAGTATTTTTGATAAGTTTGTTGTCTCTGTGTCCAGGATTGCCCTGGATATATTTGACGTCTCATAGTTCCATGTTCCTTTCACACAATTTTGATTACACACGTGTTGGGGTGTAGCTAGCTAAACAGGAGGTGCTTAACTTTCCGGAGCACCCGGCCTCACTCCCCTGGTGGATGTTCACGTGTCTAACCAAAGTTTTTACTTTGTTTCTGGATTGTGATTCGGACATGGATTAGTATGTTTGTTTTTGATTGTACATGTGAAACAAATACACCATAAGCAGCAGAAGCAGGTATATTGCTGCATAGAAAAGGAAAATTAAAAACAGAAAAATTAAAGTCATCAGGTTTGCCATACAGATTTTAAAGAATATGGAAATATGAAATGTCAAATATATATTTTCAACTCTTCAAAACAATTTGATCCAAGCACTACTGATATGAAAAAGTATTCCGAGCTGGACTGTAAAATGAACACTGACAAAATATGTAACACACCCATGGTGAATTTTAAAACACGTTTTGTGTCAATATGTTTTGAAAGTACGTGTACAGCATAAATGCAATGCAAATTATAAGGAGATTGAAATTGAAATTCTTTGAAAAATGTCAAGTAGCAAGACGAAAATCATTATTTAGTTTACTAAGTTTAAGTGCTTATATAGATCAACTTTTGCCTTTTCGCAGTTTGAGGCGTAAACATTTACGAGTGTTTCCTATTGTATTTCTTCGTCATGGTATTTTATATTTCTAAATAATCATTACGTATCTTCTAAAAACTTAAGATTTCATCTATGAAGAGTTTTATAATAAACGTAAAACATTTTTAACAGAAAACCATGTATTGGGAAACATTCATCGCAAACGACATTATGTTACAAGTAACCATTGGACAAACCAATTCACGTGAATGATAAAAACAACCACAAGACAAGAAAGGAAAAACGTTTTAGAATAAAAAACAAACATACTAATCCATGTCCGAATCACAATCGAGACGCAAAGTAAAACCTTTAGAACTGATAAGTCAGGATAGACACTGAACTTCGACCAGGGAAGTAAGGCCAGGTGCTCCGGAAGAATAAGAGTCTGCCTAGCTAGCTACACCCGCCACGTGTAATCAAAATTGTGTGAAAGGAACACAGAACAATTGGATGTCAAATATATCCGGGACAATCCTGGACACAGCGACATCAAACTTATCACCAATACTGCGAGGACGGCCATAAATCACATACATGTATTATTAAACACACACTGATAAAGTTCAATTTCTATTCCATTTTTTACTATAGGCAATTACAATCGTTTTTTAATGTACTACCTTAAATGATCTTTTCATGGTTCATTTGTTCACTATTGTTCAGATTGACATCAAAGTGTAGATAATTCACGTGAAGGGTTAAATACGAGATAGATTTTAAGATCACACTAAGTGTCCAATCATACAGAAATCGCAGAATTCAATATAAAACAATGATCTGCCAGTTGTACTGTTAATATTCAATAACATGTTTATCAATACATTGGTCTGTTAGACTATCGATTTACAACGACGCCTTACGATACAAAAAAGACAGTTTTCCTTTATCTAAATTCCAAATCAACATTCTGTGTGTTGTGTTCTTATAACTTAGTCATGTTACTGGGAATGGGATTATATAATTCCCAATTTGTTAATGGTTGAGTAGCATTTTCAGGCCAACAAGACGTCTGAATTGAAGGTAATATAAATCTTGGCAATGGCTGAATAAACAACTACAGTGTAAGGTAGTTTAAGAACAACGCGCGAGTGTCATGTAAAGTGGTTATGTTGGTCGGTCATTGTCACCACGTTTCGTTTTTCCCGGCGCTGTCTCTTTACAGATTTTTTTCGATTAATTGCATATTCTTTACAAGGAAAGAATATATTAAATTATTATTTGAAGCGCTAACAGTTTTCATTGCATTTTTTACAATATTAGATTTTATTGTTTTTTCTTTTATATATTTCCATGTCTTTGATTATTAAAATGAATAGGTCTTTGGTGCCTATATGGGTAATGCGAATGAATCGAAAATTATATACAAGAAAAGTATAATACAAAAAATTGAAAGACATTACTCGAAAAAGTTATTCATAAGTTCTTTTCGAGAATCTCCAAAGCTGGAAAAGATGCGTTAATACAATCAAAAACAAACATTCAAATCCATGTCAAAACCGCAATCACAAAGCAAAGTAAGACATTGAAGCTTGCAAATAAGGTTACACACGTGAGCTTCCATCTTCAGGTTAGCTTTAATATAACAATTAAATATAGCAAACAAGACCGTGTTTGAGTTTGAAAACAAAACCTACCATCTCCTTATCCTCAAACATAATAAAACCATGCACTATTTATTTATATTCTACTTTCAAATATATTTTACTATTAAAATCATAGGGGGATATATTTGGTAAACGGAAAACCAACAAAAAATGAAATAATATTTCGCCTTATTTAGACAATATATGCTAATTAAAGCTAGAGCCATTTAAGACAACTTACCACATAAAGTAGATATAACAGTATTTTAATGAATGATATTTGCGATACAGTTACAACTCCCCACCCTCATAACCGAGACTGATATTATATAAAAGAACTATTTTCGTTTTTACAGTTTGCAGATGTAATCAAAAGATGTCTTCTAAATGTAAAACAAACATACTAATTCATGTCCAACAGACAATCCCAAAGCAAAGTAATAACGTTGAAGCAAATTAAGTTAAATACGAGAACAATAATTGAGACCGGGTGCTCCGGAAGGGAAAGCACCTGTTGTTAAGTAATTTGGGCTACAGAGACATCATACTTATCAACAATGTTCTGATTACATACACCTTTTAAGTGTTATGAAAATGTCCTTGCGTCAACGATGTTTTGTAAACAGTTTGCTTATAGTATAATATTTTTTTAGGGCGTTGATAAACCTAGGATTACAATATATTTGCATGCAGCTTGCTTTGTTGTATCAAGTTTCCATAGTGGGAACAATCTCTATCATGGCCTATTAATTGTGAGTACAACATTACCAAGAGAAGCAGGTATATTGCTGCATAGAAAAAGGAAAGTTAATAATAGAAAATTTAAGTCATCACGTTTGAAATACGCGTATAGCTTCTAACATTACATTTGGTTATTTCTTATTATTATAAGCTTAGAATTAAACAATTCCAATATACATTTATTTGGTGACCGCAAAGTTACATCTAAAATAATACAAAATATTATTTTTCAATAATGACACGATCACCGATTCAAATACGCCTTTTGAGTGTTCTGCTATCAATAAGCTCCATACCTTTTTACACCTACAGGAAAACTATTACATATTATTACTGGAGATCTATCTCAATACTACTTCTGACTTTATTCTACATAGAATATTTCTGAAGATCAAATATACAAATTACCTAATATTATTGGCTTTAATAACTTCAAATGATATATTTATAATTCGCTTATGGAACTTCCTAAGAAGTAGTATATACATGAAAGGATAACGCCTTTAGCGTCAAAAGCTATCAAAATAAATCATAATTATAATTCGTATTCGCAACTCCAAAAACTATTAATATCTCTTTTGCCATTTAAAAAGTACATGCTATGAGTAGTTGAATAAGGAGTACTTTTAGTTATTAAATTGCGTATCTATGTTGTAAAATAATAAAAAAAATCATACATACTTATCCATGTCCGAATCACAATCAAGAAGCAACGTAAAAACTTTTAAACTGACAAGTTAGGTTCGACACGTAAACTTCCACCAGGGAAGTGAGGCCGGGTGCTCCGGAAGGGTAAGCACCTCCTGTTTAGCTAGCTACACCCGTCACGTGTTTAATCAAAATTTTGTGAAAGAAACATGGAACTATGAGACGTCAAATTTATCCAAGGCAATCCTGGACACAGAGACATCAAACTTATCAATAATACTGTGATGACGGCCATAAAACGTTTTAGAGCTTTGATAAGCCTAGGCTTGCAATATCCCTGAGTCAAGAATTTATTTGCAAGCAGCCTACTTCGTTGTACAAAGTCCCCGTAGTGGGAACAAGCTCTACCATAGCGTATTAATTGGGAAACAAATACACCATAAGCAGGAGAAGCAGGTATATTGCTGCATAAAAAAGGAAAGTTGACAATAGAAAAATTGAAGTCATCACGTTTGTCATAAAGTTTCAAATTTAGCTTTTCGTGTGCGTCATAATTCAGGTATAGGTCTAAATATGAAGCAGAACTTGAGGAATCAGTCGTGTCTTTTATTTCAAGGTCACTAGGATAGATGACATTTACATAGTCTCCAAATTTAGGATTGTTAAGAGACATGACGTCATCTATATATCTGTATGTTGAGTTGAATGATTTGGCGACAGTCTTCTCTCCAGATTTAACAAGGTTCTGCATAAATTTTGCTTCATAAGAATACAGAAACAAATCAGCAAGCAATGGTGCACAGTTTGTACCCATTGGTATACCGACACAACAAATATGTTATCTATCAAAAACTCCAACATTTTGTTGATGGTATCTTCAGTATATTTTTGTTTGGAATCCGTATGATGCTTGACAAAATAACCAGAATCCGTCTTCAGCACCAGATATTTGTATCTTGGCTTACCGTTTTTGTTAAAGAAAGACAAGTGAATAATTTCTTTAAGACGTTCTTTCAATTTAGAATGATAGTGGTGTATAGTGTAGAAAAATCAAATGTTTTTATACTTTTTACATGAGCAAGATGTTCAAGTAATTCTTTAGAATTTTTGAGAATCCACATTTGGTTGATTCCAGATGTAGAATATACTTTTTCTGAATAAGACTGAAGACCATCTTTTACGATTGTCAAAATTTGTGTTAGAGTTACCGATAATGATTTAGTAGTACATTTAGATGAGCCTGCTATATATCTTTCCTTGTATGGAGTTTTATGGAGTTTAGGAATCCAATATAAGTAAGGAAGATCTTGGTAAGGAAGATCAAGATCTTCCTCTTTAAGATTGTTACCGAAAGACTTGAGAACTACCCTATGGTTGGAAAGAACTAAATTTTTGGTAAAATTAGTTCTAGTATATACAGGATTATTTGATATACATGTACTATCTAAACCAAGGTCCTTAATAAGACATTCAAGGTAAAATATCTTACAAACGAGAATAATGCCTTATCAGCTGGGACAGCAACATATTTGTTGTGTATGTCTATTAGAATTGCCTTAATTTCTGGATCTTTGAGTACTGAAGACGGTTTAGTACTCATAGACCCTTTAAGTTTGGCAATCCTAGTTTTAACGAGAGATCTCACAACTTTTATCCAGTCGGATAAGGTATCAAGCTCAACATCTTCTAATTTAGCCCAACGCCTGACGTACTTTTCAACGGAATCCATGACAAGTCTGAAATTCTGTCCCCGAGTAAAAGGTTGAGCTTCTCTATATTTAGGACCTTTTGAAAGTAAAGATCTTAATTTAGTGTTCTTGATTATATTGAGATCACCAGTAAGACACGTGAACTTCCACCATGGAAGGCCGAGTGCTCCGGAAGGGTAAGCACCTCCTGTTTAGCTAGCTGCACCCACCACGTGTGTAATAAAAATTGTGTGAAAGGAAAGGAACATGGAACTATTGGGACGTCAAATATCATTGAGATATCCGGGGGACTCTATAATAGTACTATAAACAAACAACTCGTCTTAGGACGGCGATTTTATCATCAATATACCGAAGATCGATTTGTGTTTTCTTGTCTTGTTTATCAGTTTTATCATTCACCTGTATTGCATCGTGTTCGTGCTAGTGGCAGTTCAGTACATGCATTTTATTTGCAAATATCTTTTTTCCATTTTACATTTTATTTGGAGCTAGTTGAAAACCCGTTTTAAGTATACATGTACCTTACCATATATGTTTCCAATCGCTACATAATGTTTTATTACTTTGAAGGTAAATCAAAATCTATCTATTGTTCCTACAATTAAATAATGATAAAGGTCATTGGACTCTTACGGATATTTAGTTTCAGATAAAGATAAAAAACAAAGTGTACTTCAAAAGATAACCAGGTTAATTATTTATTAACTGCTAACCAAAAATAAATGTCGTGACATGCAAATGAAGCCGCACATTCGATGACGAAAATATCATTTATATATAAGCACGAATGTTGAAACAAGATTTAAATCATGTTTGACAAGCCAAAACACACAAAACTGTTAATGTAATCAATACCTGCTGTCGGATTTTCCGGGATTTTTAATATCATAAAGTCAATATATAATAACTAACATCTCAACAGTTTTTACAATTTCACAAAAAAAAAATCTCAATATACAAAAAATGGAGAATTTTCACGAAAGATTGCTTAGTAGATAAATGTTATAGGCAATTATTCCCAATCTTATCATCTCATTAGCCAATTTATACTTTTTCATATATCATATAGAAGCAACATTTTATCATTAAAATTTAGACCCATATCGGTACATTGTTTGCAATTGCCATAATGTTGTGTGATAATGTTATATCAAAAACAAACATACTAATCCAAGTCCGGATCACATATCTAATATATATCTAACTAAATGAAACAATCGAGATAGATTTACAAATCGTAAATTATATCGCATTCAAATATTTATGTGATATTGCTCTAAGTGTTTAGTAAAAACAAAACTTATACTCAATAAGTGGATGAATGCTAAGATCTTGCATGACTGATTATATTACATATTGTAGCAGTTTCAATTCTACATCACTGGACGGCTGTTTTGGAATACAATTTCTCATCAGTAATGTTTAGACAAAATGGTTAAATCAAATTTTATGATATTGCATTTATTAAATGAGTTGAATAATATTTACGCAACGAGCCTTGCACGAGTTTCATAAGCGTTTTATTCAACGAGTTTCATAAATTAAATATTACCTAAACCCAAATGTAATAATCTGTTTATTTGATAATTTAAGATAATTCTATTTATGTATCTATGCATTCGCTACTATAACAAAACACACAAAACGGCTGCAAGACCACAGATCACTCCGTCTAAAATATGTTATTATAATACTTTCAGTATAATGCCTGTGTATCCAATTTTTATACCCCCGCTTAAAAAGTGGGGGTATATAGTGATAGGGGTGTCCGTCCGTCCTTTCGTCCTTCCGTTACACCTAAGGGTACCTATCTCTTATCCGCAACTACTCATAAACCCTTCAATGGATTTTCATTAAACTTTCACATAATCTTTTTGATATAATGTAGATTTGCACCTCCTATTTAACAATTTGATCTGATGGATTTTTGGGAGCGGGGGGGTATTTTTTGTGAGCTTGTGGCTCAAAGTTTTTCTATTTTCTAAATATATCTGGCGTCCAATATTTCCATGTTCATTCTTAATTTTGATTTTACACGTGACGAGTGTACCTAGCTAAATCGAAGGTGCTTAACGTTTCGGAGCACCTGGTCAACCTTCTCTGGAGAAAGTACACGTGTGTCAATAAATTTGCCAGTTGTAAAGTTTATCCTTTGATAAGTGATAATTTGTCATACAATAATCTATTATTTTAAACTAATACGAATCCCTCGTTGATTACATTTAGACGACAACACGTTTGATTTGTTGCAAGTTATGATACAATCAATTCATCATATCTATTAAGGAAGTGTAAAACACATTTTTCACTATTAATGAAAACCGAAAAGAAGACACATCATCAACAAAAGTGAGACAACTGGTAGCAGATTAAACTCCCATTTTTAGACAGACAATGGGCATAAGCCCAAAAGGGTCACTAGAATAGAAGTTAAAAAATACCTAAGCACCATTGTGAATTAAAACTGTTAGTTATTAAGCATTACAAAACACATTTCACTCAGTATTCATCAATGGCCGTCATCACAATTTTGTTATAAGTGCAATATTTGCAAAAATATCCTAGAAATATTTGACGTTCCATACTTCTATGTTCATGTTATCCACGCGTGGCGGGTGTAGGTAGCTTTACAAGATACCTTCTCGGAGCAACAGACCTCACTTCCCCAGTGGTAGTCAACGTTCTTAAGTTAACTTTCAGTTAGTTTTCAAAGTTTAAACTTTGCTTTTGGAATTGAGATTTGCTCATGTTTTCATATTGCACGTAAAATAAGTTGATTGGCAAGGGCATTACACAAGATACATAATCCTCATCTCATATTACAATTTCGCCATTGTGATTCAACCATTGCTCGTCAGTTTTATAATCTGATATTATCATGTCTTTGTCCAAGTCTTGTTTCTTTGTTTTTGGTAAAGATACCTTGTTTTTCATAATTTATGTCATATTCTGTTTTTTTGGACTTTTTGAATTGTGAAATAAATTCTCTAGCTGCAGCTTTCAGGATTTTCAGTTACAGAATTAAAGCCTTCGGCTGTTAACGTAAAAGCAGTTAACTTTAATGGAAAGTTGATGGTAATCCGTATTATCTGTCAATATAAACATAAATAACATGTATTATTCAGATGTTTACATTAGGAGATGGAAATTGTTACATATTTATACAGATTAAAGAATTTAATGGTAAGTGATGAACAGGTTTTACAATCATCTAACAGTAATAAAAATTCTACTGACAAATTCCCCGTTGATTTATCTAGATGACATCATATTTATTTTGTTGCAAGATGTTATAAATATAATTATTGAATCTCTTCAGAAAGCCTTAAACATATTATCTGCAAAGAAAAAAGGCGAACTAAATGTTTCACTGCTCAAAAATTGAAATACTAGATCTAGAAATATTCAGCTGAATTACAGTTTTTAGTTTTTCTTATATATTTCAAGACTTATACACTAGTAGTACTAATAAGATGTTATTATGATATCGCCTTTCTTCTTGCCGTTTGTAGCTTGCTGGACAGGAGTTGCTTAACCTTCTGTTGCACCTGGTCTTACTTTCCTGGGTCCCTGGGATTAGTTCACGTATTTGACCTAATTTCCCAGTTTTAAAACTATCATGGACCGTTAGAGTTGCCTCACTTCCCTGGTGGAATTTCACGTGTCTAACCTTACTTGTCAGTTCCAAAGTTTTTACTTTGCTTCTGGTTGTGATTTGGACATGGACTGGTATGTGTTAGAGTTGCCTCACTTTCCTGGTGGAATTTCACGTGTCTAACCTTACTTTCAGTTCCAAAGTTTTTACTTTGCTTCTGGTTGTGATTTGGACATGGACTGTATATGGATATGTAAGAGTTGTATTTCTTATCTATTTAACAAAAGACTTATGATTTATGATAAAGGATCGATCCATGAAAACAATATCTTACACATGTTATTAATAGTAATTATACCTTCTCCATGGACATAAAGCAGATGGCAGTGTTAAAATGATACTCATGTTTTATAGGTTTTTCTGGCATTTCATTTTTTCTGACAGAATAAACGGCATATTAATTAGGTGATATATATCGTGTTTATCATATAAAGGTTATGTTTGATAAAAGACTTCATATGAATTTTTATCTAGCCCAAGTCCCTTTAGGAAGCGACAGGTTCCCATTGGAAATAACAGCTAACGACAGTATGTCTGGAAATATGTCGATATTTCATCGCTTTAAATTTATTACCATGATTTTACTGTATACATTAAATAAAGAGTCGCTGATACGTTTATCATGTGTTCGAAAAATAATATAAATACTTATAAAATCTCCGTGGCTGAATCAGATCGTGTATTTTATGGTAATCTTGTTCCCTTTCTTCTTAACATTGTCAATAATCACAATTTTCACGCTGCTTGTAAATACTTATCAAAATACTTTTATAAAGGAACTTAGGTAATGTGTCATAAGACAGAAAACCCATACAAGGATAAAAGTAGCTTTACAACATTCATTCTTAGGAGCCCCTAATCGTTTACACAGACTAAATCAGAGGGCATCAATGTCGGGTCCATACTAAAGTTGTTAAAGAGTTCGACGGGTCGTTATCCTAACCCTAACCTAACCCTAACTGGCGAAGCCCTTCATTTTGAATTTGACACGCGCCACACTATCGTAGATTACCTTTTGAAATACCATGAACAGAATATAGTTTGTTATACTTAAAAGTTTTTCTTTCAATAGATATTGACACTATTTCTTCCATACCTGGTCATGTAAAATAATTTTGTTTTTGCCATGTGAGATCGGCGTGACCTTTAATGATGTCATCTTGCGGGAAAATTCATACGCATCAAGGGTCACGGCCACAATTGTCTTTCAACGAGAATAACAATACAATTGCTTCTGCATGTTTCATCGAATAGAGATAAGTCATATTGCATATATTTGATTATATGTCAGTAAGCAACCCCGCATGGAGTCCACACTCACAATGAGAGCTGTCGAATAAAGAATAGCCCCTGCTTATTTCCATTTTCCATTTCTTGATTGGATACAGCCTGTTGGCGATCATGTATGGAACGCACACACGCAATAGCAGTCGGTCTTAGAAGCACTTCGAAATGTTTGTTGGCTGGTGAAAAATCTGTCACTGTGTATTTCAATGTCTTGTTTATACCAAGTCAGAACTGGAGGCCACACTTACAATGACAGTTGTCTCAGAACTTTTTAATGTTTTGTTGTTTCACTAAAGAACCAGTCACTGTCTATTCCAAAGCCTTAAATATATCAAGTCTGTCAATGCATGGAGCGCACATTATTGTAGTACTTGTAGACGTTTTAAAACTTGCTAGAAAGAAAAGTTACTTCTTATATCTATGTCTTAAATAGACTCAGTCGACGATCACGTATGGAGAACTTACAGTGGCGCAATATTCGAGAAGTTGCGACAAAACAAATGCATTATATTAACCCGAAGTAATCAGAAAGGCATAAGAATTTATAAATCAAGTTGATTTAAAATGTTAGTGGTATAAAGTGGCGTAAACGTGATCAATTTTCTGCATCCATGTTCCCAGAAACGAATCAATGTTTCGTACAAATTACTTCCGGGTTCTGATGCGGAAATAAAAATATCTCCTGTAATTGGTTAAGTTATTATTATTATGCTTTTTGTTCACGTGTAAGGTTATATGGCGAAATGATATGATCTTTTGTCTTATTAACACGGGTTATAAAAATAGGCATTGGTATCGATGACCTTACTGATTCAACTTAGTGTAAACGAAGCAAATATAATGATACTGTATAGGTAAACAACATTGACCTGTCCGTTTAACCTTGTCATAAGGAATATTTATGTAGGAGGATCCATCCTATTCATGTGTAGTAACTAGGATTAAGTAATTACCGATATAAAACTAGTGAATACACAAGGCACTTAATTAGTGTTCTTATTATCTAGACAAAACAAACACGTGTGTTCCCTATACATCAATGAAATTGTTCATGATAAATATAAAAATTGGGGGGCCTCTCCCGGAAAATTTTCAAAACTAAGTCCTGTCTAGACGCATTTTCAATGTATTTTGCAGCGTTTTGATAGGTTAAATTACTGTGATATCAAGGCAAGATTATATAAAATAACCGTATGACACAAGTTCCAGAATCACCCCTCTCATTGGAGATGGATATGGGGTACCCCGGGAAATTTTGTAGCGTTCTGAGTGAGAGGGTGAAAAGCAGTGAAATATCAAGACAAAATTGTACAAATTACTGCATGACATAATTAAGTCCAATGAAAAAAAGAGACAGACAGACAGAGGCGGATCCAGAATCTTAGGAATGGGGGGGGTAGCTTTTGGCATGCTCCCTCGAAAATGTTTTAAAAAAATGGCGCAAAAAATCCTACATTCTGGTGCAATATTAGCGACATAAAGGGGGGGGCGTACGTACCCTTCGCCTCCCGCTGAATCAGCCACTGAGAGAGAGAGCTATTGACTAATGTGATCCCCATATGGTAATATAACAACCCATTTCTGTATTTCTGAACCCTCGTCTCTGGAAGCTCGCGCCTTCGGCGCTCGCACCTAGCATTGATATAATTCTCACCCCCACTTTCAAAAAATTCCTGGATCCGCCCCTGCCATTGGATATGCTGTGAGCCGTTTCTAAGGGTGAATTTCAAGACGCCCTTTTACAAGTATAATGATGAAATCGATAATTGATTGGTTACCAGATGGACATTTTCTGTTAAAGCGCTTGGTTTGTTTTTCTTTTTTTTAGCACTTACACTATAAACATAAACTATGATACAAAATATCACACAAAATATTGTGGGGGCCTGTCCCCCCCCCCTTCTGTGACATTGGGGGGCCCGCCCCCTCCCCTGCCCCCCTGATCCTACGCTTATGATGACATGCATGGGAATTAATGTCTTGCTCAATTTAGATATAATAAAATGTTCAATATAAAGTTAAGGTGGCTCAACAATCAATGAAGTATGATATGTGCTCGTTATAAACATTTTGATTGACGACTTTATACAAGTAGCATATCCTTTTTTACACTACAAAAAAGCAATAACACAACAAGAACCAATAAATTCTCTAAACTGTATATCATTTCAACTGGCTTATTATTGATTAAACACCAAATCTATCAGTACTAATACTCCGTGTCATTTATTATATCGTGTTATTGAAACTAAAAGACAGTTATATGGCTTTTATTTAATGCAGAATTTCGCTCGAAGAAAATCTAATAACCTCTATACTTTCATGATGAATTTTCTTTTGCATTCTAATGTTTTCTTTCAACAAATCCCTTGTGAATAGACTGACTGACTTGTATAACAAGATAAGCTTAAAATTACCTATTTTCTTTATATCACAAAGATCTTCTGTGGAATTTACATCATTAAAATGTCTTCTTCATTATAGATAATGGAAATTTTATAATCTCGCATTCTCTCAAATTATCTTATCATTTATCGTGTATTTTTGTAAATGTATAAATAAGATAAATATCTTGACTTTTCAGCACCACAGCAAGAGCAAGACAAAAACTAGAAGATACATCGTGTATAATGAAGTAGTCTTTTTTCGCTTTGAAGTGTAGCTAAGATGTCTGGGAGCAGGATTTTTTCAGCTTTCTGGTGAGTCGAGTTTAAAGCTTTCAGTGGAATCGGATTGTTCACCTTTCATAGGAGTCGGATTTTTATACCTCCGAAAACGAAGTTTAGGAGGTATATAGGAATCACTCTGACGTCTGTGTCCGTCCGTCTGGTTGTCCGTCCCAATATCGTATCCGCTCCATAGCTTCTATGTCTATGGATGGATTTTGATCAAACTTGTAAGACAACATTAGACGATGTGACGCATACCAAATTAATGTGCATAACTCAATGGTCAAGGTTAGACGGTCAATGTTGGGGCTGGGGTATTTAGCTCGCAAGAGACAGTTCCAGGTTTTAACTATTTCGATTCTGTGCAATTTGTTTTGAAGCTTTATGGAATTCGAGTTTTAAGCTTTCTGACGATTCGGTTTTTAAGCTCTATGGGGGTTTTCAAGCTTTCTGAAGACTCGGTTTTAAGCTTTTTGGAAGTCAGTTTTTAAACTTCCATGTGCTTTGGTTTTTAAGTTTTCCATGAAATCGGATTTTTAGTTGTATGGAAGTCAGCTTTTAAGCTTTCTGATGATGACTCAGTTATAAAGCTTTGTGATGGAATCGGATTTTTCAGCTTCGTTGGGATTGAATTTTTAAGGGCTACATGGAGCAAGTTTCTAACGTTTCTGTTGAGGAGGTTCGTTAAACTTTTTACTCATTGTTAAGATCTTTGGGGAGTTTTTTCTTAGGCTTTCTGAGGAGCATTTTTATCAACGAGCCTTTTGGTTCACGAACCCGTGTTAGTGTAGATACAGAGATGTGTAGTAAACGGGATCCACCCATCCAATTTCCCTGTGAATCTAATGGTTAGTCCTAGGTATATTTTCTCAAGTATTATTGAATATGACGCAAGAAAAAAATACAACTAAGATAGAATGTGCACATGTTCTCACAACCATCATCAGAATTTGTTTTTCTTTTACATTTCTTTTACGTATGCTTCTTATACGAACATGTTTTATATAAGATTCCAACAATGAGCTATAAAGTTGACATGATTGACAATTGTATGGAGTATGAGACTCAAGATCACCATAAACCTTTGGATGTTAGTTTCCCTGTTTGATAGTCAACATCGGAATTTAGCAGAATGTTTTCTATTTTTGAAGTAAAATTATCTAATGATTTCTTAACTTGTAACAATGTGTCCTAGGATTAAAAAAATAGGAAATATAAGAAATTTCAACTTTACCTATGAGGTCAAATTAATATGATTTGATCGAATTTAGATTTGATAGTTGCAAAAACTGCTTATTCTAACATCAGACTTATGACGTATATTACACACCCGTCGAAAGCTAACGAGAGTAGCTAGATATGGAGACTGAAAAAGTGCCGATCGATAGATCTAGTAGCTGTCGAGATAAAGCTAACGAGGGTCCAAGATGAGCTGCTGATCCGGTACTCACTGGTTAACTTAGTGTTAAATTTTCGACAGGACAGTACTGTAGCCTTTTTGTGTAATAAGGCATAAAAGGAATAAAAGGACCCAATTATCAAAATATTACGGTGTAAAATGGTATGTTTATTGTCACTATTATGTTCAAATTGGTAATTCTTCTTATTGAAACTAAAAGACAGTGATACGACTTCGTATTCATAGAGTACAGACTTGTCGAAAGTTTAACACCAAATCAACGAATTCGAATAAATGTCGACTCTGTAGCACATTTCGGCTCTAACCAGCTATATCTCGACAGTAGCTATCTAAATATAATTTAGTTCAGTTTTTTTACCACTAGTTATTCATATCTCAGACACTGGACAGCCGAAGTCCGACTTCTTTTCCTTATCACAGTGTTAAACTTTGGACAGGTCTGTACTGTAGAAACTATCTGTCGGCCCTAATACAGTTCCAACTTTAATGAATTGTAATCTTTTCTTTCAATAAATCCCCCGGTGAATTAGCTGCACATGCTGAGATGGCTTAAAGCTCTAATTTATATCTGAAAATTCTGTTTCATTATGACATGTGAAATATTCTCCCAGAGGATTGTGACCGTGTCATTGTCTGTAAACAAAGGCAGATCTTAACTTAACAGCAGCAAATTTGAATAGATATGAATTCTTATAAATTCTATAAATTTTTACTGGTTTAATATAAAGATACCGTCTTCTGCTTTGGAACACACTTTTAAACTAAGATAGATAGCTTACTTTTCAGCACCAAATTTAAGTAGATTCTTTCATTTTCTTGTTTTATATAAAGATATCTTTTTTCCTTTTAAAAACGCCTTTAAACAAAGATATGCATTTGCTTTAACTAAATTCTAACATTAACTGGTTTTATATATATATATCGCATTGCTTCCTTAGAAAAACGTCTTTTATCATTGTTTATATAAAGATATTGGTTTGCTGAACAGGGGGTGTCTTATCCTAACCCTTCCGGAGCACCTAGTCTAACTTCCCTGGTGAAAGTTAACGTGTTTAACTTAATTTGCCAGTTTCAGTTTTTACTGTGATTTGGAATTGTGATTTGGACATAGATAAGTATGTTTCCTTTTTTTTATTTGCCTCTTAAGAAAATGTCTGTAAAACAGATATGTGTTTACGTTCCAGCACAAAAATTTTTTACCGACATTATATCGCCTTGGCTCTTAAAAAATGTCTTTGAACAAAGTTAGGTAATTCTTCCATTAACTGGTTTTATATAAAGATATCGCCTTGTCCGTACTAAAAGATACCTGGACGAGGAATTCCCGAATAAGATATTTCAGAATGTGTTGTATTCGTGAACATTTGTGACTGTCAATATTTAAATGTTTATTGTTCTTTTGTAACAAGTAAAGTTTAAAAAACGAGATAATATAACATTTTACAGTTTTCAGGGTATTTTATAAAGGTAGCAATAAAAAGGACATCTTGCAACAAAATAAAAATATCAAAAAAAAAAATCAGATATGTAATGTCGTTAATGCATTTGTCTTGCCAGGGATATTTTGTTTCAAGGAGAAAATTTCAGTTTCGAATCCTTATTCAAGTTTTACGTTACTTTATAATTTGCAGTTATTTCAACGGTAATACGTTTGTGGTTGAGTAAACATTGAAACCATGTTTCCCATTTCCGCTATTGTTAAAGATATGCTTTATTTAATATGGAGAAAATACAAGCACAAACAGCAAGTCAAGTGACTTACATATAAGCTAGTGTTATATGAATTGAGAGTGCTGCTTTTAACAAATGAGTCCTGTAGAGTAACTGTACAAGAAATACTAGTAATTAGCTAAAAAAAAAAACTAAAGACATTTTTATTTGTCGCTTAAAATACAGCTATATGCTACTTTACAATTATTATGAAATAATGTATTCAAAAGAAGCACAAATTGTCATGTTCTTCTTTTTAATGGAACATTTCATAAAAATTCAAACGTAGCACATGATAATACTCCTCAACTTACAAGGGTAAGGGGGTGTCTAGTTGCTCGCTATGGAATGTACTTAAATGTATAAAAGTTTTCACAGTGACCGACTTCAAACTATTTAAATCAACCCTGCAGAATCTTCTTGTTTTGATTGCTTAAACTCGATTTAATGCGTTGCTATCTAAACGTTTCGTCCTTTCGACACTTGTGATAAATTGAATTGAATAACAAAATGAACTTCTAAGTGCGATGTATAAACAAGCTTTTTTTATTTTATGGGGAAAAAGTCAATAGGAAATACTCTTTACTCCATTTTCATTAATCGTTTCCGATAATCAGCTACTTTAATCAAACGCAAGTACCGTACAGTACTGTCCTGTCGAAAGTTATACACTAACATAACGAATTAGTGTCGAATCGACATCTCATCTAGGTCTAACGGATATGGCAGCTCATCTCGGCTCCACGTTAGCTATATCGCCGTTAGCTGATATATATTTCTCGGCAGCTTTCCACACATTATCTACGTATATCTCGGTAATTCAGCAGCCGGACTTCAATGTCTTTTCTTTAGAACAGTGTTAAACTTTTGAAAGGTCTGTACTGTAGCTGACTTCAGTGTACATTAAATCGGCATTTAAAAGACTGAAAATGAATTGCATTTTTTTGGCAATGTACCTTCTGAACCTTTAAAATACTCTCTGTTTGAGGTTATATTTTAAGATCATCATCTTAGAATAGTTTATTTTAATTTTTAATATTTTGTACAATATGTATCGCTTACACTCAGAATCCATTTACTATGATGACAAAGAGATCTCTTGGAACAGTAAAATATGTTTCCCAGTTCAAATTGATGCTATATTACGTGATCAAAAACTTTAAATCGTACAAGAAATCACGTTCAAATATATCAAAGTCATTGTAAATAAATCACTATAATGGTTATGAACTAAGTTACTGTGAGGATGGATGTGCGTTAGGAAATTGATTTTGGAATAGATCCAGTAGGACAGTGGGACAGTAACAAACAGAGGTTGTTTATTATGATGAGTTAAAAATAACGCTATTTCGCTTCTTTATGTAATAATAATAACTTCGAAAGCTTCATTATATCACCAAAAAAAATACACGAAGAAAAATACTAATACATACACAGAAATTTCAGTCCTTCGGTTATTTTTGATTTATTTATTTTATTTATTTATTTATTTATTTATTTATTACGTTTTAGTTTTTATTTTTCTCTTAAGCTTCTTTTACTGTTATTTTACACCCGTGCTATTTAAGATGAGAGATTTTACACATAGTCCATCATTGCTTAAATTAGAGAATTAGTGTTGATATTCAATACGGATGGTTTCCAAGCATATTTGAAAAATAAATCCTGGGGTTTTTTTTTTCACCACACACCGATTCCACCCTAATAAAAGTAATTTTATGCTCTCTCTCTCTCTCTCTCTCTCTCTCTCTCTCTCTCTCTCCTCTCTCTCAGCTATCCTTTATTACACCACCACTTGCTGTACATAAGAATAGAGATGACATCAAACTAAGGCGTTACCGAGATAGTTGAAACAATTGCTTCTTCATTGATTGATACATTTCCATCAATAAGTGTGTCACGTGACATGAGTTGTATAAAACTGGAACAATTTAACTACGGCTATGATGATTGTTAAGGATTTCCTGCATTGATAGCAATATACTTGATCACATTTATATACTACGTGTATCATTAACGGTTAAATCAAATCCAAAGGTGTAAATCTGAGGTGTGCATGACAGGTAATTATTCATTTTTTTAATAATTTTTGTCTTTATTTACAGTTAGATCAGCTAAGCTATTTTAGCGGAACTCTCTCTCTTAAGACTTGAATGTGATGATTTTTCTCTAATAGGTACTGATTTTTTAATATTAAATATTGAGGTTTTTTTTGGACTGATATAGTGAAGTGATAAAATGCATGTTATGGAAGACAGATCCATATAAGTTCTGGATTCTTTTTGTCTAACTTTAAATAATGTATATATCACTTGTAACTTTGGCTAGTCAATATATCCATTATAACAATATGCATACAAGGTATATTTGATTTGTAACTTTGGCTGACAATCACGGTGTATTTAAATCAAAACATATAAAGATGGTTATTTTAGCGGTACTCGTGTTTTATAGCGATTAGCTTTTTCCTGTTGTTTTTCAAATTCATTTCTAGTGTATCTTTTATACTATTGTATATGAACCAATATTTATCAAGTTCGTTAGTATCTACCCCCTTGTGAAAATTTACCTTTCAGAATATCTCACCTGCAGAACAAATCCAGTATAATTACCTTTGTACGTATACATTTAGAAGATTCTTATCTCAATACATGTAGTGAGTAATTCTGTAACTGTGAATGACATTCATTTCGTGAAAACTCTATTCGCGAATTCGTTCCAACTATTTCAAGATATGATTTGATGGCTGTTGTTTAGTCTTCAGTATATTAAATATATATCGCGAGAATAAATAAAATTTGAAAAGGTTTTATTTAAATTTGGACTTTAATGGATAATGAGATGAATTAAATTACTACATGAACAACATTTAAGCAATAAATCAGCATGAATGTCCACCTCACATAATGTAGCCAGAAAGTAATTGTATTTCCATTGAAATCGAGAAATGGATGGTCATCTCGGTATTATGTGTTCAATTTGATTGAAATACCCGCAAAGGGGGGGGGGGGTTCGGGCTTGTCATAAGCATTTTTTAAATTGATTCAAATATTAGCGCATGCCAATGGATAATAACAATTTTTTTTCAATTTTATCATTGCGTATTTCATTTGACAATGTTGGTTTTACGTTTACCGTTTTGAAAAAGCTTTTTTTTTCTCTAAATATCTTAAAGAACAGTAATTTTCGTTCAATGATCTTGATCTAGCCCGGTTTTCATGAGAGAGAGAGAGAGAGAGAGAGAGAGAGAGAGAGAGAGATGTAATTTGAGCTATTATTTGATGTATCTAGTCAGTATATAATCCTGACTTGATTAATATATATAAATATCGTATATAGTATTTTGTTATATCTAACATCTGGCGACAATGATAAATATAGATATTAAGTTGAAATGATCTCATATAATTTTAACTTTAGATCTTTGCTGTCGTAAAACTTTGTCTTAACCTGCAATACAGACCTGTCAGAAGTTTAACATTGAGCAAACTAAAAAGTAATAATTCGGCTGTCGAGTGTCCGTGTTACAGATATGTAGAGACAGAAAAGTAGCCAAAGAGATAGATGCTGAGAATATATATATAACTAATAACTAACGAGAGGCCAAGATGAGCTTCGATTTGGTCACAAGTAGGTTAGCTGTGTTAAACTTTCGACAGGTCTGGACTGTAAATATGGGTTCAACAACTGCGGCCAGAAAATTCTTGTCGGTCAAGGTCAGCATCCATATGCTGTCAAATAGTTTGAACTTTGGGTCTTGGCTATTGTAAATCGCTAATTAAAGCTAAACCTGGGTTAAAACCGCGGGTAGAAAAAAATGTCGGTCAAGGTTATTCAGCTTCAATATGTTAAGTTAAAATGATGTCAAATGGTTTTAACTTTGAGTCTTTGCAATCATAAAACACCACTCAAACTAAACCTGGGTTAAAAACCGCGGACAGAAAAATGTCGGTCAAGGCCATTCAACTTCCGTATGTTAAGTTGAAATGATGTCAATTGGTTTGAACTTTGGGTCTTTGGTATTGTTAATCGTTAACTAAATCTAGGTTAAAAAACGTTGTCAGAAAAGAGATGTCGGTCAAGGTCGTTCTCCTTCCATATATTAAGTTGAAATGATGTCAAATGGTTTGAACTTTGGGTCTCGGCTATTGTAAATCCTTAAAACCTAAACCTAGGCTTAAGAAGAGGACTGGGGATCGCGGGTCTAGCCGCTAAGGAGCTGTCATTCAAGGTCAAGGTCACTAACCTCAGTTTGTAGTATGAATTGTTTTATGTTCTATGTTGAGTTGCAATAAAACTGTATGGGCTTCGAAAAACTTCAACCGACAAGTTTCACTAATTAGTGCAACGACAACAACGTCGCACGTTTTAGGCAACAAAGCTTAATGAAACTACTCGTTTTACACTAAACGACAAAAAGAATATACATGTACACCATTTAAATTAAAAGAAGAAAAGGGTCATTGGGAAATTTATAAAACATGTCATTTGTCTTTTTATGATTTTGTAAATATCTGAAGTTTATATCTGATGTAATCCGCGTTTCTTGTGTTATGTCGTCATTAATGGTGTTTTTAACTTTGCTTTTGGTTCCACCTTTGTGAAATTGTTTTGCGCTATGTGTGTTTGTGTCATTAGTAACGATTATTGTTTTCTTTTATAAGCGATGTGTGAGCACACGCGCTCTGTCGTGTGTCTGTTTATAGTTGTGATGGTGGAATAGTTCTTAACGTTCATGTCGAGCTTGTGTCTCTTCTAAAGCAACCCGCCAGTGGAATTGTAGGGAATACCACATACCTTAAGAATGCGAACTAACTAACTCTTAACGCTAGGAGTGGAATTCGATCCTAGGCAGGAAGAGCTATTGCGTAAGCCATGCTTTAAACCACTTGACTGTCATTTGCTACTTTTTAATTTTCTATGAAATAATACATTCAAAATTAGCACATGACAATAAGTGCTACTTTTAAATGTATTATTTCATTTAAAAAAAAATCAAAAGTAGCATATGACAATAAGTACCACTTTTAAATGTTTTGTTTTATAAAAAAAAAAAAAAAAAAAAAAAAAAAAAAAAAAAAAAAAGTAGCACATGCCATGACTACAAAGACTAAGTGTGTCTCTTCACACTCCTCTGTTATTTGACACGCTTATGTTATATGTCAATTGTAGTTTTAACAGTGTGCAATTAACACAAGAGTAAAGCTAGTGTATGTTAATCGTTAATTGTTTATTTCATTTGTTAAAGTGTGAATGCTTTTGAAAAAAACTACATACAAATAAAGCTTTCACAACACAAACAGATGGCATTTAATATGTGAATATTTATTTACAGCACCATAACTTTTATTTTTTTATTTCTTAATTACTTCTTCCTCTGAAGCTAGTACTATTGATGCTGTGTAACATACTGGAAAATTGCGTCTATTATGTGCTTTATATTACTATTATTTAGTTATTATATTCATACTTTGTGTGTTTTATGAACTTACAATACAGTCCTGTCGAAAGTTTACCACCTAGCTTAACGAGTACCGAATCGGAAACCCATCTGTTAGCAATATATCTGCATATTTTCGGTAGCATCTACCAATCTCTTGGCACTATTTGATCACTGGCTACCATTATATCGACCACACGGCCTCCAAGCTTCAATTACCTTTCGTTAGCTCAGTGTTAACATTTTCGACAGGTCTGTACTGTGTATTTGGACGTTACATAGTTCGATTAATTTCAAAATAGCCGAGTCTGCTACCATAAAGTACAATACAGACTTATCCAAAGTTTAACACTAAGCTAACAAATCAGTGCCACATCGACATCTCATTTCAGTCATTTTGGGGATCTTTTCTGCAGCTTTCTCAATCTATCGACAGGTTTTCAAACACTAGCTATTTATTTCTCGCACATTCAAAAGTTGTGTTCCTACTCTTTAACGTTAGCTCAGTGTTAAACTTTCGACAGGTCTGCACTGCAGTTTCCTAAATAAGGTTTTGAACGTACCTTTGTCTCACATTTTATAGACTTTTCAAAACGTTAAAATATAGACACATATTAAAATGGCGTATATTTTTATATATTTTATCTTAAAAAATGCATATTTAAATTTTTAAATATCGAATCCAGAAGTTTCTGTAATAAGTAAAGAGTATATAAACACAAGGTGTATAATTTTAATACGCCAACTCAGTCTTCAAGGAAAATATTTTAAATTCGAAATTTGATTCCAGTGGAAAATCACCGATGTTTATGGATATTATATTGGATTTTTTTAATTATTTATTCCAAACCTTTATAATGTTTTAGAATTTACGCGACAATTCCAGAAGTTTTTAATCTCGGATATTTGATACGTATTTTGTTTACGATAAAACCGGCCTACACTCTTAAATTCTTGGTCTCGATTTTGGAGACCTTTTGAGGCATCCTTTCGGAAATCAAATCTGACCTGATCACAATTTAAATGGAGAGGTCCAATGCTTATGAAGGCCAGGTACTTTTCTTTTTTAACCCGTTCTGTCCCAATCCTTGCTTTTTTATTATACATTAACTAAAATTATAACTATGTGCCACAGGAAAATGATACGGTCAATAAAAATCATCTTATGTTTCTATCCTTTTACTGACCGTATCAAACTCCTGTGCTATGTAAATTAAAAAAATAAAAATGAAAAATAAACTAAAGCAAATTTTACAGTTGGATTGTCTTTACGGTAAAGATTAACGCTTGTATTTCGGTTTATTTGTTAGCTATTACATCATTCTACAAACTGCGGATACCCTATGTAACACGATAACGTAAACGTTCCTTAATTGAGTCTTTATCTCCTTGGCAAGTCACTAGTTTGCGTTTTTACGTAACTAAATGTGCAAATTGACTGTCCTTGGTATATCTTGGTTTATGATTGTTCAATAATGGAGCTAGTTTTAGTTACGTTTACACTTAAGATTGTATCTGAAGGTAATTACGGGGATTCTATTTCATGAACTTCTGATAACACTGGAATCGTTCTCGCAATCTGGTACAAAGTTAAAGCAAAATACGATCTACAGCCTCGGCAGGCCAGTTGTATAGCGAGCGTCCGTCGTGATTTTAAACCCCGGCCTATAAGATTTTAAAATTTTGAGATACTGGCCCCAGTTTCACAATCATTCCTTAGCTAAGATTTTCCTTAACTTAAATTTAGCAAATTTTTGTAATCTCTTTTTGAAAATACTGATGAATATTTTTGTCAAAACTAAATGCAAATGTTTTAATCTAGAAGTGATCTTAAAAATGACACCTTAAATCCCTCAATATTTTGAAAATTAACAAAATTATAAAGATATGAAAATTTGCAAGATTTAAGTTAAGGAAAATCTTAGCTAAGGAATGATTGTGAAACCGGGGCCTGGTTCCTCGCCTGGCGTTCTGTATCAAGAGAATAGAGTATCACTGGTTCACCCAGTGTCAGTTTAATGTGATTACAGGAGTGGTATGGTTCACTGTAGCAGACTGACCATGTGAGCTAGCACATTAAAGTCGTTCCCGAGTTCGTGCTATTACAAGGCAGACTATAAAGTACATTCGCACATCTCACGCATACATACACTAACTTTTGTTCTTAGATTGATCCAAAGGGATTAATAAACTTTTTCTCATTGCGAATACTTTAAACATTGCCGATGTAACGTTAAACAAGATTATACTCAACCAATATTAGACATGATGAATATTCTATTTAGGGTTTGTTGTCAAACGCCTCATGCCGAAAACATTTGTTTATGTGTTAATCGTCATTGTTATGACGTCATTCTTTGACTCCGTATATGTAATAGCTAACGTAATCGCCAGTTATTACCTGTAATTGGTCAACACGTTGATGCAATTGTTCATTCATTAATTGAATGGTCGCCTGGAATGTACAGTTTTAGTAACTTATTGGACAGGTATAGGTGAAATGATCATCCTTCACAAAACACCTTAAGTGTCAAATACGAACAGGAAAGGTTAATTACTACAACAAAAAACGTGTAGTTACGTGTTTGATTTGTATTTGCTGCCTTCAATTTACGCAGTTCTGAATTATTCCGACATCATTAAACTGTTTATTTGACATCTCCAGTAACGTTTTAGTCAAACTGTGTGTAGTGTTCCACCTTACAAAGCTCTCCGATCTATGTTTGTTCTGCAAAAGGAAAAAAAATTGGTTTGATTTTTTGACGAAAGAAAATGGAAGTGCATAATGTTCTTTATGGCATGGGGAGCAGTTCCAGCAGCAATAAACCTAAAAACATATTTTAACGTTCTTTTTCCAATTGTTGTGTTTTGTTTTCTGTTTCCTTGAAAATTCTACTTGTTACTAATTTAAAGTGTTGGTGTACAAAATCTCGTAGAATCACTTTGCGCAACTACAGTAGCCTAATCAGACCATAGAGAAGAAATATCAGAGCAAATATCGTGTTTTAGTGTAGAATTAGCTTAATAATCAAACGAAGTATTACTATCAGAGGTTTCATCATTATTTCTTTCTGTCACTTAATATCCCGTCTGTCTGCATACTGTGGCTTCCTTGTGTGAATTCAGACCGAGTGAAAAATATGTATAGCATCAATAATATGAACGCATATGCAATATGGAATATTTCGACATCTTGTAAAAATCATTGATTTGACCTTCCTCTGGATGACCTATTCAGCTTCTACAATTATCTACAATTATCCATTTATTGTAAGGTATAAGTTGTAATTCTCTATCCAAAATCATTTAAAATACAACTGTTCATTATGTAATGAATGGAAGATGGACATTGTAAATCTGCATTTTGATAACATAAAGAAGTGGAAGATGTTAAGCTAGACAGGGAACTCAAATTTCTGTTCTGTGCTGTTCAAAGCGACTCTTTCTTTCATAGAATGGGCTGGGTTTTTTTTTCTCTCTCTATGATATCATGTTTTGCTTTTGATTGTAATATAAATAACACAAAAAGTGACAATAACATAAACAGAAATGTCAGAAACCAGAAAGAATCGTGTTTATTTTTAATACTCAACCTTTATTATTTGAGGGTACATTCCAGAATATTAAGATTTTGTTATGTTGTTGTTGCGTGCGTGTTTTGCAAATTGTTTCTAAAGGTACATTTTAGTGAATTTGTCTTGGACGAATAAATCTGTTTTTCTTTAGAAAAAAATTCAATTTCTAACAGTACACGTGTGTTTGTTATATGCAATAACAATTTGGTTTTAGATATATTTCCTAGGGTTAAATGAGAAACGCATTTCCAAGTAATTTCTGTATAATAATGTGAGCTAACATTCAAATCAAAACTTATAGTGTGTACACATTAAACACACTGAGATGATTATTTCTGCTCGATAAATATTGTATCAGGCTTACGATACCACTTGCAGACGACAATCAAAAGGCTAAAATATTGAATGAAATCGATAGGCCACATGCAGCTGAAATGTAATTAATAAATGATACGTTACACGTGACAAATCAGCCAAACTCAGCGCGCGTCAGAAAAACACAAAAAACATGTATTATTCTTATATGTGCGCATCAATGGACTGTGTAACATGGACAAATCAGCCAAACTCAGCGCGTCCCCCAGAAAGCAAAAAAAAAGCATATATTTTCTTAAATGAGCGCATTTATGGACTATGTTACACATGATAAATCAGCTCAACTCGGCGCGCGTCCGAAAAACACAAAAAGCATGTATTATTCTTAAATGTGCGCATCATTGGACTATGTAATACGGGGAAAATTCAGCTCAACTCGGCGCGCGTCCAGAAAGCACAAAAAACATGTTTTATCCTTAAATGTGCACATTTATGGACTATGTAACACGGGACAATTTAGCCAAACTCAGCGCGCGTTTAAAAAGCGCAAAAAGTGTTTTTATCCTTAAATGTGCACATTTATGGACTGTGTAACACGGGACAATTCAGCTAAACTAACTAAGCGCGCGTCCAAAAATAAAAAATAGATAAACAAAATAAATTTAAAAATAAAAAGTATGTTTTATTCCTAAATGTGCGCATTTATGAGCCACTGGTTTTGTAACAAGCGACGTGGTTAGGGACTTGCAATAGTATTAATCATTGACTCAAGTGACAGTCCTATATTCTGGAAGTTTCTAATCAGTTGTCCCAATAAATTGTCTTGTCGTCTTTGGTTGTTTCTTTGTTTTTGTTTATGGACTACTGGTTGAATAGCACACGGAATGGTTTGAGCTTTGCAATATTACTTGAGCATCATCTTAGGTGACACTCTAAAATTGGGAATTCTTTTATAAGTTTTATTGTTCTTGATTGTGTTGACTATGCACTAGTCACGTATTAGTTCTAATTATACTAGGATATTTACTCAAGTGACAGTCCAATATATTCTGGAATTTGTGATTAGTTGTCCCAATATGTTTGATGTCTGTTTCATTTGTAACCTTTTTATTGTTTCTTATTCTTGGTTGCGTTAGTACATGGTTCGAATAATAGCACATTGGGCATTAACTCAAATTGCAGTCCAAAATAGGACATTTGTAATCAGTTATTCCAATATTTTTTGTCACTGTTTGTCTTTTTTTGGCTGTTTCTTTCGTTAATCGTTATTGCTTCTTGTTCTTAATTGCGTTGGATGTTACCAAGTACATGCTTGCAATTATATTTTCTTTCTTCTATTGTAACTCATGACTTAAGCGCATTATACTTTATAACTTCGTTTGATTTTGTGGTTGTGCTGTTGTAATTTGTTTAAAATCATATCATTCATTTCTCCTGGATGATTATGAATTAATCTATCACACAATTTAAGGTTATTTAAGTGCACATATATTTAAGCATTTATTTTTTCTTAAAATCTGAATTATTTAGAAGAAAGTAGCACCAAAACAGCAATGCCTCTTTTAATAGAATAAAATGTAATGTCATGCGCTGTTTTTTGAAAATCTAAATGATTTCAAAGAAAACTGCACCAAAACCGTAATACCTCTTTTAAGAGAATTACATGTAATATCATGCTCTACTTAAGAATATTTTAATGAAATGATGCATTCAAAAGTAGTACATGACAGTAACAGCAAGTTTGAGCTTCTTGCATATTCTTACATTGACAAAGGCTATATAAGAGTAGACGTGCTTTATCTGTCATACTGTGTGTCATGCTCTGCTCGTGAAAGGATTATCTTAATAAAAATTCAAAACCAGCCCTTGACATATCCATAAATTAAAAATCGATGAATGATGAATTCATAAATAAAAATTGTTGCTGTTCCAGAAGATTGAGATCTGTATCTATACGCGACAGTTGGCACTAAGTAAACAAATATATTGATTCTTAGTTCCTTATTACTGTATATCAGTCATCAGTCAGAATAGGTGGTATTATGGTGGCGCATTCCTGTCATGCCAGTTTAAATAGGTGATGTCATGGTCGCCCGGTCGTGTCATATCAGCCAGAATAGATTATGTCATGGTCACTAAATTGGCGTCATACCATTATTCAGAATAGCTTATATGGTCGCACATTTGTGTCATACCTATCAAAATATGTGATGTCATGGTCGCCCGGTCGTGTCATACCAGCCAGAATAGATGATAGTCATTTTTTCGATTCGAATGACATTATTTCGTATTTAAAAGTTTAGCAACTGACCTAGTAAAAGAAATCGAAAAGTTTGATCGCCAAAATTAGGGTCGCTAGTGACCAAAAAACTCTCGATATAGAGATCAAGCTACATTGCGTCACCAATTGAATTTGTTAAACATTTTAGTATTAAACGTTCGAATGGACTTTACTGTATGTAAGAGGTTGTAAGGTTTTAAATTAAATCCATGTTTTCCTTCTGTTTTTTCGTATTATGCGAAGAAACTAAATGCAATGACACTAATCGGCCTCCACAGATATCGATTTTAATGACTTTACTGTACTGTATGTAGATTTTTTAAGGTTTAAAATTAAAGTAACTTCTTGCCATAGTAACCACTCGGCCAAAATGCAATGCAATGACACAAATGGGCAACCGTAGATATCAATTTTAATGGCTTTAGTTGACACATACTGAATATCAATATTAGTTGTCATAATAACAAACACTTGAATGCATTTCTTTCGAGTAAATTCCCCAGTCTCCATGACAAGTCTAATTTAATCATCTTAATTAACCATACTATTGGATTTCATTGGAATCATTTTTCATTTCAATTCCCAATCTTTTCAGAGTTTCTATGAGTTCTGTTATCTTTGAGTGTTTTGTTTTCGTTTATATAAGTGTAAGGTCCGTTATTTCGTACTATACTCTTCTGGTTGTGATTTATTAATTTAATTATGGTCATGTATAATTTGGTTAACTTAGTATGCGCGTAGCTACACTTGGCGCAAAACTGTAATGGATCATCACTCTTGAAAAAATCACCAATATATATACACGCGATAACTATGTGTGCAAAACAAAAACGCAAAGAACAATTCAGACCTGTCGAAAGTTTAACAACAAGCTGACGAATTAGTTCCGAATCGGCAGCTCATCTCGACTCATCTCTACTTATATCTCGGCAGCTGTTTTATATCTGTCGGTAGGTTCTCGATCGGTAGCTCCACACGACAACCGAACTTCTACTGTGAAACTTTGGACAGGCCTTTACTGTAAATCAAAATCTGATATATACCACTAATAGACTATAAGTATCATTATCGATAATTATTCAGAAGCCAGGTCTAGAAGCCACAAAATAATGGCTTCCATGTCTACATACGCGTCTTGTAATTTATAACATTTTGTCCGGTGTAAGGTTTTTACAGGTCTAACACTAAAAGAACATTGATTTTCTCTGTTTATTACCGTAATAGTATTGACAATTAATGATTTTATTATTCAATAGTGTGCAACTTAAACACTTTTCACATCTTTGTTATAATAGCAGTTTAACAAGTGTCTGTATCATTTGAGCCATTATATCTAGACATCGGAAATCTAAAATGCTGCAATTATTGCCATTATTGAGAATGACTGATACAGTACAGACCTGTCGAAAAAATAAACACTAAGCTAACGAATAAGTGCCGAATAGCGGTAAGGCAAATGTGTTCGTCACTCATTACCTATTTATTGGCAGCTTTTTGGCAGCTGCTATATATCTCTCAGCAGCTTTTCAGCCAACAATTAGTTATTCATTTCTTAGCCTCTCGTTAGCCAAACTTTGACCGTTTTCGTAAGTTTGGACCTCACTTTTGGTATAATATCCCCGCCGGCCAAAGTAGCTCCAATATGTGTTTTGTTGCTGTTTGTGTTTTACCATTTTAGTAGGTTCTTAAACCGCCATTTTGTAAAAAAAAATAAAAAAAT
Source organism: Anadara kagoshimensis (assembly GCA_021292105.1). Classification (NCBI taxonomy): domain Eukaryota; kingdom Metazoa; phylum Mollusca; class Bivalvia; order Arcoida; family Arcidae; genus Anadara; species Anadara kagoshimensis. The sequence continues at coordinate 62,554,839 of CM037861.1, read as the reverse complement.
GTAATAAAAAATTACCGATTATGATTACTGATAGTTTTGGCAACGGCTCGACTGAATATATTTTTAAAAAATGACATTCTGATTATGGTATTTCAAGGGGCAATGCAAGATAGTGTGACGCGTGCCAAATTCGATGAAAGGCGAAGCCCTTTATTTTGAATTTGGCACGCGCCACACTATCTTGCATTACCACTTGAAATACCATGAGCAGGTATTTACAATTCTTTCCTTTAATAAATACTTTGATTTGTTTTAACCCTTTGGTGCTATTTCTTCCATACCTGCTCATATGAGATAGGGTTTTAATTAAACCATGCGAAATCGGCGTATCTCACATGATCACGTGACCCCTTTTGTGGGACATGAAGTAATATTGCGGGAAAATTGATACACATCAAGGGTTCTGACGCCAATTGTTTTTCAACGGGAATTGCAATACAACATCGAAGAGAGATACAGTTGTATTGTAAATATTTGCATATAATCCTGTTACTTAAGTATGTTAATGTTTAAATATGTTTGTGTCCATTTGCAATATGTGAAATAAAGAAACTCACTGAACTCATTTTAAAATTCCGATTTGTGGTATCTATATTTCTCTCTACGCAAACAATTTACTAAATCGGAATGGCCTTGTAGGTATAAAATTGTCAAAACAATTTATTACAACAACTTTTTAAGATAATTTCAACACCGTTGATACATAATACCCCGTCACGTTTTAAAACAGTGGCAATTTGATATGTTAATGACGGATGTACATATGTTATATAGAAATGTTTATTGCTGGTGACAAAATGAAAAATATGATCTGAAATCATTAGGTATCTGTTTACTGCGTCTCAAAGAACATGAAAATAGAAATGTTTCTAGGATTTCAAATGGGAACGGGATAAAATATCAGTTTCAAATGAGTTTCTAAATATATTAAATAGTTCAAATGAGTTTTCACAGTTTCTCCTCTCTCTCTCTCTCTCTCTCTCTCTCTCTCTCTCTCTCTCTCTCTCACACACACACACACACACTGTTTAGTTTCCGTAAACAAAATGGCGTATGGAGAGGTAAGAGACGGCAACTTTTTATCATGTTTGTACTTGCCTCTGTCAAGTGGTCTAAAGCTGCTACTACTTACAGTTAACATTCTCTCTCATCTTCTAGTTTTGAATCCTATCCTAGTGTTAGATTGTTTGTCGGTTTGTTTGCCGAAGGTACTCTGATTTTCTCCAGCATCCTAGAACTGACCGCTTCGGTCAAATTGACTTGGGTGTAAAGCAACGTTACCCCACTTCGTATGGTTTGTAAATCCTGCAAGGTAAGGGAAGATAACGCTAAAGCAGAACTTGTTCATGAAATTAATTATAAGATGCTATAATTACTTAACTTTTGATAAATAGATTTGAATCTATTTCACTCGATTGTCTGTGTATAAAGTTCATATTTGTAGTGTGCCAGTGGAGTAGAGTAATGGGGTTTAACGCCCAAGTCAAAATTCTTTCACTTATATCGATCCAGTCAGTTATGGGATGGTGGAGGAATGCCAGCAAACACATCGACTTTTGGCAAGCGAACTGATAAACTTTCTGATGTTATGTGCTGAGTGGGATTCGAACTAAGGCGATGAAAGGCGATGTGGTCCGTACGTCCGTGCGTTAAAGCACTTGACCACCGAGGCCCCGACTGTATACGTAAGAAAAGAACGTAAGGATTGACCTTGGTAAATATTGCCCAATATGAAGCTAATAATATAATGTGTTAAGAACTTTCGTTTGTACTCATTTAAACCTCTAATCTGATTTCTACAGCAAGGCTAATATAGATATGTGTTAAAGGTTCTAGAAAAAGTGTCAGTAATCGATATTATACGTACAGTACAGACCTGTCGAAACCTTAACACCAGACTGACGAGATAGTGCCGAATAGACAGCTTATTACGATGTCTCGTTAGCCACAGATCTCGATAGCGTTTCACCTGCTAGTATTTATCTCTTTTCGACCTCTAACTCTCCGTGTCTTGACAAATCGGCTGCCTAGCTTCAACTCCTTTCCGTGTGCTCAGTGTTAAACTTTCGACAGATCTGCATTGTCCGTATTAAGTGTTTAAGTTCTTTAAGTATTCATAACGCAAAGTTTATCCAATCAACTTTTCCTATTTCCAAGGATTTATTTGCAATAAAATACACTTTAACTTAACATATATTTTAGTTAAAAAATTATGTTTCTTCATTATTGACTTCTTGGCATCTGAGAAACTTCAAAACAAATACAGAGCAGGCCTGTCGATATTTAAACACCGAGCTCGCGAAAAGGGGTCGAAACTTGGCTGTCCAGTTGCCGAAAATTTGATAGCTAGAGGTGTAAAAAACTGCCAAGAGATTGATAACTTTCGAAAAGATGCCGAAATGTAAGTAACAACAAGAGCTTTTGTTTCCCTATCAATTTGTTAAGCATTGTGTTAAACTTTCGACAGGTCTGTAGTGCACTTTATTTATAGTGTTTTTATTGTTTTCCTTCTCACAAGTGTTCGTTTTTTCATTTTGTTTGTTTAATGACTTTTCTGTTTTCGACAACCTCAAAAAAAAAAAAATATATATATATATATTTGCGTTATTTTTATTGCTCGAAAACATACTTAAGCTTGACACAAAACTTCATATATAATTTTTATTTTCCCCGAAACTGACTTCGTGGCATCAGAGAAATGCAAAATAAATATTCTAATTTAATTTTATTAGTTTTAAAACATATTTAAACTTAACATCAATTTTCGTTGTAAGAAATTTATTTCTCGTCTTTATGAACTACTCGACTCCAGAGAACTACAAGAAAAAAATATTTGATTACGTATTTTTAAAATTTTAACACTAAATAATGTTTTCAATTATTTGGTGTTCGTTGCAAAAAGCTTGATTTCATGATGGGATTCGAAATTGAACTGCAAGAAAAATACTTTAACGTCTTTTTCAAAAACTTTTATCATGAAATTGTTTAACCCAAAGCAATACATTATCGAGCAGTTTTTATAATTGTTTTTAGTATTGTTTGAAATGATTTTTGTTAGTTTAATGTATGATTCTGTGATGAAAATCCGAAATTGCAAGAATTTTTTTATATTTGTCATATTTCTATATTGCAATATGATTTTCCTAAAACCCAACAGTGTTTATAGCTTTCGGTACTGCTTGCAATAAATGTATTTCGTAATGGAAATTCAAATTAAACTGCAATGTAATTACCTCAATTTCAGATTTTTTAAAGTTTTTATTTTAAAAATTGGTTACCAGTATTCTACAGGTTTTTTTTTTTTTTTTTTTTTTTTTTGTGCTTTTTAAGCATTACTTTTTCTTATTGTTAATCATCAGTTTCAAGCCTGTTGCTGTTGATTAAATCTTCAATACATGAAATAAGGCTTTATCGTATTGCAACGTGAGGCGTCGCTCATGACAAGAACTACGATCTTTAAATTGAATCTAATCAAACATGGGCTTTGATTTCCATTTGGCAGTTGTAACGTGATGTATCTGACATGTTTGGATACCAATTTAACTTGTGAAAAAAATCAACCTTTCTGAAATCTATATTTATTTCATCATGTAGTGTTTGCCATTTTAAATAACCTTTCTTCGAAAAGGATAAACTAAAGCTGATTAAATCGACAACTTTAACATGTTTTAGTTAAAATACTGAAGCCATATCGTTGACATGTGCCCCAGATGAAGTTTTATGGCTCCTATATATATATGAGGTTGGTACGAATATAAACGATGATACTCCAGGAAATTTAACCAGTGACATTTCTCTCTATGGTTACGTGCCTTATTGCCCAAATAATACTTGAACATACTGTGGATTCTACACAGTTTCTTTAGCTCCTTTGCACAGGTGGTTGATTATTACAATTTAAAACAGGATAAAATTCAATTGCCTTACCCCCACCCCACCCCAAGTTTTTGCAAACTTCTATCATTTTCATATAACCATGTGTTCGTCCGGTGCTATGTGCGCGGTAGATATAATATCATATCTTTGATGTGTGTGTTGTTACTGGTCATGAAATTCATAGTTTAACCAGAATTATCCAATAATAGCACTGACTGATTAATTCATTCACTAAGATTTTCCTTAACTTTTTTTTAAAATTGTTTTTTGTATTTAAACTAAAACGCATCAACACAATTGGAATAAAGAAACAATCTTCAAAATCACACCTTAATTTATGAATATCTCGAAAACTAACAAAATTACTCCGATTTCAAATTTGAGTTTCAGATTTAGTTTAAGGGAAATAGTTTTAAACTGGAATATGTTTTGAAAGATAGACATTTTTTGAAAACATATTTTTCATTTGTACCAAGAAATGATTTGATTTGTAAATGCTTAGTAAGCATTTATTGCGCTTTTATAATATGTCATATGTAAAAAAAACGTATAACAGTGCTCTAAAACGTGTATGAGCAGCATTGATTTAGACACGTTGACCAAGTGAAACAGTTGGGTTTTTATTAAAAGAGATCACCCTTGAACACAGATGATGGATTAGATTTTAGTTTTTTTAATATCCTGAATTTATACACTTAACATGAATCTGTATTTCTATTTAATACAAATTCAATAAATCAATAGTGTTACCAACTTTTAGATATAAAACTATGTAACACATGGATGTAGTGAGATGACTTGTATTGATGTATAGGCAAACAACTTTGACCTGTCCTCTTGACCCTGTATGAGGAAAATTCATAAATGATTATCCACCCAATACATGGGAAGTGCCTAGATTTGCAGTTAAACATATAAACAATGTTTTTCATAGTGTAAACGAACTAAACATCTGTTTTCTCCCATACATAAATGAACTTGTCTACAGTAAATGTTTAAATTAAAGGTCAAGCAGACAGGTCAATATTGTTTGGTTATACATATCCATCAACAAATCCATTTATTCAATTTTCTATTTCTTTTGTTATTGTAATCTGTATGTAAGAGATATGTAAAACAGTCTGATTATATGATATGGTTTCTGATTACCATATTGTGCGTCTGTTTACTCAAGTTAATGGAAAATTGCAATTTTTGTCTGACCATTGATGACATAATCAATGCAGCTGACAAGATGTTGTCACGATCGTGAGAGAGATAGAGAGGGGGAGAAAGAGAGAGAGAGTTCAACAATTTAATGTACATGTGTAAACGTATTTATTTTCACGATGTGCAATTTTTTGCTTATTTTGTTTGATTTTTTGCGCGAAAATTAATACCGAGCGAAATTTATTTTCTGCGTAATGTGTTAAAGTGCATATTTAAAAAAACTCGTAAATTTAACTTCGCGGATTTGTCTAAATTCCGTATACCTCGAAAATAAATACATGCGAAACAAAAAACGTTTACTGTAATTTTTGGCATTGGCTACTGATGATGGATATAATATCGTTAATGATGATTATTCAAAAAACGTAGCTTGCTGGCTTAGAGGTCATACTAAAAATTCTTGTCTTCTGTTTTTTTTCTATACTATTCCAAAACAAAGACCTGGAATCTACATGCCAATATACATGTTCATTTTACTAAAAGCATGCTGGTTCAATAAAATACAGGTAGCAAGATTATGTGTATAATTGTATGCAAATGTGGCAATAACCAGATCAACAAAGAACGAATCACAGGATACAAAGATATTTATCATATATATTCAATTAATATGTGCGTTTCTGCATATGTGATATTGCCATTGACAATTAAGCCATATCAGCTTTAGGGCTAAAAAGCCATATCAGCCACATCAGCCCTAGGGCTAAAAGCCATATCAATATCAGTCCGGCACCTGGGCCAATTTCTCTTATCAGGGTCTTTCTTAACTTTTTAGACAAGCTGTTACTCAATAAACTACAAATCAGAGATACACAAAATGTATAGCTTGAGACAGGTTTGCCGAGCTGTTACATTACCAGTCATGGGATTGTAGTTACCGACACTTACGAATTGTTTTTGTATTGTCATGCTACATTTATAAGTAAGACTACCTGTAAACTATCTGTTCCCTTCTGTATTGTACAATATCTTAACATTGAAAGATAAATACTTTTAAAAAAAGTATATGATAAAAAGATCATTATGGCTCTTTTCAGAGCCATATAATAATCTATATCTATCGCATTCGATTTGGAAACCATGATAAAGTTGATATGCACAATATGCCTTCCTGAACTGCGAGAGTAATCCTGTTTTCTTTTTAAAGCAAACATAATCAAGTAATTAGTAAGATCAATTCAAAATCTCAAAAGAAAACCTAAATGAAAACAAAAGCATTGTTGTAATTATCGATTTTTGGTTGTTTACATTTATATACTGTATACTCGGACATCAAAGTACAATTTATAACTGGATAATAATTATCCGCCATCCAAATGATCACGTATTAATTGGACATTAATGACAGCGGAATGTCTTTTTTTCTTTGGAATTTACGGATAATTGCTTTTTAGTAAGTATGATAAAATTTGTGTGTATCATGATGTAGATATAGGTATGGTTTATGTTTAGTATGTTTGTCTAATGGTGCCTCGATATACTTATATATATATATATATATATATGACATATTGTTTTGGCTTTGGTATCTATTTACCTTGGTGAAAAAAGAGTGATAATGAAGTAATACACGGTTATTTAAATTCTTATGAAGTCTTATCATTATTTTTAATATGTGAGACTTTAAATATCTTTCGGGAACACTCGGTCTCACTTTCCTGATGGAAGTGTCTAACTTAAATTGCTAGTTGCACATTTTTTTGATTGTGATAGGTGGTAGGTATTGTAGGTAGATGGAGGTTGTGAAGCTCTTCTGTAACATACGTACACATACAGAAGTTACGACAATTCAAAGGTACCGAATACCCTTAATTTTACCGATTAAAAAATATTATATGTCAGGTGTTGGGATATTTTTGAATTAAGGATACTGTAAGTGGTTGTAAATACGTAGTAATTTCACCCCATTGTCAATTCTATCTTGTAAATGGAATGTTTTCGAAACCGGTTAAGTTCCTCTTTATAAATGGACGCATGTCTGTTCATTGTTATAGCGCTTAATTTTTCTTTTTATTTCTAGGAAAAAACCCTGTACCATTCTATCACATATTGCCCAAATTGGCAAAACCTTCTATGAAGTTAATGAACTATACACATTGTCTTTCTCTATACCGACTTTCCCCATGCAATATTCCCTCGCGTAAGGTCAACCAACTTAACTTTTAACATAAATACACATTTTTTTCAGTATTTTTCTGTAATGAAAATTAGTTTCAATATATTTGTTGTGAAACCAATTGATTTCAATGACATAGAACCTAACTGCTAGATGTCTTTAAACAAGTTAGTCCCTAACATCAGCTGCAATCAGTCTATCGACCAAATCGCTTAATTAATGCATTGGCTTTCTATCCAAAAGTCCACTTCGTTGCCAATTTTTCTCAGATCTGAAACGTGCCATTAATAACTTCTATTCTTAATAGAGGCTTTACCAAAATTCTGAAGTCTCTGTTAGAAGTCATACAATTTATGGATAATTATGTATGGATCAGAAATAATTAAGGGTCATTACCCCAGTATTCACGATTCACGCTAGAAACAACCCTTAGATGAACCAAACTTGGCATCATTAATTTGTGAATGTAAATTGTGCTAGTGGACAAGTAATTTAGTTTTGTCTTGTGTGAGTACACGTGAAATATACTGTTGGTGTGGGATACTGTATAGTGTGTAAATTACGTGTTGGAATAGTTTAATGACTTTTGTTGGCGACGAGTTTAGTACTAGTCTCGTTCTGACCATGTCATATCTCATGACCATGCATGACATAATATCTTGTTATTACAATAAACATGTAATTTTTTCGTACGACCCCTTTCGCTTTGAAATCAATGTTTGTTTTGTATGAACAGTAATGCTCGCACTCTAATGTTCCATTTGACATGTTAGTAAAACTGAAAACGGTGGAATATTGTCTCATTTTCAAAACTTGAGGATGATTTGTTAGGAGTAAGGTATAATTGGACGTTTGGTTGTTAAAGTAAAAGATTTTAATGAATAAAAGAAATAAAAGAACATCATTTGGTTATCATATCCACTGCCTGTTTCAATTTTGGAGTTGTATAATCAGTTGTCCTATGACGCCTTTATTTTGTATTATTCTATTACTTTGTTGCATGTTTAGTTGGTTAATTATCGGTGAAAATTATGTTTTACATAGACACCTGAGGTGCATTACTGTCAGTAGTTAATCCAGAGCAAATATTGCAAAATGTAGTATGAACTAGACTATATCGCAAATATATATAAATGGGTGATGATTTTCTGTATTCAAGATATCTTTAAATTACAGCTAAAGTGCGTATATATTTATAAAAACAAATATACGAATCTATTCCCAAATTACAAACCGAAAGGAAAGTAAAAACTTAAATTGGCACATTAAATTAAACACGTGAGCGTCCACCACAAAAGAGAGTCTCCATAAAGGTGATCACTTCTTGTTTAGCTAGTGACACCAGCTACGTGTGTAATCAAAATTAGAAATGAAAGGAACATAGAACAATAGGGACGCCATATATATCCAGGGTAGACATCATACTTACCAACAGTATTGTGATGACGGCCATAAAACTATGTGATGATAAGCCTAGGCTTGCAATATACACGAGTCAACAATTTATTTGTAAGCAGCATACTTCGTTGTAAAACATTGCCATATTATGAGCAAACTCTACCATAGCGTAATTGTGAAACAAATACACCATAAGCAGTAGAACAGGTATAGTTCTGCATAGAAAAGGAAAATTAACAATAGAAAAAATGAAGTCATCACGTTAGTCATATAGCTGATTTCTCCCGGAGATCCCCCGACAGACATTTTGTTCGTGATGCTCGTTATTGCATTGTTACATTATCACGTATATATATCCCGTGTTTCCTTTGTTGGTTTTTAATAAGCAAATAGATTAGAAAAAATAAGAAAATATTGAATGAACTGTTCAATGGCTTACTCGTTATGGCATTCAAATTGGTTTCTATTCACGTTGACTTTCACAAGCTATTACAAGTTCACAAAAAGCAGGAAACAATTACATAAGTTCAATGCTTTTCGTCAGTAAAAATATAAACCCAAACGGATAATTAGTAAAACACAGTTGCAGATGAAAGAATGAATAAGACATTTATAGTTGTTACCTGGACTTTTTAATTAGTCATTAGGTTTCTTTTCATTTCGTTGACATTCACTATTTCAGAAACGGTAATAAATCATTACATCATAAAATACAATTGTTCTACATCAATTGTTTTCAATGCTTAACAAAAAGATAAAAGAATTTGAAATGAGACAATTGTGGGTTGAATATTAGTTATCGCATTTTAACGAGCCATTAGGTTATTGTTAAAGTAGTCCGTTTTTAATCAAACATACCAATCCATATCTGAATGACAATCCAGAAGCTAAGTAAAAACTCTCGAACTGACAAGTCAGGCCAGAAACGCGAATCCCCACCAGGGAAGGCGAGGCCGGGTGCTCCAGAAGGGTATGCACCTCCTGTTTAGCTAGTTACACTCGTCACGTGTGTAATCAAAATTCTGTGAAAGGCACATGGAACTATGGGACGTCAAATAGAGCCAGGACAATCCTGGACACAGGGACATCAAACTTATCAACAATACTGTGATGACGGCCATACAACTTTTTGCGGGCCTTAATAAACCCCAACTTGCAACATCCCTTGGTCAACAATTTACTTGATTAAGTAATACCTAGTGATTAAATTGCGGTTCAAACGTACTTCATCAACAATTCGGATCACATGGAAACATTAAGCAAGCTGTTCACGGTATAATATCAGTAGGCAATAATTGTGTATTATTGTCAGAAATATACTTCTTCCTAAATTTGCTGTTAGTTAAAATTTGAAATTCCTTAAAAACAATGGTATACTCCCTCATGCAAAGTATTTCCTTAGTTAAATTTGGTAAAATTTATTTTGGTCTTTTAGTTATCTTGTAAATATCTTGATAACAATTTTGGTTTCATAATTTTAGTCCAAACACTACTGATGAGGAGTTGTATTCCGCAACGGCCGTCTAGTGCTGTAAAATTAAAACTGGTATAATATGTAAAATAAAACTCAAGTGTTATGTTATTAGTCAGTGTGCAAGAAACTACTAATATTCTAGGAAGTAAAAGTTTTTTAACATATAATGAAGGAATGTGATGTAAAATTAATTTTGTATCATACTTCTATATATAGTAAAAAGTATAAAATGTATTTTGATAAATTTCTACCAGGAAGCATGAAATTACCAACCATTTTTGACAATTTGCCGATACGAACCTTTAGAACAAAATCTGAAATATAGAATTAAGATGTTCGATAAACTGATAACAGAAAGGAAACATCATTTAGTTTTAACAGAAGATCTTTATATTTTTGAGACACTTACCAAATCTATTGATCTATTAATCACGATTACAATAACATATAGAATTGTTCGATTCACCAAGTTTGTATCTGGAGTAAAAACCGTCAATAGAAGAAACCATACAAATTAACAAATGTCGATGCCATAGTAAGGATCTCTAATATAATGGTAATCAAACCAAAGAAAGTTAACAATTAGAAAGTCGTTCCAGTACATTTCAAATAATATAATTGTTTGTAATTGTAAGATCCAAATCAAGATATTTAAGATGAATGGTTTCGGCATACATTATTTCTTTGTGTTAAATTATAATGACGTATTTTTCAAATTCATGGTCATTTACATTAAAATGTGACCAAATTATGGAGATGTTTTGTTTAAACTTTCTATATATCTTTCTAGGATTCCATGAATTGTTTTTCTTTGTATAAAAAATTGCGATAATTGGCACACAAGTAGTTTCCGTAAGGTATCTCATTTTTTCTGCAGATTCTGTTGTGAATTTCGACAAAAATTATCAATGAAACAAATCATTGCAATACAAATCCAAGATTTGCGGTGTTTATTAGAATTTTTTAAACATGAATCATCACTTCGAGTGGCTAAAACTGCAACCCTATTGTTAGGTATTACTGCTTATCATAACTGGTTTACAACAAGAATTTTGTATAGCGTTATCATAACGGTTATAATTTTTATGTGTTAAATTTCTCTTCAACATCCATATCCAGGGGGGCATTTCTCTTAGTTAATTACTGTATACAGAATATAAACTGAAGCAACAATCATATAACTTTTTTCTCGAGGCGCACAGGAAGCGTCATTATTGTTGCGATATATGCATCGACCTTGTTTTACTTGGGGACCTACGTGTGTTTTCATACATGTATTCTTACAATGCAAATTAAATAGCTAAGTTAATGTACATTGAACTCCCACATTTGTTATATAAAGACAACACGGCGATGTATGCTTCAAAATGCTATGTATACGATTCGTTGTATGGTTTATTGAATAGGAGCATTGTACTAATGATATTTTGCTCAAAAGTGTTTGTATCGAGGTGGTCAGCCCCAACAATGTTAAGGAAATTGGAGTGCCCACAGAAACTACAGACCCTTGGTAAGCTAACTATCAGACTACCTGACACTAGGATCTGCCCTTTTGAGATTTGATCATAAGCGGTGGAAGGAATCGTCATCCGTAAGCGCTCGCTGAAGACTCATGTTATAAGAAGTATAAAGGCCACCCAAGATAAAAGTGGCCTTTATATATGGGTTGAAATAATATGAGTAAAGAACAATTGAGATACCATTCTCATGACCTTTAGAAGCAGGTTGCCCCTATATAGAGGCGGCCTTTAAGGCAGGTTAGGCTCTACATGTTTCAACTATCAGTTTCATTATTCCTTGGTAATTGGTATTGACTTAGAAGTTCCATGTTTCCTCCTAGAGGACTGTATTTGGGCGACTGTAATAACCAATACAACATAATGTCCCTAAAGGAACATGCTGCTCTGCAATTTACCGGTTATCTCCATATTGTGATATAATTCAACATTTAGAATCCCCGTTGTTTAATGATTGTTATTATATGCTAATGTGACATTTAAGTAACATTTTATATGCTTCAGTACAGTTTGAGTAATTCTAGATTACAATGATCGATAATGTCATATGGAAAATTTTAATAAATCTCCAAATGTTTCAATTTACATTGAACATGACTAAATGTAAAACAATCCTGGTCATACAAATGAAATTATAATTACATATGAATTATTTTATTAAGCGATATAAAATGGCAGAAAAAAAAAGGCAAATAATTTAAGTTCTTGTAAAAATCCCTAAATCCATTAGAAGTTACACTGACCAATACCTTCCAGGTTTCAATTAATAATATAAGGGTGTAAAATTGGATGAAATTCCATCAAAGCAAAAGCAAAATAAAATGTTTGTGTGGAAACAAATTTATAATGGACATGACAAACTGATAATCAGACAGAATGTTGTTCGGACAGACGGATGGACACGCCAAACACAATTACTCTCAAAAAGTTACTAACCTACGTTATGAATCAATTTGATCCAATTCCAGAAAGTTTTTTAAAAAGTTTTTATAACGATTTTGTCTTTAAGTTCGTTTTCTTTTGTTTTTTGTTTCGGGATTAAGTATCATATTTTAGCTAGAATTGCTTTCTATTTTAAAATACAATCACCAAATGCCTTTGCTTCCATTTTTACAGACAGTTATCTGTCATCTACTGTCATCTACATTCCATTTGATCTGTTTATTTGTTGTGACGTAATTAAGTCAATCTAGAATTTAAAATTTGAAGACTGTAGGGAGACTATAAAATGTCAAATGTACCTTTTCTGTGTAAAAGTGCATTCCGTATATCCCTTATATCCAACCCTTTAAATTAGTATAATTTTATCATAATAGCCGGTGTATGTACAAAGTCGATCGTGTTTTATATTCAGTAGTATCACTGTAATCTAATGGTTTATATGGTTAAAATGACCTGTTTTGGTTTACGCTGTTATACCCTCGGTATATGTTTTTAGCTTTTAATATTTATACTCCATTAGGAAGAATTGCAATGATTTAAAGACGACAAGTTTAATTTTAAAATATGTTTTGTTAAATAAATTCAAATATTGTTATAGTCACTGTCTGTATAAATATAAGGAGACCTTATATGACCAACATCTCGAATGTCCTTGTGATGGGATCGATGGTCAAGGAGTGATTTAAAGTGCCGCTTGCGAATCACAACGTCCTTGAACGTATGTTTGAATCTCCACTTTGGCAGACCCTAGTTTGAGAAAGTTTGTCAATTCGCCTGTCGACGTCTTCAGGTTTTTCGGTTTCATCTACCAAATTATGTTAACTCTGTTGTCAGATACCATTATTTCTACACTGATATGTCTTACGAATTTATATTAACAAGGAACTCGGAGTACTGGCCAAAATATACCACCAACAAGCAAGGTAACACACAATTTACCTGAATCAGGCAGAATTGTAAGAAAGCTAACAAAGTTACATGTCATCACCGATGTATATAAATGAGATATGTGAAATAACGACATTCACCTAATGTATAAGAAACCATTAGTGGAATAACAGCGCTCACTTAACGCTAATTACCAATGGAAGTTTCGGCACAGTTAAGCACATTGATGTTGAATTAATTACAGTTCTATTAATTGAGTATCGGAGTGCGTTTGCCATATTTAGATGACATATTCATTTACACACAATTACATAATCAGATTTGTCTGTCACATTTTCCTTTGTTGATCGATAATGAACAGTAAAATGTAAAAGAAAGGGTTAATAGAACATGCCGCGGTTTGATTGGAAATGTAAAAACGATTTGTATTCAATTTTGTGCTCATTATGAACATGCTAATATTTTTGACAATCCATTTCATATGAAATTAAAATGAAAAAGTATTGTTTTGAAGATACAAAATTGACATAAAAGTAGTAAAATCTCTGCCATATGGAATAAAAACAGACATGCAAAATAAAAATGTTTCTTTACAAAAAAGTAAGTACGAAACAAACATAATTAATCAAACAGGCTGCTTCTATCAACTGTGTTAAATAAGCTATACACTTTAACCACTGGTAAAACTGAAACACATGCAAATATGTCGTATGGACATGCGACTATCAGTACGAGGCATAAGTATTTGACCAAATAACATCTAATCTTGTCGTTTTTCTGCAATCCCATTGACCCGTGTGAAATGAACGTCTGATGGAATTGAAATGATGTATCTAAAATCTTTTTGAAATACCTTAGTTTAAACAATATTTTATTTATGTTTCCAGTACAATTTACAAATAAATAATATAAAGAGGATCCCGGAACAAGAGTAAACTCTTATATAAACCGGTTTCCTAGACAATTATAATATTACAATATTTTGCATGTCACAGAAAAAAACATAATATTTTTATAACTAAATAGATAAATTAGTGAACAATTGGATAACTTAATTACTTTAATAAATAAATAATGGGTGGTTTTAAATAAATAAATAATAAATAAATAAATAAATAAATAAATAAATAAGTAAATAAATAAAGTGTGTAGGTTATAATTTATAAAAGAGAAATGAAAATTTCAGAATACAATAATTTATGACATATACTAGTATGTAAAGTTTCATAATGTAAAATAATCATTGTTTTAAACGGAAAATCTCTTTGATAAAAGAATGTACTTTTGAACTTTGATGAAAATATCATTGTTTTCGGCAGGGGTCAGATTGTGATTTCCAAATAACAATATGTCAAGATCATAAGAGACGTTTATGGTATGAATAGTAGTATTTCTTATATGAGTGTACAAGTTACAGTGTAAAAGAAAATGTTTTGTAGTTTCAACTTGACCGCATCCCTTAACTAAAGTCCGAAAATCGGCAAATTATTGAAGAAAAATGTAAGTCAGATTAGACACGTGAACTTCCACCAGGGAAGTGAGGCCGGGTGCTCCGAAAGGGTAAGCAACCTCTTAAATTTTAAATGTCTTAATGTAGGTAAATGAATAGTATGCACTACATTTTGAAAAATTGTCTAAATACAAATTAACAAGATTTGCTAGCTGACTGCGTTTTGGACGATCTGATCCTGATTGTTGTCTCAGTTCGCCACGTGATGGTAAACACGTCGTCTGCTACGTGACACCTTGTCCGTCACCTTTGGGTATTTAGTAATTATAGCATGTGTTAAATAATTAGAGAAACCATACATGATTAAATTCAATCCGTCGGGAATATTCACGGCGATAGATATTAAAAGTGTCATATTAGTTCTAACAATTCTATGTTCTTTCTATGTTCTTAAAGTTAAGACCTACATTAATTCATATTCAATTGACTTTGAGGATGAATGCATCCCAATTTTTAAATTCTGCTCTGAAACTTTGTTGAGTTTTGTTAAGTGTCACATCAGCAACTTTTCTGCGACGCATTTTTACTTTACTCTCGAGTGAAATTCATTTATGTACGATTTGTAGTGTGGTACTATTGTATGCATGTATATAATGGTTTTAAGGATGATGGTGTTTTGTCCACGATGTTTGCAGATTGACATTTAACAAAATCACAAGTTTGAATCGGACGAACCATCAGAGGCCAACAACAAGTATATCCTCTTCCCCAGGGTTTTAAACTTGACTTTTATCACCAGCGATCCCAATTTCTTGTATTTAATTTCACGGGCGTTTCTATCATTTGCTTGAATTGTGTCGTGATCGTGGTTGTGTTGCAAGATTTCCAATTTCATTCTGTTTTATAGCAACGTTAAGATATATAAGTGACTGCAAAAATCGCATAAAGTCATAATCTATAAAATGTTCACGCCCATTGCCTATACAAGCTTATATCAAGGCGAGACCAAGTCGGTGATGTATGACATTAGTTTAAAAAAATAAAAATAAATGAAAATATTTTATTTGCATATTTATTTCGCAAAAACAAAGCTGTTAATAAGCGTTGTTTGATATATAAGACAGAAAGGACAAAGAATGAGGAATTTAATCAGAACGACAATGAATAAAAGTCGTTAAAGGCTTAAATATCAATTAATGAAATCCGGCTTTATGGACATTTATATCTGTTCACAAAATTAAAAAAAAACAATTGAATTGAAAGACGACATATATTCTCAACAAAAAAAAGAAGTAGTTTGTTCTGGAAATATGATATATATATATCGTAGCCTGATCTGGAATGAAGACACGTGGGATTAGTGATTGTGAAGTACAGTAAGACTTTGAAAATTGTAAATACCATAGCGGATTCGAAGAAATCATTTGCTCGATTTTGGGTTGTTGTTATTTAATTTAATAATCGAATTTGTCCAATAAGTAGAATGCTTGAGTGGTATTTTTTAAAATATATACAGACCCCATACGACTCGATCATTACGATCAAAATCCCAAAAGGAAAAATATTTATAATAAAACAAAATTATTTTTAAGTCAAATCGTTGGCCTATTCAACAAGGATTTTTGTCTAAGGACCTTGCAATATGTTGTATTGTATTTTGCAATGTTACAACTTGTAGAAGGACTTACATTTTACCCCCCACAAAAATTATAATTTTGACAAGAAACAAAATAAAAAAGAATGGAATTAAATTATTTTAAAGATTTCTCTTAAAAATATTTTGAAACAATACACAATTCATAAAGAGGAACATCTTTATAGAGGTGTTTAACGACCCAGTCAATTTTTTAGGCGGTCAGGAAACTGAAAAGCGACCAAAAGTCTGTCTGAGTAGGATTCGAACAGATACAGAAACATTTGAAAATAAAATGAAAGCATCTCTAAGTAACGAGGAAACGTTTTCCTATTACAATGACAGTTAAGCTTGTGTGAGAGACCAAGCCATGCAATTATCAATCAATGACAAGCATGTTAGATGTTGTAAATGAGTTGTTGATAACTCTAACACACTTAACTCATTTTTCTTGAGCAGTTACGTAATACCAAGATATTTTTATGATAAAAACAAAAGTAATTGTTTTTTTATTTGAACTGTAATAAAACAAATATTCTGTTATTTTCAATTTCTAAAGCATTTATTTTCAATTTCAATGGAAAGCAATCAGTTAAAATTGAAAACTTGTGAAATGAAATGAAACGGGAAATTACGCTGTTTTCATCAAAATTGAAATAAATTATAAATGGTTTTTGTAAATAAAAGCTAAATCATTTTCAAATAGAGAAGTCATAATTTGTGCGAGAGTTTCTGACATTACTAGAGAGGCATTGTCATATCTTTGATAACGATAACAATGAAAGACGAACAAGGTGCGGAAACAGTGCTTTGCATAAAAATTTGCATTCGTAATTGCATGGTGATTTTCATTCAAATGTTAAATATCAGCTTTTTGGGACTGAATTCTGTTGTACTCTGTATAAGTCATTATGACATATTAATATGTTCCGCAAATTCTATTAGTCCAATGGCCCACGATATCAATGGTTCGAAAACAGTACCTGGTTTTAAACATGTTCGATTGCTGGTGTCCTCTTCAACTACAAAACTGACCGAATCGATATACTTGGAAGACACGACATTATTTAAAAATTAGTCAAAATTTTCAATAATGATTGTTTGCTTATTTAAATGACAACATAATCGGTGGCCCCAATTTGTGTCTATCTTTTCTTTATTTCGTTCGTTTGCTTATCGCTTTGTATTCTTGGGTGAGTTGGTTGTTTCTGCTTAATTCAATTTTAATTACAAAAAGTCTAGATAACAGACACAAACATACAAATCAATGTCCAATTCACAATCAAAAAAGCAAAATACAAACTTTGAAACTGGCAAATTTAATTTAAACATGTGAACTTCCATCAACCGGAGTGCAAAAGAAGGTTAAGATACTTCTGTGTAGTAAGCTACACACGATACGTTATAAACATTTGGAACCATGTTTTACTGTGAAATACTACTTTGTTCATTGCAAAGAATGAAAACACGACTCACTTAGCTTTGTAATTTGTTCATACGCATGTTCAGTGAGAGGAAATCTCTAGAGTGCACGTGCCATTTAGCAGGTGATTCATCAATGAAGCCATAACACCTCAGATCATTTATCGTCTGTTAAGTGGTTTGAACGTAACACGATTAGTTTGAAGGGTACTTGTTGAAGATGCCTATGTTTATTACATTATGTGGCTTCTTCTATTGAAGAAATTGCCACAATCTTATTCTACCTGTAATCAGCACTCTGATAATCCACGGGCGGAAGCCTATGTGCGGAGGAATAAATCATGAGGTGATTATTAGACTTCTGATAATCCACGGGCGGAAGCGTATGTGCGGAGGAATAAATCATGAGGTTTTTATTTGACTTATGATAATACACGGGCGGAAGCCTATGTGCGGAGGAATAAATCATGAGGTGATTCTTTTATGATGTGATATTAGAATATTAATATTCTGGTGTTGTAAAATAATCGATAATAAAGGCATGGCGTCGAGTTATATTTGTGTCGTAACAATTTTGTTTTCTAGCGTTTCTTTCTTTTTTTTTTTTCTTAAAATCCAATATAGAAAAGAACATGAAGCAACCAAATGTTCTACATACAGTAGCTATTTACATTTGTGATGTTTTATAATATGAAGCTCTGTTTGAGACCAAATGTTATTACAGGACTATAATTGCATTTTCCTAAAATGACGTCATTTCTTTCTTGGATATGCCCATACGCTTGACGTCATAGAATGGCTGTTCCGAAAATTTAAAATGCAAGTTTTCAAATTTATTTCAGGTTTTAAAAACCAAAATAAGATTTTCCAAAACTGAAAAATATAAATATAACCATTGAACTGTTTAAAAATTGGGTTTATAGTGCTTTCATTTCCATCGCCGTGCAAAGCAAACTAAAAGTAACGCGCTAGTGCTCGTAATTCAGTTTGCTTTGAACGGCAATGGACGTTATAACGCTATAACGCCATGTTTAGATATTTCAATGGTTATATTTAAATTCCTCAGTTTTAGGAAATCTTGTTTTGGTTTTTAAATCCTTATTCAAGTCCGTATTTCTGGAGCTAATGGTGGCCTTTCCGTATTTATCTAATCTTGTTTGCCTTTCCGTATTCTCATATTTTTTTTATTTTATTACCATGATCTGAGAGTTCAACAACATGGATTTGAAATAACAAAAACAGAGGAAGCATTGAACTCTACGAACAATACAGGGGATTATTTTAATTAAACGTTGAATTACAATACCTAGTGTATAACATGATCTCTAGAACACGGACCTGGAACGTTACTGGGGTAAAATTATAAACGAGTGTATAATAAACACGAGCGTACTATAAACAACATATGTTCATGATTTCTCCAGTTACATATACATCACGCTTGATTCTAATTTGCTGCCATCTGATATTTCAGGTCCGTATACTGTGAAAAGATTCATATAACAACATTTGAAAAGAATTGGTCTTGGTGAGTTAATGAAAACCTATTAATATACTTTTTTGAGTTGTAAGAGAGATGTTATATCTATGTTTTTCTTTCTCGTAAATAAAAAGATAAGAAAATGTTAAGGTACATTTTACTTTGTTGGTTAAAATCGCATATGAACAGATCCTGAAGAAGGAAAGTTTGTCAGTACGCTTGTCGATGGGATATGGTTTTCTCTGGGATCTTTGATTCTCTTTACCGTTTCTTTGACTGTCTCAAATACGTAAAAGTTTTAAGACACCATTACCCCTATCCCGTCCTATTTTCTAAGTTTTTGAAAATCTATCTATATATTTTTGAGAGACATTCGATATCATTTCTTTTCCGAAAGTAAATGGATAAAATTTATATGAAACTGTCTTTCACCGTTTTATTTTTTTATACAGATAGATCCAAGTGAGAAAAAATCATTACGCTTGTCTAAGATATATAATTTTTTCTTAGCTTTTTTGGTTTGCTCTACCGTCCAAGAACCGGTTGTCTCAAATCATTGAAACAACCTTGACTTCGGCTCAAACACCCTTACTACTGCTCTCTTATCGATATTTTTATTTTCATTAAAAAATGCTGTACCTCTGGTGGTCTTGAAGTCATTTGTTCCCTCTTTCCTCAGTATGTGCCACAGCCAGTTCCATTTTCTTCTTCTGATCTCACAGCTTATGTTGTTCAGTTTGGCTGTTTCCAATATTTTCCAATATCTATGTACCTAGTTTATATATAGCTTTTAATACATAAAGCCTTGAGACAATGCCTTGAGGCCGCAAATCATATAAAGACAAGTGCTGCTTTTCAATTTACTGTTTTTTGAACGAATTTCTAATTTATAGCTCTTTCATTTGTACCAAAAAGGTCAAAAATGTCTCCTGGTCTCTTATCTTGTCAAGTTAAAGGATTTTTGTTCTCTAGAGAGATACACTTAAGGTTTTACCCTAAATAGTTTTCTCCTTTGTTAAATGACGAAGCAGACATACATGACAGAGTCATCTCTAATATTTGGAATATTTATTATATATCACCGACAAAAAGATTAACCAGACTTATTTCTGAAATATGAAGCAATTACTTAAATCTAACTCTGTCTGTCTGTTATCAAGTAGACGTAAATTATATTACATAATGTTGTATTGTATGTCGTCGTGAACAACGCCCTCCCTCGACTGTTTTAATTAACGATAAATTTGAATACCTGGCACTTCCTATTATTTCTATTCCGTTATTGATAAACGATCTATTTGACTCTCGAGCCCAAGGGCTAAAAAAAAAAACCAGCGCCCACTAATATTTAAATTCCATTATTAATTAAAATTAGCGATTCCAAGTACGAAATTAACAGCACCCTCTATATTTTAATTCCCTTATTAATAAACGATATATTTGAGTTCTATTGAATACATGCCCCAGTTTCACAATCAACCAACAGCGCCCTCTATCATTATTATTCCGTAATTAACACACGATCTATTTGAATACCTCGACTCATTTTTCAAAATAAATCCCTCAACTCAGATTTTCCCCCATCTAAAAATCTGGCATATTCAAAATTTATTTATTTTGTTGATAAAGTTTGTCGCTGTTCTACGTAATCTAAACCCCTTATGCGAGAAGTCTTCGAAAACCTTTATGTCGTGAATTCCCGGAATAATGTCGTTTTAGGGGAAAATGGAAACAAATATGATTCCAAATCCAATGGAAATAATTGTTCCGCACAAACTTTAATGATATCACGTTGTATGCTTGCGTATTTACATATTCAGATTATAAAGTATCATTTTGAAAATCACTTAAAAATCTTAACATTATTGTTTAATTTGTCGAAAGTATCCGTAGTCTCAAAAAGAGATTACCAGCATTTGCCAATTAAATTTGAGGATTGATAGTAAAATTGGCGTCTGGCTGTTGAAGATTATAGAAATGGGGTTCACCAACACACTACGTGATACTCTTACCGTATGTGTATACGTACATGTATTAGATATGTAATCGGATACGTTTGACGGATTTCTGTAAAAACAACGTTATTGCCGGAATATGCAGTTTGAACTTTTTACACTCTTATTTGCACAAACCAGGAGATATTGACCAAAAGGTATGCTTGCGAGTCCATTACAAGAATGATTCAGTATAAGATGTTATTCGTTGATGTTATATAACTGGACCTTTGTGGTATGGTTTTTAGTATATGGGTTATTACACATTATATCAGTGTTAATTTCTGAGACGACAAACACATAGACACCATTGAATAACTTACCCTAACCATAAAGGTAAAGTTTGGTGTTGAGAGAATGTTTGAATATCATTTAAAATTACAAGGTTGTATATCAGTGTTCTTATCACGTTCGAAATGTAAAGCATTTTCTGGAAGTCGAGCAAAAGTATACCATCTAAATTCAATCCATCAAAAGCATGTCGATCCCATTATTTCGCAAGTGTTTACTACAAAGTTTGTTGGACATTAGTTGCTGTGAAATGCTTCAGCAGAGGTCCACTTTATGGACAGTAGGTTTGTATCTATATATAATACATGTTACGTGTCTCCTGCCAACATTTAATTGGCGATCGACTTATTCTTTTTAAAACAAAAATGTTTGTTCAATAAAAGCAAATGGTATTTTGTTTAATAAGCCCAGGTCTAGTTGTGAGACTTGTTTTTTATTTATTTATTTATTATAAAGTTCAATGTTATCTCTGCTGATTTCTGAGCAATTTAATTTTTTTAGTAAAACATAATAACCATAATAACTGATTGTTTACGTGTTAACGTTGACATATATAGTCATAGTCTTAGTAATTCATGCAGCAATTTTGTGTAATTTCGGAACAATAACAATAATACAATTTTTTAAATTACCATTTAGACAACGTACAGTTATACATACAATGACTGATATTATAAAAACTAGAAATTGCTGGTCTATTTGTTTAAATTGTAGATTATGATACATTGAAAACATTTATTATATATCTATAATAGAGCAATGATATAAAATTGGCTAGGTCGTTGCAGCAAGTTGTAATGACTACGTGTACGTTACACAATGTGTATATAATGGTTACAATTTACATTTAAGTTAAATTCATCTTTATTCTGTGTTTTTCTTCTCTAACTGTTACTTAAACCTATACGTAAGGACAAATGACTCATCAGTTGGATTTTAAAGGCTTCCTTAGATAGTGTCATTGAAAGGTTTCCATATAAATAAAGACATGGAAGATAGAGGAGACTATATTCCATTCGGTGACTACAACCGTTAGTTGTATTCTTATGTTCCAATATAATCAATTACAAGAATTAAAACAGCCAATGTCTGTAAATGCAACAATATATTAATTTAAAGACAAGTTTCATGCGATCCATGACACTGTAAAGTACTAATACAAAATCCGGTATAGGCCAATTATGCATTATACTGGTACTGAAAAACCGGTGCATAACAACAAGCAAACACAAGTTTGAACCAATTGACCACCACCATAAACACTACTAAAGTGAGCGTGGGCTTTAAGAATTGTTCATAAATTGATAAAGCAAATAAAATGCCAGAAAATCACCTTTATTATTTTGAATTTTTACTGCATTAAATCGTTCGCCGAAAGGATTTACCAGATTTATTGCTGAAATCTGAAACACGAAATGAACATATCAATATTAGTTTCTATGCTATTAAATGGACGCCTATATTACATATAGCCGAATATGACTGTCTGAAAATAATGCCTTTCACGATTTTAATTTTGTTAGCTAAATTATGACAGCTTGAAATCCGACTATCAAAACAGAATTCGTTGACGATGTTTATATGTTATTTGCTATTGGCATGTATATAGTTTGGCCCTGGTAATGTTATTTTTGTGTTACCTGAGGTAAGACATCTTGAAATCCGACCATCAAAACAGAATTCAGTGGCGGTGCTTATATATTTTTTGCCAATGGCATATAGTTTTTCTCTGATACTGTTTTTTACTCTGTTTACATGTTCTTTTACTTAAAACAAAGTCTGATGTTTAAAATCACTAAAATCAGAAGGTTATCAGTCTCTTACCTCCTATCTTGTCTGAATCAAATTTACAAAACCACCCAATTCTGGTTAACTCCAACCCATTTTGTAGAATGTATTGTATTTCAAAAGCTCTATTAGTTGAAGCTATTATCATAGCCAGATTTAGAACGTTTGTCAAGTAGAAAAAAGCAATTCGTGATATACATGTACTTTATTTTAGACAATAAGATTGCGAACACAAAAGAAACTAAAGAATGAAACGAATGTGGAGGTCACTGACTTAAAACTCAAACAAAAATGCTATTATATGAGATAGAGAGATATTAAGTTTTACACTATTTTTAAACTATATGAAGTAGATAAAAACAATATAATAAAAAATAAAAATAAACTTTTATTAATAAGTTAATAAAAAAATAATTTAAATATGCTTTGACATGAATAATTTCTTATTTAATTGTAAATGAGAAATGTCCTATTATTGAGGTTTCGTCTGGCTTTCTTTAATATTTCGGGGTTTTTCATTTAATTTTGCCGTGTCTAATTGCGGAATATTTTTTCCTAATGGTTATTGAACTTTTTTCTCTTATGTAAGATGTAATTATTGTTTATGTTATTGTTTAATGGTTTTAGTCATGCGCTGCACATTACACATTCTAAATAGTCATTTTGAATTATTTATATAAGTTATTTTAAAAAATGACACGACATTTGGACTGAATTATCATATAGATAGTGTGCAATTATTGAATTACATAATAGAATTAGGAAAAATACTAAAGCGCAATATTTATTTATTTAATTTTTTTAAAATTAGAAATAAGTTTAGGTTTCAAGTTGAAAAAGGTTTGCATCTGAAAAAGATTGAATTAACAAAGACTTAAAGAAACCAAGAGCATGAGACGTCCATGACACCGGGTGTGTTATTGTTTAAAGCCACATTAGTATTATTGCAGCTATTCGCTATTGTAGCAGAGAGGCGAACATAATGTTTGATATAATGAATAGCAATGATCATGCTTCTTTATTGACCTACCATTTTTATACCCTAATTATGTGTCAAAAGCAAACAAACATACCAATCCTTGTCCGAATCACAATCCAGAAGCAAAGAAAAACCTCTGAAACTGACAAGTTAGGTTAAACACGTGAACTTATAATAACTTTGATAATACTGATTTGACATTACTTTGTTTCCATTTTTGAAGCCGTTATTATTCAAAAGAAAATGTTGAGTCTCTTAGTTGTTTTTGAACGAATCGTTTTTACGAATAAATCTGCTGAACACTTTTTTGTGTGTGTGCATTAATCATTTCGCTTCAAATCTTGAATTTGACCATCTAAAATTAGACAACAAACTAATTAAATCAATTAATTTATCCTTTTGATTCTATTGTATTTTTGTCCCGGTTCTTTTCGTGTTACAGCTGCAGTGTAATCTTGAATTATGTCACTAAATTAAATTCCATTTTTGAATCTAATCTTTGAAGGTTTAATGTTAAAACAACATTTTTATTATCTCCTTATCTTGTTAGTTTAAATGATGCTGCAACACAATGTTTGTTACAGATTAAAGTTTAACTTTATAGATATTTTTATGTCATAACATTATATATATATAAGGTCGGATTAGCTGGACAATGTAGAACACTGATGCAGGTTCAATTTCTTATCATTACAATCATTCTTTTACTGAGACTCAACTTTGATTTAGCAAAAACTGAGATCTTACAATTTTTTGTTGGTTTAAGATATAAAGAATTGAATGGTTTCATTTTGACGATCTGTTCAAGATTATCTTTGTCCCATTTTTGTACGAAATTAGTTTTTTGAGTTTGATACAAGGTCATCAAACCTATCTTAGAATTAGTCCAGGAATATTTAAGTCAGGGAATGGTTGTGAAACCAAGGCCTGTTGTACTATTTTTGCGAGTCACAGATATAAGGATATAAGCTTAATTCTCTCTCCAGGTGCAAGTTGTTTCTTTTGTCATGACTGTATGTATAACATAATAATATTGCTGAACAGCAATATCATTTGTAACGCTGGAACTAATTCTTTGTTATATACTTGCTGTGTTATTGCAATGAATACTTCATTAACTAACAGAGAAAAAAAAGAAACTTTGAATAAGGTAATACCACTAATATAACGGCATGTCAACTTGATTAAGGTGGTGATCAATCAATGCCAATCTTTGTTTACCGAAACCAAATGTACAGAATTCCACATTACTAGAACTGTGTTTGGTCCGAAATTATGGGTATCAATTTACTGGGTCTACCTAAGTTGTATCCGTGTCTGTATATAGGGTTAACATTGAGATTACTATATGTAACATATCACATACTGTATCTAGACTTTAATCTCATCTGAGCTGAAAGGTCTGACAAGCTATTACGATGGTATGCCGTCCGTCATATGGCGTGTATCGAGCCTTAGCATTATTTTCTCCGAAACTACCTTGGTGCTTATCATGCAATACAAAATTATCCTTTCCAAAAGCTTCAGTTTGATAAAATTCTATTGATTTTTAGTATTTTCAATTGAAATTGATAAAAAACCTCAAAAGTATGCAAAAAACTTATGTTTTTGCTTTTCATCAACTGATTAAACTAATCAAGCTTTGAACAACTAGGCGTTGGTAACATTAAATTTCTTTATCTCTTTATTTCTTTCCAATAACCGATTGTCCTTGAATATTATTGTATTATCTGTAAGATTGTTTGATAATCAATATATATCCCTTTCTTTATTTTGGTATTTTGGAGTGGTAGATATGTATTGTGATCTGTATTTTTATGTATGTAGTATAGTCAAAATATTGACCTATCCGCTTGTCCTTTTATTTTGGAGCATTCATATAAGAGCGGATCTACCTAATATAGGTAGAATTTCAAATTGATACATACACAATGCAGGTGTTTAGTCTTAAAATAACAATTATGGTTTCAATTATTGGTTTAAATTATTTACTTTTTCCCCTATACACAAACTGTATGTACTCGCACAAAGTAAATATTAAAGGTCAAGTCGACAGGTCAATGTTGTTCGCCAATACGTGCTTATTTTATTGATCGTAAACACCGGTTATTGCTATTGTATTTTCGTTTGACCAGTCTCCTTATTGATCAAGAGGGAAACTTCTTTATGATCCATTACTTTGCTGCCCAAGTGAGCCATTTCATGCGATTTGTATTCCTCTATAATAGCAGTTTTATTGATGCGTATTGAGCTCTGTGGAACATCTCCTTGTAATCTTGATGTTTACAGGGTAATTATGACTGGTATATAAGACTTATACAATAGCTTGCCAGAATAATAAAAACACTTGATTAGACCAGAATTGAACATCCAATATCATATGTCAATAATAGTTACATCTTCGCTTCTAAATACTTTACTATCAACCGATCATCTTTTTGTCAAACTCTCCTTAATTCTTATTAACTTTCTAGACTTTTGGCATAATTTTATCTCTTTTTCATTGAATCATTACAGATAGATATTCCAAATGTGAGAAAGTTTGTCAGTTTACTTGCCGGAAGCCGTTGATCGTTTCCTCTATAATTCCTGAACTGAGCGCCTTGATATAAGTGAAACAATGTTGACTAGTGCGTTAAATCCATTACTCCGCCTATTTAAAATATGTTTGCCCACTGGTCAAGACAATATTTAAAGGTACAATCCGAAACAGTTTGAAACATTCCCTAAAAAGAGCAATTTTACAGCTAGAAAAAAGTTTTTTTTAGAAATTTATACAATAAAATACAATAAAAGATGTTAAAATACTGCATCTGAACGTGTGAACAAGTGATAATCTTAATAAGTATCATGGTTAATATTGATTAATCTTTGCGAGTCGTTGTAGTTATAAAAAAACAACTACATGCAGACATGTTTAGAGATTGTGCTTTCCCATGGGTAACTTTTCATGTTTGTTAGAAAAATGTTTGTTCATTTCCATAGGGATTCTCAACTTAATTTTCCAACTAGTCGATATATATATAATATATATATATATATATATATATATGTGTTGTGTGTGTGTGTGTGTGTGTGTGTGTGTGTGTGTGTAAAACATTCTCTGTTGCGTCCTTTAAGTTCACCACAAAGTAGTTTTATTCGTAATATTCTGACTATTCTGTTTTTGTTGATGTATCTTCTGGTAGAATCTTTTAAGACCTGGCCGTGATATCGTGTGTTGTTGATTTTTTGTGATATCTCTTGGTCCTCGGTTGTTATGTGTGTGTTTGGCGTCCCGTGCTTCCGCGTTTGTTTCGGAAAGCCCGGTCACGCTTTTCTGGTAGAGGTTTGCATTTTTACATTAATTTCCTAACTTTTGAAAGTTTTTACTTTGTTTTTATGATTGTGATATTGACATTAACTGATATGTTTATGTTATATTTCAAACAAGATCGATGTCTTGAGTGTCCGCACTGACCCTTTTTTCATTATCACCCGAGAGACACCTTTTTCAAATCATGAGCTATAGATAAATTCTCATATCACACGTGTATAGGTTAAGTTACTGGGGGATTTGATCAATGACAAAAACTACTTCGATGACATTTAACACTTTCGTTACTGGCACGGTGGTGTAATGATTGGTATTGACATTCAATAAAACCGTAAAATAGCAATAGTATGTAGATTTCAATCTACTTAAACCCGCTTTTTAACCAAACCTAATAAACAAGATCAAATAAGATGATTTTTATCAATGATTCAATTTCTAACAATGTAGATCCAGATATTATACTAGTGTTGATTGTACAGCACTAGACAGCCGTTTCGGAGTACAACTACCAATCTGTATGTTCGAACCAAAATTGTAGAAATCTATATTGTTTTAAGATATTTAAACAAAACCGAAATGAATCATCTGTAATTATAATTAAATTTTGCAGTTTTACGGCAATTTTAATGTCTTTTTCAATTCCAAATAAGACAACGATTAGGAATAGCTTACTTCTTTGAGGAACATTTGTGTAACAGATAGTTTTATGAGCTATGGTTTCTCTGAAAACACTATACAATGTTTTGCCTCCTGGGTAACGATATCCTCGGGGATGCTAAGTCCATCAGTAGAAATTTAAATCAATTTATTTGTCTTTGTTGTCAGACAGACCTTGAGAAGCGTTAAAATGAATAATGGTATAGTCATATATAGAGATATTATAGATAAGTATATGGTTGCTGTTAAAAGTATCAAATTTTTCGTGTTTCACATTACCGACTCTTCGGTACATTTTTAGCTATTTGACACTTTGATTTATGTTATTAGAATGTAATACATTAGATGTAAAGTATCTGTATTGAATTCTTTATTGTAAATATGTTTTTGTTGTTTTAAACCAAGAGATATTTTGTGTTGTTCGCTTTATGTTATCATTAAATTTGTTTTACTGGTCATATGTTGTTTTCCACAAATATTTTAACAAATCTAAATGAAGAAACAAACTGAGAGCTAAATTTCAATACTGCCCTACTTTATACTTCTAGTTATCATATAGATAGTTAACAAAACAAATTGGACACTCAAATCTCACCATGATGTCTTAGATGGAAGAAGAACTATGTTTGATGTTCTGCATAAAACAAGACACATGGAGACCGACACCCAATCTACAATTATGTCTGCATAACGCAATACACTAGAGAGGTACCAAAACATACAATATGTTTTTAATGAAGACACAACAGACAGAGTGTCAAGGCCTACAACAGGAATCAACAGAATTTATGTTCTTCATCAGCCAGTACGCATGTTATACATCAAGACCTACAATTACGCTTAGAACAACTATCTAAAAATAGAATGGTCTGCATAACGCAACACACATAGGATACATTAAGACGAAAAATGTGATGTTCTGAATGACGCAATACTCATCGGACACCTGAAGATCAACAATCTACATCTTTGATGTTCTACATAACCAAATACCCATTGCAGTCTTTAAAATATAATGATTTGCATAACACATTACGCATTGGATGGTCAAGACTTACATGAACAATGTAAAACATCAATGATCTGTATAATGTAACAAACACCGGATACTCCAAGACCTATGGTCTTCAAATTATATGCTCTGCATAACGCAATTTGTATCGGGTAGTCAAGACTTATATCAACAATCTACAAATTTGATGTTCTGCATAAAGCAATAACACAGGATACCTGAAGTCATAAAATCTACAAATTAAATAATATCTAGTTTATATTCAAGACCAGCATCAACAATCGACAACGCAAAACGTATCATGTACGTCAATACCTACATCCTAAAGCTGTAGAGTTCTACATAATGTAATACACATCTCACCCGTATATCTACAACTTTGATGTTCAGAGGAATCGAGGTTCACAGTAAATTGCAATGAATGTCTATCGAATATTAACAATCTGCAAAATTGTGCTTTTAACACAGTACACTTAGGATACGTGAAGATCTCCAACCAGACTACAACTTTGATGTCCAGAGGATCCATGATTTACAGTACATTTACAAGCTGTCACTTCTGCTACTTTACTCGGAATCATAATGGGCATATTATATATAAATGCCTTAACCTGAGTTATGCACACTATGATTCTGAGAGAAGTAACAGAAGATTATATACAGAAATTCAATTGAGAAGGGGCTTTGGAGAAGAAAATTTGAAATGGCGTCTTTGATGATTCAACAGAAGAAAAGCAAAATCCTAAAGTTGGCGAAACAACAAAAAACAAAGAAGACGAAAGACACATGTGCTCGTAATATCTTATAGATTAATAATGGTTTCATTTGTATTTACATTAATGGCACATTTTATTAATTGTTTGTAAAATAACTTGATTAATATCTTTGAAATTTGAAAATTTAAACTTACTTGCAATAACTATTTGGGTAAACTTTCGTCTTATTTCAAGCTTAAGGTTACCAAGTTTCTCTTCTAGCTATTTAGAATATGGTCAGAATAATATTTTTTTTCACATTGTAATCTCTTTGAACTTACACATCATACAAGTCTTTGTAATAATACAACCTTTTTTAAAAAAATCTTTTGTTTGGGATTGTTTGCCAAAGCAAAAACAGTACCATGTACGATAGAGTGATGGTCTAATATATGGTACTTTGCATAATATTTTTGCATATATTGGCATTAATTGTTGCCAATTTACGACATTATTGAACGATTTCTCATCATACACGAATATCTTGTTTTTCAAGACATTTCCATTGTAATGTGTTTTTATTACTAAAGGATTTCCTTTGATGGTTCGAAAACCGATCAAATTGTTCAAGTGATCGCTAAAGCAAACGTTTGTACTTTAAAGACAGAAAAACAAGAAATACAAAGAATTAATCTACGCTGAGACATTTGATATGAAATAAAAAATTGTTTAACAGTTTTGATGTGCGAAAGCCAACTTTAGTCGTAAGTAAATATAAAAATCCGGAAATTGCTTCAGATTGATTTCTACATGATACAAATTGAAATTCAGAAAATACAGGCAATAACTAAAAGTCATTGTTTGTCTTAGGTGATATTATTAATAATATCCTTCAAACAATTATTATTACTAACGTGAATCATTTTAAATTATTTTACAATTTTGATACAGTATCTAAAATAACTATGGTATGCGGCGTATAAAACTATATGTTTCGCAAAACAAAAACGTTTACTTGTCCATGTACAGTTTCATTATTTATAAATTTTAGATATATAAACAAGTACTGGTATGTTTGTACTTAAAAGAATGTATTGAGTCTGATGATATACGTCGCATACAAGTCATCTGTTTTACAACAAATATTTCACACGGTCTTATCAAATCGCCTTTTTTTGTCTGGCCATTTCCAAAAGATAAAACTAATCAAATAAAAAGACTCTTCACGTATGTACCAAATTGTTTTAGTGCCAAGGGAATTCATATGAAATATTGATAGACGTATAATAACGTGCTTTAAGACGTTGAAATGGTATGACTGCATTTTTTCTATTTTGAAAATTGCTTGTTGTCACCCTCATGTGGGACACTATTGCAACTACCTTTATATAGTCATTTGTGTATGTTGATTTAGAATAGCTTATGTTTTTTCCTCATAATCACGTTTGTTTATACATGTAAAGATATTTGATGAAAATTATGTTAATACAGTGCTGTTTGAAATTATTTTGGATGCTTCATTAAAAGTTTTAAAACTAAAAACATGCATGTTTCAGAACAGCCAATGCAACAAAAAACAAGCCAATTTACAAAAATATGCACTTGGTAAAATTTGTTCTGGTCCTTTGAGTATTTTGTCTTGAAAACATCTTGAAAACAATTTGGTTTCATAATGTTGGTCATGGCACTACTGACGAGGAATTGTATTTCGAAACGACCGTCTTGTGCTGTACAAATAAAACTGATATAATATGTAATTGATAAATACAAAGACTTATTTTTTCAACGAAAATCCGACCACCGTTAATTGTTTTAAAAGTTAAAAATGATTTGTGTAAAACCTGAAGTATTTAACGTCTGGTAATATAATTTTATCAGGTTCAGGCTGCTTTATTTTATATTTTTTTAAATTGTATATAATTTCCAAAGGACCCTCTTATGATGGTTATGAAAAAGCCAGTCATCTGTTTTATAACCATTATTTTCACATGGCCAAGTAAGGCAATAGTTCTGTCTAGCCATTTACAAGAAAAATGATACTAATCAAATGAAAAATTTTTCTCGTAGATGCCAAATTGTTAGCTAAAATGTTTGATATGACATTCATTTGAGACATTGACGGATGCAGAGTTGTTTTAAACTTCGAAATGGGATAAATACGTCTTTTGTATTTTAAGAATAACAGCTTTCCACCTTATTTGAAATAATACAGACATCTAAATACAGAAAA
The DNA here is from genome assembly GCA_021292105.1 of Anadara kagoshimensis. Taxonomy (NCBI): domain Eukaryota; kingdom Metazoa; phylum Mollusca; class Bivalvia; order Arcoida; family Arcidae; genus Anadara; species Anadara kagoshimensis. Next base: position 62,522,472 of record CM037861.1, on the reverse strand, counting down.
GATACGTAAAACATTTAGCGTATAATAACGGTATATTAAAAAAATCCAAGCACATACTAAAACGAAATTGTTATATGTGTCCTTCGTGCCATCTTTCTTTCCTATGCAAAGACATTCCTGCTTTTCCTGCTCATGATGTATTTGTCTTACAACTTATTTTCATGGTACTACTTTTCCCACTACTGGAAAATATACAACAAACCAATATGCTTACGAATACTTGTTGACTAAGGGATAGACATATGCTTGTTAAGTCCCAAAAGGTTTATGGCCTTCATGATAGTATTATTGATAAGGAGGGTGTGTCTGTATCCATAGATATCCTGGATATATTTGACGTCACATGGGTTCCTGTTCATTTCATTCTCAATTTAGATTTTACACGTGACTGATGTAGATAGCTAGACAGGATGTGCTTGCCTTTCCAGAGTATACCATCAGTGGTCTGAAACTGTTTATCTTGTATTTTATTCATGTTTTCAATCTTCGTTTATATTTACATTATGTTTAACTACATGTCATCGTCATGATAGTTTTGTTTGCAATGTCTCAATTATGATAGAACAATGCCATGCCTCTGTCAAGCAGATACTTTATTGATTTATCGAGCTATAAATAAAGTAAAAGTGATTGAATTTGAAAAGTCATGTTGTGCATAGACAATTAATTTCGTTGATTAGTTTCTTGATATATGTTACATACTTTTGGAATTGATGACTTCTGGATATCAAATGGGCAAATATATTTTTTGTATTATTTCATATTGTTTCCTTCGATGGACAATCTACATTCCACGTCCTAATTTTCTTTTATTGTTTTCCATGTCTTTCACAGTCTGTATTATTTGATTGTTATATGCAAAGGATATATGTTCACATTCTTTTGATAAATAAGGTTTATTTTCAGTACAAATCGACCATTCGTTGTAAAATACGTAATATAAGCTTCTTAATAGTACCACTTGAAATATACTCTATCTCCCTCTAAACTGTATATAATTCCCAACGTACTTTCTTTTGTAGCAGCTACTCATATGTTTTATTACAAAATATTTTCACATGGTTAAGTCATGTCACATATTTGTCTAGCCATGAACCAAAAAAACTTAACTAATCAAATAAGAGATTTTCTTGTATGTGTGCCAGATCATTTGCTAAAATGCTGGACATGGTATCCATTTGAGACATTGATATACGCAAAACAAACTTTATTAAGACCTCGAAATGGGATAAATAAGTATTTTCTTTTTAAAAATAACAGCTTGTCACCTGATATGAAATAATACAGACATCTAAATATAGAGACTTTATGTGAAACACCTAGCGCGTAATAATGGTATTTAACAAAACGTTTCTAGTACATACGAGAGCCAAATTGTGAAACATGTGTGTGCGAACGACAAGAGCGGTTGTAATTGTTTTATTGGTGTATATTGTCATTTTGACAGTTTTTTATTTCTCCGTCAAGTTTCTGTAATAAACCATTTTTCAGTCAATTTTCTCGGTCCATTTTCACCTGTAAAGAGAAAATGCGTACCCTTCCGGAGCACCAGGTCTCACTTCGGTGTTACAATTACTTGGCTTTCAGATTGACATCGATTTGTATAGTTGTCATTGTTTCTTAAATTTGATTATTAAGTTACCATCCTCAAACTTTTTATTTTTCCATATCTTATTTCAATTTCTTTATGTATATTTTTACATTCTTTATGTCTACTGATATGTCATCGCTATAAAAGTTTTGTTTGTCATACAACACAGTGACTTTATAATGATGAAAGTATGTCATGCCTGTATCAAGTACATAGTTTTATAGATATTTTATTGAGTTGTCTATAAGGTAAAATTGATTGAATTTGGAAAGACGTGTTGTGCAGAGACAATTAATTTTTCTGATTAGTTTCTTTATATATGCCACAATGCTTTTGGAATTTATGACTTCTGTAGATCAAATGAAGAAAATCATTCTTTTAATATTCCTTATTGTTGTGTGCTTTTTGTCGATTGACATTCCATATTCTAATTTTTCTAATATTGTTTTTATAGTCTATATGTTTGCCACTTATATGCAAGAGGAGTTTGCTAGCCTTTTGTAAATTAATGCGTTTTTGACTTTATATGTACGTATATATTGAACACTGTGAGTAGAAAAAGTAAAATCGTTAGAGTCTCCCAAAAGTACCACTGGACCTTAACTCTTGTGATCTCTATAGTTTCGAATGGACCGTCTAATGTAGATGTTAGGCATGTGTTTTATAACAAATATTGTCACAAGGTAAGGCCAGGTGACATTTCCATCTAGCCATATCCAAGAACAATTAGACTTATCAAATAAAAAGACACTTCCTAATATTGTATACATTTTAGACACTGATAGACGCAAAGTAAACATATTTAAGACGTCAAAATGGGATAAGTATGTAATTTTTATTTTAGCATAAACATTTTTTTCTCATATATAAATATAGACAAGATATTTGAAATACTTTGCACATATGGTATTTTAACAAGATTCCATGCACGTTCGAAAGTAAAAATGCTTGTATTACATGGGGGTATAAAGATTATAGGATGCAATTCTTAGATAATTTGCATAATTTTTTGTGTTATTTTGTTTTCATTTTTTCTTCGAAGAACTGGCCCCAGTTTCACAATCATTCCTTAGCTAGGATTTCCCTTACCGTAAATTTAGCAATTTTTTGTAATTAATATTTCGAACTACATGTGATTATTGTTGTCAAAACTTAACGCAAACGTTTTAATCTAGAAGTGATCTTAAAAATGACACCTTAAATTCCTCAATATTTTAAAAAATTAACAAAATTACAAAGATTTGAAATTTTGCCAAGATTTAAGTTAAGGAAAATTTTAGCTAAGGAATGATTGTTAAACCGGCCCCTGTAACAAGAAATTTTAAGCGGTGTTTGTGGTTACTTTATGTTCACTTAACATTTTCTGTTTCTGTACAAAACAATGTCTTTATGTGACGTGGATATGCCACGCCTGTATCAAGTTCATACTTTAATGGATGTTTTATCGAGCTGTTTATAAAGTAAAACTGATTGAACTTGGAAAGTCGTGTTGTGCAAAAACAATTAATTTTGTCAATTAGTTTCTTTATATATGTCTGAATGTCTTTGGAATTTATGACTTTTGTAGATCAAATAAGCAAAATCCTTCATTGTTCCTTTTATTGTCAAGTACAATTTCAAGTCCAAATTTTCTGTTATTGTGCTTCATGTCTTTCGCAGTCTGTGTACTTTTCTGCTGCTAATCTGTACGTCTGTTGGTTAGCGGTTTTGGTTAAATAAGGTTTATTTTTGTTTTTAAATGAACTTATATTTACCACTGCTTGTAGAATACATGGCATAGCTATAGATCTCAAAAGTACCATAGACATTTACTCTAATGCCCACCGTACGTTCTCATATAGCAGCGAGGCATGTGTTTTGTAACTAATATTTCACATGGTAAGGTCAATCCATCTGTCTGTCTAGCCATTTACAAGAAATATCATACTAATCAAATAAAAAAAACATTCTCGTATGTGCCAAATCATTTCCTACAATGTTGGATATAATAGTCATTTGAGACATTGATGGACACAAAATAAACTTGTTGAAGACGTCGAAATTGGATAAATATGTCTTTTGTATTTAAAAATAACAGCTTGTCACCTTATCTGGAATAATACAGACATAAAAATATAGGGAAGATAATAAAACACTTAACACAAAATTACAGCGTTTAAAAAACCAGCATATAGAAAAGCCACATAGTAAACTGATTGTGTAAGGACCAATAGATCGCAGTGATGTGATAAGTTTTATCGTTGGATGTGTCATTTTGGTACTTCGCATGTCTCCGTCCAATGTCAAAGGCTTAATTTGGTCATATAATAAAACAATTGTTGACTTTCGATTCGGTAGACATAAAGATTTATCAACCTTAAAACATAATATTCAACTCGGCCCACGGTCTCGGGAAATATAATGTGTTTAAGGTTGTTAAATCCTTAAGTCCTCCTCGTCAAAAGTCAATAATTGTATAATATATTAACCATTTGCTGCAAAAAACGAGTCTTCCAATAGTACCACTGGACATTAACTGTAGTACCAACAAAAGTCTAGAATTTAATAATCAGTGGTCACAATGTGTCTTTGTCTTTACTTTTCTTGTCCTGTTGGGTTGTTTTATCAGTTCAACACACACCTGGCTTATTTTGTGTTGAGATTGATTGTGTTGACTCTTTATAAGTACATATCTTTCAACTACAAGTTACTTTATCTTGCCTCAAGATGGCGGGAATAGATAGCTAATATACGATTCGTATTCAATGTTTCGAATTGGCGTGTATCCTGCAGAGGAGATTTAACCAGGCGTTTTGATACTACTTCATTGACACGCTGGAATTTAAATATTCTTTGAATATTGATATTACTTATTCAATATTCTAAGATTTTAAATAGTCATCCGATTGAAATCGGCAATCATACGTCATTTCATTCCATACATCAATACTTTGAATACACATTCCCTCGTTAAGCCATTTTTATCACTGGAACCATCATGTAATATAAGAATTATGTTTGTGCATCCATTTCTATTGGTTCTTTTTATTATGTTTTTCAGCAATGCCAACTGGTTTCTGATGTTATCATGTCCATCTCATCTGTTGAGTTTTGATAAGAATAATATATCATTCTATTGAAATATATAATATCTTTCAGGAAATATCATTCTTAATAAGACACAATTTTGAAATCAGGAATAAAACAGTAAAAATATTCAAACATGAGGCGATCAGTAAATGTACTTGTCATGACTTGGAATATTATTTTGGTAAAAAATTTAAAATTTTGTAATTTATACATATATTAACATTTTACAATATGGATTTTTAATTTTGTAATTCATACGCGACTTGTGCTGAGTGCATATAGTTCAGCAACTTTATTGATTCTTAGTATTATCACGACATCTTATGATTCCTCGCTGATTTAATATAATATGAAATATGTTCAATGATACATTGTATCAATCGACATATATAATTCATGTCTTGAAATAAATCTTACTTAGCATTATTAACAAGATTTGGAAACTATCCAGAAACGCATTTCAGTTTTCAAGTCAACTTTATCAGCCCCAATTTACATTTGCAATAGCACATGTATATAATAAATATACATATCTTTTTGCCAAGTGGATACAAATCAGCAACATTGTCCATTGCACCATACAATTTTAAATTTTATTTTTGTTGATAACATTTAAGTAAAAAGGTTGTATAATATACTGTACACCATAAATTTTACTTTTTGATAAAAAAAAAACAAAATGTACTATTTAATACTTTATTTCTAAATAGAAACAATTAGCACATCACTCGCATGTTGAATACTCTTTTCTATAACATACGTCTTGAGTTATATTTGCATTACTAAACAGAAGGTTTGGACATTTCAATATGTTTAATACGTTTAATTCACGAAATCCATCTAAAACAATTAAGGTGATTTATCACATATAGGACCAGTCATAATTTTACAGCACTAGACGGCCGTTTCGGAATACAATTCCTTATCAGTAGTGCTTGGGACAAAACTATGTAACCAAAATTGTATACAAGATGTTGAAAATATACCCAAAGGACCGAAATATATTTTAGCAAATTTAGCTTTGGAAATACTTTGTATGAGGGAGTATACATATTTAGTTATTCAGTGTTAGCCCAGTGCATTTCCAGTTGTATTAGAATTAGATTACAAACAATTAACATTCGTGTTACTATTATACGTCATAAAACGAATTGTCATTACGTATTATTCTTTTATTTAGAGAACTGAAATCTTCACCTTTTGGAGTGAACCGTTTTATTTCTAGTTCGTCACGATCTCAGTAGAAAACCATTAGTAAACCTGAGACTCTGCAAGTTTGTGTCATATACTTAATTGGCTTTAAGATAAGTACAACTCGGTTATCAAGTAATGCTCAAGAAAGGTTGTATCATAAAATATTGAATTTACAAAAATAAGAAAATAAGAAGACGCGTCATAAAGTTTAATTTGTTTGGATTGAACAATATGAAAATACTTTGCGAAACTATTCCGAAACGGCCGTCTAGTGTTGTAAAATTGAAACTGGTATATTATGTAATTTACAAAACGTTTTACTGTAACAGCAATTTGTTTTCCACCAAAACATTTTTCATATAGGAATAAAGCCCTTAATGATTTCTTACATTCAAATAAATACACTATACAAACGGAATAAACACGCTAATGTAAAGATTTTAACAGAAAAACTCTGAATTCATTCATCGGAAATTCTGTGCAGGAAAGAATTTATGCTTACAAATCTTTACAAGATGTATGAAGATTTTTGTAAAGAAAACACAATTTCGTACTTTTTGTCATCGGGAGCACAGTACAGACACTCTTTGTTGTATTGTAAAATGCACACAACACATTTTTAAGTATTCATACGCATATTGGATAAAAATATAATATTCGAACTAACCGGTTGTAGAAATTCGACCAACATTAACTTATAACAGCAGCCTTATCTATTAATTGCCTGTCGAAATTTCAACCATAATTCTAGTGTGATTAGAAGTTTGTCTGCTAAGAATGTGATTGAAAAGAACTCTCGTAATGTTTTAATTAAGAAATGACATTCTGATCATGCTATTACAAGGTGTAATACAATATAGTGTGGGGGTTGCCAAATGCGAGGAAAGGCTTCATCGACTTGGCACGCGTCACACTATCTTGCGTTACCCCTTAAAATACCGTGAGCAGAATTGTCATTTCTTATATTTACAACTTTTTCTCTTAATAAATATTTTAAACCCATATTTGATTCAACTTTTGGCACTATTTCCACCATACCTGCTCGTGTAAGACAGGATTTTTTGCCATACGAGATCGGTGTATCTCACATGACCACGTAACCCACGCAAATACACAATACACAAAATACCCACCCAAACATCAATGCTTTATGCTTTTCTTCACAACTTTCTGGTTTATTTTGAAGTTAACCTTTCTTTTCTATTGCTGATAAAGTTCATAATTCTGATTCCTAAACGCTGTTCAGTAGCTTGAATTGAATTTATATGTAGCGTCTTTGAAGCATGAGATAGAATTTAGACGATGTATTTTTAAAACTAAGTTACATGGAATTTGTTTCAAAATATCTTTAATGAACACTTTTCATTTGCATACATTAATCAAAAAATTCAATATATGAAACAAATGTACAAATGAAACAAGAAGGGCGTGTAAATTGTTTACAATAAAACTTAAAATATATACGAGTTGTTCAATGCATTATTGGTAAAAGTGTACATTTATCTAGTATACTTTGATGGATATCCTAACCAATCCAACCATGCCAAGCCCATGTAAGATATAATTTAACTACAACAAAAGGTTTTCACTCATTCAAACGGCACATTATATAATGTGTGATTTTAAACATAAAGCTAAAGTTTTGTTTAATATCTGAATTAAGTTCTTACAGCACGACTGATTAAACTTTACATGTCAGTGTTAGAAATTCCCAGAAGAAACGTTAACAATTTATAACTGAGCATGTTGTGATTTTGTCATTAGTGACTTTATTCAACTGGCGCCAGTTTTATTGCTGCTTGTCCACGATTGAGAATTCATTATTTTGAAGCGACTTTTTAAGAACAAAAAGTGTTGGCCTTAACTAGCTTCATTAATGAGCGTAATACATTTCTGAACTAAATCTGACGTTTTTGTTCCTAATTAAATAATAACTATGATAAAGTAAAACTGAACAAATATATTTTCTAAATTTCTTTCGATGACATTATATAAGGGTTGTTATATCCTTTTGATATTTTAAATGTTCGTTTCTATGGAAACTGGTTGTAAAAATGAGTGGTTAAGTTGGGCCCTCCAATTATACTATAAACACATCACTGGTCTGTTGTTAGTTTATATTCAATGACTTAAATGTTTTGGTCTTTTTTGCCTACTTAGCTGCTTTTATTATTAACGTGTGTTGTGTTTTTGGTTGCCTTTGTTGTTCTAAAGGACACGTTTTTCAGGTACAAATCCCTATCTTCTATTCTAAATCATAAATTAGCTGTCACAATTACGAACATACATTTGTATATGTATATTTGACTATAACATTAACGCACCAATCTAAATAATTGATTAAAAGTTGTAGTTCTTGTACTTTAGGCTTTATTATACTTATCTTATACTTATCTCCCTAAAATCAAAATAAAACCGGATTTTTTTTATAATTAGTAAAAATAAATAAAACGTTTGAATCTGATCATAAAATATAAAATTGATTGATAAAGTATGGAAACATCTACAGAAATAAAACGTTTTTCTTCCATTTTTTTCTGATTTTCAATTAGTCGTTCTCTTTTATGCACAAATACAAAGTAAATATAACTGCGTTTATAATATCAACCAATGTTGTACATTATATTTATTTCCCCATAGGAAATATTAATTGTTAATAAAATAAGTCAGTATGAATCCTCTATGAATAATCTGAATAACAAGCTTATAGCTGGCGCCTTCGAGCAATGTATTTCTGCATAAAATTCTATGTTCACTTATGTAACGAACTGAATTTTATGTGTGGGTATTTCTTGGGACATTAATTTTATTGGTCATAAGTCCTTTCCATACATCGATCAAGGAGTTATGATGAATTCAGTATGTAATTTATACTAAAAAATGAAACTAGACAGACAAAAATGTATAGTGTAAGTTAAAATGCACAAAAATTGCATAATATCTTCGTCACTGGTTGATGTAAAGGGTCTTGATTTGAGTGCTTTATATATATTCATCGTTTCTTGTAGGATCTTAACAAATTACAATTAATCGATCGAGTAGTTTCGATTAATTCAATATGTAATACATATCTATAAAATTGAAACTAGACGGACGTAAAAATTAAGCTGCAATTTAAAATGCATAAAATTTGCATAATGTGCACTTCATTGGTTGATGTAAACGCTCTTGATTCGAGTACAGTGCTTACGGCAGTAGCGGATCATTAGTGCAATATTCACTGCTCTCCGAGAAAAACATCGCTGCCGATTGTAATTTTTTGGTACTATCAATTGACATTTCTCCACTCTTTCAATTTATCATTAGATAATAAAAATCGCCCGACTATAAATATGGGCAATCCACGCGTTTTCTATCCCATGTATTTACGTCAGTAACGAATCAATTTGTGGGTAGCGGATCGCGCCACCTAGGTGTGAAGAAAACGATAGGCGATAAACTCAAAACATGATTAGTTTGAGTTTCCAACATTCAATTGCAAAAATTACAAATCATGGAACAATATTAAAGAGTTTTAATCGTAATATCAACAAATGTCATAATTAAAATAAATAACAAAAAACAAATCATCGAATTGTCCCTGATAAATTAAGTCGATCAACATTGTCTTGAATACTGAATTATAAAAGCAGTAAATGGCGAAGGAAATAAAATAAAATAATTGTACCTTATCAGTTATAAATATTATGACATACTCTTGTCCATGAAGATTTCATTTTGACAAGAACAGTATATGCATACAATGATACTTATTGGTATTGTACACTGTACATCATAGGTCCAAAATTGTTACCAGACAAAATATAGAACGTAATAAAACTTTAATTGTCTTAAACATAAAATATAGGGTTGGATATTAATGTATATTCAATATACTAGTATTCTAATCTCATACAGATTATCCTTCAAGCATGACAATTATGGCTTCTCTAAAATGCCCATTGATCTGGTCTTATCATATGATAAATAAGATAGTGGCATGGCATGACAATGCCCCCATCTTTCTCATGGGGTACTGGCCATGGAGGGAAGCTAAGCACTGGTTCTCCAATAGCCTCTGCATAACTGAACCCACCAGAATATATTATTTTTCTGAAAGCACCAGACAGCCCCATGGCCTGGGTACATGCCATATTTTTCTTAGCCTTTCGAGAGGTCCCCTGTAGACAGCAGCTGATCCGTTATTGCCGTAATTGCACCCTGCATAAACTGGTTTATTTTTTATTGTCATGAACTGTAAAGCTCAATAAAGGGTTTATGTTATGAAAGAAGACATGTTAACGAGTGTAAAGAGCTATTGTAATAATTTCAAATTACCTTTGAAAGTATTGAACACGTTGGTCAAATCGAAAGTTAGGTTTTGGAAATCACATCCATGTCGCTGAGACGCTTGTGACATTCGCATTTCAAAGCCGAGAATTTAAAAAATAGGACGTTTATCAACACAAATGAAACGTAGAATTAAGTAAAAATACCAGCTTTACAGAAATATATCCGAGTTTTATTAGTCTCTCGTAATGATATGGAAAAAATTAACTTTATTCTAAAAAATGATCCGCTACTGACTGAGATCCGCTACTGCCGTAAGCACTGTACTTTATCTATTTCTTACGCCCATTCATGTAGGATCTTTGGAAACTACATTTAAGTAAACTTAATAAAATATTGTGTGATTTACGATGCCGCACTATAAATTGACTGTATATACCAATTCAGACCTGACGCCACAATCAATTTTAACTTTTCCAAATAAGTGTTAAAATGTCAGATAAAGACTCACAAATGCTTAATTGCGGAATAAATGATTTTGCTATTAGTGATTTTATTCATGTAGCGGCGCCACTATACGGTTGAGAAGGTACGCGTTTGAGTGTCTTTTTAAGAACACCAGTTTTCTTACAAATGAGTTTTGTGCATGGTTATACATTAAACACAAACATCATTCCATGTTCAAATAATAATCCCGAAATCAAAGTTAAACCTTGGAAAGCTGATAAATTGAGTTCACAAGTTAAACAAGTAAACTTCCCCCAAAAACGTGAGACTATGTTCTCTGGAAGTATAAGTACCCCTTGTTTTAATGGCTACACCCGCCGTGTGCTTTTACTTTTTAAAGACAAGTTGACATGTAACTTTTGAACAAATTCTGGCCAAGTTTGTACTACATGAAATATTTTATTCCTTAGGAATTTACTCGAATAAAACATACTTTATCCCATATATTTACTCTATAAAATTATACAATCAACTCCAGCGGCTCCGGAAGGTGCGTACCCTTCCTTTCATGAAGACCCTTCCTCACTTCCTGGTGAAACGTCACATGTTATAATGAAAAAAACTCTACTCCGTGTCAAAATCATAATCCAAATACAAAGTATTTTTTTAAACTTGCAAATTAAGTTAAACACATACACTTCCACCAGGGAAGTGAGACCGTATAATCCGGAAGGGTAAGCTAGCTACACCCGTCAATTTTGAAAACGAAATTGAAAATGAAAGGAACATGGAACTATGCGATGTCAAATATATCCAGAACAGCATTATTTTACTCAGCTTAATGAATTTCTAACAAACTGGATTTAGACTTATCAACAAAATTAGGTCGCATGAAAGTACATACTATTTCCTTGATCCAAATGAGTCGTAAAATCCGCTTTTTAGAGCTGATAAAAAGATACATTCTGATAGTAATAAGGTCGATGTTCTGTATAACATTATTGGTTGATTGGTTCTGGTCCATCAAAATTTTGTTCAAAAGATTTTTCAATATACATAAGTATCATCACAATGACTTTGCTATTTAAAATTGTTCTCGACTGAATTGAAACTGATAAAATTTTTATATGTATGTATTTTATGTGGTTAAATTTGTTTCTAGGGAACAAAACTTTTTTATTTTAATAACACATATATTATCAAAATGACTTTACTGTTTGAAATTAATCTCGGCTGAATTAAAACTAATAAAATTCTTATATATATTGTGTTTTATGAGTTTTGATGTCTTTCTTGGGAAAGAAACTTACTAATGATTACCTAATGACTTTTGAATGTATTTCTTGATGATTTGTGAGATATTTTATGTTTGCACAAACACACTTTATACGACGATGGTATCCCGATGGTCATATTATTTTCATATAAATATGATTACATGAACAACAAAAACAACATAATATACTTAAGTAGTCAAGGTTTTTAGGCAAAATAACGAAATGATAAATAGTTTTAATTTAATGTTACTTACTGTCTAACATCGTTGTCAAACTTTGTATCATTGCAAATTGTTTAAGTTAGTTTTTTTTCTTTTGTATTAGATTAAAGTTTTTATTTGTGGTTTATCATAGATTTGCTAACACGCTTTGTTACTGCAGCTGTAAATTCCCGTAGTTCGTCTGATTTAATTAAGAAAGCGTTTCTTAACCTTAGGATTTTTTGTCATCATTTTTACTGTTATGTAATCAAAAGTAATAAATTAGTTTTCATTTAATGCTTCCTTTACATTAATCAATTGTTTTTCTCAAAAAGATATTTATCTCTGCATCATAAGTATTTTTAATAAGAATGGGGGGTAAATTAGAAAATCTTTACAAAGAAAAAAGAAATAAACATCACCTTGGACGTTTAGTGTTATCAAGACTCATCTGGTTCATAAAACATTTATAGAAAATGGAATGCATCAACATTAAAACATTGTTTTGTACCAGAGCGCCATCTAAAGTACACTGTCTTTTCAGTGCAATTTTAATGATTTGTTTTGCCCTGAGCTAACTTAATCTATTTGATGTTAGATTACAACAACAAACAATTAGAGTTTACTGTTGACAGTGTAAATTGATTGTTAAATATTATTCAAATGATAAACTACTTTCTGATATTCCCTCGGGAGAAATGTATTAATTATTTAAGATTATTATATCTAATCACAAAAATGAAACAAACTATTGAAATAAGTGGTGTACTAATTTTAGCTTATTTGGCGATCGTTTGTTTAGCACCAAAATTAATACAAAGCGAAAATTATGCTTATTGTGTTATAGTTCATATTTCAAAAAACGCAAGAAAATTTAACTATGCGGATATGTCTAAATATACTGCACCACGAAAATAAATACACGCAAAAATAAATACATTTGCAATTAGTATTTTGTTTTACTACATTATATTATATCACTGTAATATCAATCTGATCTCTCGAATTAATGACGTCAAACTTTAAAATAAAATGAAATGACGACATCTTTTTTATGACGTGTTGGCGATAGTGAGTGTGTTTTTGTATAGCATGAAATAAAGTGCCCGTTAACAAATGCGATTTTCTAGGCTTGCACTAGTATAAATACTTTAACATTCGTGTTACATTTATTGAATTCATTCAACATTTTAACATTTATTTATGATTCCATATTTATATGCCTTTGAAAATATAAGAATAAATTGATTCAAGATAATAATCAGAAACCTTATAATTGCGTCGACAGATTCATCAAAAAATCATTAATTTCCATGTCGGCAATATTATTTAGAAAATCGAGTAAAGTTTGATTCTATAGCGGCCTTCTATTCAACCTGAAAATGAGCGATCGAAGGACATAACGGACAAAGGTTATTGTATTGTTTTGTATTCCAAATGTTTCATTTGGTCACTTTTATCGTATAAAATCGTTCATTTTGACATAAGGATTCTTCCTTTGGGGACAATAAGAATAGCTAAAGCTTTATAAGAATAGCTAAAGTTTTATACATACATATTTTGTTAACATATAATCATATTTTTTATTTTCATTACTTTTTTACAAAGCATGTAGACGACGAGTACACTTTTTACACTAACATTAAAATCACAAATATAATAATCATAACTGCCAACAAGCAATTATATTTATATATAGATATGTAAGAGATTAAAAATCAGTATTTAAAACTTCATATTCCCTCTGGTAAAATGATATTAATTATTAAAGCTGGTTTATTATAATTGTTGTTATTAAAGGAATAAGCATAGGTCCCATGTGATTCAAACTCAGAATGTATTTGTTTTGAACAGTTACCATTGGAACTATCCACGTCTGTGCAATTTTATCCGTATGAACGATATTTATGTCCTACTTCCAATAAATTTGGAATTGTGATTTGATCATGGATTGGTATGTTTGATTTTGATTTGAAATTGTTTAAGAAATTGAAGTGAAAAGTAATTGTTGATTTCATTTCATAAACACACATTCTCTGATCTTTCGAAAATTTGGGTTTGTCCTGGATATAATTGATATTGGCGAAAATCTTTGTTTTCTTTTTAATGTTAAACTACTAGGTTTTATTGTTAAAGTATAGGGTTGTTTTAGATGTAGGTCATAATCAGTGGCTATATATCACGAAGACTAATAATTCCCATTACTAGTATAATCTCATTACTACGAGATTAATTATGTATTAAGAGAAACGATAATAAGATTTAACATTTTAATTTATCATTATTGTTAGAAATAACACACAAACATTCCAATTCATATCCTAATCACAATCCAAAAACAAAACATGAAAACAGGAAATTTAAGTTTAATACACTTCTAAATTGAAAATTAGGCCTGGTTTCCCGAAATAGTTCAGCTTGTTTATCCACCACGTGTAGCACAAAAAAAAACATTTTTACTATTTGTAGTAGTTGTAGATCATTCATATACTGGTTGAGCATTTTAAAGTTATAACAGTTATTACTAACAAACACATAATCATTTGAAATCCTTGATCATTTGTGACAGTTGTTATATTTTTCACAAAGTGGTTGGGAATTTCAAAGTTACAAAACATGGCAGATTGCTAGCATACACATGTATTTTCAGTTTAACACATTTCATTATCAACCGTCACACGTGTTAAGAGTTTATTGGCCTTAGATTTGGTTTACATCATTGTAGGCTTAAACGACAATTAACATGTGCGAGTGTAGGTTGAGGTGACAGTCACTTTTCGAATGACATAATTATTTGTACACTTTTTTAACTATCGTGAAAAACTAACAATATATAACTTATTAAATCACCATTGTCAAGGGTAATGTCACGTAAGGACTTGATATTTCTACACCAAGTGGAATGTCTGCACTAAGTGGAATATTTCACCCTTAATTAAATTCGTGTTAATGTTATGTACAATGATATAATTTGTAATGTAAGGATATTATCGTCTTTATCCATGGTTGCACAAGGTTTGGTCAATAGTCAAAAGGATTGTTTCTCGGCATAAGTCATTAAAATGTATAATTCATACCTGCTGATACAATTTTACTATCAAGTAGTGAGGAAAAGTTTCAGGTTAACAGTTGATACGTTAGAGGATTTAAACAAAGCTTTGAAACTTTTATGATTTGACATTCATCCCTAGAATTTAATCATTGTATGAAAGATTAAAAATTTCTTGTCTTGTTTGTCAATCTTTATATCTAAAGTATAATTCTCCTTTCTCTTTTCATTCTGCTAATCATGCTCCTTACTTATTCCCGATCATGTATGCTTCTTTTTCTGTAGATCATCAATTATGAATTTTAAAATATATGTTGGTCCTTTTTGTTTTACAATGTTGGCCCAAGCACTACTGATGAGGTATTGCATTCCGAAACGACCGTCTAGTGCTGTAAAAGTAATACTAGTATAATATGTAATTCAAACGTGTCTATGTGTACACAAACTTTAAACATTTTCTCCATTTTAATCGCCTTAAATTCAATAATTACTGCGCGTTGTCTGGTTAACATATATTGTTTCTAATAATCAAACAATCGACATTTTACTAATCTTGTCATGATCGCTACATGATATACCAACTTGACATACATAATTGATTTAATTCTGTTTCATGACATGGAATACTGTAGAGAATTGGTATATGTTGATAATGGATTTTATCTATCTTTTCCGTTGATGCAGGGATTGTCTGTCACGAATACTTAAAAATCTCAACAAGCAGGTGTACAATTATAACTCTTGTATTTTAACATACTCTAAATAAAACACCGATTTGTAAAAAATTTATAAAATAAAGTCATAATCATATCTTTGTAAAGTTCCTGCTAAACTTATTTAGTTGCATTCACTCGGCCCGAGAATTGGAATAAAAATGGTAATCTTAAATTTTATTTAATATAATCGGTTGATGTTTAGGATATGCCAGCGATGACACGTTTTCAAGTTTTTATTGACTTAAAAGATTCAGAATTGTGAACTATGTTTCATTTCAGACACAGCATCACCCAGTTGTAAAAAATGCATTGTGTTTTCAAATTTTGTTTGATAAGGTTTGATCAGTTTTTTAACGTTAATCTTGACCATGAAAAGACAATATAGTAGATGGACGAGACGGTAGTCAACAGGTGCTTACCCTTCCTGAGCAACCGGCCTCAAACATGTGGAAGTACATGTGTTTAACTTGCCAGTCTTAAAGTTTTGCAGTTTGCTTTAGGATTGTGATTTGGACACTAATTGGAATTTCTGTTTTTGGTTGTAAAATACAGTGGTCAGCTAACTTGCATGTGTTACACCAGACGGTATTACAGTTCTTTGTATCCGGTTTTTAAAATTGTTTGTTCTCCAAACAAAAATTACATGTAATAAAACAACCATTACAAGAAATCCGAATAAGATGACATTTTATATTATTTTGATCGATGCTAATTTTGTAGACAAAATACTTTTACTGCGAAATATAAGATACCATATGTGATATAATAAAAATGAAAACAAAACAAATCTCAACTCTTAAAAGTAATTTAAAAAATATATACGTCTGCTCATTTTGTGACCTTTCACGTTTTTCAGATACATTTAAAACTACAGTCACTATTATTACTACCACTTTTGTAAAACGTTTTATAACATTTAATAAAATGAATTCAATATGATATATAATACTTGTTTTTACATTAGTTTTATATAATTTTTGACATTATGAGTCTACAAAACAACATTAATAGTTATTACTCTCTATTTTATTCTATTTTATAGTAGTTTTTTATTTGGAACTAAAATTGTATTCTGAGAAAGGTATACTTAACGAAATACTCCAGACGTATTAATAAATCATGTTCTGTTTAGAATTTAAAGATGTATTTTAGGCTTTTGATGAGTCTTATGTTATTTGAGCGAACATAAATTTTCGTGATAGAAATGTACATATCGGAATGACTTATTATGTCTAAATGGACATTCTGGGTTTTATAGTGCTTTGACTTGACATAATACTAAATGCCAAATCAACTAATTTAGTATAGCTTCACATTAAATTTCAAACGCTTCCAAATTCAGTATACCTGTTTAATTTCGGTTCCCATCCAATGAAAAAACATTGTTTGGTCTTCTCTGTCTTGTTTAGATGTTTTAGTATTTATACAGGAGATGTTTACCCTCCTGGAGCACCCAGCCTCAATTCGCTTGTGGAAATGCACGTGTCTTACCTGACTTGTCAGTTCCTAATTTTTCACTTTGCTTCTGGATTGTGATTCGGACATGGGTTAATATGTTTGTTTTTGATCAACTTGTTTTATAGAATGTCAGTTTCTTTTTTGGTTGTGTTGTTTTACTAAGCTCATGTTTTCCGTTACAAATTTCTGTCTTCTATTTTATGGTATATATATTGTGATATTTTTTCGTCATTTTTCTTTGCCATTGCATAGTCCTAAATATGTTTTCCAACGACCATGAATGTTATGGATATTTAATGGTTTTTAAATGTAACAATTAAATTTAGTTATCAATATAGCGACAAAATGAATAAACGCCCGTCCTTTATACATGACAAATAGATGTAAAGCAGTCATCAGAGACTGCACATGTACTGTTGTTATAATTTACAGATAATTTTTTATCTTTTATATTTGTACTTGGACAAACTATCCGCTTCACATATTCACGTACAGCGTTTCTCTCTCTTATTTCTTTTGTAATTCCACTTATAGCATTCTGAAAAAGTTTTATTTGAAAAAAATGTATTCGGTAAGGGTATTTGATATATGATTATTTTTCTTTCGTAAATCGTGTTAAGCTAATTTAGGGGTAAATTCAATAGAGTACTTTTCTGCCATAAGTACACTTGCCTTTACTTTAAGTAACATACTTTATTCCAACCTTTATAAAGTATGGAGCGATTGTTCCGATAAATTGGTTCCAAGAATAGATTCATGATAGGATTCTACAGAATTACAATTTCAAATGTTAGAATTTAATTTACAAGTCGTATAAGGTTGCTTAAAAATATTTAATATTTCTGTCACTTTACACTTATGAGCAACAATTTTTTCTCTTTTATCTATGATATATCTTATCTTAATAATTATTTTTCTACAAAAAGAGAGATATATCAACAATATATTATAACAACTATGTGGCTAATGTCGATATTATTATCTGTTTTATATTCCAGCTGTTTGTCATTATATCTTGAAATATGACAAAGTTTGAGTTACATCTGACATTTTCTACTTAGTTATTGTAAGGTCCCTTTGATCTTGGATTAATATTCAAAATGACTGATGGTATTTTGTCTAACTGTTTCAACTTTATTTGATTTAAACTATTTCAAATTGATTCAAATAAACGTTTTTATTAAAAAAATGTCAATAATAATATTAAGGTTTTCTGTAATATATGGATAAATTATTGAACATTGTGCACATTAAAATATAAAATATTTAAATCAAGGTTTTTGGAAATTGATTTATTTATAACTCGTCTGTACATTGTTTTGTTGGTTTTTAAATAAACTATACAAAAGCACTTGTGCTGTTTAAATGGCATTACTAGTTCTTTTCTTTTTTTGTCGATATATCATTTGTTATTGAAAAAAATGACTAAATAGAACGTATTATACTTTATCGTATTGGTATATTGAAAGACGACAAATTTAATAAACTAGTAAGACATTAAGATAAGAATTAGTCAAGTAAATAAGATAAAGTATGACAGAGCAGAAATAAAAGTTTCCGAAACACCCGTCCAACTTTAGTTCATTTTTCTTAACTACTTGGTAGATGATCAGTTGATGATTTAGAACCACCGAAAAATAACATTGGAATATGATAAAACTTTAGGTTTGACAGGGATATCGAAAACGTATATGATACCTCGCATTTGTAGTGAATTTCTTGTTTAAAACGCATTAGGTTTGGAAAAACGGTCATATGTTTGTTTATAATGATATAATTCTCTTTTTTGTTTTTGTTGTAATGTTTAAGATTGTTTTGGTTATTGTCGAGTTCGGTTTCCCTGTCACGAATTTCAAGTTGTATTGCAGAGTCAATCCTTGTAATTTGTGTACCAAATGAAATCAGATGCTGTTTGTGTAGACCTTTGATTTCTATAATAATATCTACTATCGCATGTTAACCTAAAAAAGAACCGTCAGATATACCTCTTTATGTCGGTCTATAAAAATTCGTTCATGACTAAATGGTACGCTAATGAACCTATTTTACACAGTAACCGCAATTGGTTCCAATCGTAGAACAAATTACACATTTTCGCATAATCAGTCATTTTACACCTAGCGAGTGTATCTACCTCTACAGAAGGTGCTTACCATTTAGGAAACCCCAGCCGTCTTTGCCAGATGGAAGTTCACATGTTTAAATTAACATAGCAGTTTTTTGGTTTGTGATTCGGGCATTGGGTGGTATTTATGTTTAATTTTATACTTTGGAATTCTTTCTAACCTTTCTAAAAAATAAAGTAGATCTTCTTGACCACTGATATATTTTACAGATCGCATTTCTGGAATGCAATCTATACAATATAGTACATAAATCTACCAATAAGCCTCTCGTGTACTGTTAGATTAAGCACATTCCAGAAGATATACGGGGACATCAGGATAAATATTCTCTTGGTCAAAAAAATATGTCTTCGTTAGATAGGTAATAGAAAATAGAGAAAGTCTTCACTGGAACATTTAATCGATATAGATAAAAAGGAAAAGCATGTCATCTAAATAAATCACATTATGGTCAAGTGTTTAGGGTTCCCGGTGTTAATCTACAATTCGCGTTCTTTTACTCGTTTAGTCTAATATAATTTATTTGAAACAAATTATTTTTATTTTCAATTTACTTGAAAGATGTTTGAATGATTAGTCTATTTGTCAAAAGCATCACTAGCGTGGATATTGGAATAGAGAAATGTTGCTTTACTTTTAGGTATCTTTTGCAAAGTGCATCTCTAATTTGAAAGTTGATTAGTCAATAATATTCTTAAAAGCAAATATAAAATCACTAACGTGTTAACTACCACTGCGGTAGCTCAGTCGGTAGAGTGCTGGCTCCGTAAGTGGGAGGTTGTGGGTTCGAACCCCGGCCGGGTCTGACCCAAGACTTGAAAGTGGGCAGTGACTGTTCTTTCGCCAAGCACTCGGCATTACGAAATGAAAGTGACGGTTCTTTCGGATGGGAACTTAAAATAAACGAGGTTCCGTGTCACGGTGGGCTTGGCACGCTAAAGAACCCTGCAGTATAATGCCATTAGCGCAACGCACAGGCAAAATTTCTGCACTTTCGCCTATAGCTGACGATGTCTCGATGTAAGTGAAATATTCTTAACTGGGACGTTAAACACCATTACTCACTCACTCACTCACTAACGTATTAACTATCCGTATTGGATTATAATACCAAGCCATTATTGTATCAATTAGAAGTCACTCAGTGGTAATAGGTACGAGACAATTACCTAAGACAATTACAGCATTTTGTTTTCTTATTTTTTTAAAATGTTTACCGTTAAGGAACTTATTTTAGTGAAAAAAAATTGCCGTTTTAAAAACGTTGTGGGTAGGCATCTGTCGATCCGTATTTTCCATGATTGTGCTAACGTGAGTAACATTTTTATTGCTGATTTCGGTGTATTTTAAATGTTTTTCATTGACTTTGTTACTTACTGACGGAAATTCCTTTTTCTCCACTTTATCACATAAAGCTTTTATTCAACTGCAATTTTATTCAAAGCATTGCATTTCTTTTTAGGTTGGGGGGCTTTCAAGTGAATTTTTTAAGAAAACATCTAAAGAACATCCATACATAGTTTGTGAATTTCACATGCGTAGTTCATTTCGCATAAGGTTAAAACCATTTTAGAGAAAAATCAGGTCATGGTCAAGTAGTTTATGGTGTTAATGTACAAATCACTTTCCTGATTTAATTAATTTCCAAATTTTATTTGGGACCTATTGTTTTAATTATCAGTTCACATGATATGACAGGGAAATTTTGATTGATAAGTCTATTTGTCCAAACCGAAATCTTCATGGTATAGAAATTTAATTAATAGATGAATTGGGATTTATTTGTTTGACAAATTCTTAAGTATCTTCTATAAATATACTTCCTTAATAAGCAATCACTTGGCCAATTATATTAAGTAAAGCTAACAGTAATCGGCAATCACTAGGGTAATTGCATTTGGTAAAACTAGGATCAAATTAAATACCTTTCTCTGTCACCATTAGGTCACGATATCAAGACAAATGCACATTTTTGTAATTTAGCGATAAAATGTAAAATGCAATAGTAACATTGATTTGTTATGCTGTGAATGTGTATTTTAAATGGGAACATTAAGGAACTTATGAAAGCAAATTTAATCAATATATCATTACAATTGACTTTGGTAAATCATGTTTGAAAAGTAATTGAAAAAACAACGAAGAAATCGAACCAATACAAGTTAATGAAATAAAGCCAAGCAAGAAAACAAAAACAAAAAAAGAAAAAATGCATACTGTGACCACTAATGAAAACACTTCTTAGCCTTCCACAGCACCCAGTCTCACTGCCTTGGTGTAAATTCACGTGTTTGACTTAAATTGCCAGCTTCAGAGTGTTTACTTTCCTTTGTGATTGTGATTTGGACATGGATTAGTGTGTTTCTTAGATTCATGCAAAGTGCATAGACAGTGCCTTTGGAATGAAGAAACTTCAATTCAAAGATTTAGAATAGATGTTGTCTTTGTCAAGTAAAATATGTCTGTTTAAGATAAGGTAATAGAAAATAGAGAAACATTTAATCGATAAAGGATTAAAAGGAATAGTATGTAATCTAAATAAATAGGATTATGGTCAAGTGTTTTTAGTTGAAGAAACTAATGTTACAAGCAAATTCCCTTTTTCATTTTATAAGTTTGATTAATGTTAGAGAACTATATTACATTTTCAATACACTTGAAAGTACTTAAAATATTTGAATAATTAGTATCCCTTGTCTAAATCAAAATCTTCTAAATCAAAAATACATAATCTGATTTGAAAAGCAAGGAATGTATAGCTGCTTAGTAACGTCTTAAAGTCTATCTGTTGACATAACATTACGATTTCAAGATTTTAAAAGTATTTGAATCGAAGACGTTGGATAACTAGTGTTTTCGCTTTCAATTGTTTTTAAGAAAATGTTTGATAGATTAATCTATCCCCTTATTTCGTTTTTTATTATTATAAATTGATTGATACCAATCGAGATTGACAATACCGGTATGATCAACTGATTCAGCATGAAGTACGGAATCTCCTTAACTGACAATCACTTGGCTGTAAAGCTACTACTGTGAAATCATTCATTGTCATGCTGTCCAATTTTCGAGGTTCTAACACAAAATACCATTTTATGTGGTTGTAAATTCGTTGTTTTGAGTAATTCCCTTTTCGTGAGTTCGTAATGTTTATTCTTACGTTGACTTGTTAATCTGTGGCTAAGAATATCAACAAAAACAACGAAAATTGTAACACAACGACAAATAATGAATTTCAAAGTTTTAAAATGTTAATGTTTGGTTTCTATATTTATAGAGCGACATTAATGCCTAGAATCGAAAGTAAAAATATGTTTTCTGAATAGCAAAAGGAAAATCATATATACAGTTTTTCAATTTAAATAATGTGGAATATGCGTGTTGTTCGTCACTAAGTCTTTAAGTTTCATTTTCTATCGCCGTTTGTAAAAACAAGTATTGCTATCTATTTCAATGAGTTGTAGAAACGAATATCAACACCACCCATTTTACCATTATGCCACAATATCAATGTAGGAATATCATGCCATATCATGTATCCTCCGTTCATAGTGATACATAGTGATAACGTACATTACGTGCAATTTTATAAAGTCAAACAAATAATATTGCTTATCATTTCAGAAAAGCCCTTAATTAAAATAATCTTAATCAGCATTCATTTATTATAATTTAGATAATTATGGGAATTAAGATTTAAGAAAAATTGTTTTCCGTTTCAATGTGCTTGATAAAGTTGATGATATCTCATTGATTAATCGGTCCACTGTCTAATTGATTAAAATTGGAAAAATAGAACAATTGAGCATACATACTGGACAATGGTCATCATCTACAAAGATATCTCGTTTACTTACTAGCAATAACCTGATCGATTATTATTACTTCTATGAAGTTGATATAGGATAAAATTATTTAATTGTCAACATTTGGTTAATGATATAATGCATTTGAAATATCTCGAGGCAATAAAACAGTTTGATTATCTACTCGTTAGTTATAGAATACGCTTTTGTGTATGTAAAATGACATAGTGACTGGCTAATTGAGCATGTCCAAACAAAGAGGCTATCATAAGCTAGTTTGTTGATTTCATTAGCTTTGGAGTTAGCCTATAAGCATTTTTCACGAATTTTTTTAAATTTATATAAGATAACTTAAGAGAATTTGAACTATTGTAAAGGTACTATTACATTGACAATATTTTATTTCTATATACTGTATAAGAAGAAATATTAGCGGTAGGAAACTTTCGCAGTTTTGGCCTTTCTAACTATTTCACGGTAAGAAATTTTCACGGTTCCTACTGTATGGAAAGTGAACTAAGGGAAATAAATAGTTTTCGCTGAAAAATTATGTTCGCGGACGAAGTGTTACCGTGCAAATCTCGAATATCTCTACCTCGTAAATGTTTCTTCTTATACAGTATACAGAGATATATTTATGACAAGGTTTGAAAAAATGCATGCATTTTCTAGATAGCAAAAGGAAAACATATATGTGCATTATATATTGAAATAATGTGAATTATGCGTGTTATTCGTCACTTGCGTCTTTAAAGTTCAATTTTTATCGTTTTTAGTCAACACAAGTAGTCTCTTATGAATCCGATTTAGAAACTGATACCAGCACCATCCATTTAACCATTATGTCACAATATAAATATAAGAATATCACGCGATCTAGATAAACCACTCGTCACTCAGTATATCTACCTTTCTTGGTGATAACGTACAATTTATAAAGGCAAACAAAATATTTGCTTATCAATTCTCAAAGGTCTTTAATTTAAATTATCTAAATCAGCGTTTAATATAAAAATATTGATAATTATAGGAATACAGTTTAAGAAAATTTGTTTTCATTTTCAATGTGCTTGATAAGGATCATAATATCTGATTGATTGATCGGTCCATTGTCTAATTCACGGATCGCCAGTCACGACCACAATGTTCCGACAAAATCCCGACATGCTTGAATTACACACAAAAAGAATGAAAACTCGTCCTGAGTTGTGCCATTTAATGACGTCACTGACACTACTGTGCAATTAGTTGCCTTGACTTTGCTTTGGTACCGTGATGGTGGCAAGTGTCGGAACATAAAAGCCATGGGCGGCGATACTTCAATTGGGTTGTTGGAGTAACAGAAGTATTGAATATGCATAATGGACAACGGTCACCATTGTCTACACAATTATCTCTT
Organism: Anadara kagoshimensis; assembly: GCA_021292105.1. Taxonomy (NCBI): domain Eukaryota; kingdom Metazoa; phylum Mollusca; class Bivalvia; order Arcoida; family Arcidae; genus Anadara; species Anadara kagoshimensis. Next base: position 62,497,871 of record CM037861.1, on the reverse strand, counting down.
TTACTTACTATCAATTACTTAATCAATTATTCATATAACTATGAAGTTGATAATGAATTAAATGATTCAAATGTCAACAATGAGCTATGTAATAACATATATAGATTGAAAATATCTTAAGGCAATATGACATTTGATCTATCTACTCGCTTGCTATGGAATGTGATTTTGTGTATTAAAATTTTAATATAATAAAACTGAAAACAGTAGGATATTTAGTTTACTGTATTTGCTATGATTCTGATCAAGCAAGCATTTTTCTACAACTTTTCTTAATCTTATAAAAGAACTCACGAGCAACTGTTGTCTATTGAAAGGCCAGTATTCTCTTTTTACATAGGGAGACAGTTATACCTATATTTGAAAGTAAAAATGTATTTAATGTATTTTGTAAATAACAAAAGCGAAAAAATATATGCAGCCTTTTCAATAAAAATAATGTAGATTTTGCGTGCTGTTCGTCACTTTTGTCTTTAAGTTTCATTTTCGATTGCTGTTTGTAAACACAAGAAGTGCTATCTATGTCCTTCATTAATGGGATTTTGAAACTAATATCAATACCATCCATTTTAACATTATGTCACAATATCAAAATAAGGAATATAATTCGATCTAAATAAACCACTGTGATAACGTACAATTTCACAAAGGCAAACAAATAATATTTGTTTATCAATTCTGAAAAGCCTTTATTTAAATTAATTTTAAACAGCATTCATTGATAATAATTTGGATAATTATAGGAATTAAGATATGAGAAAATTGTTTTCATTTTTAATGTGCTTGATAAGGACGGTAATATCTGATTAATTTATGATCCCATTGTGTAATTGATTAAAATTGGAATAATGGTAGTATTGAGTATGTATAATGGACAATGGTCATAATTGTCTACAAAGTTATCTCTTTCACTTACTAGAAATTACTTGATCGATTGAATTTGATACAGAATTAAAGGATATCTTATAGTCAACATGTGGTTAATGATATAAAGACATATATACATTGGGCATATCTCGAGACAATAAGACATTTGAAATCTATAGTCGCTAACTTTTGAAAGTGCTTTTGTGTACTGAAGATTTAATAGTGATTTGCTAAATGAACATATCCAATCAAACAGGGGATGGTAAGCTGTTTTATTTCCTATATAAGGTATGGTTCGTATTCATCAAACAACAACTAAACTTTCACGTTTTTGTTGTTTGGATTATGATTGGATTCTTTACGTGCATGTTTGTTGTTTTGATTATCATAGAATATAAGCAATTGTCCACAGTGTATACAGTAAATATCAATTGTTCGAAAGTGTTTTAGTAGTACAATATAATAATGGTGGACATTGATAAATGTAAGCATCGGTCAAACAATGTGTTAATTTTATTATAAAGGTAATTACCCTTCTGGAGTACCCTGTCTCATTCTCCTGGTGGAAGTTCACGTGTCTTACCTAACTTGTTAATTCCAAAGCTTTTACTTTTTTCTAGATTGTGATTCGGACATTACAAAAGCTACATTGACGGCACATAGTTTCAATGTTCCTATCATTTTCGAGTTGGCACGGTGGCTAAACAGAAGGTGCTTTTCCGGAGCAATCGGTCCCACGTCCTTGGTGGAAGTTTTACTTAATTTTTCAGTTTTCGTTATTTGTTTTGGGATTGTGATTTGGACAGAGATTGGTATGTTTGTTTCATTGATTCTTAATCAACCTATCAAGCGTCATATTATGTCTTTTCAAATTAAACATTTCACAAATTTAGTCTTCATTTGCTATATCAAAAATTCAAAAAGTTGCCTTGCAATCTAGAGGTTTTTCTTAAACTTGTGCATTTATGGTAATTATTTATACATTATTGAGAGTTAAAGACGCTTAATATATATCTTAACTATACAGCAGTACAAATGACAAGTAAGTGCTTTGTAAGAATATATACTTTGTATGCGACGCAAAAGCTGTTGCCCATAGTGTAAGTCTCTCTCTTCATTAATCATTTATTCAATAAGACTTTGAGTTCGGTGAAGTAATAACGTCTGTTTCCAGTTCACTTGTATCAGGCTGGTAAAGTCTGGATTGACGGCGTAAATTGGAGTGCAGAAATCAATAAAAAATTATAAAGCTTAATTGAGTACATCAAAGAAGGAAAAAGGTTCCAGAACAAAATTTGTTTTACTTAATTTACATATTTACCAGTTTCATTTTATAGCATTAGACGGCCAATGCGGAATATAAATTCCTCATCAGTAATGCTTGGACTAAAATTGTTAAACCTAAATTTTATTCTAGATGTTGAAGATACCCAAAGTACCAAAATATAATATTGGGGTAACACAGAGAGGTATAAATGCATATACTTTTCTTGTGGAAAAACTTGTTGTTCTATAAGTATGGCATTTTGAAGCCAATTTAGATGAAATAAGTGGGATGATTTTACTCCTACAAAAGCCTAGATAACGATACTTCATATGTTCGATACAAGTTTAATACTTTAGTTTTCCTGAATATACATAAGGCTCATTTGACTAATACATGTATATTTAAATCTTCGCTGTGTTATATTATTAGTTGTCCACGCCTTTTGCAAAGTTCTTTGGAATCTATTTTTTCTGGTTAATCATGATACTTTTAACATATAAATTTAATATATAATGGTGTTAGAAAGATATTATAAAGAACAATCAAAAACAGCGAATGACACGGACATGTGTGTAACCTGGCTCTATTGTTCATGATTTCAACTCAACCCTCGAAACAGCATCGTTACTTCTTAATTTGTTTCACTTAATGTTCCTATGTAAACTAGTTATGTGTAAAAAGAGGTCCTAATATATCAGACACCAAAGACAGAAGCATGGCATGCATTTGTTTTCTTGTTTATTCCCTTTGTTCTCTAACCTCATGCTGTTTTCACTATTATGTGTCTGACATAGGCTACCGATAAATCATTTAGTCAGCCAAAGTGCTCTGGGTAAGGTTGTACATAATTACGAAGAATGTCCAACATCAAAGAATAAAGAATGGCTAGTCTTGAATTAATTCCAGATGAAGCCTTTCGCAACTTTCCTGTTATTGTGTTTAAAATGGACTTTGGAAAAAAATAATTTCCTCTGATCGGATTCATCAAAGCGACAAGCAGATGATCTAAGATATCTATCTATCGTTTTCCCTAGCTAAATTTGGTAAAACATATTTTGGTCCTTTGGATATTTTTTCAACATCTTTGGAAAACAATTTTGGTTTCACAATTTTGGATAAAAAATTTCTGTTGAGGAATTGCATTCCAAAACGGCCGTCGTCTGCTGTAAAATTAAAACTGGTATAATAACTATATAGGTTCTAAACAATAAGCAGTAATATAAATAAATAAATTTCCCTATACACGAAATGTTTAGTCTATTTGCACTTATTATATAGATCACAAAAAAACTCATTCAATTAAATTTCACAAGATGTTGCAAATTTTGTGATGTGGAACAATTCTTCAACAGATGGCTCCTGATGTCACCGATTGTTATTTGATACCTTTGTTTTTCTCTGCCGAAGACATATTGCTTGACAGCGTGATGTTATAGAAAACCGTCCTTGACTTATCCAAGTCCAGAAAGTAACCAACTGATATTCATTTGAAACATTTGGTGTTGTTAAGAATAAGCCGATAGGCTGTTTGTACGAAGTATACCATCAGTACATTTTAAGTACAAAGATGAAGATGATATTCATAAGGTTCGACAATGACCGGTGTGTTTGACAAGTTAGACCCACCCTTTAATGCAATATGTTAATATTTGCTCTTGTTTTTGGAAATGCTGTCTTAAACCTATCATCTTATAACTGACATTCATAAAGTATACATTGATTGAATAATCTACAGTATCTTTTTGGTAAAGATATTTTGACAAAATAACCGACAACCGGCATATATGTGTTTTCTAAGGCGTTTTATCAAATGCTGTTTACCTTTTTACACCCTATGGTTGAATAACGTTTAACTTGCATTAATTCAGCTATTCATTCAACCAATTTGATCGCTGTTTGTTTGTGCCTGCTTTCTTAGAATGCTTGACATCAAAGCTAAATGGACAGAATTTACTCAAGCACAAATGTACATTATTACGCGTATTTTGTGTTTTCTGGCAGCAAATGAAGAAACACTGCAAGTCAGTTATTCACCCTTGACAAATCTTTACATGGTTTTACTGCTGCTGAGTTCACTGAACTTGGTAACAAACACCCGATTTGTCAGACATAGAATAAGACGGAGCTTCTAAAATTATTTTATGGACAAAACTAATTTTTTGTTCGCTAGTCTGATCGTTTTAACACTAAGTTGATTGTTCTTTCGAAATGAACATCATTTTAATCAAACAACATTGAAACATATTATCTTTATTGAGAAATTAAAATATTTGTTGTATTTTCACCCATCATAGAGCTAAACTGAGACAGTTAAATTTGTTTCTATTCTATGCAATTGTTTGACTATATAGAAATGATGCATTTGTTTTAACAGACGCCAGAAGTTTTAAATGATACAAATTTGATAGGATTTTTTTCCGCCCGACCGTTTGCATCACGTTTCATAATGACCACTTGATATTCTAAAAAGTAAAATGTATTCGTCCACTCGTAGAGCAAAGGCATTACCTAATTTTTTTTTATCGTGTTATTCAAAACTGTTTCTGGTAAAACGTATATTTCTGTACCTGTTTGAAAACATAATATTAAAGAGACCAACAAAACTGTACTTATGCTTCAAAAGTGTGTTCTTTTATATTTTTTTTCTTTTCCATTTTTAAATTTAATGTCGTCTGTTAGTACCAATGGTCCTGTGATAGACATCAGATAATTGTACTTTGATTACATGTTTACTCAGCCAAAGTGATCGCTGTTGGAATGTTTATATTGCTTGTGGAATATTTGTAATCAAGACAAAAAGCACAGCAAGCCTGTGTCTTTGATTTAGAATCGCGTCATGTGAAGTCTCTATGTATTAACACCGATTGACCTAGCATGAACGTATAGCTGTCGGTTTTAGTAATTTATCTGTAGAAAAGACATTATAAATTGTTTATTTTCAATCTAATCTTTAAATAAAAACAAATTTCTTTTGTGAAAGGCAATAAGCCATTTCTAGCTTGAATACATGTAACTGTCAATATGATCGAAATAACAAACTAAATTCAAAGGGTTTACTTAAATGCGTAAAAAGACAAAAAACTAGGTACTTGGAAACTGTTAACGCAATCAATAACATATGACAACAAATATTAAAACAAACAACAATCATAATTATTTTAAACTGGTTATAAAATGAAAGTGAAATAATCTGTTCTGAAGATTATCTAAAGCTAGGTCAAAGTTGTCTTCTAAGGGTCATGATGTGTCAATATGCAGGTCACCAGGTAAAATTATAAAAATAATTGTCAACACTATAGACGCTAATATTGATATGAGTCGAATCTTTTATTTTCAAATTTGCTCAGAATGGCCATCTTGATAAAAAGTTAAGTAATGTTTAATATCGGTCATATTGGGTCATTTAGTAAAAGAGTAGGTCAAATCATAGAAAATCTTTGTTTACAAACTTTTTAGTGCTGCAATTATATGTAGATGTTCTTTAAACTTACCAAGACCATACTTGTTTGGTCAAAATATACTTCATTGGGCCAAATCAGGGACAAAATGTTTGTCAATCTGCATCGGTTATTATTTTTATGAGGATCCTCACAAACACTAATCCATATCAATATGGTTTGTAAGTAGGTCACCAGGCCAAATAAAACAAAAGACTTTATTGAGAAGAGAAGCCAAATTTCTTAGCCAATCTTCACTAGACTTTCTCTTCGTGACATAAGCTAGGTCAAAATGGAATATGGAGCATGTTGAATTGAAAGCAAAGTAAGTCATTAGTTCATACTCTTCAAGAACTCTGGAGGTTACATTATTTCTATTTTCAGATTTGCGCATATGGCTTCCATTGACAGTCTTCCCTTGCTGACACAGTAATTTAAATCCTTTAAATAAATGAACTAATTCTGTTGGTTTAAATATTTCAAATAGCAATGCTGTTTTTTTTTTAAATTTGACAAAAATTATAGCGACCTAACCTTTAATAATAGCATTTTATATAGGATTCAAAAGCAAATACGGTTATCGTGAAACAAAGTTTCTTGTAACCTTATGTATAAAAAATTTGGTAAAACACGTGAACATGAACATGAACTAAGACAAAACATACATAATTATCAACGGGTCCCAGCCTTCATAAGGGGTATTTCACGATAATTAAAGTACCACGCTTCGACAGAAGAGGCAAGAAAGGTGTAAAAAAATAATTCGGAGGCTATACACAATATAACCCAAAACACGAAACAATAAACGAATGAAGCAATCGAGATAGAAAAACGTATATGTGGACCTCTGACTACAAAATTACTACTTCTGGTGGGTTTAAGGACACAATATTATTTATGATATTTTATTTTTTTCTACTGGAGAAATCCAACTATCTAAATTAAATTTTTAAGTTGAGAGTTGACAATTGTTTCCAATAGTTGAATACACAGATACAGCCACATACGTTTATAGTAGAGGATGTACGAGTTATAACTTGTGACAAGAGTCACACAAAAGGCAAAGAAAAAACGATTGTTCGATTATGGATGAAACAAGAACAAGTTTCAGGAAAAAACAAAATATTCGAAATGATATGAAAAACATTTACTTTTATTTGAACTAAAAAAGAACTTTAAAATATGCCATCTTATTATTTCTGTTATTCTATGCACTTACTAGTTCAAAAACGATGTCTTTTGGGAAAATGAGAAGATCAAACCAGTCTGTGTATTGCTGAACAAAGCAGGTGTTTTTTGCCACTTTTGTTTGATAAAAATCAATTCTAAATAGACTGCTGTGTTTGCTATGTCATTTATAATTTTGTCTTAAGGATCTTCAAATGAGGCCTTATCAATACACTATTCAAATGAGATACCTGGCTGCAGAATACCTACTGTGTTCGTTAAGCCAAACGGAAGCAAAGATAGCGCTCCAATCAATAAACATTCTCTGGCTTATTGTATTGACAAACAATATTTACCTGTTCTCTTGACCTTTTACCAAGAATATTGATATAGAACAGTTCAATTTATATATTGGTAGATTTTGGATTTTAAGTTAAAACACGTTACCTATACAGTAACAAAAAACACCGGTGTTCCCTTTAAGTACATAAACTGATACACAAAAAGTATTTAAATTAAAGGTCAAGCGGACAGGTCAATGCTGTTTGGCTGTAAGTTAAGCTCGTCATTATATACTGATGTTCTTTGAGATAAAACTGTTTAATTGGTGATTTTAACCCCCTTAAATTCAATTAAACTGACGGTTAACTCTAGGTTATCTTAAGCTGGGATAATATTTCATTGAGTTTGACTAAGAAAATTTCAAGTTGTAATGGTATTAATCGTAAATCTAACTTTTTATAAAAAGGTTTTATTACTTTAGTTTTCGCTATTTTCGATTTAAGATAATTTAGCATAACATTTTTTGGTATTTTTTCAAAATCCAATGCCTTTGATAACAAGGTCGTATTGCTTTTATTATTAGGTACTTGAGAGTTTTATGTTGCGCATTTTAGCTTCTACAAGATTTAATGTCAATTTTTTTAGTATGAAAATGAGATCTGAAATACGTCCTTGCAAGAATTCAACATCAAACTACCATTATCATGATTATATCGAGGTCTTGTCTAAATACGGGAGTTGTCTATATTTCTCGTGGTTGTCGTTTGGTAGTTAAGATGGGGTAGTAAGTTTGTTATTGTTCTGGTGGTTCTGGTGGTTTTGGCTACTACATCAGTGGATCTGCTTATTGCTTTGTAAGTGCATTACATATGTTCAATTTAATATACAAAAATTTACACATGCTATTTCAATGTTGCATTCATAACCAAAGTGATAATTGCTTTATTTTAACAAGGCCCCTCAGTGAGTGACCGAATGGCCTATAACATGCGTTTGGGTATGCGATATGAATCACCAAGGTTCACCGCTCGAATTTTACTCGGAAAGATACTTGTGAAGAATTTTGTCAATTTTGTTACCAAGGACAGGTGGTTTTCTCCGAGCACCCCGGATTTCTCAACAATCCAAGAACTAGCCACCTTGATATAACTGAAAGAATCTTGACTGGAGTGTAAAACTATTTATATTCACTTCACTTTACTCATATTACACGTCCGAGCGAATTTTTTTGTGACATAATATAGGGAAAATAGGGATCAGTTGGGTTTAAAAATCCCTAAGCAATGAGCAAATGGTAACCAAAGTGTCATATACCATTTTTTGAATTTAATCATAAAATACATTGAAAAAATGGTATATGACAATATTAGTCATATAACATTTTTTGAATGTATTTTATGATTAAGTTCAAAAAATGGTGTATGACAAAAACATCCGTATACAGCGCCTTGTTGAAGCGTTTTATGTCAAAAGATGATTTTTTGCGTTTGAAACCTGTATTTGAAATTTGGGTACATTATTATAAGACAGAACAGTACATTGTGCCAATTTTGCATTTGAGATTTAAGACTCTAACCTACGTGCAGAAAATGCACCATCACATAAACCTGACTACTATAACGTGATTGAGTATTTTATCAATTTGAACTGTTTACCAATGAGAGTAATCTTATTACATTGCTAGTCTAGTATTTCAACAGCTATTCTACTGTCATCTAAAGCATTTTCAATTTGCAGTTTCGAAAGAATTAAAAAATAAATATTTATATGTTATATTATTGTTGTTTTTGTTTATTTGTACACGCGTTTTATTAAATTATTCATGTGCACTGTGCATGCAAGTGTTTGCTTTCGATTATTAACTTATTGATTTCAATGTTTTAATCATCAAAACATGAAATACATTGATTTATTTGGGCTTTTCAGTGAAAATGAAATCTGATAAAATTATTATCAAAATATTTGTAGAAGTAATAAAATAGCGCACAAGGAATTGTTTGTCATTTTATCTCATTTGCAACTTAGATTTTTTCATATTTGTAGCAACATTTGCTTCATCGAAAAACGACAGGAAAATTTTTTTCGGGAGTTGTTTTTCACAAAAAAAATATTGGTGTCATCATCAACAAAATTAAGCTTCTAATGACATAGCAAATAATACGCTTGTGACACAGACGCGTTATAAACACGTGCCGATAGCTATATTTGAGGTCTACGGATCGGGAAGGGAAGGGTATACAGCAACATTGTTTAATTATCAAGCTATTATTGCTTGGAACAATAGTTCAAGACATAAAGGAAGGTCTTATTACAATTTAACTAAAATATATTAAAACATAATTTTGGCACAAAGACACTGCATTCAAGTAGTTTAGAGAAAATTTCCAATATTGATTCTTCAAGAAATTATGTTAAAAATTCCTATTTTCGCTAATTTTAAATTGATGAAATTTATACTCTGATTGCAAACACTTAGTTCTACATTTAAAGATGATGTTTCTCACATGCATATTAAAATGGTATCGTAAAACAATCTCTGAAAACTTCGCAGCGTAAGAAAGGATAATGGGCTGTCTCAAATGGCATAAAAGGCAAAGACTTTTGTGCAAAAATTTGAGACAGCCAATTACACTTTACAAGTTCATAAAGACATTGGAACATTACCTTATTTCTTATATTTACAGTATTTAACAAAAATATTGCCGTCTCACATTTTCCATGTTAATTTGAAAACAATTTTGAAATGTGCTGTTGGTGCACCTTCTCATATCTCATATACTGGATCGTCTACTGTCAGTCAACGAGAGCATTTGAAATCTGACGTCATCACGCCAGCGCGTGGAGCAATGTCTCTATGAAGTTGCAAGGTATAGTCGATGTCAAATACTTTATTAAAGCAAAGATATTGCAATTGAAAATATTTACTGCTCAAATACCCTTTCAGTATTTTGATTTTGTTCTATTTCCTTCCATCGTTTGTATATTCGATGTTAAAACTTGTGATTTATATGTTTAGGTTGTACCATTTCTGGAAACCTTGTAATGTATGTTTGTTTCTTCATTCAGAATGCTATGTTATATTTTTATGTGAAAACCAGAATCCAAAGTTCAGGCACCTCGTGGACATAAAAATGGATATTTTTTATTCTTTTTTTATGTTGTCTCATTTCTGAAAACCTCACAATGCATGTTTACTAACTTTCTGTCATGTTTGTTTTTATGACCAAAACTACGGTCTGCTGTTCAAGGTTTTTGTAAACAAACGTCTTTTTGCTTTTTAATTCATCTGTCTGGGTTGTCTAATTTCAGAAAACCTCACAATGTATGTTCAGTGGCCAACTGTTTCCTTTAAGTATTACGTATTTGTTGTATCTCCATCTTTTCATATCCGATGTGCAAGGTTCTGGTAAACAAATGGCTCCTAAAATAAAATTTGTAGTTTAACTTATCCGTTTAGATTGCCTTATACAGTTGTCCAGACGTATTCTTATTAACTGCATATCTTAGGCTTCATAGTAATGCTGGGCGGTTATTTGCATTCGGATCAATGTAAACGCAGTTCATTTATTGTTTGTGTGAGTTTTTATTGTTGTGTATTTTCTCTGTTTGACTAAGCGTCTATGACTGCATATTCTTTAAAACGGTGAATAATTAAACAAATACTAAAACATTAAAAATTGTAGTTCAAGAAATAAACAACTAGTGTCGTTGTGGAATAGCAAAAATTAATTTCTGAGAACTAAGTCTCAGGAATAAAAATAATTTAATATTAGTGATTGAAAATATCTCCGGACCCTATTCTTTGCAAATAAATAAAGCTAACGAATATCTAGATCAACGATATTTATATTGACAACAGTCTATATCTTGAAAACAGCCACAGCAAAACAAAGGTCACAACAAAGAAAACAATAATGATAAAACATATTTAGACAATGTTCTTTACTAACTACTGTATGAGATGTAATTCAAAAACACATCAAGTGGTGCTGTTTGACTATCCTTATTTGGAAAATAGCAACCATACTTACATTACAAAAAGTTTTTATACGCCTAATTCCTTTTTAAAATCAAAAACATACTAATACAGGTCCGACTCACAATCCAGAAGCAAAGTAAAAACTTTGGAACTGATAAGATAGGTAAAACAGGCTAGGTGTTCCGGAAGGGTAAGCACCTCCTGTTTAGCTACCTACATCCGCCACGTGTGTGATCAAAATTTTGTCCAAAAACAAAAAGAATACAGTCTTTAAGTTCAATTGCAATTTTGAGGGTTTTAATAAGGAAATACATTATATGTTTTTATGGCCCGTTTGTCTGTTATTCTGTATTCTTAATTGCACTGTCTGTAACCAAGCACGTGTTTTACTGTCAGAAAAGTCATTAGTTTTTAATCTATTGACAGCGGGATCTCAACCAGGAACGATTTGCGACAATGTAACAAATCTTAATTAAAGCGTCAGGCCTAACATTAACAGATAATTAGTTTAGTCCTGAAGCCTTTTCCCCGTCAGTCTCCCCACAAAGCAAAGAGTATTGAGGCTAATCAAAATCTGAATTCAAATATCTGAGAGAAGACAGGTGGTAAAAAAATATTGGTTAGAAAAAAAAAATTTCAAGATTTTTTTACATAATTTGTTCCGCTGTGATTTCTTTTAAATCTAAGAAACATTTTCTTGATAAAATGCTAATTAAGTTTTAAAACTCGTTACCATGGTTCTAGAGTCTATGTATAGATAAGAAATACAAAACGCCATAGAACATTGGAAAAATTCTTCTAAACTCAAAGAGACACTGGGCATAATAGCAAAATGGTACTTATATAGGTTGTGATGTATTAAGGTTCTTGTGTTATTTGACGTTTTACTGTCAGTACGCCTTTTATTGGTTACCCAACAACTAGATATGGTTAGCATTCGTTTTGCTTTTTCCCTGGAACCGAACCCTTCGTTTCCTTTATCAGTTAAACAGTAACATAAACATACCTTGTATTATCAATGCTGATATGGCAAGCTAGAAGCCATACAATCAGTACAATATTATCCGACTTCACCAGTTTGATAGGTCTTACATAAGAGTGATCATAAGCGGGAGAAAGAAAAGGTAAGACAAAAGGAGGATTTATTGTGTATATAAAAAACAAACATACTTATCCGTGTCCGAATCACAATCCAGAAGCAAAGTAAAAACTTTTGAACTGACAAGTCAAGTAAGACACATTAACTTCCACCAGAGAAGTGAGACCGGGTGCTCCGGAAGGGTAAGCACCTCCTGTTTAGCTGGCTATACCCGCCACGTGTGTAATATTTGCGGAGTTTTGTCTTGTTAAAATTGGATGTAATTCTACCGCTTCACGGTCAAATAGTTTACCAATTGTATTAATGCGATAGAAATCAAAATCCTTTTTAATGATTTCGCGGTATTTTTGTAAGTTACAACAGATCTTTGCTACGTTTGCACCACATTATGGCCTTTTGTGTTTATTAATGGATAAAGGAAACGCTTTCAATGTAATTATCGCTATTTGTGTCAAAACAAAATCTAGATAGATAATTAAATATAATAGTAGGATATATCAGGCCGATTACACCAAGTAATAACCAATGATTTACATAGTATTTTGATGTTTGTTATCTATGCACTATATAATATCTTTCCTTTGGGACAACGCGGAATGATAATTACGGTAGTTATCCGTCACCTGTGGTGTGTCATTACGCAAAGTTGAACATTTAGTCGGAATTTGCCTTCAAGAGATAAACGAGCACTTACTGCAGATTCGTATATTCAATATCTATATAATAAGGGATTTGTCTGAGAAATGAAAGTAGGAATTTCCTATATAAAAACAGAAACATTTATATTTTATATAATGTTACACGTTTTATTCCACTCCCGTCTTGCCATATCATTTATATATCTGCAATAACATATTAAATGAAATTTCCTTACAAACAACAGTCTGAAAGTGTCCGATACGCTCATCTGGACACGTTTGTTCAAAGCTCTCTTAATTCAAACAAATGACTAGTGAACATTTAAAATATCTTACTATATCTTCTATATGAAGCTTTTGTGAAAAAGATGCATATACCCCTGAAACAACTTACTTTACGCACTTAGAATTTTTTCAAATTGCGTTTAATCCGGGACAAGCTCAACGCAATTTGAAAAAAAATTCAAAGTGCGTATTTTTTTTCAAAGTGGGTTGCTACATACCCCTGATTCCACGCAGTTAAGAAACTATTAAAATTGTGTAAACTTTAAACAACTTCGTTTGAATGAGAAATAACGTTTAAGATGTCAAAAATAAACATACCATTCCATGTTCAAATCACAATCCCAAAGCAAAGTAAAAACAAACATACCAATCCATGTCGAAATCACAATCCCAAAGCAAAGTAAAAACAAACATATTAGTTCATGTCGAAATCACAATCCCAAAGCAAAGTAAAAACAAACATACCAATACATGTTGAAATCACAATCCCAAAGCAAAGTAAAAACAAACATATCAATCCATGTTGAAATCACAATCCCAAAGCAAAGTAAAAACAAACATACCAATACATGTTGAAATCACAATCCCAAAGCAAAGTAAAAACAAACATATCAATCCATGTCGAAATCACAATCCCAAAGCAAAGTAAAAACAAACATACCAATACATGTTGAAATCACAATCCCAAAGCAAAGCAAAAACAAACATATCAATCCATGTCGAAATCACAATCCCAAAGCAAAGTAAAAACAAACATATCAATCCATGTTGAAATCACAATCCCAAAGCAAAGTAAAAACAAACATACCAGTACATGTTGAAATCACACTCCCAAAGCAAAGTAAAAACAAACATATCAATCCATGTCGAAATCACAATCCCAAAGCAAAGTAAAAACAAACATATTAATCCATGTCGAAATCACAATCCCAAAGCAAAGTAAAAACAAACATATCAATCCATGTCGAAATCACAATCCCAAAGCAAAGTAAAAACAAACATATCAATCCATGTCGAAATCACAATCCCAAAGCAAAGTAAAACAAATCTGAAACTAAAATAAACACGTGATTCCACTATGAAAGTACGGCCGGGTGCTCCAGAAGGTTAAGCACCTCCTGATTAGCTAGCTACATCAGCCACATGTGTAATCAAAATTGAGAACAAACAGAACAGGGAACTCTGGGACATCAAATATATACAGGGTAATCCTTGACACAGAACAGGGAACTCTTGGACATCAAATATATACAGGGTAATCCTTGACACAGAACAGGGAACTCTGGGACATCAAATATATACAGGGTAATCATTGACACAGAACAGGGAACAATGGGACATCAAATATATACAGGGTAATCCTTGACACAGAACAGGGAACTATGGGACATCAAATATATACAGGGTAATCATTGACACAGAACAGGGAACTCTGGGACATCAAATATATACAGGGTAATCCTTGACACAGAACAGGGAACAATGGGACATCAAATATATACAGGGTAATCATTGACACAGAACAGGGAACTCTGGGACATCAAATATATACAGGGTAATCATTGACACAGAAAAGGGTACTCTGGGACATCAAATATATACAGGGTAATCCTTGACACAGAACAGGGAACTCTGGGACATCAAATATATACAGGGTAATCATTGACACAGAACAGGGAACTCTGGGACATCAAATATATACAGGGTAATCCTTGACACAGAACAGGGAACTCTGGGACATCAAATATATACAGGGTAATCCTTGACACAGAACAGGGAACTCTGGGACATCAAATATATACAGGATAATCCTTGACACAGAACAGGGAACTCTGGGACATCAAATATATACAGGGTAATCATTGACACAGAACAGGGAACTATGGGACATCAAATATATACAGGATAATCCTTGACACAGAAACATCATACATATAAACAATATTATAATTACGGTCATAAACATTTGAGGACCCTGGTACGTCAAGAAAACCATAGACTTCCAATATCCCTTAGTCAAAGTAAAACAGGCGTACTAAGATAATGGATGGAACAAGGAATAACGGGACGTCACAATTTAATAATTTCTGGATATATTTGGATACAGAGACACCACACATAACGTATAATCTAGAGAAGCAAATGTCCGAATTTATTGCGAACCAAAAACAAATTGTGATAATTTTAAGAATGTGCAAAACAGTTCTCAATTATTATTTTTTCCTCTTTTCCTCATAACTCTTTTTCTGAACCTCTTTATGAAAAATGTTGCTTAGTAACGATAGAAGCCATTAACACAATTAGCAGGTTTTATACGTGTAAATAATTCATTAAATCATTATTATCTATTTTACAGGTGATATAACAAGTTTGGTCAATGAAATCTGTGAATTCCTAATGAATGGTATGTTAGTGTGAAAATTGCGGAACCTTGACATTTCCGTATCGTGCAGTGACTCATACAAAGGCATGTGTAATAACCTTACAAGATCAAAGTTAAACAATTCTGTGTTCACATTAGTATATGTTATGTGTCATATGGATTTACTAACGCTATGCAAGTAGAAAGAAGTTTAATTCATTTCTTTTGAAAAACCAAGACGTACCTGAAAAATGGCGGATATGGAACAACGAAATCGAGTAGTATTTTTAGGAGCCGGTGGAGTCGGGAAAAGTTCAATTCTAAAAAGATTTCTGTGTGGAACATTCACGCCACAGTACAAGGAAACTATTGAAGATCTGTATTCCAAGGAATATGACATACATAGTTCTCATTTTAAGGTGGATTTTCTAGACACAGCTGGAAATATTGCATTTCCGGCCATGCGCAGACTTTCTATATCTAACGCGCATGCGTTTGTTTTAGTGTATTCAATGACCCAATCAGAGACTTATGAAGAGGTTAAATCTCTATGGGAACAAATAAAGGAAGTTAGAGCAGACTGGCAGGAAATTCCGTGTGTGATTGTAGGAAACAAATTGGACATGGAAAATGACCGGAAAGTTGAAAAGTTTGATGCCTTGAATTGGGCGTATGGTGATGGGTTAGGGGGCGTGTTTGTAGAGGTATCTGCAAAAACGGATGAAAATATTATTGACATTTTTAAACTTTTGCTGGAACAAGTAAAATCACCAAATTGTAGAATTCAAAGTAGACTCCATCGTAGATTAAGTGCTCATTCGTTACTTCATGAAACCGAAAGCAACCCTGAAACGGAAGAGGAAGACCCCGTAGTTGATAAAAAATTTTCAAGGAGTAGAAGTTTAATTCGAAGAGGAAGTAAACCAAAGATGAAACGCTCCTCTCGACATAAAAACGACTGCCCTGTATCTTAGCGCTGATCTATATTTAGTTTAATACTCTGCATTCAAGCTAGGGTAAAACGATAACAACAAAATTTAAATAAAATATTAAAATAAAATTATTAAAATGGAATTATAAGAAAACCTCGTTAAAATGTAAATTGTGTGTTAGACTTATTCAGCTTTAAACGGGAATATTGGAATTAACAATACACATGTGGAATCAACACTATAGATATGGCACAAATTTTTTGTTTGACTAACTTAAACCAACCTTACAACTCTAGTCAATTACAATTTGTGTAGGAACCTATTTTTTAGTTGTTTAAACTGAACTACTAGTAAAGGCAAACAACTTTGACATGTCCGCTTGACCTTTGATTTCAATATTCATTATGGACAGGTAAATTTAAGCAATAGGGACCACGCGTGTGTATTTTGTCTATACGTTGTGAACACTAATCGTGGGCAATGCGTATATGTATTACCTGCGAATCCTAACGCTGCCCATGTATTAGATGGGCCCTCCTAAATATTTCTAATGAAAGGTCAAACGGACATGCCAATGTTGTTTGCCTATACTTGGGTTAAGGTAGCGCTGTTTAACACTTTAGTGAAGCATGTGCTTCAGCTATTCAAATCGGACTTGCTAGAAGAAGCATTGTTTGAACAGTTTACCTACTAATCACAAAGAAACATGAGTATCGACATGCAAATAAGGATAGTGTTCAAGTCTTTTTCTATTTTTGACATATAATACATTGCTTACAAAATCATTAACTTCAACAAAAAAGTGTTTAAAGATGCATACTACATAATTGCAGAGGTTAAAAAACTGGATTATAGTTTGCCAAACATTTGTATTAAAACATGTAAAATAGTGATGAGAATGCCTAACCCTTCGCTTTTACCCGATTACTGGATTTTTATTCATCATTGGACAAGGGTATTGAACATCATGTAACTTTTATATGACAAAGTACAGCACAGATATGTCGAAAGTTTAACACTAAGCTAACAAATAAATGTGGAATCTTCAGCCTACCTCTGTCCCTCGTTGGCTATGTCTGTATAACTTTACTGCTGCTGCTAGCTATCAGTTTTTCGGTCAGCCGCTTTCCATATCATGGTCACTTGACAGTCGAGTTGTGATTTCTATTTTTCGTTGGCTTAGTGTTAAACTTTTGACAGGTCTGTACTGTAGTTGTTTAACTTTATACTAATTAATTATAGGCTTTTGATGATGATATTTAAATGTTATAGGCCCTAGTTTCACACTTATTTCTTTAACTGAGATAACCCTAAATTTAACAAAAAATTTTTTAGAATAAACATTTTTGATGAAACTACATGTAAATGCAATGCAAAAAGTTTTGAGTGATTTTCAAAATGTCACCTTAAATTCTTGAATATCTTAAAATTTACAAAACTATTATGGAACCCAAATTTGCTAGATTTAAGTTCAGGAAAATCTCGGTTATAATAATTGTGAAACTGGGGCCTGATCTTTTTGCACAATCGATTTTGTAACGCTGAATAATGAAGCTAGCTTTGTCGATGGTGCAGAGGTGGCGATATGCTGAAAATTGAAGCTAGCTTTGTCGGTAGTGCAGAGGTGAGGATATGCTGAATAATGATGCTAACTTTGTCGGTGGTGCAGAGATGGCAATATGCTGAATAATGAAGCTAGCTTTGTCAGTGGTGCAGAGATGGCAATATGCTTATAATGAAGCTAGCTTTGTCAGTGGTGCAGAGGTGGCAATATGCTGATAATGAAGCTAGCTTTGTCAGTGGTGCAGAGTACAGAGGTGGCAATATACTGATAATGAAGCTAGCTTTGTCGGTGGTACAGAGATGGCAATATGCTGAATAATGAAGCTAGCTTTGCCGGTGGTGTTGAGGTGACGATATGCTGAATAATGAAGCTAGCTTTGTCGGTGGTACAGAGTACAGAGGTGGCAATATGCTGAATAACGAAGCTTGATTTGTCGGTGGTGCAGAGATGGCAATATGCTGAATAATGAAGCTAGATTTGTCGGTGGTGCAGAGATGGCAATATGCTGAATAATGAAGCTAGATTTGTCGGTGGTGCAGAGATGGCGATATGCTGATAACGGCTTATTATCTTTATACTGAGTCAATCTACTGTATTTCCTATATTTAATTACACATGCATATGGTTTTAATGAAACATTTACGCATTATTTAAGCAATGAATAAATTAAAAAAGCATTGACCTAACCAATTGCTATATACAGAATTAAATTCACTTTTGGAGAAAAACATCTTTTCTATAAAGTCAGCAAAGTTTGCAATACGTTTTTGTAATTTTGATGGAAAGTACGGTTTTATTTTTGAAGTTTTCATGTGTAATGAATTCATGGAAATACAGTAGCCATTTCTTTATAGTATCTGTACCATATATATAAGTATTAAATAAATCAATGTTTCTCTTCATATGGCGTGATGTAATTTCCATTTTTCTCTCTTAATTCTACCATTATGTTACGTCAATTGGCATTAAGTTTCATATTTATGAGCATTAAGGCCGCCATGGTACGAAAAAACTGTAAAACCATAAATAAAAAGTCAATAACATGATCACATTGACGTATAAACTACAGTAAAGGCCTGTCCAAAGTTTAACACAGAAAAGGGATCGATACTTGACCGCCGAGTGGCAGACAGATGAATAGCTAGTAACCAATAACTAGCCGAGAGATAGATAGAAGCTACCGAAATGCTGTCGATATATAGAGAACAATGGGCGAGATGGCCCGCTGATTATGCCCCAATTTGTCAAGCTTAGTGTTGAACTTTCGACAGGTCTGTACTGTATATAATATGTATGAAAATTGCGTCAAAAGAACTTAATAGGAACGTTAGTTATTGTGAAAAAAAATTTAATAGTCGCCAATATTATCCTCATATGTTATGCTGACATCAAGGGGGTGCAAGTTGCATGCATGTACGCAATGGCGTGTCAGTTTTAACCAAAATTATTGTCGAAATGAAAGCAGATATACTGACAAAAATCGGGGCTATGTCGATTTTAATCAAATACGTGTGTGCTATAGTGTTTTACGACCCAGTCAAGGTACCTTCAATGTCCAAGTGGTCAGTTCTGTGGCGATTGAGTAGTGCCTGTAGAAAACTACATACGACCTTTGGCAAAGAGACGGACAATCTTTATCACCCTAGGATCATGTTTTGAGAAGAATAGACAAATGGTGTTTTTGACCAAGTAAAGATTTTTCATTTATACCAATATAGTCAGGTTTGCACGGTAGAGGAAACCAAACCATCTATCTTCGAAAGTCATCTAGCCAAGTGTGATTGGAACCAAGGTAGTACTGAAATGTCTCGTGAATTGTAAACCAGTACTTTAAACTACGCGGTCACCGAATCCCAAAATAGGTCCGAAACACGTCTGTTGGATGAGAATCTTATGAATAATAATTAATTTTTATAGAATTTTAGATATGTATCCAGTCGACTGCTGCGAAAGCATTTGTGTTGTAGTCAGCGATCAGACGTTCGTTCTCTCTCTATTGCCTCCTTGCAATATTAGCAGACGATAGAAACAGCTGCTGAACATTTGCAAATGTCTCTATATGATACATGGCAGTTTGATGGACACATTTTAAAGAACAGTACGATAAAACTAGTTTAAAATGTCTCCGCAATTTTAAGATTCTTTAAATTCCCTTTTAAGCTCTTTAAACTGAAATAATTTATTTATTTATTTATTTTTTTTTTTTTTTTTTTTTTTTTTTTTTTTTTTTTGATAGTTTGGAGTATATCTATTTTGTTTTTCTTAAAATCAATTTTCCCACCAAATATTGGTCTACTGTTACACTATAATCTAATCAAAGGTAACCTTTCAATTGTATATTTTTCATTATTAAGTGTTATTTTAATATAATTCAATTTTCATTTGTTTCAAGCATTTTGATTGGTCAGATCTTTTGTGTTATTTTTCCATGACAGAATTGGCTCCCCTCCAACTTTCATTGCCGGAACTACTTTTCTGACCTACATTGTTGACACATTACACATAAGTTGTAAAAGTATCGCATACACTTATTTGTTGTTTTTTTTAAGTTATAAATTAAATTATAAGAAATGAAGTTAAATTTTCTTTTTGTTATGAAAGTATGAAAGAATTGGACATTGCACACGTAACATAATTCGCTACGCGAATTATTCAATGTGCAAAATGTCCAATTCTTTCATACTTCCATAACAAAAAGAAAATTTAACTTCATTTCTATATTCAAATTAAAATTTTCAAAAACCCCTTTGAATAAAGAACAAAATAGCAGATGAATAGAATGTAGTGTAAATTCCAATACAAAAAACTAAATGATTGCATAAAGATATTTTAGATCTTGTACAGTAATACAGTACGAACGTTTAACACTGTGCTAACGAAAGGAGTCAAGGCGCAGCTCCCAATTGGCCTAAATATGAATACCTAGTGATGAAAAGCTGCTAATGTATAGATAGCCGATATAACTGTCGCAGTATTGTTAACCTCGTCCGAGATGAGCTGCCAATTAGGCACCAATGGGTTACCTTATTATAACTTTCGACAGGTCTGTACTGTAGACTATAGACAATACAAGGAAGCTTCAAAGGGGAAATGCCAGGACATTGTGCTTTTATTTTAGAAAAAAGATAAAAGTAGCACATGGTTGAAGTCTTGAAATATATAACATATCCAAAGATAAACCATGAAAACGTGACCACGGGAACAAAGTATACTTACGTGGTATCATGTGACATTTACTAATTGAAAAACGACATTTGATACCAGGTATACTTGGAGGATAATAGAAGCGATGTCTATATATCATTTACATGTTACCTTTCGTGGAAAAATGGGTTACTTGAAACTTTATCAGTAAAATGATACCTGATATTTGAGTTGTATAGAAACAAAATAATAGTTGTGAGTCCTTCGTGTTATGGAATTGATTAATGTTCCAACGTGTTTCGAAAACACGTGGACCTGATTTTAGAAATCAGGACTGTTTTAAACATTCATTTTGGCGGTTTTGAATTTAATAAAATTAGAAATATCTAAACATTGCATCCTGTTGAATATAAAACTCGAATTAGAAACAAAACTACGAACTTGATTTATGCAGAATAACTGATTGCATTCATTTTTCGACACTTTTCGCGATTTTGAACTTAAGAAATAATTCTAAAATTTAAATTGACATATCTAAAAATTTATCCTGTTGAATAAATAACTTGAATAAGAAACAACTACAAGAACCATATTTATGCAGAACAGCCGATTGCATGCTTTATCAAAAGTCAAAACACATTGTCTTCTACTGCAAGTTGATTATGAAGAGGTTGTTTTCAAGATTTCAAGACAGGAAGTTCAGAACTGTAATGAACATTCATTTTGCGACAATTTTTGCGATTTTGAACTTATGACATAATTTTAAAATTTAGCATGGACAAATTTAATAAAAAAATATCTTGTTGAATAAAATTCTCGATTTAGAAACAATACCACGAAATTCATTTATGCAAAACATCCGATTGCATGCTTTATCAAATATCAAACACATAGTCTTCCACTGCAAGAAATTTGATTATAAAGAGATTGTTTGGTGTTAAATAGGAAAACAAATAATGTATAAGTGGATATCTATTCAATTTGTTAACCAGCTATAAAACTGAACAAACTGTTGCTACTTCAGTCACGTTAAGCGATTTTAAGAATACATTGTTAAGAGTAATTGTATAACAATAAAGACAATAGATTGAATCAAGGGCACGTTCATTTATAGCATCACGTAACCAAAGAGGAATGTGTTTACTAAATTGGAAAACACTTCTAGAAGACGATGAATTGCAAAAACTTTCTTCAAACATTAACGGATGTTATGGATCGGATAAAACGATTTGTGCTTATTGTTGAAACAACTCCAACTCTCTCTCTCTCTCTCTCTCTCTCTCTCTCTCTCTCTCTCTCTCATTTTATCATTTTATTAAATTGAGATCTTCGAGAGTGCTTCGAGACATTTCATTATTTCATTCTTTCTTTTTTCGCCCACAAATAATATGAAATATACATGTTTGAATATTTCATAGTAACTATATTTCCATTAAAACATAAGATGACAGAACTCCTTTAACACAGTCTTAATTTCTTGTTCATACGCATGTATTCTCCAGTATAATATCTCGGTATCCAAATTACATATAATACCAGTATTAATTTTACAGCACTAGACGGCTGTTTCGGAATACAATTCCTCATCAATAGTGCTAGGACCAAAATTATGAAACCAAACCTTTTTTCCAAGGTGTTGAAAAGAAACCCAAAGGACAAAAATCAGCTAAGGAAATACTTTGCATGAGAAAGTATACCTTAGTTTTTTTCAGAAATTTCAAATTTTAAGTAGCAGCAAATTTAGACGAAAGTATATTTCTGACAATAATACACAATTATTGCCTACTGAGTTTGTGATATACTCGGTGCACCAGTCACCAGCAAAGATACCGAAGCAGCGGTTTAAATTACATATTATACCAGTTTTAATTTTACAAAGTTATTCTGGATATATATATATTTGACGTCCATACCGCGATGTTCCTTTCTTTCTAAATTTTATTTCCACATGTGGTGCGGTTAACTAGTTAGATCGTAGTGCTTCCAAAGCACCCGGCCTCAATTTCCCTGGAAGACGTCCAAATGTTTAATTAATGAACCAGTATTTTATTTACATTTATTTTCACCATGGGTTGATATGCTTCTGTTTAATTGATGATGTTGCGTCATTTAATTTTTCGTGTGCTGAAATTTGAACGCAGTTGGGAGCTTTGAGTGTTTTGTGAAATCTTGCATATAAATATTCGGAGACGCAAACGGTTTTATCAAATACTGAACAAAAGATTAAAATTATTATTGTTTTGTTAGACGAGTTTTCCTTCATTTATTTTCAATTTGATTCCTTGTGGATTTTAGCAGCTTATCAATGCAGAATAAACATTTTATATTAAACTTTCTGCTATTATTTCTACTACTGTTGTTTGTTTATCTGCATTTCAAACGACCTTCAATTCAAATAAAAGTTAGATTAAATCATAATGGGAGCATTATTGATATACAAAAAAAATATATTTCAAGATGATCCTGAAATGAAGCAACAAAAATCTGTTATTACGTGAAAATAGATTGTTCATCTTTTTTACCCATACTAATGTACTTCCACTATTTGTGCAAGACTTATTATGTTCTGGTTATATAAGAATTGTTTTTTTTTCATATTTATTGCCTATTTATATAAACTTAATTTGAAACGAAGCAATAATTACCTGTTAATCTTCTTACAAATGCTGTATACAGATGATATATAACTAAATGTTCTGAAAAAATCGATTTACTTGTCAAAAGTAAACTTTTGTTTGAATATATCCGTAGTGAATACGAAAGCATATGATCTCGAAAAATTGGCATACCTTACCCATCTCCAGTTCAATTAAAGATTGTGTTGTCGTCAAATAAAATATAAAGGTTCATGTCCAGATCAAAATAACATTGAAAACTGACTAACTAAGCCAAGCACGTGAATTTCTGTCAAGAAAGTGAGTCCAAGTGAGCAAAAACTTTGAAAACTTGCAAATATAGTTAAATAGGTGAATTTCCACTTGGACATCGAAGGGTAAGCACCTCCTGTTTAGTTAGCTACACCCGCCACGTGCAAACTCAAAATTGAGAATGTGAGTAATCATCAAAAACAAACATACCAATCCATGTCCGAATCACAATCCAGAAGCAAAGCAAAAACTATGACACTGACAAGATAGGTTAATCACTTGACTTCCACCAGGGATGTGAGACCGGGTGCTCCGGAAGGGTAAGCACCTCCTGTTTAACTAGATACACCCGCCACGTGAGTACAAATTATTTCCAGGATAAGAATAAGAACGGTATTAAAATACATAAAAAACTAATACAATCCTGCAGTGAAGCAACATAAGGTTTGCTGTTTCTAAAATAGGCTATTTATTATTTTCCTCAGATTAATGTATTTGCTTTTTGTGTAATATTTATTGTATTCTGATAATTTACATTATGTAAGAATTAGTTTTTCCATAGTTATATAAACTGAATTTGAAACTAGACATATATTGTTCCGTTAATCTCCTTACAAATGCGTCATTCATTCTATGTAGATGAAACCCAAATAATATATAAGGAAATGTTCTAGGTAAATCGATATAATTTGTGTTTGTTTTTTGTTGGAATCTACCTGTATATAGCGAATACGTGAACAAATCTCGAAAAATCTGCATGCGTCACCTTTCTCTGGTTTAAACAGAAGGTGCTCACCTGGCATCACTGCCCTGGTGGAAGTTCACGTGTTTAACCTAGCTTGACAGTTACAAAATTTTTACTTTGCTTCTAGATTGTGAGCCGGACATGGATTAGTATGTTTGTTTTTGATTAATTAAATATGTTTATTTTATCACTTACAACAAATCTAAAATAACCATGCACATCCATGTCCAAATTCTAAAAGCAAGGGATAAATTTCGATTACCTGCAAATCAAGTTAAAAAAGAATGTTTATTTTATCACTTACCACAAAGATCAATATTTGATCAATAAAGACCTGATGTGACATATTCATTGTGTACTACAGTTGGTACTTTTAAACTAGTTTTAACTGAGTTTCACAATTTGCAACCAGTTATACGCGCATAACAATTTGTTCTTACACAAAGAATGGATATCAGAGTCGAGAGCTATTTAAAAGATAGAAAATTGCAATTGAAAAATATGAACTAGGCAATAATTAACGAAACCAAGAACGAGGTGTTTACCCTTACGGGGCATCCGGCCTCATTTTCCTGGTGTAAGTTCACTGTTTAACCTAACTGTCAGTTGTTACTTTGCTTCTGGATTTTGATTCGGACATGGATTAGTATGTTTGTTTTTAATTATATAAAGCAATGAACCGTCAGCCCTTATACGTATATGAAATTCATTAAATTAAAATTAAGAAAACATTAAATTACATATTAAACCAGCATTAATTTACATCACCAGACGGCCGATTTGGAATACAATATATATTATACCAAACCTTTTCCTAAGGAAATGCTTTTCATGAAGGACTATACCTTAGTTTTTGTGAAATTTTATTTAAACTAGAAACGAATTTAGACAATATTATATTTCTGACAGTACAAAATTATTGCCTACTGCGTTTGTGATTCATCAAACTTTTAAGGAAGTAATTAACATTTTTTATTATTTGAATATAACAAAAGTTGGTTATGTTATATAAGTTATCAGGGCCCTAAAAATTTTTCATGTCCTTCATCACAATATTTTTGATAAGTTTGATGTCTGTGTATCCAGGAATGTGTCGGGATATATTGGATATGTGTCGTCCTATAGTTCCATGTTTCTTTCACTAAGTTTTGAATACATACGTGGCGGGTGCAGCTAGCTAAACAGGAGATGCTTGCCCTTCCAGAGCACCGGCCTCACTCCCCTGGTGTAAGTTTACGTGCATAACCTGACCTGTCAGTTTCTTATACGTATATGTAATTACATATTATACAAGTTCTAATTTTACAGCACTAGACGGCCGTTTCGGAATACAATACCTCAACAATAGTACGTCGACCAACATTGTGAACACCCAATCTTTTTCCAGATGTTGTAAAAAATATCCAAAAAATCAAAATATATTATACCAAATTGTCCTCAGAAAATATTTTGAATGATGGAGTATACCTTAGTTTTTGAGAAATTTAAATTTTAACTAGAAGGGAATTTCGACATTAGTATATTCATGTATTTCTGACAATACAAAATTATTGCCTACTGAGTTTGTGATATCCTCTGAAACCAATAAAATATTCAGGGAACATTTTACATTTTTATTATTTAAATAAAACAAAAATTGGTTTTAATTCAGAGAAGTACGTTGCTTCAAGGCATCAAGAAATCTAATAATTTTGATGATTCAGTAGTTTACGAGCGTTTTACCTCTTGTCTTCCCGTATCATTAGCAGCATTAGCAGAATTTCAACGTAAAATAATAATTGTTTCCGGTAATAAGATATCTAAACGTAGAGAATAAGAAAATAACTCCAACGCCCTGAATGCATCTTTAAAGGTTAGGGATATTATGATATTGTTGTTCAAAACAGTTTTAACAATGTTATTATTATGCAGATCAATCTAACGTAAAATACGTTTTAGTACATCAAAGTTATCAAGTATGTAATCATAATAAAATTACTAAAAGCAAAAGTCTGATTTTCACAGCATAATTCGCGGTTTATTCAAATTAGCACGACAGCCATTCGATCTAAAGCGCCATAGATCGATTACAAACAAAGTTTAATGCTTATATTTACAATCCGTAGCTTAATACTAACAAATTTGTGAAATGTGATCAATTCCATATCATCCAACTGGATGACACTTTACATGTGTATTTGTGTTTACATCTTTGTAAAATACTCCCGTTACCAATGTATTCATACATTGCAGGCGACGTCGGAAACCATGACGTCAGAAAACGAAAGGTCGTACGTTAAGCTTTCGGTGTATTCTGTGATAGACTGAATCACTCGTCAAATAGTTTATTACAGAGAACTTGATTTGGATTGTGAATATATTTGTATAACGTATATCCGGTAACTATAATCATCCTTGCGGGATAAATACTTACAAAAGTAGAAATTTTCCATAGTGACAAGAAATAATTTAAATTACTACCATTTTTAATTTTGAAGCGCTAAACGGTCGTTTCGGAAGTGCTCGGACCAAAATTCTGGAAATCCAAATATTTCTAAGATTTTGAAATGAAAACAATAGAAGGACCAAAATGTATTTCACCAAATCCAACTAAGGCAATACACTGAACGATAACACCATACCTTAGTTTTTATGAATTTTACAATCTAAGAAGCAGATAATTTTTATGACCAATGTTTTTATCTGACAATACTACTATTGCGGCCTGGGTTAACGATATTCTCGGGGATGCTAAATCCACAAGCAGAAATAGCCAAGTAGTTGTACTTATTACTAATTACCAAGAGGTCCTAGGTGGTTACCTAGGTGAAGAATATTTTTATAAACTCGTTTATGAAACATACAGATCTACAGATGACGTTTTGTCTCTTAACCATCCTTAATTAGGAGACTATGTGAATGCCATCTGTCTTAGTGAGCTTCAAATAAAAGACGCGGCTGATTCCTCAAGTTCTGCTACATATTTAGATTTATACCTGAATTATGACGTCCACGAAAGGTTACTTTTGAAACTTTATAACAAACGTAATCACTTCAATTATTCTATTGTCAACATTCCTTTTCTATGCAGCAATTTACCTGCTTATCCTGCTTATGATGTATTTGTTTCCCAATTAACACGCTATGATTGAGCTTGTTCCCACTATGGGGACTTTGTACAACGAAGTAGGCTGCTTGCAAATCAATTGTTGACTCAGGGATATTGCAAGCCTAGGCTTTAGGCCCTTAACAAGTGTTATGGCCGTCATCACAGTATTGTTGATAAGTTTGATGTTTCTGTGTCCAGGATTGCCCTAGATATATTTGACGTTCAATAGTTCCATGTTCCTTTCACCCAATTTTGATTACACACGTGGCGGGTGTAGCTAGCTAAACAGGAGGTGCTTACCCTTCCGGAGCACCCGGTCTCTTTTCCCTGGTGGAAGTTCATGTGTCTAACCTAACTTGTCAGTTCCAAAGTTTTTACTTTGCTTCTGGATTGTGATTCGGACATGGATTAGTATGTTTGTTTTGACATATATAAGACTGGTGTATGTTATATATACAATCTCAATAGAAATAAAAAACAAAAACAGGGAACAAAATTCGTGATTTTAAAAGCACCGCTATGAGATTGTAATAATCGTAATGAGGTATCCATGCACAAATCCACACATTACACCTACAATTCAATTCGACAGGTATGAAATAAGAAATCTCACTACTTTGGGGAAGCACATTTAGTAGGTGGGATAGTATATAGGTAAATAGAAGTGACTAAATTGTAATTATTCAAGGTAAAATATGTAATAATATTGCTTGATAATGAAACAAAATCTAGAAACGTTTGGCTAAACATAAATTTTATAGCATCAGCAATAGCACAAAAAACAACAAAGTAAACGCAACAAAAATACAGAATAAAAAGTAGGTGGACAAGTACATAAGGAAAACGGATGTGGCTAAATTACATATTATACCAGTGTTTATTTTACAGCAGTAGACGTTAATTTTGGAATACAATTCCTCATCAATAGTGATTGGACCAAAATTGTAAAACCATTTTTTCAAGGCTGTGGTTGAAAAATATATAAAAGACGAAAAAATATGTTCATACCTATAAAAATGTGAAACCTATGTTTTTCATTTCCTAACAAAGTATAACGGCATTGTTTAAAAATGAAACAAGCTTCAGAATAAAAAAAATACTAAAACATAATTGACATAATCAATGCAACAATAACATGGAATGTTATGGCAAAAGGCCAAATCCTAACCTTATCGCTTTTGTTAAAACCAATGATTTCTTCTTATTTCCATTTATATGATACAAGTTAGTTAGCACTATTTTGCAAAATGAAATTAGCCACTTAAATCATAACTTTACATTAACTATCGCAACAAACTACACAACGTAAATCTTCAGACAACTCAAAGAGGAATAACTATTGTATAATTTATATACAACTCTTGTAGCGAAAGCGTTTTGTAGTCACGGGATTTTTAATGTTTTGTATCTTCAATAGGAGTTAAGTTGAATAATGGTGTTTACGTCCGTCCGCGTCAAGAATATTTCATTTATATCGAGACGTCGCGAGCTATAAGAGAAAGTGCAGATATTTTGTATGTGCTGATGGCATTTTTCTGCATGGTTTTTTATCGTGCCATGCCCACCGTGACAGGGGACCTAGTTTATTTCAATTTCTCATCCGAAAGAACCGTGACTTTCAATTCGTAATGCCGAGTGATTGGCGAAAGAACAGTCCCTACCCACTTTCAAGTCTTGGGTCAGACCCGGTCGGGGTTCGAACCCATAACTTCCACTTACGAAGCGAGCAATCTACCAAATGAGCTACCACAGTGGTTGTACCTTCAATAAGCTTTATTTGCATCATACTCGTTATGTCAAAAAGTATTGATAAAGTCGGGTTAGTGATTGAACTAAGGTGAAGTTTGCATTGAAGCGCCGATATACAATTAGAAACTAAACGTCCTATAGCAGTATCAATGTTTCACTGTCAGAAAGCTTTTTACTATTCATACTGGCCAGGATTTATCAAAACAAGCGATGATTTCCGATTTAAAATTCATTTATTCCATCAGAATGTATATGATTTATCTATTCAAAAAGTGTTATTGTACAGTTTTTAAAGTGCTACCTTTGATTCGAAGACAAACAATTGTTACAATGCTCACAATTCTACTTATCTTCAAAACGCTAGGATGAAATCCACTTTCCAATTGCTACATAATCTATTTATGCGGACTGAAGATTTACGTGCAAATTAATAAATATAATAAAAGTACCTTTCTGCTTTATTGTATATGGTCCACCGCAGTATTGCACCTGGATCTCTGGTAAAACACCTTTTGTTAAATAAATGACCTCTAATTGAATATCAGTTTCATGAAAATTGTGTAAAAAAAAAATACGTTGGCTATATTTTCCAGAATTACATGTCATACCAGTTTTAATTTTACAGAACAAGACGGCCGTTTCGAAATTTAATTCCTCATGAATAGTGCTTGGACCAAAATTGTGAAACCCAATTTTTTTCAAGATGTTGAAAAGATACCCAAAGGACCAAAATATATTTTACCAAATTTAGCTAAGGAATCTATTTTCATTTATCCTAACACGTTATTGTTTATAATAATCAATCAATCGCTGTGCCTCTCTGATACCGGAATCGCGAGCACCATGTGTTGTAGAAAACCATTTGTAATGTGTAGCTTCACCAGCAAACAACACAACCGGAACCTTGCTGCCATTTTGTAATGGTTCTGCGATAATGTCTGGCTCGTCCCCGTTAGATTCTGTATGTAAATAGCTGTATGACCCCGTTGAATAAGAGTTGTTTTTCCAAGAGGATCGGACCAGTTTCGTTGGTCGAGGGACATTGTTATTGAGTCGATTGCAAATAAGGCTGTGGCATGTATCTAGTACATCTTCGTCTTGGATGGATTCAAGAATGTCGGCTGCATCGCCATATATCCAACCACAAAGAACATTTGGATTGTTCAACACTTCGTCAAATGCAAATAAATGTTTAAACCACGTTTCCTTAGTTACGAAACTAATGTCCCCTGACCAAACTAGTTTTATACTTCCTTTTCCAGATTCCCAAAATGGCTGATCAAAATAGAGGAATATTTTGTTAACGATTCCAAACCCCATTGTCATTATCGCATTAACCTTTCTTTCTGGAAGTTTAGGTACAAATAAAACGGAATGTTTATTTTTCAAGACTCCAAGTGGTAACGTGACTATCACGTGATCTGCAGTGTATATTTCTTTTCTATCGTTGCAAATAACAGTTACTGGTTTTTCAGTGCCATCCTTTTGCCATTCTATTGAAGTAACTTCTTTGTCAAGATGTACAATGTTTTCAGGTATATCTGCCAAAAGTGACTGAAGAATACCAACATATCCATGTGGCAGTTTCACGTTTCGTTCTTCAATATCTTTGAATACCCCCATAAGATACAGAGAGCATTTTGATAGGTGGTCACCACACGTAAACGACAGATAGTTTAATAGAGAATTGAAAATCGATTTGACATCTTCCCTCTCCGTTTGATCAAATGTACCAAGAAGTTCCCCTAGTCTTGTTTTCATATAGTCTAAACAGTTAAGTTCTCTCTCGGCTCCTTTTTCATAGAATGTATCTAGTTCACAATTTGCTACTTCAAACACCTCATCGGCTCGCTTAACAAGTTCTTTATCAAGTTCACGTCCATCTTCAGAATAAAAAGAACCCTCTATTCTGTGAATATTATTGAAAATAATATATAAATTAAACTTTGTTCTTTACATGAGCACCTAAACAACAACAGCGTAAAGAAAACTAAAATATTACATTGATAAGTTCCACCTAAGAAAATTTACCTAGTACGAGAATATAAAAATATTAGCTTTTCAGCAAGCGTTTATTCAAGATTGCAACATCTTACAATTTCATTATGTTCGTCTAAATAGTTTATTGTTTGTTTTTACACTTGTTGCATTTTGCATATTTTAATATGGCTAGAAATATAGCATACTGCACCATGATTTATAAGTTTGCACTAGACAGCGATGATCAGAGACGTATGAAATAAGAAGATAAATGAAAAACATGGCTTTGGACGGAGAAATGGACCGGTGTGTAAGTAAGTATATAAATAATAGCTTTGACTTAATTTACATCATCTCCGATTCAAACCTTAAAGAAAAGGTTGAATAATTAATACTTTAAAAGGAAATCTAGAAAGTTGCGTCTAACGACATGCATTTAGAAGCCGTAGGAGCTACAACAACAAAGAATGCGAAACAAACGAAAATAATCCACGATTGGAACATATAATGAGACCACCGATTATAAAGCGTTTTACTTTAAATAGATACAGCGATACAATGGTTCCTTGTGAAATAAAGTACAAACACGTATGTGGGAATAAATTATGCATCAACAAGAGGAAACGGAAAGCTAACGAAAAAAAGGAAGAATCTCATAATTAACCAAACTACAAATGTCGTCTTCATACGCAAATTTAAATGATAAAAATAAGCATTGTTTTACAAATCAACAACTACCATTATGTGAGGTCGGGTGCTCTGGAAGTATAACCGCCTCTCTAGCTAGCTACATTCACTTCTATCACGTGTACTGATAAAGCTTTCTTACTAGTGTATAATCTCAAGTATAGAGTTATCACCTATCTTGTAATACAAACAAATCTAGCAAATCACGTGACTGCGCCAATTTAAACATAGAGTTCTTCTCATCAGCCCCATGTATATAATTGGCTCCTAATTCCACCAATGATTTGTTATCATGTCCAAACTTAATAGTATTGATTCTGCCACCTATTCTGAAAATAAATGAAACGTATTTAAATACCAGTCTACTAAAATGTTATGTTTTATTTATTTATTTATTTGACATTTTAACAGTTTAACATTTAAGCAATCGACCTCTTTCCTGGTGGAAGCCCAAGTCTAACTTTAAACTCATAATGTTGCTTTTGAGATTGCGATTTGGACATGGAACGGTATGTTTGTAATTCATTTAAATTTTTTATCTAACAAAGCAAACAATGCAACCCTCTCCAATACGACTAGTTACAGATTAAAATGAAAGGTATCACAATGATGCCGATAAAATTGAAGTTACTCACACTTACATGTTTTTATGTATTCATCAAACGCCTTTTTATCTTTAGTGAGTGATTTGATGAACATTCCATTAAAACTGGATATGGTAAGCTCCTTATACTAAATAACTATGTCTATAGTTTTTATGTTTCTATTAACATTCGCAGAACCCTCCAACGTCTGCCTTTTTATAACCAGTGGTCCAAATATGTGATGGTCTTTTGTTGACTTGTTTTGAGTTTACCATATTTGTTATTCACTTCGTTGTATTGGCTGTGTGTTTATAACAATGTCAACGGTTTACCTCGGTTTAAGTGCTGTATATTCAAGATTTGATACTTGCAGATTAGATGAACAGTTCATGAACCATAAGAAGTTTCCCCAATATGCAACATGATGCATTATGTGGTTCTAATCCATAAAATATGTTTAAGCGTATAAAGTAAAATAACTACTAACGATAGCGAATGCAACCACAAAACAGACAGAAGCGAGAAAACTAAACAAACATATACTATAACCTAATGGAGATGTTGAGCGGCAGTGGGCTATGGCATCTACGAGTTACATAACCTTCTAAAGCACTCGACCTCACGGCCTTGATTCACTTGTTTGGCTTGGTTACATGTCCTTCCAAAGCACTCGACCCACGGCCTTGATTCACGTGTTTGGCTTGATTACATGTCCTTCCAAAGCACTCGACCTCACGGCCTTGATTCAAGTGTTTGGCTTGGTTACATGTCCTTCCAAAGCACTCGACCTCATGACCTTAATTCACGTGTTTGGCTTGGTTACATGTTCGACCTCACGGCCTTGATCCACGTGTTTGGCTTGCTTGCCTGTCCTTCCAAAGCACTCAACCCCACGTCCTTGATTCACGTGTTTGGCTTAGTTACATGTCCTTCCAAAGCACTCGACCTCACGGCCTTGATTCACGTGTTTGGCTTGGTTACATGTCCTTCCAAAGCACTCGACCTCACGGCCTTGATTCAGGTGTTTGGCTTGGTTACATGTCCTTCCAAAGCACTCGACCTCACGGCCTTGATTCGCGTGTTTGGCTTGGTTACATGTCCTTCCAAAGCACTCGACCTCACGGCCTTGATTCACGTGTTTGGCTTGGTTACATGTCCTTCCAAAGCACTCGATCTCACGGCCTTGATTCACGTGTTTGGCTTGGTTACATGTCCTTCCAAAGCACTCGACCTCACGGTCTTGATTCACGTGTTTGGATTGGTTACATGTCCTTCCAAAGCACTCGACCCACGGCCTTGATTCACGTGTTTGGCTTGGTTACATGTCCTTCCAAAGCACTCGACCTCACGGCCTTGATTCACGTGTTTGGCTTGGTTACATGTCCTTCCAAAGCACTCGACCTCACGGCCTTGATTCACGTGTTTGGCTTGGTTACATGTCCTTCCAAAGCACTCGACCTCACGGCCTTGATTCGCGTGTTTGGCTTGGTTACATGTCCTTCCAAAGCACTCGACCTCACGGCCTTGATTCACGTGTTTGGCTTGGTTACATGTCCTTCCAAAGCACTCGACCTCACGGCCTTGATTCACGTGTTTGGCTTGGTTACATGTCCTTCCAAAGCACTCGACCTCACGGCCTTGATTCACGTGTTTGGCTTGGTTACATGTCCTTCCAAAGCACTCGACCTCACGGCCTTGATTCACGTGTTTGGCTTGGTTACATGTCCTTCCAAACCACTCGACCCACGGCCTTGATTCACGTGTTTGGCTTGGTTTAACAGTTTTCAAAGTTTTTAATTGGTTTTTTAATTGTGATTTGGACATGGGTCGATATGTTTGTGTTAAGTCCAATGATGTTCTTTAAATACTTACTATCTCCTTTATTTTAAACCAGTATATTTCAAAATTATTAACAAACACTATTTTTATCAAACAGTGAACTAATAATCCGGCTAGTTAGAGGTAAGAATTTTATTCATATTAATACTTACCTATCACTTGCTTCCAAAATTTTCAGTTTCCTGAAGCCATTTGAATACAAGTGGTGAGCGGCAGATATCCCAGCGGCACCAGCGCCAATTATTATTACTTCAGATTTTTCCTTCAGTAATCTGTTCATCGTGTGATTAGATCTACAATATACAATAAAACCTGTCTATAAGACCACCCAAAGGAACCAGTAAAAGTGGTCTTTATGGGCAAGTGACCTTTATACACAGGTTCAAATTATATGAACAAAGAACAATTGGGATACAATTCTACTGGCCTTTATAAGCAGGTGGTCCTTATATAGAAGTGGCCTTTAATGCAGGTTGGACTGTTCATGCATATTTGCTTTAAATGATGATACCGAACGACAAAAAGGAGCCTCGTTTACCAAAAATTCAAAAGTGTGTGCTTAATAATCACATTGCCACTCACTGCTTTATATCAAATCCGATTTGGGCAGATCTTTTGAGAAAGTTTGTTTCATTGCAGAAGGTAAATGGTTTTCTCCGGTTATCCCGGTTCCCTCCGCATTCTAAGAACTTACCCACCTACTACCACACCATATAAGTGAAAGAATCTTGACTGGGGCGTAAAACACCGTTACTCCGAACTACAGTTAGAACGTAAAGAGCTTCTGCTAAAATTTGTCATGATGTGTATATTTTTTCAACTTTTTACATTTAAAAAAGAACACATCAACACCAGTCCTGTAACACCCATGCTTTATAACATGCATTAAATAAATATTTTATAATTTATTTATTTTTCCAAAATCGACTGTAAATCGAGATGCTTTTGTGTTAATTAACGGTAGCAACAAGACCATGAATATTTTATTTCAATTGATATTTGCAGTGACCTTTATCCGTGACACGAATATAAAATATTGCTTATAACTTGAAGTGACGAAATTCCACTGACTGCATCAAGGTTAGACTTGGAAACTTTATTATACCGAACAACTTTGAAACAAATATATACAGAAGGCTTTGTAAGAACTTTTAAATTGTATAAGTTTTACAATTAAACACAGTAAAATATATTTAAGACGATAGCGAAATAACTCCATCTGAATTTCAATCGGTTAACCGATATCGGACAGGAAACAACCCCGAATTTGATGGCAGTTTATCAGCACCATTAACCCAGACATGCAGATTAAATATAAGTTAAGGAAAATCTTAGTTAAGGAATGATTGTGAACCGGGGACTGGGTCTTTAGTTTAAAAATAGATTTCTGTTACTTACATTTTATCCAGTTATAAATACTGCTCCATGATAAAAGTCATCAAGATATCAATGACATTGTGTAGTCTGAACAACCGTAATCGCTGACGTCACTTGAAATATTTTTGATATTTATTGATTTTAGCCTCATTGTAAAACAACAAAACTTCAGATAACACTCAATCAGCAAATTACTTCAACGTCGAAGTTTAATAGCGTTCAGGTGTTAAAAATTCTTTGTTTTTGGTTACAAGCATGCATGAACTGTGAAAACCCCATGATCTAAAAATGGCCTTCTATCTTTAAATCAAATTAAATCGTAATTGCTTTGAAACTTAAAATAATAAACTCTTTCATTATTGTAAACCTGCTGTGCAGCATGGACACATTTAAAGTTCATTTTGAGTTCAAGGTTCTAAAGAGACAATTGTTTAACCTTCACAGTGACTAATAACGAGGTTCATACCTAAACGAAGTTAATTGAGCCTGATCACTGCCTTAAAAAGCGTAATACGGTACAGACATGTCCAAAGTTTAACACTAAGCTAACAAACTAGTGTCGAGTTGGCTGGTCTTCTAGGCCACTTGTTAGCAATATCTCGTCAGTAGCTGTCGATATATCATTCGACAGCGTTTCGGCCACTTGCTATTCGTATCTCGGACAATCGACATCCGAAATTCGACTCCAATTCGTTAGCTCAGTATTAAACTTTCGATCGGTCTGTTCTGTATATGTGGCCTAAGTTTCATAATTTCCTAAGGTTTTCCTTCACTTAGATTTAACAAAGTTTGGCAAACTATTTTTGAATTACATTTTGAAGTAATCATTGATACCAAAACTAAATATAGATGATATAAGCTTGACAACTTATATCCCTGAATATCTTAAAAATTAACATTTTGTTAATTTATTAATATTTCAAAACTGACATTTAGGTTTAAAAAAACTCTAAGTGTGAAATTGGGCCTGCGCTTCAGTAGTATATCATTTTTAAGGATGGCAGCCAGGGTTATTTTGGTTCTTTGTGTTGTAGAATAACGCTTAGTTTACCTTTTAAATGTGCAACTTAAGGATACCTAGTTGTTAATAAAGTGGGGTGGTTTATTCTTAACAACATATTTCAGCCATGCCATTGACCAGTTTGTAGTTCTATACGATTGACAATAAAAATAAGTACATGCACAGGGGCCAGTTTTATAATAAAATTTAAAAAATACCGATAAGTATATAAAAAGAGTAAAGGGGAACAACGAATCAGATCTTTAACTTGTAGGTGCTCCGTCAAAATTCTACATTACTTTTTTAATTTGTGTCCGATCATCGTGATCTTCGTGTCATTTTGTTCCCAGATAAATATTCTTTAAATTGGCATTAAATTTTTGGACATAACTTAAAATTTTAATAAAATGTTTACACGGAAAACACAGAAAACTGTTGTAATTTTGCCCGATGTAGCTAAGCCCGTCCATATAAAAGTAGCTTAAAATACGCATTACGATCATGTTTTTCATTATCAGCGTCCGTGTCAACTACAAATGCTGATGTGGATCGAAGAACTAAATAAAAAGCAATAAATTTCAAAGGTAACCGGTACTCACTTCTAAATCCACAAGCTATTATATCCTATTTTGTCCTTTGTTTTAAACAAACATGCAATAAATGTATACCCAAATGAAACGACGTGTCGCGTACCACATTTGTTATGTAGGTCAAAGGTAAAGGTCACAACTACGTATTTGGCTCTAAAGAGACTATTGCAGTGAATGGTGTGCTTATCCAGGACTCCCTTCCCTTGAAATACACGCGTTTAGCTCAATTTGCAAGTCTTTTCTTTGCTTTTGGGATTGTGATTTGAAATTGGACCGGTTTGATTAAAAAATTAATTCAGCCTTATTGCAATGCAGAAAATAAAGATCAGTGTGCTTTATAGTTGTGTTTGAACCAAGCGGTTAGTAGTAAGATATAAAAATAGAGACCTATACTATATGTTCATATTATCTTGCCTTTGTTGTTTATAATTCATATGTGCTATACTGGTCATGGCCAAGTACCGTATGATATTTACATCACTAAAACAACAGGTATGTGGCCTTATTCGACTGTCCTTCTGAGCATGTAGCTCTTCCGCTAACCGATATTTCCCCACCTTTATTTTTTTAACCAATCAGATCACAGATTGTAATTTACCGTTTTAGTTTTCCATTCAACTAGTAAAGTGCTCAGCCTGTCACCCCTAAAAGGAATATTGTTCCCGAAAGGCGAGTTGAGAACACTTTGCCAGTCAAATAGCAAATTTAAAGTCTATGATGTGATTCTTATGAGAAGGGGAAAATAGAGTGTAGTTTCTAAAACCATAAAAATTATAAGAAAAAATATTTTAGTTATCTTTAATGTAATTAATTAATCTCTGTGCCTCTCTGATGCCGGAATCCCGGGCGCCATGAGTTGTAGAAAACCATTTGTTATGTGTAGCTTCACCAGCAAACAACACAACCGGAACTTCGTCGCCATTTTGTAATGGCTTTGTAATAATATCCGGTTCATCCCCGTTAGATTGTATATGGAAATAGCTATAGGATCCTCTTGTGTAAGGGTTGTTTAACCAATTGGACCTGGCAAGTTTGGAGGGTCGACAAATATTTTTGTTGAGCAGTTTACAAATAAGGTCCTGGCATGTTTCTAACACTTCTTCATCTGGAATGGATTCAAGAATGTCAGCTGCATTTCCATATATCCAGGCACAGAGAACATTTGGGTTGTTTAACACCTCGTCAAAGGCGAATACGTGCTTAAACCACGTTTCCTTGGTTACGAAACTGTTGTCGCCTGACCAAACTGGTTTAATACTTCCGTTTCCGGATTTCCAAAATGGCTGATCAAAATACAGAAATATTTTGTTTACAATTCCAAATCCCATTGTCATTATCGCGTTAACTTTTCTCTCAGGAAGTTTAGGTGAAAATAACACGGAATGGTTGTGCTTCAAGACGCCAAGGGGTAACGTGACTATCACGTGATCGGCGGTATAACTTTCTTTCCCATTGTTGCAAAGAACAGCAACAGGTTTTTCAGTGCCTTCATTTCGCCACTGTATAGTGGTTACCTCTTTGTTAAGATGTACAATGTTTTCAGGTAAATCTTTCAAAAGTGATCGAAGAACACTAAGAAATCCGTATGGCAGTTTCACATTTCGTTCTTCAATCATCTCATATATTCCCATCAGTTTCAGGGAACATTTGGATAAATTTTCACCACAATGAAACGAAAGATAATTTATCAGACCATTAAAAATTGACATGACATCTTCTCTATCTGCTGGCTCGAAAGTATCTATGACTTCTGTTAGTCTTGTTTTCATAAAATCTAAACAGTTAAGTTCTCTCTTGGTTTCATGTTTATAGAATGTATCCAGTTCATCGTTTATTTCTTCAAACACTTCATAGGCTCGCTGAACAAGTTCCTTGTTTAGTTGGCGTCCATCTTCGGTGTAAAAAGAACCCTCTATTCTGTAAATAATGAAAATGATAAAAGCTTGTGAAAAAATATTTTAGGAAAACACCCTTGCTTGTCTGAATCATACGTCTATCAACGAGACGTCACCAGGCAATTATATCTTTGCAGCGTTATCAAGACAATCTGAAGGGATGGTTCTTTAGCATACACGGTGCATCGGTTTTAAATATCTCTTCCGAAGAACTCGTAACTTTCATTTCTAAATATCGAATGTTTGTCGCTACAGTCACTACCTATTTTAAAGTCTTGGTCAGACCAGACAAGGGTTTAACTCCGTCCTCCAATGGAGATGGTCATGTTTGCACTTTGCTAAGACTAACAGCAGATAACACAACGTGAAAATACGATACTGTCAAGCTTGTTGTCACTTATACACATCGTACATAAACAAACCGTTCCAATTACAATCTCAAAAGCGAAGTAAAAACTTTGACAACTTGCAAAATTAATTAAACATTTGAACTTCCACCAAGGAATTAAGGCAAGGTGCTCCTAAAGGTAAACACATCATGTTGAGCTAGCTACAGAAACAACCGTTATTCTTACTCCTAAAGGTAAGCACATCATGTTGAGCTAGCTACAGAAACAAACGTTATTCTTACTCCTAAAGGTAAGCACATTATGTTGAGCTAGCTACAGAAACAACCGTTATTCTTACTCCTAAAGGTAAGCACATCATGTTGAGCTAGCTACAGAAACAAACGTTATTCTTACTCCTAAAGGTAAGCACATCATGTTGAGCTAGCTACAGAAACAAACGTTATTCTTACTCCTAAAGGTAAACACATCATGTTGAGCTAGCTACAGAAACAACCGTTATTCTTATGTACTAGAAGATATTATAAATCTGATACATATCGATAAAAATAAATATAATTTCCTTGGGACAAATATTTACCAACAGGGTCCTACTAAACTAAAAATAAAATAGCAAATTCAATTACCGGTAGGTACTTTTATGTTCAAAGGGTCATAACTCCCATGAAAATGAGCAAACTAACTAAGTTTAACGATATGCACATCTCCTATCAATGTTGATCCTTTGCACCAAGTTTAGTAAAATGTTGTTTCATAGTTTTACCTATCCAATAAAACAAAAGGTTCCAG
Source organism: Anadara kagoshimensis (assembly GCA_021292105.1). Classification (NCBI taxonomy): domain Eukaryota; kingdom Metazoa; phylum Mollusca; class Bivalvia; order Arcoida; family Arcidae; genus Anadara; species Anadara kagoshimensis. The sequence continues at coordinate 62,457,311 of CM037861.1, read as the reverse complement.
TAACCCATGTGACTTTGCTAGTTTAAATATTGGGTTATTTTCACTGGCACCATGTATCCAATTGGCTCCTAATTCCACCAATGATTTGTCATCGTGTCCAAAATTAATCGTATTGATTCTTCCACCTATTCTACAATAAATGAAAATAATAACTTTATCATATCTGGTCATTAACCATTTGGTTTTTAAAGGCAAACAACATTGACCTGTCCGCTTGACCTTTAAATTAAATATTCGTTATGGACTAGTACATTCTTGAAAAGAGAACACGTGTTTTTCGTCTTTACATCATGGGAACGTGTGTTGATCATGTATTAACACTGAATCCTAATTCGAGCTTTCTATCGTTTCACGTAAAAAGCTACTCTATAGACGTGGCAATAATAACGTCTCTTAACTATACATTGAACGTGCTATACCGCGTAGCTACAGTACAGACCTGTCGCAAATTAAACATTTAGCTTAGAAATCAACATCTCAGCTCGGTCCCTGTATCTCAGCTCGGTCCCTGTATAGCTATGTCTCGACAGGTTTTCGGCAGCTGTTATATATCTCTCGGCAGCTTTTCGGCTACTAACGACCCATATCTCGGCAACAACTACCCATAGGTCTGTAGGTCTGTGCTATATATCGCTACACAAGCCAATAAAACCGGAGATGCTGACTTGGAACTTGATTCTGTGACCGACTAAATTAACATTTCCAATCAAACTGGAGATAGTAGGATTTTCAGGCAACATAGTAATAAGATTCTGGATTTTGGGCCAACAATGACTTTTCAGAACATTTTTTTTTATTACCTATTACTTGCTTCCAGAATTTTCAGGTTTCTGAAGCCATTGGAATACAAATGGTGAGCGGCAGATATCCCAGCGACACCAGCACCTACTATAATAACTTCACATTCTTTTTTCAGTAATCTGTTCATCGTTTATTTTAACCTGCAAAATATTGCACATTACTTTATAAAATGGCATGTTTGTTTTTCTTCAAAACTGTTTATTAGTTATGCTACAAGATTTATCATCTGATCGAAAACTGCAATTTATATGATAAATCCTGAGTTTTACATGTTTTAACCTAAATAAATTCCAACACTTTGGCAGGTGACCGGGTGGTTTCGACCCCTGTCGATCTCAAGTGAGATAGGGGTTTTTTCCATGCCGTAAGTATCAATTGGTTGCTCTAACAACATCACTGGCCATGAACTCCAGTGTTCGCACAAATATGTGTTTGTCCTTTCTTGTTTGTTTTGTTTGGCTGTTTTTATCATCTGTTTGTTTTGTGTCGTGTGAATTTTTATATAGCGATGAATCTATTTATAATTTTAAGATTTGCATAGTGTAAATCTTACTCTGACGTCAATCAATGTTGGTAAGAATGACGTCACTTTTGTATTCCCGTAAGTACGAAACAGGCCCCGGTTTCACAATCATTCCTTAGCTAAGATTTTCCTTAACTTAAATCTTTCAAAATTTCAAATCTTCAAAACTCTGTTAATTTTCAAAATATTCAGGAATTTAAGGTGTGATTTTTAAGATCATCTCAAGATTCAAACATTTGCATTTGGTTTTGACAACAATATTCATCAGTAGTTCCAAAAAAAGATTACCAAAATTTGCTAAATTACGGGAAATCTTAGCTAAGGAACGATTGTGAAACGGGGGCAAGCAAATAAAGTGCATTTATAAAAACTTTTAACACATTTCCCAACAATCACGTAGAGTGCATGATCAATGGAGCTCGCCAGTGTGCCACGCGTTACGTTTCTATAACTTCTTAACGTGCGAAACCACATTGACGGATCGCCGGTCACGCCCACAAGGTTCCGACAAAGGCCCGGCATGCTTGAATTAATAGCAAAACAAATGAAAATTCGGCCTTAATGGTGCCGTTTAATGACGTCACTGACACTAGTACATAATTAGCTGCTGTCGTGACGTTGCTTTGGGACCGTGATGGCGGCCAGTGTCGAAACATAATAGACAATAAAGGCGATAAGTCATTGTTTGATATAATTCGCAAATTTCCCATAAAATAACGCTATTTTGAAAATATGGAATGTGAGCGTATCAAATTGGATATGCTCGTTCTGCACAAAACGGTATGGGTTATCTTTCACGTGATACACTAGCTAACTCCACTGTTTTAGAAAACTTAAGATAAATGACTAGCTTATCGTTGTTACAATAGTACATCATGAATACACAATGACATGAACCTGAAAAATGTTTCAAATTTTTATTCAATAAACAATGTACTAATAATATACCATGAGTACTAGCCCCGTACTATCAGACAGGCGCTGCAAGCATGTTGATAGAGTGACCAGTGGTACAAAAAAGTCAAGACCAGCAGATCGGTACATCGTGGAGTGATCGAGATAAAAGTACATCTAACATGATGTAAGAGTACATAATTAAACAGGAATATATTCGGTTGTGCCACCCCATTCGTCAGTTTTTGTTTAAAGTGTACTGAAATGGTCATTTGTCATTTTTAGGATTTCGTGGCAAAAATTTAAAAAAAAACATTACTTTCCGAAATCGTTCAAGCACTCGACATTAACGTGGTCCTTCGGAAAAAATGTTAACAACGAACCGATATATCGTGTTACGCTAAAGAGTCCTCTCTTCACATTACCATAAACGCACTTCAAATGTCACAAAGTCTGCCACATACTTCACCTAGTAAAGCCCGATATAAGTGAAAAATTATTCACCGTGACGTAAAACCCCATTCAATCAACCAATTCAACTAGGCGAAGACACTTAAATGTCAGTACATCATAAATTACTATAAATTATGAGTAACTGTTATATGTCATTGCACCTGCTGATTTTGTATGTCATTACATGTTATTTAATTAAAGCTGTAATTAATTTTTTTGCCCCACTATTTTTTAATTAAATTTTAATAGAGATTACAATTGGAATTTCTCATGGGAACTCGGTGTTGTGGAAAGTGTGTGTTTCTGCTCACATAAACATTGGAGTCGGTAGTTATTTATTCATTCATTCATTCATTTTATTTATTTATTTATTTATTGAATTATTTATTTATTTATATCTATATATATATATATAAAATGATCTTCTTACTGGACAAGGATATCAACTTTAACAGTGAAGGTCATGATATTGTCATAGAACTTTAGAGTACGCATAAAAATTTACGTTTGGTCGGGTTAACGAAAACACACTTATTTTTTCAAGGTCTAAAGTATTGAATTAGTATAATGTCAATATTTAATGCGATAACTTCTATCGTGATGCCGGGTTGATTGTTTACATCTATTTAAGATGCCCTACTTTTCACCGGATCAAGGTTAAGGTTCGATGCTCCGATTCGGACAACACCGGTTATTGTCTGACCTTGAGGTTGAACCAATCCCTTAAATTCCATAAACAACGAAAACAACTTGTACCTTTGTCCATTCATGAACTCCATACATGTGCAATATTCATTTGCACGTGTGTAGAAGGAAATGAACATTGTACTTACACGTCTATATCATCTATTTATAGATCAGGCGATTGGGAAATCCCTTCTCGATGGTTCGGAACATATCGGAACATACCGCGTAGTTACCAGTCCTCGGTTCTGATTGGCCGAAATATGAAAATTAAAACTATATAAAATCAGACCATCTCCGCATGGCGAGTTCTTATAAATTTGTATGATTTAAACAAAGATATATGTGAGTATATTAATTTTAATTTTTAAGATAAAACCTATTTTTCCTTAACATGTTTGAATAATAATATGTTGATTAGGCAGACTGTTTTATTGATTTCGCGTAAACAGGGGTTTTATTATTGTTCTATGTAACTGTATAAAACGGATATATATGTGTGCAGATGCGTCAGAATCAGCTGACTGATGTTGCTACATAACAATATACGCAGTAGAATATGTGTTTAATAGAACATAGAATTCATTGTGTAGTGTTGGTGTTTTTCTTCTAACTTGAATGCAGTGAGTATAATATTTTTATTCTGCGACTTTTCTGTATTAAATATCGCTGCTACGTGTTCAAACACCCCAATCTCATTTGAAGCGTTTTACTTTTCAAGGACGAATACAAACGTAAACATCGTAATCAATGAGTAGTGTGTATGTTATTCGGAAATGTAGTAACTATCATATCTTTTATGATTTTTTTCATGTCCAAACATCCCATCTCACTGAAGCGTTTTACTTTTCACAAGGACGAATACATACGTGTGTCAGTTTAAATAGCGTGTGTAATTCTTCTAAAAATATAGCGAGTATCGTATGAATTTTTATATTTCGATTTTTTTCTTTATGTCCAAAGGAGCGTTTTACTTTTGACAGGGGTGAATAGAGATACTGTATGCGCAATATAACGTCTATGTTTAATGAATAGGTTGATTATAAAATATACACGGTCATTCAGTGGGTTTAAATATATTCATGAAGCACTCGATTTTTCTTATTTGTTCAATACATGTACATATACAGGTATTACGTGAATAACTCAGATAGAGAACTTGAAGAGCCTCAAAAAAACATATTTTTTTCTTTTTCAAATCTGAAATTTTATTAGTAAAGTAATTAACATTTTAAATAAGAAAAGTGGCAATCAAATCCCTTAACCTTAGCGCTCGTTTAACAAATTTAACTTAATTTTAAGATGTGATATGTGCAATCAGTTTACTTATTTATTGGTGTTTGTCGTGGTGGTGGTGGTATTGTTGCTTTTGTTATACCAATAATATACCACTAGCTAACCTACGAAGTTAGATTTTATATAAACGACATGGCATCCGATGTGTACCGGAAAATTGGTCTTTAAAATACAACAGACGTCTTCCGTTTTCCGTATAAAAAGCTAGATAAAGACTTCAGATTTTTGTGACGTCATCACTGAAACGCGTCATACAGATTTCAAACATAATTAGAGTAGAGTAATAGTGTTTAACGTCCCAGTCAAGATTCCTTAACTCATTCCTGAGGTTGAGTAGATAGCCTGAGTATCTGGAGAAAACCGCAGATATTCGGCTAGCGAACTGACAAACTTTCTCACACTAGGATCTGCTAGAGCTGGATACGAACTGAGATTCTTAAAAGCGATTTAGACCTCTCGACCATCAAACACCCCCCCCCCCCATCCTACCCCCAACCCCACCCCCCAAGTGTTCGAAAAAAAACCAGTTCTTGCATGTTGGGAGAAAATTCTGTTGTGTCTGTGCAGTTCTACATAAAAAGATACGACTTTTGATATGATTGGTGTTTTACGTTCAAGTACATCATTGTTAATATTGAGGTAGTGAGCAGTGGTGGTGATTAACCTCGGACTTACAATGTTAACTGATAAAGAGGAATATGTAGAGTTTATGGTGAAAGGCTGTCACCGATCGCGGAACCACCGGTTTTTTAAATACGATAGTGTATTTTGTTTTGTTCGTCCTTTTGTGGCGTGTTTGCATCCATTGACTATAAAGCTCAAGTTATTGAGATGAAAAGCACGTGAAATTCATCTGTATAGTGTTATTCAGCAGTTAGGCACGAATTATTCAGGCTTAAAGCACGTGTTATTAGCAATAAGTTACTATTTTCCATATATGGTAGATGGGCATGTGACGTTGTAATAACAGGCGTCTTACCGTCTTTTTGTCTGCCGATAAGGGTTTTTTTTGGTGTACGTCACTACTCTGAAAGCTTTGATATTTAGCAGGAATAACTGCTATAGATGTGCATACTGTACGGCTGTTTTGATTCGTCAGTGTTAGTAGTATGGTATCTGCAGAATCCTACCCTGTTATGGTGTTCTGGTGTTCCATCATTAATATGCTTGACGTCAGAGGTCACAGGGTCACGGGAAGTGACGTCGCGGAGAGAGGGGAATATCCCGGAATTGGGGATACCGGAAGGAAATCCCTAGGTCTAATAATAGCTGGGAATTCCCGGATCAAAGTAGGGTACCCCCTCATACGAGGGAATCGCCCGAAGGATCGGAAAGACGAAATCGCGCGCCGGGGCTCGATCTCTCGTCTGAACGTGGCCGTGTGATATACCGTCGTGTCCGGCTCGAAGACAGGAATGCAACGGTGTGTATGGTAAAGAAATCAGACAAACCATGGCAGAGTTACGCCCTTGACGTGAAATTTGCGTATCCGTGTATCCGTATCAGTGTGAACCACTCGGCCATCGCAATGTTTATTAACATAGAAGGATAGTCCTCAATTGCCAGAATACGTGGATACTTCATTTGTGCGGATCCATCCAAAAATAAAGATGTGGCGGCTGGAAAGACGTGATGGAAATTATCCCATAGACTTAACATGGGGACACTTCGGGTTCGATTCTGTGAAAATTACTAGATCTAGCACCATACAGAGTATACCATGATAAGCACAATTATGATAGCAACTTCATGAAATCACTCACTTTTATATTTTTACTAGACATCCTCCTCCTCCCTCGCCTCCTCCTCCTCCTCACTCTAAGGGCAAGGGGAAGGGGACGGCGCATTCCGGACTATATCCGTTCCATGTCCGTCTTCCGAGTCCGAATTTTATTATCAACGTATGGGGCTCGGTCTTCCGAGTCTAACGCTACCTCCCTCGTCTCTGTAAGTGGAATAATAACGAAATTATGGGCATAAAACCTCTCGACCAATCAGATTGCAGCATTTCATATTCAAATTTTCGTAAACAACGACGTAATATTTCCAACTGTCAACACTCATATCTCGCTTATTTCTGTATGGATTTCGACGACGTTTATATCGAAATGTTTGTTTTTATGACACTTATCTGAAAATGTATTCACTTTTACTGGAGGTCGAGTGGTTCGTGCGTTAAGGCTATCTGTCAATTTCCCTAATGAATCATACAGGTAGTACCTCTCAATACCTAGGTTCCAATCCAATTCTGGTCAGGCCCTAGTGTGAATACGTTTGTCAGCTTGTTTTCCAAAGGTCTGGTTATCTTTGGGCATTTTGGTTTCCTCTACCATTTCTCAACTGGCTGCCTCTATATGATAAGTGAAAAAAGTCTGTATAATAATTCATCAGATAAATGGGAAGTGTTTAGATGCATAGTTAATGATGCTTAAATGTACTGGTTCATAGTACATGTATTATGGTAAATATTCAAAAGAAAGGTCAAGCAGACAGGTCAAAGTTTAGTCATTCACCGTCTGATAGCAGACTGTTTTAAACACAGTTGAATCTAAAAAATGTATGTGAACAAGTATTTGCCCTTTATAAGTTGTTACCATCCTATTATTATAACATACTGGTTGTAAACATTGCTATCGGACCGTGAACAGCCTATATTTTGGGTAAAATTGCATGTGAAACAAATTATTAATGATAATAATTAAAAAATTACACATTGAAGCATGTATAGATTTATTGATTTAATTTGATTGGAAAAACAATTAAATGGCACAACAGAATAGCACTTTTATGAAGTGAAGCAGTTGAATGGCACAACAAAATCATGTTTGTCGAGAAAATCAAAACAAAATCATGTTTGTTGAGAAAATCAATTAATAGCACAACAGAATCACACGTTTGTCAAGAAAATCAATTAAATAGCACAACAGAATCACGTGTTTGTCAAGAAAATCAATTAAATGGCACAACAGAATCACACATGTTTGTCAAAGCACAAGCAACATGCACTATTTTGTTAACAACTGGCAACTCTCCATCATCACTTATTAAAAAGTCAATTGGTAACTTATCTTGTAGCATGGTGTATTTGTTCCTTGCGAGTCCAATAACACGTTCAACGTGGATCCTCACACTTGCAATTTTCCGTGTTGTTTCAATATCAACTGAAGATAACTGTGATTTACCCTTAGTAAAACTTGGTATGTTCACTTGAGCACAGCACATTCCAACACTTTCTGCTATGTCAAATCCACGGTCAGCAAGCACTAAATCACCTGGCAGAAGGTTGTTTAACAATCCACTGTTTTGTGTAATGTGTTTATCACTTGCTCTACCTCCCCATGCTTTCGATAAAAAACTAACAGTTCCCTGAGGTGTTATTCCAATTAAAAATTCACAGTGTTGTTGTGTTTATAGGCTGAAAATGTTTTTGTTCGTGCTGACAAGTTTTTGGGTCTCTGAATAAAAATTTCGAAACAATCTATAATTACGGCTGTTTTTTGTCCAAAATGCTTTCTAAATTCCATGGGCATGGTTGTCCTCAATTCCTCTCTAGTTGGCCAATATATATATTGTGTATAAGTCTTTTGTACAGCACATGAATTACTATCAAAAATGTTTGTGACACGGTTGATGTTGATGTCCCAAACCGATATGCCAAATCCTGTACTGGTAGGTTAAGTCTCAGACGCATTAGTGTAAGTATCAGTCTCTCAAATGAACTTAGTTCAGTATCATTCCTTGGACTTGGTATAAACTGATTTACCATTTCAAACAACATTATAAGTGTCAGATAATCTGGCAATCCCGTGTAATATTTCACTTTCTCATTATTGTTTTTAAAACTCTCTGCTTTAAACTTGAAAGTATTCAGCTTTTCTTTTAACATAACATTTTCAGTTAGTAGCCTTTGGAACTCTGTGTCCATTTGACTCTTATCAACAGATGGCGATTCTGTAATTGGTTCATCACATGTTGGTTCGAAGGTGCCCAACTGTAGAAATGCACATAAATTATTGTTTAAGGAATCTTGTTCTGAATCTACAGCGATGTCCAATCGTGGATCTTCAAATAATTCCAGCAAGGCCTTGGCAGCATGATGTTTTTCTTTATTTTCATGTCGCTCTCTCAGTCTGTTATATCTGAAAATATAAGGCAAAAACTTTTTAAATCAGTAAATCAGTATATTATCTAAAATTGATTTCAGAAATTTAGAAAAAATTAGTTACCATATGTTCATTATACTTTACATTCCTGATAGAAAGAGAATGAAAATTGTTTTAATGAAAATTGTTTTTTTTACTTGAAAAGTAAATTCAAACTTTAAATATAAAGTATGGATTGAACATTACAACAAAGTGGTTACATATCACTGGTCCTATGACCAGAAGTTAGTGAATTTTGACTCTGTGTGTGGGACAGTGTTTTCCATAAGAGGCGACAACAGGTAGATGCCTTAAACTCCAAATTGGCCAGTTCAAATCCATAAAATTGCCTTTAGAAGACCTGGAAACCTTCTTGTTCCAGGAGCCCCCTTGACACCCCTGTTGGATTAGTCAATCTACCTACTGCTACAAACTTTAGGGAAATCACTGGTGGGGGAGGGGGGGTGAAATTTGAATACCAGCAAGCCTGTCTGGCTTTAAACAAAATCGCAACCATACTGTTTCATAAATACAAATTTCTAATTGTAAAATCTGATCTGTGTCTGTATAACAAACTCTGTCACTGGCCTGGATGGCTTGTCATTTCTAAAACTGAATATTTTTTGAGAAGTTACAAAATTGCAAAGTTATTAAAATACCTGTCAAAGTCTGTATTAGCTTGTTTTAATTCCTTCTGTGATTTTCTTGGCATAAAGCTGTCTAACTTCAGGGTAAGTGCCCAATCTGGATTTTATCTGTCGTGAATATAAGATGGTTTACCTGAAGAATAATAAAAATACAACTAATTCTATTGCATAAAATATACATTGTCATCTATAAAACAATGAAAATAATGAAGTTACAATTAAAATACCCCCCCCCTTTAAATTTAAAGTAAAATTAGAAATGCTGAAAATAGCTGGATACGTTCTTATCAGCTTATTGTGTTTGCTTATTCGACAGAAACTAAAATTTTAGTGGAAGATACAAATGGAATTCTTTCCAAAATACTGATTCTATGTTAGACAAAATAATAAAAATAGGCAATATTTTTCACAGAAATGAGCAATGTTGAAAATGGCAGGATTTCGTCCTGTTATGTCTTTTCAGTCCAAATCAAAATATTTATGGAAGATACAGGTAGAAGTTCTTCAAATTCAAAAATTTAACAGAAAATAAATAAAAAAATAAAAACATCATTTACCGGTAATGAAATGATCCGAACATATTTTGGAATGCAATGATGGGGCATCTTTGCGGTTAATGTTAGCAAGCCAAACTCGTCTTCTTTCTTCGCTTAATATTCTGGTATCTTCGCCTTCTGTTTCTCTAATTTTTGGAATTTTAAAGAAACTTAACTGAGATTTTCCATCTGCTCTGTTAGAACAACCTTTTACCCAACAGGAAACAACCATATCGGAAGTACTTAATATTTAAATCACTAAGGTCGGAGATCAACTCGATAAATATAGCATGCCTATTAAAATGGCGGACAGTCGTGGGAGACCCGTATGTATGACGTCACACGGGAACTATGTATAAGTCTATGGAGAAATTTTAACACGGGATTTCCCATAGAGAAATGAATTTCGTTATAACTTTCTTATGACTCAACCGATCTTTATGATCGAGGTGTCTACGTATTGCTCTTGACCAGACGCTTATCATGGTATACTCTGTATGGTGCTAGATCTAGCAATTTTCACAGAATCGAACCCGAAGTGTCCCCGTGTTAAGTCTATGGGATAATTTCCATCACGTCTTTCCAGCCGTCACATCTTTATTTTTGGATGGATCCGCACAAATGAAGTATCCACGTATTCGGGCAATTGAGGATTATCCTTCTATGTTAATAAACATTGCGATGGCCGAGTGGTTTACACTGTGGGTCCGGATACGCAAATTTCGCGTCAAGGGCGATAACTCTGTCATGGTTTGTCTGATCTCTTTACCATACACACCGTTGCATTCCTGTCTTCGAGCCGGACACGACGGTATAGCACACGACCACGTTCAGACGAGAGATCAAGCCCCGGTGCGCGATTTCGCCTTTCAGATCCTTCGGGGGATTCCCTAGTATGAGGGGGTACCCTACTTTGATCCGGGAATTCCCAGCTATTATTAGACTTAGGGATTTCCTTCCGGTATCCCCACTTCTGGGATATTCCCCTCTCTCCGTGGCGTCACTTCCCGTGACCTCTGACGTCATGCATATTAATGATGGAACACCAGAAGACTATAACAGTGTAGGATTCTGCGGATACCATACTAATAGAATCTGTCACCTGTTTGTGACCGATAGCGGCTGATCTCAGTCGAGGGTGATGTGATGTAACATATATCCCAATCGAGGCTATGCCGAGATTAATAGAATCTTGCACCTCTCTTTTTATGGATTTTTCTATCTGGGGTGCAAGAATACTAGTGTTTGTAGGAATTACAGATGTTTGGACCAGATTTAATATTATTTATTTTTTAATATTGACAGATCTTGTGTACGCAACCCCTCTGAAACCGCTTGACGAATAGCTTTGATATTTGATAAGAGTTGAGTTGAGTGATGGTGTTTAAAATCCCACTTATAGCAAGACGTCGCCAGTTATAGGCGAAGGTGCAGAAATTTTGCCTGTGCGTTGCGCTGAATGGCATTGTACAGCATTGTATACCAAGACACGGGATTATTTTAAGTTCCCATCCGAAAGAATCGTGACTTCCATTTCGTAATGCCGAATGCTTGGCAAAAGAACAGTTACTACCCATTTGGGCCGGTCAGACTCGGTCGGCATTCGAAACCACGACCTCCCACTTACGGAGCGAGCACTCTACCAACTGAGCTTCCGCAGTAGTCTAACATGTAAAGAGGTACGAACGATATCGTCATTTTGCCACGGTGGGGGACATATTGTACATGTATGATATTACATAGTCATCTGGTTTAGATTTAATTGCTAAATTCTCTTTTTGCAGTGTAAAGAAATGCCTCCAAGAAACTTTGTAAAAGATTCAACCATGATTCCAGATGAAGACAGTGATCCATTACATTTAGATGTTGTCCAGAATAGTGATGACGCCCCGGGATCTTCGAACAAGCCCTTCAAGTCGGAAATAGTTTGGAGAAATGTTGTTTTATTTGTTCTGCTCCATCTTGCAGCCGTATACTCGCTAACATTAGTCCTCAGCGCACACCCAGCAACATGGCTTTGGTGTAAGTATACTCGCGTATTATAATAAATCCTACCTTAATTAAAAGGTCTTTCTACATAATTTAAACCAGGCATCATGGATTTGACACCAGAAATAGTTGTATTGTTTAATAAGGATTGAAGCTTTGTCCTATATTCTGCTATTGCAATACGCAGAGTTTTGTGCTTGCCCCATGACCTGATATTGCAATACGGAGAGCTTTGTGCTTGCCCCGTGACCTGGTATTGCAATACGGAGGGCTTTGTGCTTGTCCCGTGACCTGGTATTGCAATACGGAGAGCTTTGTGCTTGTCCCGTGACCTGATGTTGCAATACGGAAGGCTTTGTCCTTGCCCCATGACCAAGCTCCGTAATTGGGAGTCGTTGGTTCGAACACCGACTGGGTCTGACCCAGGACTTAAAAGTGGGTAGTGACTGTTCTTTCGCCAAGCACTCGGCATTACGAAATGAAAGTCACGATTCTTTCGAATGGGAACTTAAAATAAACGAGATCCCGTGTCACGGTAGGTAGGCATGGTACGATAAAGAACCCTGCTGTATAATGCCATCAGTGCAACGCACAGTAAAACATTCTCCACCTTCTATAACTGGCGCCGTCTCGATATAAGTGAAATGTTCTTGACTGGGACGTTAAATACCATAACAAAACTCAACTCCATTTTTGTACATTTGCTCACTATCATTTCACCACATTTTACCTAAATAACATTTTCTTGATTCATAAAAAATATATATTATTTATTTTTCAGCGATATTTTATTATTTGTTTTCGGCCCTTGGAATAACTGCGGGTGCGCATCGTCTGTGGTCACACCGGACATACAAAGCTAAAACACCGTTTCGTATTTTGCTCGCCATTATGCAGTCCTCTGCATTTCAGGTAATAACAGAGGCGGATTTAAATACCCCTTTGAAAAATAAAAGAGAGAGAGAGAGAGAGCTATTGACTGATGTAACCCCCATATGTTAATGTATACACGTAGACCCCTCGTCTGTGGAAGGTCGCGCCTCCGGCGCTCGCACCTAACATTGATATAATTCTCAACCCCCCCTTTCAAAAAATCCTTGATCCGCCCCTGTGTAATGGTAGAACAAAAAGAGATAATCGACCTTTTCCAATACTATCTCTTCTTATAAATGAATATATAAACTGAACCGAAAACACAAATTCTTTACCGTTCCCTTCCTAGTGACCAAAAACAAACTCCGTACTGGGTCTTATTAATTATTGCAAATCTAGGATGAGATCATGGAAATGCAAGACACACAGTTGATTCGTTTAATGCCTTTCTTTGGTGGTAAAGGCTCTGTTTCTAGTCTGTTTGAACCACATAACAAGTTTACTTTTTATCATTCTATATCTGATGACAATTTAAGGATCGCAGTAGTTTATAATCAGAGGATTAATTTTCTGATTTATATAGATCTCATATCGAGAGGTCTCGCTGATCAAAAGTACATGCTTACGGATCACAACGCCTCTTGCTGCCAAGGTTCAAATCCCCAATCAGGAATGGTCCAAGTTTGAGACGCTTACCGAAGGTCGGTGGTTTTCTCTGGGCACTCCGGTTTCCTCCACCATCCCAGAACTGACAGCCTCGAAATAAGTGAAATAATCTTGTATGAAGTGTAAAACACCATTACTCCACACCCATACTTAAGTGCTTTGTTGACGCGATGTCTGTATCTGGTTGCTTCGGCTTTTGCTATTCATTTTATTTTAAGATACTGTTATCGTATTTATTTTGACGATATACTAATTTTCGCTTATTTCACTATCGTTTGTTTTGCGCGAAAATTAATACCTAGTGAATATTTTATAATGCTTATTGTGTTATAGTACATATTTCAAAACCGCGAAAATTTAACAACTATATGATTGCATGTGGTGGTTGTTGTGATAAAAATATTGATCATATCAAGAAGTGCAAACAAATTGGTATTGTTATCACATTAGTAATTACCGGTATCACATCGTTCAATTATACTGAGAAAATACAGTTTGGGCCATGTTTGGTACAGATGCACTTACAACATAGAGTGAAGACCCGTCGAAAGTTTAAGACTAAAGCTAACTAATCAGTGTCGAATCGGAACATCTCGGCCCCTCGTTAGTTGTAGCTCAACAATTGCTATCTATGTCTCTTTTGGGCCAATAGCTATTGGTGCCTCAGTCACTTGACCACTGCGGTAGCTTAGTTAGTAAAGTGCTCGCTCCGTAAGTGGGAGGTCGTGGATTCGATTCCCGACCGGGTCTGACCCAAGACTTCAAAGTGGTTAGTGACTCGAGTGCCATCAGCGCAACGCACGGGAAAAATTTATGCACCTTCGCCTTTGGCTGGCGACGTCTCGATATAAGTGAAATATTCTTGACTGGTACGTTAAACACCATTACTCAACTTAACTTTGCGGTCGAGCTTCGACTCGTTTTCATTAGGGTGGTCACATGATTAAACTTTCGACAGGTCTGTACTGTATCTGCCTAACGGTATGCATTGTGAACTAAACAAATGTAGCAAATCGAAAACAAACATACAAATCCATGTCCAAATCACAATCCCAAAAGCAAAGTATAAACTTTGAAAAGTTAAACAAGTGAACTTCTACCTGGGAAATGAGGCTGTGTGCTCCTTAAGTTAAGCAGGTCTACATTAATGCTGTAGAGTTTATGCTTATATGATAATTAAATATGAAGCTAAAACAACAGACACAATTTTATTTTTTAGAATGATATACTGGATTGGTCACGTGATCACAGAGTCCATCATAAGTACTCGGAGACTGACGCCGATCCACATAACGCTAAAAGGGGTTTCTTCTTCTCTCATATCGGATGGCTGTTGATGAGGAAGCACCCAAATGTAAAAACTAAGGGGAAAGAAATTGATCTCTCTGATTTGTACTCAGATAAAGTTGTAACTATACAGAGAAAGTAAGTTGTATTTATTTTTACGCCATTCTTAGACAGGACTTTTATTTATAACCACCGGAACACACCCATTAAATTATATGTAAAATATATTAAAAAGAAATATTCAAAATGGCTTTACTCCGTCATTTTAGTCTTCTTCAGTCAAAGTTAAAGTTTAAGTTGGGGTACAAATGGAATTCCTCATTTTTTAACTGGAGTCATGCATATGTTGAATACCAACACAAAGACGTGTGTAACCCCTTTGTTAACTCACTGATGCTTTGTTTATACGTTGCTCTTTAAATGGAGTAGTGCAGTCTTTTGGAAGCGTTTCGAATAATGCATGTATATAATGCCGCATGGACAGATCATAACGTGAGAAACGTCTGTCGGTTCGCCTGACTAAAGTCAGTGGTGCTTTCTGATCACTCTGTTTTCTTCACCAAATAAGCACTGACCTTCCAGTTATAAATGAAAGTTTATAGAAAGGACTGACTTTTAGATAAATCAAATGATTAGTGTTCGATTAATGTGGAAACAAGACACAATTCTTGCAAAATCCTAATCATTTGAACCTTTTCAGCATTTACAAGTACAGTTTCAATGCACACTAGTATAAAGCAGATCAGAGTCCGTGGTGGCCTAATGGATAAGACGTCAGTCTACAAATCCAGGGTCTCTCACCGGTGTGAGTTCGAATCCTGCTTAGACTACATGTGGGAAAGTAAATTTTCCTTGCCGTTGGCCTTTACTGGTGTACCTGGTGTAAGTATAATGTGACTGGGGGAGTGGTACGCTTTTCTGTGGCGTGGGTGAGCTAGCACCTTTAATTTAAAAAAGTCGCCCTGAGTGCGCGCTGGTACAAGACAGACCATAAAACACACACCCACTTAGCATACACGAACTTGTTCATTGATTAATCCATAGATATTAATAAAATAGTTCTCATCGCGAATAGCTGAAAATTGCTGATGCGACGTTAAGCAACATTCTAGCTAGGATCTCTGTCTATTTCATGCAGCAAGGCGCACCAAAACTCCGTCTGACATGGTATTTCCAATGTAACTGAAGGTGTTTGTTGTATAAATGTTCTGCTAACTGAATTTTCCTTCTAGTATTAATAATACGTATGGTCAAATTGACTATTATATTGTACTATTTTTTTTTAATTTTATTTTTGTTTATTTCAGGATTTATAAGTTATCTGTATTAGTGATGTGTTTTCTGGTCCCTACAATAGTTCCCAACTATTTCTGGGGTGAATCTCTGTGGAATGCGTTCTTCCTGGCCGGTATATTACGATTCACGGCCACCCTAAATGCCACGTGGTTAGTGAACAGTGCCGCCCATAAATGGGGTAACAGACCTTATGATAAAGGTATAAATCCATCAGAAAATATGTTTGTGGCATTAAGTACGGCAGGAGAAGGTTTCCATAACTACCACCATGTGTTTCCACAAGACTATGCCACCAGTGAATTTGGGTGGCACAAAAACTTAACCACTATGTTTATTGATTTAATGGCATATCTTGGACAAGCTTCAGATCGTAGAATGGTCTCGCCAAATATGATTCGAAAGAGGAGCGAGAGGACAGGTGATGGAACACGATGTGATTAATCTCTTTTTTTGTGTGTTAATATTCCATTTTTTCTGGTGTTATTGACTGCATAATTTGTTTGATTTGTTTATTATTATTATTATTATTATTGTCATACATTAGACTGGTTTTTCACGTTTTATTGAGCACATATGAGACAGAAGCTTGTATCACCATACTGTGGTGATGTGGTGATACACTATTGGTGCACTTTTAGTCGGATTTCTCATTGTGATGTCATTTGGGACTCCGATTTGTCAAATGTAATGTATAATGACGTCATTACTACAGATAATTTAGTGTTTTCTGTGGTATTATAAAGATATCATTTACACAGTGTGTATGTACACTCCTTCCTATCACGTCTTGTCCTTTTAGTGGCCCCATTACGACTACTAAAAAGGACTCGGCCTGATACGGAGGGTTGTACATACACACTGTATATATAATATGTATTTATTATTATTATTATTATTATTATTATATTATTATTATTATTCAAATACGCAAAGCCATAAAATATTTCAAATTTATCACATGTTCATTTGGATGTTATATTAAACATGGGTATTATGGTTTTTTCAATCTTTAATTAATAAAGTTGTGCAAATTTGCAAATATTGAAAGCAGAATTTGGTTTCGTTTCTCTAGTACTTTGAGGTACATATATAATAATACATAGGAAAACCTCTCTTATTGAAAACTGGAAACGTCTAGTTACCATATTGAAAATTCTTGTAAAATCTCAATACAGGTGTGCATTCATATGAAAATTTCTTTCCATATGTTGACCTTAATACAAATAAGTTGTCCAAAAAATGCGTTTTCAATATGGTGATCTAAATATTTGACCAAAAATGTGTCTTCAATATGGTGACCTAAATGCATGTTTTCCTTTATCGTTTCCAAGGTAGTCAATTTGGTTTTCATGTGTTTGTTTATTTATTTTTTCAATCTACTGTACAAAACCATTTGTAATGGAGATCATCATATATCGTTTGTTATAACAAAGTCGTCCGTTACTCTACAGCATGGCAGATTTGAAAGATTTGATAAATGGAATACAAATATGTGTAGCTAAAATGTACCCTGCAAAAGCCATTACAACCAGAAAAATGAAACAACAAACTAACAAAGCAAGACAATGTAAATACATATTGAGGCTCGGTTTTAGACGGACAGTTGGTCTATTGACAATAAATGGTATCACCGTTAAACGGCTCTTGATGACATCTTAAGGAACGAAGTGCGTAATCTGGTATGACCCAAAATCGTTTCACGTTTTACAACAAAAAAGAATTAAATTACAAAAACTGTCGAGATGAAACATGGTCAGTGTTATCTTAAATGAAAGTTAAGGCTGTGATTAAGCAACCGCTCACAAATCACAGCGCCTTCATCGCCTATATCTATAGTGTTAAAACTTATCGGAGGTTGGTGGTTTTCTCCGGTTTCCTTCGCCATCGCACAACTAACCGCCTAGATATAAGTGAAAGGCATTACTCCACTCTATACATCAATTGTATATAAAGTCAGTACTGCATAAAGTAAAATATAAGATGTATGACACTGTTCAATCGCATGGATGATATCGCTGCTCCAAACATACATTAGCGTACTACTTTTGACATGCTTATTATATTAGTATGGAGGGGTGTTCAAAAAGCTTCAAGACATGGAAAATTAATTTATCGGTGCAATACTGCAAAGCTTGCATGTGTCATGTGCTGCTGAAATAATATATTCAAAAGTAGCACGACAATTGCTACTTTTGAATGTATTAATTCATAAGAATTCAAAGTAACACATGACACATGGTTAGATGGCACCAGTGGCGTACCGCCCTATACGCAAAAACGCAAGTGCGTACACATAAATTTGTCACAAAAAATATTTTAAAATAAAAAAGTATAAGTGAGAGAGAGAGTGTGTGTGTGTGTGTGTTTGTAGGGGGGGGGTGCGAATTCCAAATTTTCTTGAAAGGACAAACAACTCTATCAATATGTCTTCAAGATCCTGAAAATTTTTGTAACCATGCCCCCTACAACAGCCACTGCCGAGAGAAGTTTCAGTGCGCTGAAACATCTCAAGACTTATTTAAGGAGCGCAATGAAAGAAGTTCGCCTTTCATCCCTTGCATTAATGCACATACATGTACATCATGAGATGAGCGTCGACGTAGAAACAGTTATTGACAATTTAACGCTTAGAAGAAGAGGAAAGTTAACTTTGAATGACCAATAAATACTAATATACACATTTGGAAACCGTCGGCTACGATTATTAAAATAATAATGTTTAAGTTGTACAATTCAAATTAAGAATGGAAGTAACAGTGATCAAACAACAAGAACAATAAATAAAACGCTAATACAAAATTAAAAAAATACTAATTTAGATTTCAAAAAAATATGCATCATCATTTGTAATCGGAGCTCAAATCTGAAAATCTTTCAAATTACCAAACCAAAAACTTTTATCCCTTTAAATCTATGATACAAACGCAGAGAACATGTGTGGTTAAACCTGGTACCCAACCTTCCACTGGATCCGCATATTTAAAAATTGTAATTAAACTCCAATTTGTATCAAAAATTTAACACGAGAAGGTGTCGTATATCTGTCTCAAAATGCAGGAAAAGCCGTTTTGAAGCATATAGATTTCAAAATTTTCCGGGGGTGCATGCGCCGGACCCCCCTAGCGTGGTCGCGCCTTCGGCGCTCCAAGTTTGCGTACACATATAATCAGGTCACGGTACGCCGCTGGGCACATCTTGGTGGTCCCCATTGAAGATTTATTTGTGTCCGAATAGATGAGCTTCATCATTCAAACGGGGAAGATTGGTTCTAATGCCGTTTAACACAATTGTCTTATTCGCAACGAGGGTTTGTAGGACGAGTATAAGCTAATGATATCATTGTGCATTATGGGTACATTGCAGACTAACAATGTGTGATAAAATTTAATTTGAGAATTAGTAATACTCCACCCCACACCTTTATAGCATATAAGAAGTCTTCAAATGTTATCTTAATCACCGAGTTTAAACTTAAAAAGTTTCAATTCTATTGTATCACATGATGATGATGATAATGATGATGATTATTATTATCAATTTACAAATCCGCCAACCATTAGGTTTTGATGCGTCAAAAAAATCAAAGTACTTTCAAATTCAAATTTTTTATTAATCTCATAAACATATTTACAATGTATAGAGACAACGTATATATATACAAATAATAAATAAATAACATCATGTAGTATTATGTAGTAGAGGATAGTTTACATACCTGGAGGAGTGACCCTGTTTACAATTACAGATATAAATTTACAAAGTCTTGATAGTATCAAAGTATCTTTATGATTAAATAGTTTTTGCATGGAGAAAATGTTCGGAACTCTGAGATCTTTTGGAATATATATTCGTCTTTCAGAAACAAATGCAGTGCAGTTAAATATATAATGAAACACATCTCCTATTTCCTTTGAATCACATAAATAACAAAAAATCAAAGTACTTAACGTGCTGAAATCATCAATAAGGTGCTCTGCCACACAGAATTAGACGAGATATCACAACTCTGGGACTGTTCACATTGCTATATCACTCAATACAAAATCCTGAATATCACACTTATAATTGATAAATTCTTTCTTTACAACACAAAGGTGTCCACTTTCACTAAAGGCTATTTTATAATCAGCACATTCAGTTGTTCCTTTAAGGAAATGCGTTTTCTTTCCGTAATAAGTTTTTAGAGTTGATTCAATTACCCTTTTATCTTTTGTTTTTAACTTTTTATTAACGGCGTAATGTGTCAATTGACGCACGGCTAAAATACTGTCCGATGCTTCGATTACCTTAGTATTTACATCAAGTTGTGCTTCGAAAACTACCCAGTTGCCGATAGCCTGAGTGTCAACTGGAACGGCTTTCATTGAATCCCAGTCATAATTTTTATCAGTTATAAAATAATTTATTTCATCAAACCGTGATCTTTGACCTTTCTTTCTGCTGACGTAAACCAAATCGGACAATGTTTCACTTTCCCTTCTCGAAAGTTTGGCAATATCGTGAGTTTTCCCAACTATTAAGACATGATCGTTACTTTGGTAACAATCTGAAACTAACTGTAGATTTGCTGAAAGTGAGTGTGTAAAAAGTGTATCAATATTTGAATATCCATAGAATAAGGAGTCAATTTTCTTCATAACTTCTAGAAAATGTATTTCATTGTAGGTCGGCCATTTTGTTTTGGAAAAGGCAAAGGCAGTACTATCCAGCCTCGTTCTCGAAATAGGTCTGAATAGTCCACATCATTGGTGAACAAAACCGGTGTTATAAAAGGTTTGAGTTGTGGCCAATTTAGGACAGTTGTCTGAAAATATGCGTCTTTCATTTCGTCTTTGCCAATATATGTAAAAAGCGTCAGTAATCGTTCCTCGTTTTGATAATACTTAAATCCATCTGTGGGGTTGTCTCCCTTGTCCATTGCATTCCAAAGTCCTTTCTCTCGTGATACCAATGTATGTGCCAACTTCCTTCTATTTGCGGCTAAGTTTTTGTTTAATTTCACTGATCTTAATTCTCCATTCTTCTTACTTATAATGCCATTGTCAATTAACAGTGTTTCTTCTGCTTTGCTTTTACGAGTACTTGAAAGGTAGGCTAGGTAAAGCATAAGTAAACAAGTTAACGCGATAGATATCGTCAAAACTTGTCGCTTAGATCGTTCTGAATTCAGTGCTTCTTTTAAGATTGCCATAGTTGAGACAAAACTAATGAAAATAGTTTATTACATCCATGGAACCACCTGAAAAAATAAATTACAAGAAGTGTACATAGCGTTTAATTTTCTGGAAAAAAGATTCCGTGTATCACTGATATTTCTAGGTGGTATATAAGCGTCCGTTTTCTCCTTAAAAGCTATTAAGTTTATCTGTTTATATGGAAAAGTTATATTTAGAAGTGAACGACAATATAAATAATTTGGATAAAAAGAAAAATCCGGAATGTATCGAGTATAAGACGAAAACAGCAGTATGCAAGTGTCTTCATTTTCTGGGATGGTGGAGGAAACGAATGTCCAGAGAAAACAACCGACCTTCGACAAGTAAGGTGACTAACTTAATCACACTCGGATCTGCCGGGGTGGTTAACGAACCTAGGCAAATGAAAGGCGCTTTGACCACTCGGCCATCGAGGTCCGGGTACACTCCACGTGGACTTTAATTATTTCATAATATATGTATGTATACTTACGGTCAAATGAGCAAATTCACTTGTAGATGCAACATCTAATTCCCTATCTGTGTGTCACTTTCAATATGTGATTGAGATTTCTCCTAATATTTTGCGACACACTGTATTATGTGTTCTATCGGGGACATCTCCGAAGTCATAAATCATTATACGTCATTTTTGTTTGTAAATACCCGTAATTTACTGGGGTCTCAAAATGTAAATTACATGTAGAGATACAGTACAGACCTGTTGGACGTTTAACGCTTAGTTAACGAAAAGGAGTCAATACTTGTCTGTCGGGTGGCCAAGGTATGCATGGCTAGTGGTTGAAATGCTGTAGAGAAAGCGATAGTAGCTGCCGAGTTAAAGCTTACAAAGGGATCGAGATAACCTGTCAATTCTGTCGGTACTCATTCGTCGTTGGCGTAGAGTTAAACTTTCGACTGGTCTGTACTGTATATTGTCTGTATGGTAAGGTCAACAACTTCAAGTGATAGTGAAAGCAAATAAATACATGAGTTTGCATACTCTTACTCTCAGCTGTATTTTAAGTTAATCTTTTTAGTATAAACCATGTTATGTAGTGAATGTATCGATATTTATTTGCCACATGAAAGCATGTTTATTTCATTACATAAAATGATGGTAGTATTTTAATGTGTTGCCGTGTGTGATGGGGTGTCTAAACTAGATTTTAGTTTAACTAATTATATATAATTTATAAATAAGTGGGATGACATGGACCACAAATACGTTTAACCACACCACTGACCATCATTTCATTTGCTATTTTACAGAAATTATAAAAATGTTGTGTTCCGGGTTTTTTTCGTTCAAAACAGAGACATATATGTCTCTGGTCAAAATTGAAATTTTAATAAAAAGTACAAACAGAAGTCCTTCCACAGTAATGATACTCGAGTTTGAATTTTTTAAGCAAAAGCGAAAAATAAGTAACCACGAATACGTACCAAATTTAGAAGATATCAAAAGTCCATGAATACTAGTATAAATGTTCATTCCAGCTCTAGTGATATCAAACACTGTACATGCACTGTGACGTCCGAACTCTATACCCCGCTT
The DNA here is from genome assembly GCA_021292105.1 of Anadara kagoshimensis. Lineage (NCBI taxonomy): Eukaryota > Metazoa > Mollusca > Bivalvia > Arcoida > Arcidae > Anadara > Anadara kagoshimensis. Next base: position 62,434,471 of record CM037861.1, on the reverse strand, counting down.
AGTACGTCTTCGTTGCCGGCGGAACAATTTGGTCTTACATTGATAATGCCATTTCATAAAGTACGATGTACCCTGTGGCATAGTTTATATAACGGCAAATTGAATCAAGGTATTACTGTTTGATTTTGAATAGCTAAATACCAGGAAACCTCGGTGGCCAATTTGTGTAAAGTATCGGCTCTCTGATCACACCTACTCTCACCGCCTACAGCCTAAACTCGAATCCTACTCGGACTGATAAAGTTTGTCAATTTGTTTGCAGGACCTACAGAACCAATCAAATTCTTAATGCCGAAGAATGGAGCTAGGGTAAATATACATCTCTCAAAAGAAGAAAAGGACCTGGGAGTAATCATCCTTTCAACCACAGTCAAAAAAGCAAACAGGAAACTTGGCCTTGTTAAACGGACGTTCAAACATCTGAAAAAAGAATCGTTTTTACACTTATATAAAAGCATAGTACGTCCTCATCTGGAATATGGAAGCAATGTGTGGTGCATATTATATAAACAAGAAGCAATAGCCCTGGAAAATATTCAAAGAAGAGCAACAAAATTGGTACCAGCTATTAAAGATTTAACGTATCCTGAAAGACTTAAGGAGCTAGGGTTACCATCACTAGAGTATAGAAGAACACGCTCTGATATTGTGGAATACTTTAAAATCAACAAAGGCTATGAAAACATTGACAGCAACAAGTTATTCCCAAGTCTGGTGACAAATAAAACAAGGGGACACAAACATAAAATATACAAACAGTACTCGAAAACTATAAAAAGGAAACGAACTTTCACCCAAAGAGCAGTAAACACCTGGAACAATTTACCAGAAGATGTTGTTGATAGTACCAGTATTAATATGTTCAAAGGCAGGCTCAATGACTTCTGGAAAAGAATTGAGTTTAAGCTCAATCCACAGTGCTTAAGACCGGAAGTGACAACAGAAATAGTAAATGACCTTGAAGACACAGTAACAAATGGGTCCAAGAAGCACATAGTGCTTACATCGACCTCAAGGAAAAGGTAAAAAGGTAAAAAAGGTAAGTTCGATGATTTTCACATTCACGGTACTTTGATTTCCTCCACCATTCCAAAACTGACCAGCTAACGCCTTGCCGATACAAGTGAAATGATCTTGAACCCCACTAAAATTAGTTGTCCGTTTCACAACCTGCTATATGTGTCAATATCATAAAGACTACTCGTCAATTAAGATCATATTTATGGTCTCTTTGCTTCACATCTCAAATTTTAAAAAAATACTCCTATATAGTGATCACCTGTCAGATAGATATCGAATTTAATTTTCGTTAGTTCCTTTGGATTGTTTTTACTAAAGAGACTCAAAGGGTAAATTCGTAATAAATAAAAGAATACCTATATATAGTAAAAATGTCACTGACGAGTATTTTTTAGTCGTGACACGGAAGTTAAATCTGAGAGAGACAGAGGTACGTGACGAGATCATGTTAGAACCACTTCTTTTAAGTATCTTTCTAAATTCTGGTGAAAACAGATTAAAACTGAGAATAAAACATTAATTGAAACTGTCTCTTATAAAATGATGCAGCGAGTCATGGAATGGTTTATGATAACCGTGATTGGAATACAAAACGTAAATGTCACTTGTCTAATCTGGTTATTTCGTTCTGCATGAAATTAAATTCACGACAACAACTAATTTTCTTGAAGTTCCGAAACCTTCAATTACCCATGCACTGATAATGTTCACTGTGATGGTAATGCTCCACATATCGGAGGAAACTACACACAGGAAGAGTTCCTTCCCTTGGTGCAGATGGCGGGATATTAGAATTATGGCTGCCACTTCGACTCAAAACGCAATCACGTTGAAAGGTTCAACAGAGATCGTTGCAGAATTCTTTTGTAAGCGGTTGCTTTTTATTCGTGCTATGAATTTAAATCAGCGATGCATTTCAATCCATATAGCAAAACGTTGCACTAGTATGCATCAATCATGGATGTTTTCACCCCCCCCCCCCCCGATAGATAAATTTATTGAGATCCTTTGAGATTGTTTTGGAAATCGAGTTTGACTGCTGCCTTTCAGGAGGAATCATTTGTGTTGATATAGTATCACTGACAATTTCAGTATTTTTTCTGAAAGTCAAATGACAGCCAATGACAGTATAAATATAAGAATAGTATTATCCTCAAGTGCTCTAACTTCGTGGTAGCGTCAAGTTCGTGGCATTTTGTTTACACCGGATATCAATCATAGGAAGCACATCACTGCACATGTTCTAAGTCAAAAAGGCGCCATAAGTGTTCAACTTTCTATTTTCGTTAGAAAAAATTTAAAATATGTTTAAAAATTACCAAAATATGTAAAAATATCGGAATTTTAATTTTTAGACAAATTTTACTATTCCCAAATTATTCTTAAACTATCTCATTATTTTTTTCGTCACGTGTAAAATAAATCAAGATGTAAACTATGTCGTCTGCAAATAGAGTCTCTGACTTATTTATTCGATCCTGGTTTGAAACATTTAGTACCAGGTAAATATAGTTTGTAATGAAATCAAAAACGTGTGACACTTACGCCATTTTCAGTAAAATATCATGCATTTTTCACTATATAATGTGATGTAAAAACGAGGTCAATTGCTCATGTCATACCGGAAGTGTATGATCGTTTTTTCTTGTTATAAATTTTATTTTTTAACTAATTCTGTTGTTAATCTAAACTAGACTACTTAAAATATATTTTTCAGAGAAAATCAGTTTTTTAGAATTAATCACGTAAAATCACGTGATCCGGGAGACCTCCCACGAACTTTCCACACATTCTTCAAAATGTCATCTATCTGGAGGGTATTGTTTACAAACGATGTTTACCGATATTTAACGAAAATAACCCAGGTTATTTCCGGTTTTGAAACTGATTTGACAAGAAATTTGAAGTAAGACTCAAATGTTTATTGTTTGTTGACGATTGCCAATTAATTTTTTGACCCAAACTGTTAGTACCACGAACTTAGGACACACGAGGATATGTGGGTGCTAAGCCCACTATCGGGGATGAAGCTTAACAATTTTGAGTTAGGGGCCCAGCTCACTTCAGAAAAAAGTTGTAATAGTCATAAATAGCTAAAATGTGTAAACATTAAGGGGCCCAGACTGATTTTTAGTAGCCATTGGCTACTGGGCCCCTGTTAATCTTCATTCCTGACTATGATAGCAAATTTATCTGCAGAGGTCCCTGGCTGCACTTCTTGTCACCACTATTTCAATTGGAAGAATGCTCACTTCGTATATTAGAGGTTGTGTGTGCAAACCTCTGCCGCGTATGACCAAGACTTGAAGATAGGTAGTGACTTTTTAACCAAGCACTCAGCATTCAGAAATGAAAGTCAAATGGTCCTTTGCAAGAGAACATAAAAACTGATGTCCCATATCATGGTAGGCATGGCACATTAACCTCTTGCTGCCAAACATGTGTACTGTACTGGCTGCCTGCCACACATACACATATCTCCTTTCAATAGAGTTGACAACTCTTGGTTAAAAGACTAAGAAATACTTGTTAATCTTGTTGTAAAGTAAACAAAAATGCAAAATGTTACTAATGATGCCATATGACTACAAACATGTGTGACATTATAACCTATTGGTGACGTTATATCACTTTGCATTGTGAACTTCAATTTGACACTGTCAATGCTGTGTTGAAAATTAACTTTGCAGCAAGAGGGTTAAAGAACCCTCCCTGCACGTTGCCCTGAGCGCACTGCAAAGATGAAAATTTCTGCCATTTCACCTATAGCTTGTTTGACCTTATGCTCCACCATGAGTGAAGAGGATAGGTAGGCACATATAGCTTGTGATGTCTAGATGTAAGTGAAATATTCTTGACTGAGATGTAAAACTCCAATCAATCAATAATTGGCTAGGTCCATGTCTAAAAATATTAAGATTCCTTTAATGGGCTCATAATTTTTGATAATGGTAATAAATTTACAACTTCTCTTTTCAGCTTATGGCATTAATAGTATTCTATATCAAAGAGGTATATATCCGCCGGAGGACTTCACAAGGGAACAGAAGTATGGGTTAACATTGTTAGTATCTACAGATGAAGGTCTGAAGAAATATTTAAATGAAGTCATTTCACAGGTTAAAGGTAAATGGTTTATCATCAATTCAGTTTTAGGAATTATTACTTACTTACTGCCCATTATGCCCTCTGGCGTGTGGGGCAGCAACCAATTTTTATTTAGGAATTATGGAAGATAAGAGTCTGAATCCAGTTTAGTACCAAGCGTTTTGGGAAATATTTCCGGCTTTCTTTGAGAAAACTCACCAATTTGTTACATGTTTCCTAACCTACAACTTAATGCTGTATAACTAGGTTTGGACAAATTTTTTTTTTTTTGCTGCAGTTATAAGCAATAAACATGTACTCTAATTTTAAATTGTACTGTGTATACAGCAATATTTGAAAGTTTACTCCCGAAGTTCAGATTGCTTAAGTATGGTAGATTTAACACGAAGTGGCCTACTCACCTGCTTTGTGAGTTTTTGTTTAGATATACCTAAGTGTTACGTTTTTATTTTTTACAGAATGGTTATACCAGATGACTGTGAAGAAGTTAGTTGTAGTAATAAAGAGTATAGACACTAATGAAGTATTAGAGAGATGGCAGTTTGATGTAGAATGTGATAAAACAGTATTAGATGATGGGTAGGTAGCCATTATAGGACTGGAGTAATGGTTTTAATAATCCCAGTCAAGATTCTTTCTCTTATATCAAGAACATCAGTTCTAGAATGGTGGAGAAAACGAGAGCACCTGGAGAATATCAACAACCTTTGTGTACCAGTGGACTAAGTGGTGTAATTGTGTTAATCACAACTAGTCAGATTATTACTTTTAAATCAGGGGGGTCATTTATGGGATGGTGGAGAAACTGAAACCACTGAGAGAAAATCAACAACTTTCATGTACAATGTTATACAACAGTATCAGATGATGTGTATGTAACCATGTACCAAGTTTAGTAATTGTGTTAATCACCCAAGTCTAGATTCTTTCTCTTACATGAGGGTCAATTCTGCAAATCTGTGATGATAGAGAAACCAAATCACCTATGTAGAATGTGATAAAATAGTATTAGATGATGAGTAGGTAACTGTAGGGAGTTGAGAAATGGTATTAATCACCCAAGCCAAGATTCTCTTTCTCTTACATCAAAGGGGTCAGTTCTGGGATAGTGGAGAAAACCAGAGAAGTACCCCAAGTAAATCATGACCTTTGGCAAGTGAACTGACTGACTTTCTCTTATACTAGGATCTGCCAGATTGAAATTCAAACTTATGCAGTAAGGGTTGGTTGGTTGGTTGGTTGGTTGGTTGAATGTTGCTTAATGTAGCATCAGCAATTTTTCAGCTGTTCACAACAAGAAGTATTTCACGAATCTCTATGGATTAATCTATGAACAATTTCGTATTTGCATGTGAAGTGCAAGTGTGTTGTATGGTCTGCCTTGTACTAGCGCACACTCAGAGTCACTCACAGAGTCAGTACGCCACAGACAAGCATACTATTCCCCCAGTCACATTATACTGATACCAGGTGAACCAGTAAAGGCCAACAGCAAGAAAAATTCACTTTCCCACATGTGGTCTGAGTTGGACTCGAACTCACAGCGCTAGGTTTCCACAAATTTAAAATAATTAGTAGCCAAATTTCCAAACTTTGTGAAAAAATAGTCCTTTTTAAAGTATTTTTCCACAAATTTGCTAAAATAGGTTACTTTTTGAAAGAATTCCTCAGAAATTAGTAGCCAATGGCGATTTTGGCTACCAGGAATGGAAACATAGCACAGCGGTGAGAGACCCTGGATTTGTAGACTAAAGTTTTATCCATTAGGCCACTGCTGCCTTTATGCAGTAAGGGACACTTTCATAAGCCATTTATCAAAATATATGATGATGTCACAGTTATAAATTAATTACATGTGTATATGGAATCAATGTTGATGAATTTTGCATAAATTTGACTTATAATTAGCAACAAGTTACTTATGTTTACCCTTAGGACACAAAAATATTTTAAAAACTCCATGTAGCAGAAAAGTAAAAACAACAAAATATTTTTTAATGACAATATGCTTATAAGGCCTTATGTCCCATGAGGGATGAAGCGGATAAGTTAAGTTCATTTTAATAATACAACATTTCAGCATTTAAATGTGGTTACATGATCCCAGTAAGATTACATTTCCATTAAATATTAAATATCAATTCTGTTTTTTCTTGAGCTGCTGTAATTAACTGGAGTTTTGTCTTTTTATTTTCAGGAAGCCCAGACAGAAGTCAGAAAAAGAAATAAATAAAGAAATATGTTCTGTAATAAGACAAATAACAGCATCTGTTACATTTCTTCCACTGTTAGAAAGTGCATGTGAGTAAGATGATAATATAACAAGGTTTAGTTGTAAAATGTCATACCTCCGTGTCCCTTGCAGCTTGCCACTGACAGTGTTCAATCCAGTAATATAGTTGGTGGGTGGGGTCATCCTAACCCTGACGGACCATGTTTTCCAAAGTGGGTTGACACAATAACATAACTTGATGCAAAGGTCGGTATTTAATCAAAGACAAATCGTTGAAATCTAAGTAAGAAAGAGATAAGACAAAGCAAATGAGCCTTGGTAGGCCCAGGTCATATTTGTGGGACAAAATTATTTTTATTTTATTGGTATTGGCGCAAAAGTCCCTTCTAGATTGAACACTGATTACAATAAAGGGTTGTAATTTTTAAAGACAACTAAAATGTTGCTGTTTTTGCTGTCAACAATACATAAAAAGTTGCACGTATGGATTTAGTCTTGGTCTACTCAATAATGTGTGTCAGACAAACAGTATATTTTTGAGTTCATGTGGTGCTTTAGGCTGATGGCTGTAGTTTATTTTTCTATTGCTGTTTTCTGACCATATTTTGTTTTTAAAAATTTTTATGGTACCACTTAATTAGTGTTCATCAATATGGTGTTTACTCTCTGCTGTTATTTTGTAGGAAATTTTTGTGTACTTTTTACTTGTCACGTAAATTTGCGAGACTAGCAAGAAAAACATTGATATTTAGTTTAATTACATTTGCACGGATTGTCAACCAATTTTGGGACAATAAAAAGTATGTGAATATTTATTTCCTTGTTGAATAAATGACACAAAAAATCTCATGATTTACAGTATAGGTGAAGGGTTATGCAATCAATGCCCTAATGGATCTGCCCAAAATTTGAATACTTAACAAGAAATTTATGGGGGTTTTAATATTGCTCATGTTGAGTCATAGTCTGTTCATAAATCTGTGATGAATTTAAATACAAAATAAATCCTTGTTTGTTTCAGGTGCTTTTGATTTACTAGTTTACACAGATAAAGATTTAGAAGTTCCTGATAATTGGGGTGAAGATGGACCACAGTTTATTGCTAATTCTGAGGAAGTTCGATTACGATCCTTTACAACCTCCATTCATAAAGTAGATACAATGGTATCTTATAAAAAGACAGACTGAACAGTGCCATTGATATTTGTTAATATATAGTGCTAGTGATTGTATTAATGTGTAGTGATCTTATTTATGTGATGATGTACATTACTGAGTTTCCACAAATTTAAAATTATTGGTAGCTAAATCTCCAAAATTTGTAAAAAATATAGTTCTTTTAAAAGTATATTTTCACAAATTTGCTAAAATTGATTACTTTTTGAAAGCATTTCTCAGAAATTTTTAGCCAATAGCGATTTTGGCTACCAGGAATTGAAATGTAGACATTATGTTAAGAAACAAGCTGGTAGGTTAGTTTGCATGTATGTGAAGTTAATGAAGACTTGTAGTTTATAAGAGGTTTAAGTGCTTATTATGTCTTCATAAATATATGTATATATAAATGAAAATGCTGGGGGCTTAATTAATTGACCATTTAGTGTGTAGATTTATACCCTATTGTAAGTTATAAGGTTTATGCTTGACTATTAGTTATGGTGTCAGGCTTAAATATTTATATATTGATGACATATTATAACAGTTTCTTGACATTATTTGAAGTGGCGATTTAATATGATGTAGCATTCTTTCAAATTTAACAAGTGGCAGGTTGCAAAGTTTTGCTTTTTTTTTTTTTTTTTTTGATTTTCAATCTCTTGAAACAAATCTGAATGCAAATCAGCTTTTGTCTGACCCACTATAAAATTCTATGCATATTGCATTTGGTTCAATCATTTGTATTTGTATGGTTTCAGTGTCAGAAATAGTCGTCAGTCTGTGATTGATGATTTTTGGGAAGGACTGGCTATATATTTTTTTCAACTCTCCTACATGCATTATGTATACCAATATAGAAAACGTTGGTTCAAAATTTTGACTTATTTCTATTACTGGTGATTGACTTCCGGCTGCAACATTTATCTTGACATGAAAATACTGATAGCTTTCTATATGCTGTTGAACTTAAATTTAATGTAGTGGGGTGTGATATATAAATTCAGTCTTTTTCCAGCCAGGTCTTTTTAGCTCACCTGAGCCAAAGGCTCAAGTGAGCTTTTCTGATCACAATTTGTCCGTTGTCTGTCGTCGTCGTTGTCATCGTCGTCGTAAACTTTTCACATTTTCATCTTCTTCTCACGAACCACTGGGCAGATTTCAACCAAATTTGGCACAAAGCACCACTAGGTGAAGGGGATTCAAGTTTGTTCAAATGAAGGGCCACACCCTCTTTAAAGGGGAGATAATTGAGAATTATTGAAACTTTGTTGGTATTTTTCAAAAATCTTCTTCTCAAAAACTATTCGGCCTGTAAAGCTTAAACTTTTGTGGAGGCATCCTTAGGAAGTGTAGATTCAAGTTTGTTCAAATCATGGTCCCCGGGGGTAGGGAGGGGCCACAAGAGGGGGATCAAGTTTTACATAGGAGTATATAGAGAAAATCTTTAAAAATCTTCTTCTCAAAAACTATTAGGCCTGAAAAGCTCAAATTAAAATGGAAGCATCCTGAGGTAGTGTAGATTCAAGTTTGTTCAAATCATGGTCCCCGGGGGTAGGGAGGGGTCACAAGAGGGGGATCAAGTTTTACATAGGAATATATAAGAAAATTTTTAAAAATCTTTTTCTCAAAAACTATTAGGCCAGAAAAGCTCAAATTAAAATGGAAGCATCCTCAGGTAGTGTAGATTCAAGTTTGTTCAAATCATAGTCCCTGGGGGTAGGGTGGGGCCACAAGAGGGGGTCAAGTTTTACACAGGAATATATAGAGAGAATCTTTAAAAATCTTCTCCTCAAAAACTATTAGGCCAGGAAAGCTCAAATTAAAATGGAAGCATCCTCAGGTAGTGTAGATTCAAGTTTGTTCAAATCATGGTCCCCGGGGGTAGGGAGGGGCCACAAGAGGGGGATCAAGTTTTACATAGGAGTATATAGAGAAAATCTTTAAAAATCTTCTTCTCAAAAACTATTAGGCCTGAAAAGCTCAAATTAAAATGGAAGCATCCTCAGGTAGTGTAGATTCAAGTTTGTTCAAATCATGGTCCCCGGGGGTAGGGAGGGGCCACAAGAGGGGGATCAAGTTTTACATAGGAATATATAAAGAAAATTTTTTAAAATCTTTTTCTCAAAAACTATTAGGCCAGAAAAGCTCAAATTAAAATGGAAGCATCCTCAGGTAGTGTAGATTCAAGTTTGTTCAAATCATAGTCCCTGGGGGTAGGGTGGGGCCACAAGAGGGGGTCAAGTTTTACACAGGAATATATAGAGAGAATCTTTAAAAATCTTCTCCTCAAAAACTATTAGGCCAGGAAAGCTCAAATTAAAATGGAAGCATCCTCAGGTAGTGTAGATTCAAGTTTGTTCAAATCATGGTTAAATAATAGTGTATTTTCCATGCTGTATTCTTTTATATAAGTATTTTGATATTAAGTTAAATATATTGTTCATGAGAAATATATTAATTGTACTTGTATTTAAAAGCTAATTTTTAATGTAAATCCTGCTGTATTCTATAATTTCTATTTGCCATTTCCCGATTACAGTATTCGGCCTATGCATTTTCTCTCTTTTGAGATTGGTAGATTGCATGATGAAAATTTTTTTAAAAATTATTTCATTGGTTGAAATGCTGTAAAAAAAAGGTAACGGAATAAGCCGAGGCTTGTCGAAACATCAACCTTTTACGGTACATAGAAATACTTACAAATTGTTTAGTGAAAAGCATCGGTAGGAAGTATAGATTTCAGTTTGTACAAAACCCCCCTCCCCTGCACTCACTTCAATACTGAACTCATTTCGGCTTCTACCTAGCAAGTTGCTCAGGTGAGCGATGTGGCCCCTGGGCCTCTTGTTTGATATGTAATGCCAGTCTTTTTCTAGTTAACAAAACCTGCTTAGGTCTCTTTTGATATGTAAATTCAGTCTTTTTTTCCAGCTAACACAACCTGCTTAGGTCTTCTTTTGAAGGGTTGTATTAATTTCAATATTTTGAACACTATGTATTTTTATGTATTTGAAAACATTTAAATTGGTGTGCTGATTTAATGTCTTAGTTCATAATTAAGTTCTTAATATTAAAACTAAGATCATTTGATGTTTCGACTAGGGATATTTTTATAATCACTGGAAAATAAGTACCGAAGCAGGTAGAGCTGTAATCATATAAATGTTTTGTAGGATTGAGTAATCTTGCTTTTTGTTCTTTCGTATGTACACAATTTGTAATCAAAATATAACATGTTAATCAATGAATATTATTTTGATTTTCAAAAGTAATAGATGTTATTATTGAAAGAATTATAGAAGGCTGTGCTGAAAACATTTTTCCATGCAATAAATATTATCTGTATATATTTAATTCATGTGCTGTTTTTGATATATTAATTGTAAAGTCAATCCTGCCTTGATCATGACATGTTGATGATTACCAGCTTATAAAGGAGGGACTAGGCATTTTACATCTTCGAGGCTGTAATTTCTGGGAGAGTGGAGGAAACTGCAGTACCTTGAGAAAACCAACAAACATCAGCAAATGAAACCACTAGGATCAGCCTTAGTGGGAATGGAACAAGCAGTTACATTTGATCTAAGTCAGCACTTAAAGTTTAGATCAGAAGACCCTTGCTAGTAAAGCCCAGAGAAATTAAAAACTGTTTCATGTATATGATGGCCATCTACTCACAAATGTTGTATAATAGGTCCAGTGGGGTTGTATTTATAAACATACAGGATTGACTATAACTTTTGACTTTTTACTTGGTTCATCTTTGCTCAGTTGAGCCTTGCTATAGCTAACCTTCTGGTTTGTTTCGTCCATCTATAATCAAAAACAAACATACTAATCCATGTCCGAATTACAATCCAGAAGCAAAGTAAAAACTTTGGAACTGACAGGTTAAGTTAGACAGGTGAACTTCCACCAGGGAAGTGAGACTGGGTGGTCCAGAAGGGTAAGCACCTCCTGTTTAGTTAGCTACACTCGCCACGTGTGTAATCAAAATTGTGTGAAAGGAACATGGGACTTCAAATATATCCAGGTCAATCCTGGACACAGAGACATCAAACTTATCAACAATACTGTGATGACTGCCATAAAACTTTTTGAGGGCCTTGACAAGCCTAGGCTTGCAATATCACTGAGTCAACAATTTATTTGCAAGCAGTCTACTTCGTTGTACAAAGTCCCCATAGTGGGAACAAGCTCTACCATAGCGTATTAATTGGGAAACAAATACATCATAAACAGGAGAAGCAGGTATATTGCTGCATAAAAAAGGAAAGTTGACAATAGAAAAATTGAAGTCACCACGTTTGTCATAAAGTTTCAAATGTAGCCTTTCGTGGGCGTCATAATTCAGGTGTAAGTCTAAATATGAAGCAGAACTCTTGAAATCAGTCGTGTCTTTTGTGCATTGTTAAGAGACAGAGCGTCATCTATATATCTGTACGTTGAGTTGAATGATTTGGCGACAGCCTACTCTCCAGATTTAACAAGGTTCTGCATAAATTCTGCTTCATAAGAACAAAGAAAAAAATCAGAAAGCAATGGTGCACAATTTGTGCCCATTGGTATACCGATTGTTTGTTGAAAAACTATATTACCAAACACAACAAATATATTATCTATCAAAAACTCCAACACTTTTGTAGAAAAATCAAATGTTTTTATACTTTTTACATGAGATAAAGTATTAGAAACAAGATGTTCAAGTAATTCTTTAGAATTTTTGAGAATCCACATTTAGTTGATTCATTTTTTTCTAAATAAGACTGAAGACCATCTTTGACGATTGTTACCGATAGTGATTTAGTAGTACATTTTGATGAGCCTGCTATATATCTTTCCTTGTATGGATTTTTATGGAGTTTAGGAATCCAATACAAGGGTTGAGATTGATACCGAAAAATTCGAGAACTCCCCTAAGGTTGGAAAGGTCTTCATCTTTGGTAAAATTAGTTCTAGTATATGCAGGGTTATTTGATATACTATCTAAACCAAGCTCCTTAATAAGACATTCAAGGTAGAATCTCTTACAAACGAGAATAATGTTGTTGTAAACTATTTACATTTTAACCATGGACCAGATTTGATTATATTTGCAATAATGGTGTATAGGATATCAGATTTCCACAAATGAAGGTTACGTCCCCTGTGTGTCCCATAAAGGGGAGAATTAATTAACCATATTTCCATAAGCTTCAAATAGCAAAACCTTAGATACTTTAAATGTAGATTCCTTAGGGCAAATGGTATTTTTGATTTGCAATAAATCTTGTTTGGGGGGCTCAAAATGGAAAGACTAGAGCGGCCCCAGTAAATGAAGAATCTTGAATTGGCATACAATACAAAGAACTTGGATACTTTATATGCAGTGCCTTCAAGACAAATTTTTGCACTGGGGACACTTTAGAGATCACTATAATTTAATTGAAAATTTTGGTTGTTGGGTACCAGTTGGGAAAAATTGTAAAGGGTACATAAAATTGTTTAAAAATAATATGGGGTTAGATTTTATATAATATAGACACAGTATGCTTAGGTGAAATATCATTTAAATTGCATCAACCTCAATCAATCAAATAAATTATTTAATAATTTTCTTTGATGATTAGACGTTCAATATCTAGAAAGCAACTGGAAACAATGCAATATAAATAAAGTGGTGTCATATCGCTTGCTACTAATTAAATGCAACAGCAAGAGTTATCGATAAAAACTAAAGGAAATGAAAGATGCAAAAGTAAAATGGATAAAATGTATATATGTACTTTGCTGTGCACTCTCAAAGTGTTACGTTAAACATAACTCCAGGGACTGTTGAACACAATAGTATTTAAATTTTTTTATTTATTTTATTTATTCAGCATTTACACCAAAAAAACAAGGTCGAGCTGATTACAGAGAAAACTCATAACAATACAAAACATATGACAATCAAATAATTACATAGAAGAATCATAATAATACAATAACAATCATACAATTTAAACAGCCGCAGCATTGATTGCTTTTTTCAGGGAATGGTTTGCGGAAATTAAGATCATGTTTTTGACTGTTCAAAACTAAAAATAAATTAATGACATGGCTGCATGTACAGATTCTCATAGGGCTTTAAGACAAATCTATAAATAAAATATTTATGACCTACTTAAATTGACATCCGGCAGAAAAATGTCTACATCGACAGACTGGGAGAATGAGTATATAACGAATTTTGATGCGGAATGGTATTTGGACACCTATTATGGGTCCGTCACAGGTTCAGAAGAAGAAGGCAACTTTCTTGAATTCGCATTAGATGAAATTCATAATATTTTCACATCAGGTCTGTGCTACATAAATTTCGACACTGGGTATATACTAGTATATAAAGTGTGATAAAGGACCTGTCCTATATTAAAATACTGAATAATCTTGCTATGCCAGGACATGGAATGGCCTTTGGACTACCGTCAATACGACGTCTGCAAACCCATGTTCCATAGCTAAATACAAAATGGACTTCTATTTTATTTAAAGTGGTACTGTAGTATTCGTCATATGAACATAAAGCTGACTGATAATCGTGGGGTATTGCCTTAAACAATATTACCTTTACGTATTCCCTTAAGATTGGTGATACAAGAATCACCACTGCCTGCTCCATTTCTTTCACAAGATGGGTGGCTAGATTTTGATCAAACTTGGAACAAATGTCTTCCAACGCAAGACGTATCGAATATGTACAAATTTTTGGTGTGTAGAAGTCGCGAAGTAGAAGCTTAGTTTTGACCTTCGTAGGCCATATTGGGGATGAATCAATTTGTGTGTCTCTCTCATGAGACAGCTCAATGGTAGTTATTTCACAAAACCAAATTCTTATTAAATAGGTGAAAGGAGTACTTAGTTTGGTAGTGTTATTTTTTCAGGTATTGTCAGTGGCAGTACCCTGTTAGATATTGGCACAGGGCCAACCATACACTCTGTTATAAGTGCCAGTAGTCACGTAAAAGACATTTACCTTAGTGATTACTCTGAACGAAATACAAGTGTGCTGAAGAAATGGTGGAAAGGAGACTTTACTTACGAACAAGAAATTTTCAAGTACATTCTCGATAAAGAAAACAAAGGGCAAGTACCAATACAGAGTTTAGGTACTTAGTCTTTCGGAGCACCGGCCTCACTTCCCTGACTATAGGTCTTGCGTTTAACCTTATTTGTCTGTTTCAAATTTTTTACTTTGCTTCTAGATTTTGATTTGGACATGGATTAGCGTGTTTGCTTTTGATTTGATTGAAAGTAATATCCATTGCCACATCAACTTGATTTTACTTTGATTTAGGCGACCTAGGTTGCCTTACTCGCCAGCTTACAGTTACACAACGCGATTCTAATCGGCTTTATGTACAAAACCACTCAGATTCTAGAACGGAGGCAGAAAATTAACAAGTTTGTTTGTCGACGATCGGTGGTTTTTCGGGCACTAATTTTCTCATCCATCATTCTTGCAATAGCTACTTCGAGGTAGATTAAAGAATCTGTACCTTCATTAAACACTTCTGCTTGGCTTACTTTCATTATAACACCGCGAAATCGATTCAAAACTCCAGTTTTGCATGAAAAAGTTGTGCATTTGCTTGCCCCTTTTAACACGTCAAAATTACATATTATACCAGCTGCCAATTAATATTTAAAACGATTGTCCATGAACGATGATTGCAACAAGACTTCTAATGCTCCAGGTGAATGTGTGGAATTGTCTGGCACTTCAAATTTCAGCTAACTTAACTTGTGTAGCTTATGCGACACGTCGAACGCAAGATGCCGGTGCCGCACTCACAGACACAAACCCTAGTATTATATTAGTATAAAAATATACGTTAGAAATTTGAATTTGATAATATAAATTATGATTTTTTTTTCTTTTATTATATAAAAATAACAATAACAATAAATAAATACAATCAAATAAGTAAATAAACTGATCAATGAATTCAATAAAAATATGAATTAAATAATGATGATAATAATAATAATAATAATAATAATAATAATATGTACTTTATTGAATGATAAGCAGAGTATGTAAAGAGTGATTGGGTATAATATAATATGAAAATTGTTGTAAGATGATGATACATTTTGTATTTTCAGGGAAAGTGTAGAAAACCGCAATTCCGAAATGAAGAAAAAAGTTAAAAATGTGATAGGCGTTGACGTTAGTTTACAGAAGCCATTGTTGTCAGACGACGACATTCCAGTAACATTTGATATAATTATCTCCAGTTTGTGCCTAGAAGCAGCGTCTCTAACCAAGGAAGAATACACACAATCAGTAGAACACATAAAACCATTAATAAATACGGGCGGATCTCTGATCCTTGTAGGGGTCCTAAATGAAACGTTTTATAAAGTTGGCAACGTGGACTTTCCTTGTTTAAAGATCAGTAAAGACGAATTACAGAACATATATAAAGAGCAAGAATTTAACATCAAATACTGGACAGATTTAGATATGCACAGTGGTAAATACAAACAGCATCAGGATGAGTCTGAATATTCTGATTTTTCCGGTGCTTTTGTAATGGCGGCACAGAAATTATGATTTTGAAGATTTGAAACCCGTAAAATGAGAAGACACAAGGACTTTAAACTTTTTTCATGCTACGATCAATCATTGTACATAACGGATCCATGCCATTAGAACTTACATTAGATAATAAATATGCATAAGAATTTATCTTTGGAATAAAATCGTTTTCAATCTTTAGCAAAACAAACCGTACCTATTATTACCCGGTTTAACTTGTTTAGTTTTGCAGCACCATTAATAAATACGGGCGGATCTCTGATCCTTGTATGGGTCCTAAATGAAACGTTTTATAAAGTTGGCAACGTGGACTTTCCTTGTTTAAAGATCAGTAAAGACGAATTACAGGACATTATAAAGAGCAAGGATTTAACATCAAATACTGGACAGATTTAGACATGCACAGTGATAAATACAAACAGCATGATGATTTCACCGGCGCTTTTGTAATGGCGGCACAGAAATTATAATTTTGAAGATTTGAAACCCGTAAAATGAGAAGACACAAGGACTTTAAACTATTTTTCATGCTACGATCAATCAGTGTAACGGATCCATGTCATTAGAACTTACATTAGATAATAAATATGCACAAGAATTTATCCTTGGAATAAAATCGTTTTCAATCTTTAGCAAAAAAAAACCGTACTTATTATTACCCGGTTTAACTTGTTTAATTTTGCAGCACTAGACAGCATATACAAAATTCTAAGTTTTATATACTATTGACAGGTGTTGTGTACAAGTATGTTGTTATTGATTCTGATCCTTTATCGCTTAAACATTTTTGCTCTAAATCTTTACTTGTATTGAAAATGTTATAATGATTGTCCGTTTACATTTGTATTTTAATCAACATTTGAAACATGGGAATCGAACAATGAATACATAATACATAATATCATTATAAAGTTTTAATATTACTTTAAGCTTGTTGTATACTCTGTTGGAATCTATCTCTAAACCGCTTAAACGGCCTCTTAAACCCCGTTTATTATAAATGACATCTTCAATACCAGAATATATCCTTTAACAACGATGCCCGACGTTATCCAGTGGGAATGAAGATGTCAAGCTAATGAATTAGTATTAATTTTGATCTATTTCCATAATCACAAAATCACAGATTGTTATTAAGGTTTATGGTTACCCGTGCGATCACTCTATCCAAGTAATTATAAAAGCGCATTATATTTGTGCTGTGTATAATAAAAAAAATAATTGAAAAAAGGAAGTTTTGTTTCATAATTTTGGTCCAAGCACTACTGATGAGGAACTGTATTCCGAAACGGCCGTCCAGTGCTGTAAAATTAAAACTGGTATAATATGTTATTTAAACCCCTGAGCCGATATCTCTGCTGGTGGCTGGTGCCCCGAGGATATCACAGACTCAGCAGGCAATAATTGTGTATTGTTGTCAGAAATATACTATTGTGTATTGTCTAAATTTGCTGCTAGTTAAAATTTGAAATTCCTCAAAAACTAAGGTATACTCCCTCATGCAAAGTATTTCCTTAGCTGATTTTGGTAAAATATATTTTGGTCCTTTGGATTTCTTTTTAAGTTTTGGTTTCATGATTTTGGCCCAAGCACTACTGATGAGGAATTGTATCCCGAAACGGCCGTCTAGTGCTGTAAATTTAAAACTGGTATAATTTGTAATTGTATAATGAATTATGAAAAAGACAAATAAGTCAAACACAAACATGTTCTAATAACAATCACAAATGCAAAATAAAAACATTGAAAACTAGCAAATTACGTTTAACAGATGAACTTCCAGAAGGATAGCTAGCTATACCCGCTAATTATAAAGTCTAATGTGTTACCATTATTTTCAAGACAACATACGTTGCATATTATATAGGTTATTGGTTACTGTCGTAATTTAATGCTTAGTATACATTTTAGATAACACTGGTTGTAAAATGAGGGTGATGATTAGGGCCTTTAATACAAAAGTATTAAGACCATTCTATAGATGCAATTTTGTCATATCCAGTGGGCTATCAAACTAGGAAGTTCTATAATCATTGGACCACTGCGGAAGCTCATTGCTCGCTTCATAATGGGAGGTCGTGGGTTCGAACCCCGACCGCGTCTGACCCTAGACTTAAAAGTGGATAGTGACTGTTCTTTCACC
This sequence comes from Anadara kagoshimensis, assembly GCA_021292105.1. Classification (NCBI taxonomy): domain Eukaryota; kingdom Metazoa; phylum Mollusca; class Bivalvia; order Arcoida; family Arcidae; genus Anadara; species Anadara kagoshimensis. Next base: position 62,416,243 of record CM037861.1, on the reverse strand, counting down.
AAACACTCGGCATTACGAAATGAAAATCACGGTAAATTATTTGAAAATTTTCTTTAATGATAAGACATTTCATATCTAGAAAGCAACTGGAAACAATGCAACATAAACCCTAGTATTATATTCGTATAAATCATCTCGCTTGCTACTAATTAAATGCAACAGCAAGAGTTATCGATAAAGTGAGAAACAACACTAAAGGAAATGAAAGATGCAAAAGTAATATGAATAAAATGTACATGTATATATATATGCACTTTGCTGTGCAATTTTCAAGAGTACATAGTAAAATGTTACGTTAAACATAACTCCAGGGACCATTAAACACACAGCCGTAGCAGTGATTGCTTTTTCAGGGAATAGTTTGCAGAAACTAAATTAAAATCTTTTTTAAAAGTTTTTGATCGTTCAAAACTAAAAAAAAAATTAATGGCATGGTTGCGTGTATATATGGCAAAAACAGATTCGCATTCATCTCAAAATCGCTTTAAGATTAGATACAATTTTTATGACCTATTTACATTGATATCCGGCAGAAAAATGTCTACATCGACAGACTGGAAGAATGAGTATATAAAGAATTTTGACACGGAATGGTATTTGGACACCTATTATGGGTCTCTCACAGGTTCAGCAGAGGAAGACAACTTTCTTAAATTCGCATTAGATGAAATTCATTATATTTTCACATCAGGTCAGTGCTACATAAATTTCGACACCACTGGGTATATATACCGGATATGAAGTATATTAAAATACTGAATAATCTTGCTATGCCGGGACGTGGGGTCAAGCAGGTCATTGGCCTTTAGACAACCGTCAAAACGACGTCTTCAAACCCATGCACCATAGCTAAATACAAAATGAACCTCTATTTTTGCGTTGTTTAATATATAAAGAGGTAGTATTCGTCATATGAACATGAAGGTGACTGATAATCGTGGGGTATTACCTTCAAAAACAATATTACCTTTACGTATTCCTTTAAGTGATACAAGAATCACATGCCACTGCCTGCTCCATTTCTTTCACAAGATGGGTGGCTAGATTTTGATCAAACTTGGAACAAACGTATTCCAACGCAAGACGTATCGAATACAAAATTTTGGTGTGTAGAAGTCGCGAAGTAGAAGCTTAGTTTTGACCTTCGTAGGCCATATTGGGGATGAATCAATTTGTGTGTCTCTCTCATGAGACAGCTCAATGGTAGTTATTTTACAAAACCAAATTCTTATTAAATTGGTGAAAGGCGTACTTAGTTTGGTAGTGTTATTTTTTCAGGTATTGTCAGTGGCAGTACCCTGTTAGATATTGGCACAGGGCCAACCATACACTCTGTTATAAGTGCCAGTAGTCACGTAAAAGACATTTACCTTAGTGATTACTCTGAACGAAATACAAGTGTGCTGAAGAAATGGTGGAAAGGAGACTTTACTTACGAACAAGAAATTTTCAAGTACATTCTCGATAAAGAAAACAAAGGGCAAGTACCAATACAGAGTTTAGGTACTTAGTCTTTCGGAGCACCGGCCTCACTTCCCTGGCTATAGGTCTTGCGTTTAACCTAATTTGTCAGTTTCAAATTTTTTACTTTGCTTCTAGATTTTGATTTGGACATGGATTAGTGTGTTTGCTTTTGATTTGATTGATAGTAATATCCATTGCCACATCAGCTTGATTTTACTTTGATTTAGGCGGCCTAGGTTGCCTTACTCGCCGGCTTACAGTTACACAACGCGATTCTAATCGGCTTTATGTACAAAACCACTCAGATTCTAGAACGGAGGCAGAAAATTAACAAGTTTGTTTGTCGTCGATCGGTGTTTTTGGGGGCAATCTGATTTCCTCTTCCATCATTCTTGTAATAGCTGCTTCGAGGTAGATTAAAGAATCTTTACCTTCATTAAACACTTCTGTTTGGCTTACTTTCATTATAACACCGCGAAATCGGTTCAAAACTCCAGTTTTGCATGAAAAATTTGTGCATTTACTTGGCCCTTTTAACACGTCAAAATTACATATTATACCAGCTACCAATTAATATTCAAAACGATTGTCCATGAACGATGATTGCAACAGGACTTCTTATGCCCCAGTCGAATTGTTTGGAATTGTCTGGTACTTCAAACTTCAGCTAACTTAACTTGCTTAGCTTTTCCGACACGTCGAACTAAAACACAAACATAAACCCTAGTATTATATTCGTATAAATCATGAAACAAAAATATACGTTAAAAAATTGAATTTGATGAATATAAAATATGATTGTTTTTATTATATGAAAATAGCAATAACAAAAAATATATAAATACAATCAAATGAGTAAATAAATTGATCAATGACTTCAATAATAATATGAATTAAATAATGATAATAATAATAATAATAATATATGCTTTATTGAATGATAAGCAGAGCAGGTTAAGAGTGGTTGGGTATAATTTAATATATGAAAATTGCTGTAAGATGATGATACATTTTGTATTTTCAGGAAAAGTGTAGAAACCGTAATTCCGAAATGAAGAAAAAAGTTAAAAATGTGATACGTGTTGATGTAAGTTTACCAAAACCATTGTTGTCAGACGACGAAATACCAGAAACATTTGATATAATTATCTCTAGTTTGTGCCTAGAAGCAGCGTCTTTAACCAAGGAAGACTACATACAATCAGTAGAAAACATAAAACCATTAATAAACATGGATGGATCTCTGATCCTTGTAGGAGTCCTAAATCAAACGTTTTATAAAGTTGGCAACGTGGACTTTCCTTGTATAAAGATCAGTAAAGACGAATTACAGGACATATATAAAGAGCAAGGATTTAACATCAAATACTGGACAGATTTAGACATGCACAGTGATAAATACAAACAGCATGATGATTTCACCGGCGCTTTTGTAATGGCGGCACAGAAATTATAATTTTGAAGATTTGAAACCCGTACAATGAGAAGACACAAGGACTTTAAACTATTTTTCATGCTACGATCAATCAGTGTAACGGATCCATGCCATTAGAACTTACATTAGATAATAAATATGCACAAGAATTTATCTTTGGAATAAAATCGTTTTCGATCTTTAGCAAAAAAAACCGTACCTATTATTACCCGGTTTAACTTGTTTAATTTTGCAGCACTAGACAGCATATACAAAATTCTAAGTTTTATATACTATTGACAAGTACATGTGTACATCATTTACATTTGAAAATACAGGTGTTGTGTACAGTACAAGTATGTTGTCATTGATTCTGATCCTTTATCGCTTAAACGTTTTTGCTCTAAATCTTTACGATATAATGATTGTCCGTTTACATTTCTATTTTAATCAACATTTGAAACATGGGAATTGAACAATGAATACATAATACATAATATCATTATAAAGTTTTAATATTACTTTAAGCTTGTTGTATACTCTGTTGGAATCTATCTTTAAACCGCTTAAACGGTCTCTTAAACCCCGTTTATTATAAATGACATCTTCAATACCAGAATATATCCTTTAACAACGATGTCCGACGTTATCCAGTGGGAATGTCAGGCAAATGAATTAGTATTAATTTTGATCTATTTCCATAATCACAAAATCACAGATTTTTATTAAGGTTTACGGTTACCTGTGCGATCACTCATCTATCCAAATAATTATAAAAGCGCATTATATTTGTGCTGTGTATAATAATAAAAAAATAATTGAAAAAAGTTTTGTTTCATAATTTTGGTCCAAGCACTACTGATGAGGAACTGTATTCCGAAACGGTCGTCCAGTGCTGTAAAATTAAAACTGGTATAATATGTTATTTAAACCCCTGAGCCGATATCTCTGCTGGTGGCTGGTGCCCCGAGGATATCACAAACTCAGTAGGCAATAATTGTGTATTACTATTGTCTAAATTTGCTGCTAGTTAAAATTTGTTCCTCAACAACTAAGGAATACTCCATCATGCAAAGTATTTCCTTAGCTGATTTCGGTAAAATATATTTTGGCCCTTTGGGTTTCTTTTTAACATAAAAAAGTTTTTGTTTTATAATTTTGGCCCAAGCACAGCACTACTGATGAGGAACTGTATTCCGAAACGGCCGTCTAGTGCTGTAAAATTAAAACTGGTATAATTTGTAATTGTATAATGAATTATGAAAAAGACAAATAAGTCAAACACAAACATGTTCTAATAACAATCACAAATGCAAAATAAAAACATTGAAAACTAGCAAATTACGTTAAACAGATGAACTTCCATTAGAGAAGTGAGGCCGTGTGCTCCGGAAGGATAGGCACTTGTGTAGCTAGCTTTACCTGCTAATTGTGAAGTCTAATGTGTTACCGTTATTTTCAAGACAACATACGTTGCATAGTATGGAAGGTTATTGGTTACTGTTGTAATTTAATGCTTATATTTTAATACTGGTATACATTTTAGATAACATTGGCTGTAAAATAAGTGTGATGATTAGGGCCTTACAAAAGTATTAAGACCATACCATAGATGCAAATTTTGTCATATCCAGTGATCTTCCAAACAAGGGAGTTCTATAATCATTGGACCACTGCAGTAGCTCAGTTGGTAGAGTGCTCGCTTCGTAATGGGAGGTCGTGGGTTCGAATCCCGACCGGGTCTGACCCTGGACTGAAAAGTGGGAAGTGACTGTTCTTTCGCCAAGCACTCGGCATTATGAAGTGAAAGTCGCGGTTCTTTCGGATGACAACTGAAAATGAACGAGGCCCCGTGTCTTGGTAGGCTTGGCAAGATAAAGAACCCTGCTGTACAATGCCATTAGCGCAACGCAAAGGCAAAATTCCTGCACCTTCGCCTATAGCTGACGACGTCTCGATATAAGTGAAATATTCTTGAATTGGACGTTGAACACCATAACTCAAATCAACTCGATAACCATTGGTCTCAATAATAATAATTGGTTCCAATTACATTTGTACTTATTTCTTTTGTTTTGTTGTGGAGTGTTGTTCTTGGATGTTTTGGCTATTGGTCAAGCACTATTAAGGACACTTACCACTTATATTATAACAAGTTAGGCCAAAACACATAGTAAATAAATGCAGCAAAGAATATACAGACGCAGTGAGCATCTGAACTCCATTAGTGTCAATCAACATGTAGTTAGTATTAGCATAGCTGTTTTTCATATCTTTTGTATCGTTTCCTCAGCAGATCGTAATTTGTCTATTGATGCTGTTTGTGATTATAAAACGTTTTAGCTGAAATATTTACTTGACAAACATCAAAATGCCAGTAAGAGAAATACGACATACTGCGCTGAAAGACTGTATGGTAGCTTCAGATAATGTTGATATACAGGTATAAGGCAGATACTAGTCTGTCATTCAAACAACGATATAGCACCTTTCATTTATTGATTGATGGTGATATGATAAGCTTTATTGTGTTTATCTACATCTCCTTATATGGTTATTCCAGGTGATGTTTTAATTCCTAGAAACATATAGGTATTACCATAGATACACAGATAAATCGCTAATAGGGGAGCAATCATTAAAATTTTGAATTTAAAGAAAAATTGAAAACTAATTAATAAAGTTATTATTCATTTTTGTTATCACCTGTACTATAACGACAATTCCATTATTAAAGGAATATAAAACATTGTACTTGATTTTGTATTAAAGAAAAACGTAAAATTGCAAAAAACATTTGAAACTTGCAGCAATTTCGGTATAACCACATTAGAAACACATTAAAACTAATAACAAATAAGTGAGTATGATATTATTTTAGCATTGTTTCATTGATTTAAAATAATAAAAAATAATAATAATAACAATATTTAAAAAATTTCATTAACTCGGTGTTGTCACTGGGCCCCACATCGCCGTTAAATTAAGTCTCCTGAAATCTACACAGAAGCGAGCAAAACTAGGTGTGTCTAGTTTTATTGCACAGGAGTGTAAGAACACCGTTTTATTACCAAAATGGCTGCTGATGGGGAAGATATCACTGCTCTGGTGATTGATAACGGTTCAGGGATGTGCAAAGCTGGATTTGGAGGGGACGATGCTCCAAGAGCTGTTTTTCCATCTATAGTTGGAAGACCAAGACACCAAGTAAGTAAACGGGAACTCCTGAAACAACGATGGTACAAAACGTCAACACAAACAATAGTGTTTTTGTGTCATCTTTTCAACAATTACAAAATAAACGTTTGTCTTAAATTAAATGCACTAATATAGAGGACTTGTTCCAAAGTTGTTCTGGATAAATTGGACGTCGCATACTTTCATGTTTCTTTCATGGGGGTTCTTACCATTCCCTGGTGAAAGTTCAATTCTTTAACCAATTTTTTGTGTTTATGTTTTGAATTCCTTTTGGGGTTGTAATTCGGACATGGACCGGTATGTTTGTTTTTCATCCTCATGCATTTTAAGTTAAAGTCATGCAACTAATATTGATATAAAATGGAATTTTATAAACGAAATACATGTGCATTTGTTTGCTGCCCCTCAACAAAAATATCTGATTGACTTTCGACAAAAACTTTAAAAGTTTAACAAGTGTCTGACAGGGCCAGTGCATTGTGTAATCCAATCAGCTTGCCGTTGCTTGGTTTTCTTAACTTTATGAACTTTCACATTGTTATAGAATATCAGGATCTTGTACCATTGATAGAAACGTGATAATCAGTACTGCAATTTAACTTTTGATGCAAACTCAACTCTTGCCAAAACAACTGTTTTTTTTTAAATGATGCTTCGGTAACAATTTATTGGCGCTTTTATTACCTTTTATTAATGACGAGTATCTGGATGCTGATATAACTAGCCACTTGCATGCTAAAATAATTTATGTTTACATTGTGTATTTGTTATTTCAGGGAGTAATGGTTGGAATGGGTCAGAAAGATAGTTATGTTGGTGATGAGGCACAGACTAAACGGGGCATTCTGACACTCAAATATCCAATAGAACATGGCATTGTCACAAACTGGGACGACATGGAGAAGGTATGGCACCATACGTTTTACAATGAGCTCAGGGTAGCTCCTGAAGAACATCCAATATTAATGACAGAAGCGCCACTGAATCCTAAAGCTAATAGAGAGAAAATGATTCAGATTATGTTTGAAACATTTAATACACCAGCGTTTTATGTGGCAATACAAGCAGTGTTGTCACTCTACGCCTCTGGTCGTACAACAGGCATCGTCATGGATTCTGGCGATGGCGTCACTCATGCCGTTCCGATTTATGAAGGATACGCACTACCTCATGCTATATTGCGTATTGACCTTGCAGGGAGGGATTTAACAGACTACCTGATGAAGATTTTGACTGAGCGAGGTTACTCTTTCACTACAACAGCTGAACGCGAAATTGTTAGGGATATCAAAGAAAAACTAGCTTATGTCGCCCTCGATTTCGATGAGGATATGGTATTAGCTGCAACGTCAACCCAGCTTGAAAAGAATTATGAACTACCAGACGGACAAGTCATTACGATAGGGAACGAAAGATTTCGATGTCCGGAAGCTCTGTTTCAGCCATCTTTTACCGGCATGGAGCAAGCTGGAATCCATGAATCGGCTTATAATTCTATCTTAAAATGCGATGTGGACATTAGGAAAGACTTGTATGCAAATATAGTTCTCTCTGGTGGAACAACAATGTTTCCGGGTATTGCTGACCGTATGATGAAAGAGGTCACGGCTTTGGCACCTGCTAACATCAAAGTTAAAATAGTAGCTCCTCCCGAGAGAAAATATTCTGTGTGGATTGGTGGATCAATTTTAGCATCTTTGTCAACTTTCCAACAAATGTGGATAAGTAAACAGGAATATGACGAAGGTGGTCCTGCAATTGTACACCGAAAATGTTTCTAAGTTCTGCCGTATTATGGCCATTCTCATTCATCAGTGTGTCAGTCAGTTATAAGAAATCACATATTATTTCAACCTTATTTTGTGTAATCCATTAGTGTGTGAAATTGGTACTTAATGATAACATATAATCACCCACTATTGTAATTGCTGGATACTAGTATTCTTTAACACACCAAAATACATACATTTAAATGTTTTATTTCGCCGAAATAAAGTAAAAATATTTAATCAATAATGTAGACTAAGTATAAAGGCAACTATACCTCCATCATAGATGCATGTCATTGTAACTACATGTGCATTGTCATTAAATTTTATGTACTAGTATATTTCAATATTGTTGTGTGAAATTATGTTCCATGTAAAAAATAAATAAAACAAAATTCTCATATTCGATTGTGAAAGAATGTTGAATGATGTTTAAACAACTTTTACTTTACTTATCCGATTGAATCTGGACTGGCGTAAAATACCATTACCGGTACTTCACTTATCGACCGAGATAATCCTGACTGGGACGTAAAACACCATAATTTACAGACCGAGAATCTTGACAGGCGTAAAATACCGTAACTTCCAAGGACTGAGAATCTTGACTGGGGCGTAAAACACCATTATTTCACGGACTGAGAATCTTTACTGGGTTGTAAAATACCATTACTTCACTGACAGAGAATCTTGACTGGGGCGTAAAACACTCATTATTTTACGGACTGAGAATCTTATACTGGGTTGTAAAATACCATTACTTCACTGACAGAGAATTTTGACTGGGGTGCAAAATATTATTACTTCACGGACCGAGAACCTCGATTGGGGCGTATAATACCATTACTTCACCGACCGAGAATCTTGACAGGCGTAAATACCATACTCAAACGCCAGAATTTTGACTGGAGCATAAAATACTATAACATTACAGACAGAATTTTTACTGGGGCATAAAATTCCATTACTTCACTGACGCAGAATCTTGACTGGGGGTGTAAAATATTGCTTCACGGCATGAGAATTTCCACGGGTGTAATAAACCATTACTTCAAGGACAAGAATCTTGACTGGGGTGCAAAATACTTTTATTCCACTCTTTTTCTTGTACCACTGTAAAAAAATCTTTGCTGCGTTATCACATAGTGCTCCAATTCAGTTCTTTTGTGGGCATTCCGAGAAAATGCTGTGTTGGTAATATCGAATATGATCGTACACAATTATTAAAATTGTGCAAAAAAGATCAAACAATATTGTATTACCAAATTGCTTATGCATTTGAATCTCATTGCAGGACACTTAGGTTACCATATGTACATCAACAGGTTAGCAATTGGTTTCTTTGTTACTTCATTTAAGACATTTGCAGTTGAAAACCACGTGCTCTGCAACACATGCGAATGATAGAAACTGCCACACAAGACAAGACAATTTCATGCTTAGGCCACCAATTGGTTTTGTAGTTAAACTTCCAGCAAACATCTAAACTCTAATGAGAGATAATAATTTTGATTGGGGATGTTATGGCAACATCTAATTTTCTGGAAATAGGTTTTGCATATTTAGCAACTTCAGCATCATACCAAGGATTCAAAATAAGAACAACATTAAATAATATTTGATATTTTTTTATTTTCCACATTTGAAGTCTAAATCATACTGATTCTGTTCATGTGTTTTAGTAGACTTTCTGTTCTTGTCTCTGTACACCTGGTGTACGAGTGTGGTTCTTTGCCAGGTAGTCAGTGAATTCCTGGTATGGAGATTTGGTAAATACGGTCTCCTTCCACAAGTCTGGTGTCAAGTAAGAGTAGGTGGCAGCAATGGCTGCATATGTAGCTTTAGCTGAAAGAATAAAGAACATTAGAATGAATAAACATATACATACCATATACAGTACATTCAAAATAAATTTCAGATAATTTTAACTATTGCAGTGAGATTGCTAACACATTTATTGTACAGTGAAAGGAACAAACATTGTCATTTCTCATCTGCTTTAAACTTGTGCACACTTACAGTGACCATTAGGGTGTTAGTGCTGCTATTTCAAATATTGGTACCAAGCCAACCAGTAAAATCGAAGATGAAGAAAATCCCTTCCTCACTTGTGGTCAACCAGGGTCAAACCAACAGTATCAAGATGTCTTCGGTTTTGAGGACTAAAGTTTTTATTATAAAATTATACGAGTTTGCCTCAATACTCATCTACATCCAAGTGCAAAACATGACATTCTTATGGAAGACACTTATTTTAACAAGCCGAGTTACGATTTTCAATCAAGATGGACTATGTGTATGATATATTAAGACTTAACACATACCAAAGTTTCCTAGGGTGGCTGTGCATCCTCTGGCACTGGTGTAACAATCCTCAATACCAGCCATATTCAGTAACTTCTTGGGTACGGGTGCACTTACAATACCTGTACCACGTGGTGCTGGGATCAAACGTACAGTTACACTACCACATTTACCAGTAACCTACAATCATAGAAATAAAATGTCAGTATTTGCATTATAAATTTTGGAAAGGGATAACACTAGTGGTCTGGAAATTGTGATACATTCCTCATTTATTAGTAGTGAGGTGCTACAGAAAATACATGTATAGCAATACAATATGAAAATCAAAGATTGTGTTTTTACCATTTTGCTATTAATATTATCAACATATTAACTTACAATCATTAAAATAATGTAAAACAAACAAATATAGGATGTCACTTTCACACTTTCATGTTACAATGGATCATTATTGTGCAAAATTTCTTTATATGAAACTCACTCAAGCCTTTGAACATCCAGTTAAACATTCATGTGGGAAACAATTGGTGAAACGTAAAATTTCAAAGAATGGAAACAGAGAAAGGGGAGTATTACACACCAGTCAGGATGAAAGAATTTGGAGTGCCCAAAAAGAAAAACTTGGCAAGTGAATCAACAAACTTTCTCGCACTATAATCTGTCCTGAGTGGGATTCCAACTAAGTGGTGAGGGGTACTGTGTACACATAAGTGTGTAGTTAGATCACTTGGCCGCTGTGGCCTCACTAGGGACCTGATGCTATACAGGAATTAAATCCATCCTTTCTATATCTACTTACTTTACAAGGTACGGTATGGGGTTTACCGATCTTGTTACCCCAGTAACCTCTTCTTACAGGAATGACTGACAACTTAGCCAGAATGATGGCTCCTCTAATAGCTGTTGCTACTTCTTTGGAACATTTAACTCCAAGACCAATGTGTCCATTATGGTCACCGATAGCAACAAAAGCCTACAAATTCAGATATATTTTTTAAAAATTTTATTTTCATATACTGTTATTATAAAGTATTCTCGCACACTATGTTTTCCGAATTGAACTGCCATAAGTTATTGTTCTTTTAAGAGACAATAAAAATTGCAATAAAAACCAAGGTTACAAGACAATATTCCATGGAATATGTATATGCATACATGCACATAATATCCCATTTGCATTAATTATCATACAGTATTTTTTTTCCAAAATGAAGGCAAGCCTTACAATTTCAATATATCTTATTTCAAGTTTATTTCAATATCTATACTTACCTGCATTAACTATTTGCAATGTTCTCGGGCCCCTACGCTCACTGCTTGAACAAAAAAGATTTACCTCCCCTTGAGCACACTCTTCAACATCCGGGTCAGTTTATGTTCGGGCAGCCATTTTTTCCACATGCGTTTTTTCTACCTACGTTCACAACATGCTTTCGGAAGACAGTTACAAGAAATGTGATAAGTGCAATCACGAGATGAATGTCATAGACGATCATGCCGAATGTTTTAGACATCGAGTGTGCACAGAAGAATTTTCTTGCGAGATTTGTAAAAATTGGACACCGAGCAGTGGTCGTCATATCGCAAGATGGTGGACAAAGTCCTAAGTAAGACGGGTCTTGTACCGTCCTCCGAGACGGAAGTTTCTAACAGACCAACAACGTCTTCATTAAGCCAAATTTCCTCTATGGGAAATACGCTTTCTAACCAGCAATCGGCTTCACTGAGGAGCTCTACAGTGCCGGTAATGTCTCATTCTGAAAAGCAAAATTTTGCTAGTGCAAATCAGAGTTTTTCTGACCAATTGTTTAGTGAATTTATTGATAATAGAATAAGAAAATATTTTGAAAGTCTGCCAGTCTCTCAGAGCGAATCGAGAGCAAGATCGAGGTTAGCGGAATCGAGTGAACAGGACGAGGATCCTGTCATTCCTGGTTCAAGATTCAATCGATTTCTAAATGAATCTTCAAAAACGTCAAAAACAGCTGATGTTTTAGATGTATCCCTAACAGATTGCGATAGTAATCAGTTTAGGGAAGATCGGGAATCTGTTTCGGAGGAAGGAGATAGTGATATCACATCTCGAGCCTCATCTACCGAGAATATGGTTGAATGGAAATCTTTCATTCATAAAATGGCTCAGGAACTGGGCATCTCTTTAGAAAATGAAAAGGCAAATAATGAATTTGCTTCTTACATTTCAGATAGACTTAAATCCTCTAAGGAAGCGGTTAAACTTAGACTTCCAATGGATGGGTCAACTATACAAGCACTTTTGGATGTTGATAAAGAATGGCAAACAAAAGGCAAGATCAGAGCCTTTAAAGCCAGAGATGATAGTAAATATGCAGTCATGTCAGATCATTTTGATAAATTCTGCAAAACCCCTAAGCTTGACGAAAATATAGAAGAGGGCATTACCCAAATTAATAACACTAGAGGTGCTTTTAAAGTTGTAAACTCTACTGTCAGTAAAGGGAAGTTTAAATTTAAAAACAAAGATGATGTCCCTCGTAATACAGAATTGAAAAAGATTGATCTTAGTGCTAGACTGTTGCTTCGTGAAATTTCCTATGGGTCCTTGATTACATCTTATTTAGATAAGGTTGTATCTGATGAAGATAAGACTGAGGCTTTGCAAGCTCTGGTTCAGTTGTTTAACTCTATGGCAGACGCAGCATCTAGGATAATAGTTGGAGCTGTAGGTGCCAGACGCAATTTATATTTGAAAGACTTGTCTTTTGTAAATCATGCAACAGAGGCAAAATTATTAACAATGTCAACTGTTGGTCCAAATATTTTTCTGGGTCGTTATTTTGACATGTTGCACACAAGTGCAGAGAATATAAGGGATGCCAGGGAAACACAGCATCTGATATCCCAAAATTCTTCAAATGCTTCTGAAACGTATAGTAAGAAAAGGTCACGTGAGCAATCACCAAAGGGTTTAAAACCAAGCTCTAAGCATCATAAGTCTGACAAGTCAGAAGATGCAAGACCATGGAAACAGAAAAACTTTCAAACTTTAAGAAGCCTTCAGGTTCTTCTTTAAAGAAGTCGGACTATAGGGGAGGGTTTCGTCAACCTCAGTCGGGGTTTCGACCCCCCAAGTAAAAAGTCCACGAAAAAGTTGGAAGAAACTCAGTATCCCCAGGTAGGGGGTCGACTGAGCAAATTTGTAAAGGCCTGGGAAGTCCTGACGAACAACCCCTGGGTTTTAAATCTAGTCCAAGAAGGACTAAAACTAGAGTTTCTGAGAATTCCGGCAGACAGCGGAATAAAAGAAACAAAAGTTGTAAATATTCAGAGTCAGTTATGTATATTAGAAGAGGTTCAAAGCTTATTAAGAAAAAATGCAATAGAACCTGTGCCTTTAGACCAGGTAGGTCGAGGCTTTTACAGCACCTTTTTCGTGGTCCCCAAGAAGGAAGGCGGTCACCGACCGATCCTAAATTTAAGACAATTAAACACTTTTCTAATTGCTCAACATTTCAAGATGGAAACTATAAGGTCAGTGATATGTGCTCTGGAAAAGAAGGATTGGGCAATTTCTTTAGATCTCAAAGATGCCTACCTTCACATCATGGTTTACCCACCTCACAGGAAATTCCTAAGATTCTGTTTTCAGGGTCAGCATTACCAGTTTCGTTCTATGCCATTCGGGATAGCCATGGCACCAAGGGTATTTACAAAGCTCATGACAATAATTGGCAGTCACCTGAGGTCATGTCAGATTCAGATATTTATGTATCTAGACGACTGGTTGGTCAAGAATCAAAACAAAATAGTTTTACAACAACAGGTGACCATGATTCTGAAGTTGGTCAGAGACCTGGGTTTGTTGGTAAACCAAGAGAAATCTTGCTTGGAACCAACACAAGTAATTCAATATCTGGGATCAATCTTCAATTTTCAGAAGGGCCTAGTTTACCCCTCAGAAGAGAGATTTCAGAAACTTCAGGAGATTATAATATATATAACAAGTCAGTCTCAAGTCTGGGCACAGACACTTCTCCGTCTATTAGGCCTAATGACTTCTTGTATAGACCTAGTACCATTTGGTCGGTTACACATGCGCCCAATTCAGTTTTATCTCCTGTCCTTTTGGCGTCCACACAGAGACAGTCTCATACAATACATCCCTGTGAAGGATACTCTAGTTCATCATCTGAAATGGTGGCAGATTCGAACCAATGTATTCAAGGGAATACCCATTCAGTCTTTACCACAACCAGTAACAGTATGGACAGATGCTTCGTTACTGGGATGGGGGGCTCACTTGGAAAATCTTCAGATTGCAGGCAAGTGGAATGCTCAAGAAATGACACAACATATAAACTGGCTAGAACTCAAAGCAATCCAGTTGGCTCTGTTTCATTTTCAGAATATTCTGAAAGACCATCATTTACTGCTGAGATGCGACAACTCAACAGTAGTGTCCTACATCAACAAACAAGGGGGGACAAAATCATTGGCCCTTTGCAGTTTAGTGTGGGAAATATTTCAATGGACAATAGACCAGAATATAACAATGAGGGCTGCACATATTCCTGGCAAAAAGAATATAATTGCAGACAGTCTGTCCAGAGGACGGACAGGAGTGAGAATGACGGAATGGAGCCTATCTCAGAGTATTGTGAACCAGATATTCCACAAGTTCTCAACTCCGAATGTGGATCTGTTTGCAACAAGGGAGAACAAGAAGCTGCCAGTATTTTGCTCTCCATATCCAGATCCGCTAGCTTGGGCAGTAGATGCTCTAAGTGTCTCATGGTCAGGGATGTTTGCTTATGCATTCCCGCCGCCAATTTTAATTCCTCATGTACTCAAAAAAGTTCGCACAGACAGGTGCATACTGCTACTAGTAGCTCCGTTTGCACCAAGACAGTCATGGTATCCACAGCTTCTAAATCTGTTGATAGACATACCAAGAAAGTTACCAGTTCAAGCTCATATGTTGACACAACTGAGAGGTCAGGTAGTTCATCCAAATCCAGAAAGCTTAAATCTGGTAATTTGGAAAATTTCAAACATAAGTCCTTCTAAAAAGTTTTCAAAAAAAGCTAGAGATTACATCAGTAAGTCACGTCGACTTTCAACACAGCGATTATATCATAGTAGATTGTCAATCTACCACAGCTGGTGTGATCAGCAAAATGTGTTGCCAGATTCTGCCACTGTAGAACAAATGGCTGATTTCTTCATATATTTGCATGAAAAACGAAAACTGAAAGCTGTTACAATTTCTGGATATAGATCAGCAATAGCAACTTTACACAAAGGGTGGAATGGTTCATCAGTTAGCCTAAATAAAGATTTGACAAATTTAATCAAGGGGATTTTTAATAGCAATCCAAGTATTAGGTCACTATTGCCAAACTGGGATTTGCCATCAGTATTACTGGCTCTATGTGATTTTCCATTTGAGCCAATTTCTACTTGTGAGGTAAAATTTTTAACATGGAAAACTGTTTTCCTTCTGGCAGTTGCTACTGCTTCAAGGGTCAGTGAGTTACATGCTTTATCAGTTAACTCCGACAGTTTAAGATTTGAAACAAGAGGCCCATGGGCCTTATACGCTCACCTGATAACTAATGGCTAGCTGATAGATTTAAAGAAAACGTAAATACTAAACCCCAATGACTTTTTTCTTTACATCAAAATGATCATTGTATCAATACCTACAACATTCTAATATACATGCCTATACAAAACGTTTATAGTTTTCAAGATAATTAACCATTTCAGTATTGTTTTACATCTGTGACCTTGACCTTTATACCCATGACCTTTTTCTATACATCGAAATGATTGTTTTATCGATACCTACAACATTCTAATATACATCCTTTTACAAAAAGTTAATAGTTTTCGAGATAATTAACCATTTTGGTATTGTTTTCGCATCTGTGACCTTGACCTTTGAACCCATGACCTTTTTCTATACATCAAAATGATCGTGGTATCAATACCTACAACATTCTAATATACATGACTATACAAAAAGTTTATAGTTTTAGAGATAATAATTATAATCAGAGGTAAAAAAAATTAGGTCACGACCTTCACAATTGACCTTGACCTCATTTTGAAGATACTAACAAGAAGATGTCAAAACTGAAAACCCCATGTCATTATCTGGTCAAGTAGTCAAGTTATAACAATTTGAAGCTATTTTACGATTTTTTCAAAATTAAACGCAAAAACGCGTAACCCATTTTTCCACCGAATTTCACATAATGAACAAACTACAGGCTTAAGACCCTAGAGAAGCCAAATATCACATCAGATTTTTTCTCCAATCAATACTTTCGGAGAAGAAGATTTTTTAAGATTTTTGCACCCCTAGGTCACCTTGACCTAGTTATGGTAGCCATGGCAATGCCACGAACAAATCTGAATTGCACCGACCCAGACATGCTTCTGACCAAGTCTCGTTGAAATCTGCCAAGTACTTTCAGAGGAGAAGTCGAAAATGTGTGTTAACGACGCACGCACGCACGCACATACACACGCTGCACCATACCATAAGCTCACATGACCTTTGGTCAGGTGAGCTAAAAAGAGGAGTTCGATTGTTACCAAATTTCAATTTTTTGGCTAAATCTCAAAGATTGGGAAAGGTATGGAATCCATTGTTTATTCCCCAATTTGATAGATTTGCTACTGATGAGAGAGACTTGTTGTTATGCCCATGTAGATCTCTAAAGGAGTATGTTAAACGTACTAAAAGTATAAGAGGTCAGACTGAAAATTTGTTTTTAACATATCAGAAAGGCTTTAGTAAAGCAGCAGCCAAAACAACCTTGTCCAGATGGATTGTATCTTTAATTAGATATGTTTATGATAAATTACCAGACCTCAATTTGGGTGAAGTTAGAGCCCATGATACTAGAAGATTGGCTACATCATGGGCCTTGTTTAATGGTGCATCTGTTCAAAGCATTCTTCAAGCTGCTCATTGGGCAACAGAGACAACATTCACTTCATTTTACTTGAAAGATGTTGGTGTTGAAGACAGTTTTGCCAAGGCTTCAGTTTTGAAGACTACAAGTTGGGCTAGAAGGAGGAGGAAACAGACTTGTTCTGAAGACAGGCACTAGGGTGAGTTATATTTGTAATTGATTTGAAGGCAAACCTCACCCTCCTCCTACTCCTCATCTACAAATTCTGTGTTTTGCAAATAGTTAATGCAGGTAAGTATAGATATTGAAATAAACTGGGGGTTTTTTAATGTAAAACCCCTGTTTATAAGATATCTATACTTACCTGCATGCCCTTCCCACCTCCCCGCTGGTCTGAGGTTTGCCTCTTAATATGACACATTGGAGGTTTTGGGTACCCTCACATAAACTGACCCGGATGTTGAAGAGTGTGCTCAAGGGGAGGTAAATCTTTTTTGTTCAAGCAGTGAGCGTAGGGGCCCGAGAACATTGCAAATAGTTAATGCAGGTAAGTATAGATATCTTATAAACAGGGGTTTTACATTAAAAAAACCCCATTTTCAATTCTTAAATGCATTCAACTTCCATGAAAGCCAATATCAACATGTCACACTTTATTAATTACCTTGAACCTAGTTCTCTGACCGGCACGGGTTTGTTTTTGTACTGGCATGATCTTCAATACTTCATCTCTCAAAGATGGTCCAAGGAAGAAATCTATGATGTCACACTCCTGTATTACAAATAAAGTAAATAAAAAAAATTCAATCCAAAAATTCTGTGAAGAAATTAATAATAAATCATTTTTCTATAAATGTTTGCTTCATAATGGTGATATAACAAAGAACAGGCGATTCAGAGTTCCGAAACACACTTCCTTAACCCTGTACTTAATTTACAATCTTTGTAGGAAAAATAATCATCTATCTATATATTCCATATACAATGTACAAGTATTACATTAACTTTTAGAAAATAAACACTGTAAAAAAATATATCACAATTTAGAAATTTGAATACAGTGGAGTTAAGTGGATTAATAGATGATTTATCACTTATATCTCATCAGTTCATAGATGGTGGAGGAAACCAGAGTTCCCACTGGCCTTCGACAAGTGACTGACAAACTTTTTCATACAAGATCTGTTCAAGTGCATTTGAACCTAGGCAGCGAGAGCCGCTGTGATCCACAAGCCTATACTTGAAACATCTGGGCCACCAAGTTCCATTGAATACTTTAAGAAGAGAACACCATATGACAACTTACCTTGATTGGTAAAGAGAAAAGGTAGATTTCTTCAAGGGACTTGATTTTCATGTCTTTGACAAGACGGCCAAGTTTGGTAACTGGCATCCATTCCTTTTCTTCTTTGGCTCCACGGCCACGACCCCTGCCTCTTCCACGACCACGGCCGCGGCCTCTACCACGACCACCTGACCCAAAACCTCCACGGAAACCTCCGCGTCCTCTGTCACCGGCTGGTTGAGCGTCCGCCATTGCTACAATGAAAATTTGATTAACCTAGATATTATATTGTTACAGAGCCAACCAGTGCAGCCTATGTAAAAAAGGATTGACCTGCTTTGATCAATTGGGATTTTACCTCCCAGTCAAGCTATTTCATTTATATTAACCATCAAAATGTCACCAGCTATAGGTGAAGTGGCAGAATTTTTTTAAAGATTTTTTGCAGTGCACTCGGGGTTCTTTAACGTACCATGCCTGTCGTGACACGGGGCATTGGCTTTAAAGGCCTTTTCCGAAGGACCCTTTCACTTTTATTTCTATGTGTCAAGTGCTTGGCGAAAGGAGTCGCTACCTCTTTTCAAATCATGGTTAAACCCAGTGGGAGTTCAACTCTTAAGACCTCCCAGATACGTTTTCAAGGGGTGAAGACCAAAGGGGAGGGATGTAAATGTAGCGATATATTTACATAGTATAGTATGTACTATGTACAGGTTCAGAGACATTTAGGCAAAACGGCAGAGCACTTGCTTTACAAACAGGCAACTGGGTTAGATTCTTAGAGTCGGGGAAGGGAATTTTATAATAATTTTTCATTGTAACTAGCATTTATATTACAGTAGGCATTTGGACACTGCTTTGTATGGGCAATTTAACACTATTCATGATTTGGAAACAAATTTATTGGGCAAAAAAAAATACATTTGCAGAGTAGACAGAATTATTTCTGCTGTCAGCATTTGATTAGTCAACATGCATTCAAAAACAATTGCCCGGAAAAAAACCAACTGACAGTGAAATGACATGCCCATTGACCAAAAGACTTGCCAGACTGATTCATAAAATATGTGTTGTGGTCTGTAAACAAGCACCAGCTGCTCCTCCCTCAACACATACAAGTTTTTTTTATTATATTGCAACTTGTAGTTTTCATTTGTTTTTGTATATATTTTATTATGTGTTAGAGAAGTTCAAGAAAATTAATTTTCTCGACCTAAATAAGATTTTGAAGGGTCCCCACCAATACTGATCTAAATTTTAACGAATATCTTCAAAAATATGTTGAATTTCCGTTTCTTAGATAATCACAATGAAAGAACGAATGTTTTATAACAAATTATGACATTTATTTATAAGAGAACAAGGTAATTATCTACGATTGTTTGGGATTTTATTCAGGTAAATTTTATACGTGCGGATACTAACGTGATTGAAACCGGAAAAGGACGTAATCACGTGTGTTCTCGTTGAACGAGATTTGCAACTAAAACTGTCAAAATAGTTGAGGAAACAAGTGGGGAGTCGGAGAAAGATGCTGTAAACGAAAATATGTAATTATATTCAAGGTTTAAGAGAGTATAGTTAGTAAGATGAAAAATTTGTCTATTTAAAACGAGGAATCTTTAAAGAGAATGTGACATAATATAATCTAAATCAAAATCTGCAATGAACAAGTTTGTAAAATCACAAAAATGAAAGTTGAAACCACCTGACCACTGCAACCAGAATCAGTGTCTTTGTAATGGCTTTCCCTATCAGTAGTTGATTTGATTTTTCACTCTGTTTAGTTATTTAAATATGAGTGTACCCTCTGATTTTTTTTTAAATACTAGGTTAGACTTTTCAGTAAAAATTACAAATTTAGTAGAGCGAAGACTCATATTCTGTCAACTTCTCACATTTTCATTTCAAGATAAACATGTAATTCCATAGTCTTGACAAATCCGTAAATTGGAACATTGTGAAATACACAGTGGAATTGCAGATCATCGAAATGATGCAAACTTTTGAATTGCACCGATTTGAGACTTTCATGTCATGTTAGTGCCAATATAATTCTGTGGTAATGGCTACCTCCATGGGAATGAAACCCAATGGCCCAGTTAATGTCAGTCATTGTGTTTGTAACAAAGAATAGGCCTAATGCAACATTCTCAAACAAAGTCCAGTAATTTTATGTTTTCTTCTTTGTCATATTGCAGATTGAAAAATATTATTTTATGGTAATGTGAGAATCCTCATAACTCAAAGAAGTCATCATGATTACTATGTTAGCTTAGTGATAGAGTGCTCAGGCCCTATGTGGAGGTTGTGGGTTCATACCCCAAGATTTGAAAATAAGTAGTGACTTATTTTGCCTAGCACTCGGCATTTAGAAAAGTCATGGGGTCTTGCAGAAGAAACCTCAAAACTGATACCCTGTGTCATGGCAGGTGTGGCATGTTAAAGAACCCTCACTCGTATTGCCCAGAGCACACTGCAAAGCTAAAAATTTCTGCCACTTCACCTATAGATGGTGAGGTCTTGGTAAAATATACTTGACTGGGATGTAAAACCCTTCAATCAATCAAGTAAGTCATCAATGTTAAAAATTCAATTTATTGGATTTTCTATGAAGATTTGACTTTATTCACCGTGATTCTAATAGTAGATGGTTTATCATGTTCTATTCATTACATGTATATATGTGTTAACAAGCACACACTTAAAAATTTTTACATTATAATATATATTTATTTTTAATTGTTTATTAGCTGTACAAAAGAACTTAATTTAAGCGCCATGGATGGAGATGCGTTTCCTGGCATTGCACCAAAGGTAATTTTATATTTTATAGTTTACAGTACATTACCAACTACTAAACATATAAATAATTATGTATATAAATTGGCAGATAACTTGGGCTTTTGTCCTTTCTCGGCAATGTTTTTTCTTCCATAGATTTTTAGAGTTATTGCAATTTGCTGCACTGTGTGTTTCCATTCCTGGCAGCAACAATTGCCATTGGCTACTAATTTTTGAGAAATTCTTTAAAGCTTTTGTCCATGTACATGTGCCTGGAGTAAATGTATTTCAGTGCTATATAGGGTTTATGTCATAAGCTCAAATCTGAATAACAGAATTTTGTAAGAAAAAACTCGCAGGAATTGTGATAACAGTAATGCCTTATTTTGATACCAAATTAATTCAATTTGATTATTTCTTGAAGAGTTTTACTTTGCACTTGTACTAGATTTTTAATTTCACCCGGGGTTTTATAACATGTCGACTTTTATAATATTTCAGAGGGAACCTCTGGTATTCCTCTATGATGCCGCAAATGTATCCAGAGAAATGGGAGACGTGATGAACTCCATTAAACAGGTAATCAAACTTAATATACACAATGTTTTTTTACTGTGGTCTTTTACAAGATTCTCACATACCCAAGAAAAAACAATCAACAATAACAACAAAAAAGTATGAGACATTTGATCTGGACATATTTTATTAATGGCTCTAAATATGACACACTAAGTTTTCTTTTATAGTCTAATAAACTTGATTCATGCCTAATGCCTAACCTGGATTTAAACATGCAATAAAAGCTGTATGTAACAATCACCTATGGAACCTAAGTAATATGGCTTTTATACTTTGAATGTTTTTATTTCCGTGGGGCCCAATTTTCGTGGAATCGGTAAAAAATAACATTTCGTTGGGACGTAACTTCGTGGTTTTACTGAAATGTCAAAAACTAGTTTGTCTTTTGAACATTGATAACGGGTAGAAAGTGATGATTTGTTTGTTAATCGGCAGTTATAGGATGAGTAATTAGGGATTACCAAAGCCATAGACCGTGACAGATCTAGAGACGTGGATTAATGACCAAGTCTAGGGTAGGCGTTAATTACCTGTGATTAGTATATCAGTAACAATTGACTTCATACACGACGTGACACCTGGCCTGAGTAAATCTACCTGTTACGTTAGATAATTAAGCGGCAATTAATTCAGATTTATAAGTCCACTCATATCACATCAATCAGAATGTGGTTCATAATCCCTTTAAGCAAAATAGTTTTTTTCTTTGATATCAGCAACTTTTTAAAAATTCTAATTATTGACCTCTGATGACCCAATCAGCTGTTTACGAGAGTAACAATGGCGGCTCTTACCGATACTGTATAATGTAGAAAGAAGGTGCGGTTTTTACAAGACAAACAGTTGTCTGAGTTATATTAAATATAAAGGATGTTAGTTGATAGATTGTTGAAATGTTTATTTAGTTAATCGAATTTCAATTTAAATGAGACGGGCCATAATTGATGATGAAAGCTATAGCTAGAAACCTGTCTGTCCCTATTCGTCCCGACCAGTTCCCAATTAAAAATAAACTTTTTTTAAATATAAATATTTATTTTATTAAACATAATATATTTACTTAAATAATTTTCACAATTAGATTAAGACATCCAAACATCTTCACCTCTTAAAAAGTTTTTATTGGTGTGAAAATGTGAGTTACGCTAGTTGTAATTTATGAATGCGATTAAATATGGTACATGTCCATTACCTGGTAGTTATCTTGTCTTTTTACTTGTGGATAATATTTCGTGGTGGTTGTAAATTCGTGGTTCAGACTGTCCACTAAAACCACGAAAATTGAGCCCCAACGAAAATTAATGATTTCACAGTAGACAGTGCTTATTCTAGAAGGGGCTATTTGTCTCTTACTTTGCCAAATGACCCCATTGTTAAGGCCTTGGGAGCCCATATTTAACATCAATTGAATTCAAAAATATTTATGTAATGGTGTTTTAGAGGAAACTGGAAATGGTCCCTTCTGAGAATCCTTGATTGAACACTTTATAGACAATGGTCTTTATTTTGATGTTGTTTATTGTTTTACTTGTCTGTTATAGGCAATGTATGTTTAAAATCTTTTAATGTTGATTTGAGTATTATGAAAAATACTCCTGAATAATCATTGTTACTAATTTGTTACCATATTTAGCTTGCTGAGTCGATGTTATTTCATTGGAAATCCTTCCCTATAGTTCTTCCACCATCCATAACTGATGTCACAGACCCAGTCCGAGTCACAGCAGAGGGTGAGAAAATACATAAGGTATGTTATCAATAATCCTTAAAGATTGTGGGATAGAATCCTAATCTGACTAAGTGGTATGTCTTATAAGGGTTATGGGGTTGAGTCCCAGTTGAGCTTAGTGGTATATCCTGTAGCAAGACATTTAATATCACATTATTTCAGTCAACCAGTCTGAAAAAAAAAACCAGATACTGACAGGAATGCTGGGAGTATTTTTGAATTCATATAAAAGTTTTGTATTTTTAGTCAAACTGAAATGATCAGCTGCCTGGTAAAGGGCTTGCATCAGTAAAATATTCCATCTACTGGTTCATTAAGACATGTAGAAATTTTATGGAAAATTGTCAATTTTTGAGAGTAAAAAATACATAGAAATATTGAGATTTATTGGTTCTGAACAACTAGTTTTTAGTCTAGGACCACTTGCTTTTTTGTTTTGATCCGGTAGATATCCATAGCACTTTTTATCCCTGGACTTTTTTCCTAGATTCTAAATTTTTGTTAAAATGGTTCAACTCATCATCAGTGTTGATAACAAGATCCAGCTGTAATTAAAACTATTTATCTTTATTTATTTTATCAGGGTATGATACATTTCCAAAACCTGTTTATAGCTCCAACATTTGATGAATTAGAAGAAGTAGCTACAGATAGAAATGGTGCTCTGAAAAAACTTACTGATTCCCAGTTACAAAGTATCTGGAAAAATGGGTATGAATCTCACCAATTTAAGAAAACTTTGGCTTGCCTTGATTAAAGTGCCTTTGTTAAATGTATTAAATATGATTGGGTATGCAGATGTATTACATGTATTACTTCATGGCATTGTATTTTTGTCAATGCATGTGTACATATATTAACTTTTTTGTCTGCTCCATAACTCTTAGGCAGTACGAAAGATTGTAATGAAACTTGCTATGAATGTTTATCATGTAGGCAGTACGAAAGATTGTAATGAAACTTGCTATGAATGTTTATCATGTAGGCAGTACGAAAGATTGTAATGAAACTTGCTATGAATGTTTATCATGTAGGCAGTACGAAAGATTGTAATGAAACTTGCTATGAATGTTTATCATGTAGGCAGTACGAAAGATTGTAATGAAACTTGCTATGAATGTTTATCATGTAGAGTGCAATGCATGAAGGCCAAAGGCTAAGGCTAGGTTTACACAACATAAAAATCATTAGAATCCAAGTTTCAAAAATTTGTGAAAAAATATAATCCTCTTTAAAGTATTTTTTCATAAATTTGCTAAAATATACTTCTTTAAAGAATTTTAAAAAATTAGTAGCCAATGGAAATTTTGGCTACTAAGAATGGAAATGTAGCATAAGGAGCTTACTTTTGAAATCATAGATTGTTAATTCAAATTTCATTTGTTAAAAGCATTTTGATTGGTCAGATTTTTCTGTTACGTTTGCATGAATGGATTGGCTCATAGTGATGTCATGTCATTATGGATGATGTGCAGAGACATTTGAATTCTTATGCCATGGCTTTGCTATTTTCACTTGCTACGGCTGTATTGTTGTTAATTTGTTGATTTGTTGTTGAAAATTTTCTAAAAATTGAATTACAAGAAATGAAATAAATTTTTCAATTTGTTATGGAAGTATGAAAGAATTGGACGATTTGCACACATAAAAGAATTCGCCTTGCAAAATGTCCAGTTCTTTCATACTTCCATAACAAATAGAACCTGAAATATATACTGATTACTGGTACTGTATTTTGTTTTTGTAGAGAATTTGATGTTCCCAGTAATAACTTTCCTGGACAGGTCCATGTTTGGCGTTTAACTCAGCTGTTACAGAAAGGTACAAACAGAGCCAACAATTCACTGCTAAAGGTAAATATATATCTAACATACAGTAAATCCTTTATTCATTACTAACATTTATTGTGAAATCATTTAATTTTTAATTTATGGTGTCCAGTTTCCCTGGCTCTAATTTTGTGACGTCCAATTTCCGTGGCTCTAATTTTGTGACATCCAATTTCCACAGCTCTAAAAAACCATTTTGTGTAGTGATGTATTCGTGATTTGTGTGGTTAAGATTTAAGGTAAGATTGAAATATATACAATTTCGTTGACTTGAAAATTCATGGGTCATTGAGTCCACAAAACAGTGAATATTGGGACACCACAAAATTTGATGATTTCAAAGTATTCTAATGCCTTTAATCTTGTTATGAAACTGTGACTAGAATATATCACCTTCACAGTTTCATATAAGTACATGTACTAGGTTTACTGACATAACTACAATATTTTATACATTATTGATTATCATTCTCTCTGAATCTGGAAATGGGAGAAGTGAACTTACACACAAGAAGTATGCACAATTGATTAGTTATTCCATGCCTTTCGAAGAAGGAAGGGGATTTTCAGTTTGAACTTTCACCCTTCAGTCCATCCAGACATTTTTTGTCCGGAGTAATTTTCCAAAAATATTGCACTACAGTGCTTACGGCAGTAGCGGATCTCAGTCAGTAGCGGATCATTTTTTAAAATAAAGTTGATTTTTTTCCTATCATTACGAGAAACCAATAAAATTCGGATATATTTCTGTAATACTGATAAATTTACTTCATTCTACACATCATTTATGTTAATAAACGTCCTATTATTTTTATTCTTGGCTTTTTCATGCGAATGTCATAAGCGTCTCAACGACACGGATGTGTTTTCCAAACACTTACTTTCGATTCGGACGACGTGTTCAATACTTTCAAAGGTAATTTGAAATGATTGCAATAGCTATTTACAACCGTTAATATATCTTCTTTCAATACATAAACTTTTATTGAGCTTTACAGTTCTTGACAATAAAAAATAAACCCGTTTCCGAAGGGTGCAAGTACGGCAATAACGGATCAGCTGCTGTAAACAGGGGGTCTCTCAAAAGGCTAATGAAAACGGGGATTCGTAATATTTTTTAAGAAAAAAATAAATTTTGCGCCTGATGTATATGTTGTAGTAAATTGTAAATAAACAATGTAGAGACTATTGGAGAACCAGTGCCTAGCTTCCCTCCTTGAACCCATGAGAAAGATGGGTCCATTGTCATGCTATGCCGCTATCTTATTTATCATGATAATATACATACCAGATCAATGGGCGTTTTAAAGAAACCATAATTATCATGCTTAAAGGATAATCAATATAAGATTCGAATATATTGAATTAATACATTAATTAATATCCAACCCTATATATTCTTTATACTTTTATGATTAAGACCATTAAAGTTTTATTCCATTCTATATTTTTGTCTGGTAACAATTTTGGACATATGATGCACATTGTACACCCTCAATATGTATCGTTGTTTGTATACACTGTTCTTGTTAAAATAAAATCTTCATGGACAACAGTATGTCATAAAACATAAGGCACAATATTATTTTATTTTCTTCACCATTCTTTGCTTTTATATTTCAGTATTCAAGACAATGTTAATTGACTTAATTTATTATTACATTTATATCAGAAACCTGTTGATGATTTGTTTTTTTATTTATTTAAATCATGTTATTTGTTGATACATTACGGTTGAATTTTTTTATATTGTTTCATGATTTGTAATGTCTGCAATTGAATGATGAAAACTCAAACTTATCATGTTTTGAGTTGATTCTTTATCGTTTTCTTGACACTAGGTGGCGTGATCCGCTACTCACAAATTGATTCGTTACTGACGTAAATACATGGGATACAAAGCGGGTGGATTGCCCATACTTATAGTCGGACGATTTTTATCATCTAATGATAATTTGAAACAGTGGGGAAATGTCGATTGCAAGTACCAAAAAATTACAATCGGCTGCGATGATTTTTTCGGGGAGCAGTGAATATTGCACTAATGATCCGCTACTGCCGTAATCACTGTATTTTTCGAAACTTAGTGCATAGCATCAACATTAATATGAGATGTGCAGATCATTAACCCAATTTTCCTTGGAACTATGGCCCTTTGAACGTAAATGCAAATTGCAAAAAACTACCTACTGGGGGAATCCTACTTCAATGAATTTGCTTGTTTGTTTTTGAAGCAATCAACCAATTATTGATATTTTCAATTAAATTGAACATTACTACCTGAATAACAATAGTTCATTTGGTTATATAGATATTGATTAAGGATGTGAATCGGGCATCAATATTTTTACATTGAAGTGTCTACAAATATTTACTACAGAAATGTTTTTTATGACTAATTTCAGGATCTTGCCTTATCTCTTAGACTGTTAATTATCACAGCTAGAAACAGATTTAACTCACACTTCTTCAGTATTACACAGTCTGTTAAAGGTCTCGGAAAAGGCTTTTGGAAAATATTAGGTACGTATCATGAGCAATTTCATGTCTTTAGCTTACTTGCACTAAGTGGAACAGGCAAGTCTTCTCTTTACTAAGTGAAAACAACAACATTAAACTGATGCACCAGGTAGAAAATGACCCGTGAATTGCCTTGCTCTATGTTCTTGCTATATGCTCATCACGTGACCACTTACTTTAAATGTCATTGGCTAATACACTATTTAAGAAATGGAATTTTAGTTTTTTTCTATAATGAGGTTACAACCTTATGGTAGAAAAAAAGTAAAATTTCATTTATAATATTTACAATTTTTCAAAGACATGAAAAACTTCAGAATTTTTTGTTCAGATATATTGTGATACAAAAAGTTCAATAATACCCCTCTCTATTGGTTTGTTTTTCATTTGTCCTCTTGGTAAGTTAAAATGATTTTATCATTGCAGTTTGATTAAAGGCTCAAGATTTAAATAGATTATATTAATATGTATTAGTTGTTTCTGGGAGCCACTGAGTCAGTAATCACAAAATGCGGACCTTTGGCATTATCATTAAATTGTCTGATGAAAAGGGAATATCAAAGTATATTTTGGTAAAGACTGACACACGTTTTACTTTAGTTGAAAAAGCAAACAAATACAGTAGTTTTGCACCAAATAAAATTTTGTTTGTTATTGTAATAATAAAGGAATTATTTTGATTATATTACAGATATTTTGATTGGTATGCCAGCCACAGCACCTGGTGATGTGGAAGCTAAAATACAAGATGAACATATGAAGTATTTAGTAGCAGAGCTGGATATAAAGGTAACTATTATTTACCATGCATAGTCATACTAGAATTTTGTGGTCTTGCATAAGAGTCGAAATTAACATCCAGCCTGCCACCCTGAGGCAGGCAATTTTTTAGGCAAGGCTTGGTTGTTTTAGAGTAAAGTTGCTTAAATTATTAAATTGCTTGGTTATATCTAAGGTTTTTCGTAGAATTTTGCTTTCAGCACTTGCTAAAATTTTGACAAGTTTTTAACCCTGCTTTCTTGTATATATTTAAGTTGATGTCTTCAAGAGTATTGAATCTGTTTTTAATTCCTTTGAGTGACTTAAAGTATAGAAATCTTTTGACATTCAATCATAGTTTGTCTCCGAGTAATACTTTAATACTGCTGAACAGAATTCAAGTTCTTAACTAGCAGGACATAAGTTTATCACTTCACATGTGGAATGATGGACTTTAATGGCCGAGCAGTGTAAAGCGTGCACCTCTCACTGTTTAGGTTAGAATTCCACTTGGGATAATTCCTAGTGTGAAAAAGTTTGTCAGTCCATTTGTGGAATGAAGAGTGTTTTCTTGGGCTCTTAATTTTCTGCCACCATCCTCGAACTGAATGCCTTGATATAAGTGAAAAAAATCTTGACTGGGGCATTAAACTCCATTACTCCATTGCGTAAATTTTCTTTAATACTGCTGAATGGGATTGGAGCCTTCAGTTAACATGGCCGAGTTTGTTATTTCACATGGGAAATGTTTATAATTTTCAATTTCCCATTGTTATATTTAACCTTATCTTTTTACTTTACAGCCAAACTGCAAAAAAGAATTTGAGACTTTCTGCAACTATGTGAAAGAAAAATGTGCACAATTGCTTCTGAGTGATACAAAGGTATTTGTTATTTTGTGTGATATTTAAAAAATATTTTTACCACATGTACATGTACATTATACAGTAAAACCTTATTATAATCACCCTCAAAACTCCTTGCTTTCACCACTCTATTCTGAAGTCCCAACATCAATTTCCTCTAGGTTTTTCTTCAATGTATCACCAAACCAGAATATAATTAATGAAATATTGTGGCACTGAAGATTTTATACAGTACTGATATATGATAATAGGGTCTTTAAGTCTAAGTAACTTGTTTTTTAACAAAGAAACATGTACAGTACAGGCATGTCGAAAGTTTAACAACTGAGCTAATAAATTTATGCCAAATCAAAAGTTCATCTAGGCCCTTAGTTAGCTATATTTTGAAACCTGATCGGCAGGTGCTGTTTATCTCTAGGAAATTTTTCGACCACTAGGTATCCACATCTCTGCTACCAATAAAGGCTTCTTTTCTTTAACTAAATGTTAAACTTTCGACAGGTCTGTACTGTATATATAGCTGAAAATATTGACAAACACAAAGTCATAGAACCTTACATCAGTTTAGTAGCTACTTAAATCAATTGTTTTTATTTGCCATTTGGCATACACGTATCATATATAAAGTAAAGCACAATATTGATTGTTTTTATAGACTTACACATATAAACTGACAGTCTAACATACATACTTAAGGATAAGTTAGATACAATTTTTAGGAACATCTTTTCTTGAAGGATTTCATGATGTTATTGAAAGACTGCATTACATGCTGAACATTTTGTTACCCAATATGATGATTATCCTAGTGGTATCTATATAAATTGTAAATGTTATTTGGTTTCAGACATCAGCACTACACCCTCCTCCAATACCATATTCCTATCAGACTCCAAGTGGCCTTGACATAGATCTGAGACTTTTCAATAAAGGTAAGTAAAATTGGTATACAATCCCAGATGTATAAACTTAAATCTCTGTAAACCAGTCACTTTCGACAAGACATTTTGTCTGGTTTAGAAAGCTGTCCATTTTATACAGAATAACATGTGATCTGTTTGCTCTTTGATTTTCATGTATGTTCTCTTGTTTAATGATATGTCTGTAAGATTCTATCACTTATATTGAGATGGACATTTCTGGAATGTTATTGGAAACCAGCGTCCAAAGAAAACCAACTGACAAAATTTCACAAACTAGAACCTGATGCACTATGTATGAGATGCACTGTGGTCCTAAGCTGGCACTTTTGGCCAATTGGCCACTTAGGCCCTGGTTCCATTTGGATAAGGATTTAGTATAAAGTAAATATATGAGCTATCACTAAAACAAGCATCTACATGTCAAATTTTATTTCTGAAATTTAAGATACCTGTAATTACAATGTTGTTTTTAATTAAAATTCTTTGTCTAATTTCCGTATTTTATAACCTTTGCTTATTCTTTTCAGACTTGATAAACAATTGTTTACCAATATTAAGTAGTATTCTTGAACGAGGTGCCAGAGGATGGCATATCCAGTTTAGGAAGAAGTTAATGAGAGATTTACAGGGTAAGATAGCCTCAAATACAAACTTAACAGTCCTCAAATACAAACTTAAAAGTCCTCAAATACATACATGTACTTAATGATCCTTAAATACAAACTTAATTATCCTCAAATACAAACTTAATTATCCTCAAATACAAACTTAACAATCCTCAAATACAATCTTAACAGTCCTCAAATACAAACTTAACAGTTCTCAAATACAAAGTTAATGATCTTGAAATACAAACTTAACAGTCCTCAAATACAAATTTAACAGTCCTCAAATACAAAGTTAACAGTCCTCAAATACAATCTTAACAGTCTTCAAATACAAACTTAACAGTCCTCAAATACAAATTTAACAGTCCTCAAATACAAAGTTAACAGTCCTCAAATACAATCTTAACAGTCCTCAAATACATACATGTACTTAATGATCCTCAAACACAAACTTATTGATCCTCAAATACAAACTGAATACTATTTGATTGTGTGATTGTGCCCCAATATGTTGTAGCATTTGACATTTAGAAGTGAAAGTCACATTGTTGTTCAGAGACCTTTAAAACTGATGCCTGCCTCATGGCAGATTTTGTATGTTAAAGGAACCCTCCTTGAGCATACTGCAAAGGTGAAAATTTCTGCTGCTTCACCAGTATCTCATGACATCTCAGTTTAAGAGAAATATGTGCAAAGGGGATGTAAAACCCTACTCAATCAATTAATCCCAATATGTTGTAGAACATGGCCAGTGATTGTGTTGGGAGTTCAGTTTTAAAACTTTTTCATTTGACAATTCTGCAGTTATGTCCCCTTGGATCATAAAATATGTGTGTTACAAGAAATTGATTTTATAAAAAATAATTTATTTATTACACTTAGCCCAAATGTACTTAAACAGTAAGTATAATGGGATATTCATAAAAATTAGACTGTATTTGTTTTTCAGAGTTAATCAAATGTTTCTGGGATTTTGGTACTTTGTCACTGAAAAATACCAGAAACTAGGTTTTTGAACTGTGAAGTTTGTTATTTGTAGTAAAAACTTGGTAGTCTATTTTTGATTTAAGATCATATTCTTGTTGATATTTAAATTTTAAAAATTCTTTTCATTTTTACAGGTAAAGGATTAACAAATGAGGAAATAAACAAGGTAAGTTGGTTGTGTTTCATTTCAAGCATAATTGACGGATCACTGGCCACGCCCATAACAGGGTTCCCACGCATCCTTGAAAACGGGAAAACCCCGGGAATTTCAATTTATTAATTCCCGGTCGGGAAAACCATTGAATTCCACAAAAAAATTAAAAATCCGGGAAAAAGTCTTGAATTTTGCCGATACGTTACGTTGGTAAGGGGAAAGAGAGATAACTCTTACTTGCACGACAATTCCTAGTCGCTAAACACGGAAACGACCAATTCATTTTTCGTTTTAACAATTATAAGTGCCGATCAAGTCATCAATGCGTTTGTAATTGATGAGAAATAATATGATGTTGTCATGGTTTTAATGTCTTCAAAGTAACATAGATTTTATACCATGTGGCGGTCCAACATTAATATTGTTAAATATTTTATATCAAGAGAAACGCTTGGCTTTGTAAAAGGAACGAAGTTTCCGAAAGCAATAATATTGAATGATGTCTGTTTAAAATCGGATTTGGTGAATTTAGACGAATCTTCTTTAGTGTTTCTTTCTGTATCATACCAACATCAAGGACATTTTTCAGAGCTAACGGCATTAGACGTTTATGAAGTGACAGGCTTAATTTGTAACTTAAAAGAATTGTGTTTCTTAAACATCGAGAGAATAGTTTACCTTGGACCAGAAGAAGTTTTACGCATTCTGCATTCGTGCCCAAAGTTGGTAATATTTAAGTTTACACCAGCGTGGATACGTGGGTCGAGGTCTTATCATTGGACAGAACTTTATCATTCACACAGTGACGTCTTATGTGGTAGTGATTTTAGGGCTTTGTAAGTGAACGTTAAACTCGGGAAAACGCTGCAGCAATTTATTGACATGTATGACCATGCACCTGATTGGGCGCAGCAAGACTTGGAAACATCTGATTCTGAAAATAGACTATTAGGTTTTAGGGTGATATCAAGAAATCCTGTCCATGAAAAGTGTGAAAAAAACTTAAAAAAACCTGGAAAAGCCCTGGAATTTTTAAAAGAGAAAAGAGTGGGAACCCTGCCATAATGTTATGACAAAGGCCCGTCCATGCTTGAATTACACATAAAAATGATGAAAATTCGGCCTGAATTGTGCCATTTAATGATGTCACTGACACTAGTAAGTCATTAGATGCCGTGACACTGCTTTGGTACTGGGATGGCGGCCAATGTCGAAACATAAAAGGCATTGCTGGCGATAAGTCAATTAACTTGCATACATGAAAATAAAGATAAGTTAAATTCCTAGCATTGAGTGTATAAATGTTGGCTTCCAATGTATTAAGGTTTTGGTTAGTTTTTAGTTGAGCTAGACATACAGTCAAGTTAGGTGTTCTTCTGAGATCTAATTAAGGAAACACAAATCAGATTTTTCCATCATAAACCTCTAGTAGTTACAGAATACTAGTGGATTTTGATTTGAAACTTTCACAATGGGGTTCCCATGAACCACATGATACTCACTAACATTTGTGGGGAATAATTATTTCTATTGGATATGGTATCATGTCAGTTCACATTTACCCATAAAAACAACATTATTCTGGGAATTTGTAATATACATGTAAGCATTTTCTGAAACATCCCACACAAATGTTAAGGGGTGTTAATTATGGTTAAAGTAGCGAGCCCCAATATTAGCTCACTTTGACATAAATTAAAATAATTATTGATCTGAAAAAGTCACATGCACGGAAGATTTTGTTGTACAATTTATACTCTATATAATTACTTTACCTTAAAATTAATCTTAGATTCTGTTATAACATTTACATTTAATCTGTTTCAGAGAGTAAATGAAGCAATCATGGATGAGTACCTAGATAGAGTATTTAATGCAATATGTACAAATACAGAATTAGAAAATCTCCAGCCAGGAGTTGGTAAGAAAATATAAATTTACCTAAATAGGTTACATTTTATTCTCAAACCTACAGGTCCTGTTGACAGTAATATTTTTTAGTTTGTCTGTACAAAGTACAGATTATTCAATCTTACATTACCGAAGGTTTTCTATGGAAACTCTAGTTTCTTCCTGTATCCCCTAATCTTGACAGGGCTTAAAAACCGTTACTCCACTCCATTCCTCTCAGGGCAGAGATTGAGGAAGTTTGTGACTTTATTGGCCAAAAGTTTGTCGTTTTCTTTGGACAGTCTGGTTTCTTCCACCATCCCTGAAATGAACACCTCAATATAAGTAAAAAATAATCTTGTTGTGGGTGTAAACTACTATTACTCCACTACAATTTTGAGTGCCACCAAATATAATAGCAAGGAAAAATGCAGGGTCATACCAGGGCAAGCCAATTATTGGCAGCTACTCAGAGAACTGAGTTACACAGACCACTACTACTTATTTATTATATTAAATAAAATGTTTTTGACAAAAGAAGTGAAAATTAGACATAGGGTATTACTGTTATTCTGTGATTTTTTCAGAATTAGTATTTATGTTTTCAAATTTCTGTCATACCTTACCCTTAAAGTAAGAATAGCAAGCCATATGATATTATAAACTGTTATTTTGTGTTTAATTTTAGGTAAACTTTTAGTTGATCAAGCAAAAGCTGTGTTAGCAATGAAAAAAGCTGTTAGAAATGTACAAGTGAAGATGATTAGGCACAAGGAAAAGGTATCTATATATGTGATGTATCTTTACCTGTAAGTTAACAAAATGATTTTGTCTTGTTTGCAACAATATTTATGTGGTGTATATAGGAATAACCCCATCTGACTGGCCATCGCTCCTAATATTATGTCTTTTCCATATCTTCCATGTCTATGGATGGATTTTGATCAAACTTGTGACAAATATAAACCATTAAGAGACGATATTCCACATACCAAATTTAAGTGCATAGGTCAACATCACAAGGTCTTTTTTTAATATTCTTAGGACCAAACTAATTTGTTTGTGGCATCATCACTATTAAGGTTTAGTGAAATCATTACTTTTTGTGGTGTCCCAATTTTTGTTGGCCCACAAATTTACATGTTAACAAAATAGTATATATCACAAACTTATCTTAAATGGAAACCACAAAGTTTGAATTTATCAACCAAAAAAACTGTATTGTTTCTTAGAACCACGGAAATTGGGCATATATATATATTATATTATTTCACAGTATGAATGTTTGTAGGTTGATTCCATACATTATACATGATTATCAAAATTTTGATATAAAGCATTTAATCATAATACCTGATGTATTAATAACTTCATACTATATCTTATTCTTCCAGCTTGTTGCTCATTTAAATGCCACTTACCCAGTGAAATCAAGGATAGAAGCATGGATGAATGAACAAATTGAAGCATTTGAGGTAAGATATACAGTGAAATCTAGATTCATAACCATCTTTGTCCAGTCCAAATTTTGCATTATAAAAGGGTGAAGGTGCAGAAATTTTGCCAGTGTGTTATGCTGATGGCATAAAACAACAGGGTTCTTTTTTGTGTCATGCCAACTGTGACACAGGGCCTCATTTACTTTAAGTTCCCATCAGAAAGAACCATGACTTTCATTTCGTAATGCCTAGTGCTTGGCAAAAGAACAGTCACTACCCACTTTCAAGTCTTCGGTTGGACCCGGTATGGGCTCGAACCCATGATCTCCCACTTACAGAGAGAGCACTCTACAATTGGGCTATGGCAATGCTGGATAATTTGAAGGAGATTAATAAAAAAAAACATAAAGAAATAGACATTCAAAAAACTGTTGCAATAAGTGAGGTGTCAAAGTTAGTGAGGGGCACCTTATCAACGATTTGAGGAGTTATATGAAAAAATGTAAAAGAAATAGACTTTGGTACTTTAAAATACTGTGGCAATAACCAAGGCGACAAATGGGTAGAACAAGGTTTTACTGTATATACATTTTCTTAACGTGCTAATTTAAATTCTGACGATTGACTATATATCCCAGTTATTATAACTTATTTGCTTAAATTTTAAAAGGCTTTATAACCATTTAATATTGTGAAATTGATGTTCAAAATTAAATGCATACATTTGATATTATTAATTAGAAACATTTTAGTCAGTTTATTTGTCAACAAAAAATATTTGTAAATTTAATAACGTTAAACTTTGGCTAAAGGAGCTTTGAACAACCAGATCCCAGTCTTTATGTATCATTATAAATTTTGACATATTTTTGTAGACTGATTTCATATCCCAGAATCTGTGGTCTGCTCATGAAGAAGCCATCAGTATTTGTGAAGAAGAGGATCTTAAACAAGCAGTTTATTTCCTAAAAAGAGATCTGACTTTTATCAAGGAGGTATGATTTGTCCAAGTGTAACAGGAAGAGGGGTAAATGCAGTGGCCAAACTGGGACTTGAACAAGGGACCTTCCCATACTAGCGAGACACTCTACCAACTGAGCTACCTGGCCACCTGTCTAGCCTGGTCTGCCATACAAGTTTGATTTACTGTCTCAGTGTTTATTCAAGAAGAGGCCATTGATACCTTATTTTGCCAAAATGACCCCATTGTCCCCTTTTGAAAAATCCTAGATTGACTACTGCAGTGTAACTAATGAAGGCTGTTGCCTTTGGGGTTAATTATTTATGGTTGAAATATTTTAAGAATAGGCGAAATCAAAAATTAATTATTTCCTTGCATAAAATATTTTTCCACTGTAAAATGTTAAGTTGATATGAAATGTTATCATTATGTTGTAGAGGTGATGTTATCCATTAAAGCTGATTATTTTTACTCTTTAACAATATGAATTCAAAGTTTTGCCATTTAGTTTATACATGTTCCACATGATATTCCAATTCGATGGTCTTAGAAAAATCAGTAGTCATATGACATTTTTCCTAAAATAATTAGCTGTAATTTTGATCACCAGGTATATATTCTGATCACCAAATTTTATATATGTCAACTGTATTGTTACAAAAAAGAACAATAACTGATGTTCTATTGCCCCCAAATACAGGTTTGGTAGAAAATTTCTAGCACTTCACACATGCAACCTTTTCCCTTAAAGATACCATGTTTGCTAAAATTTGCAGTGAAACATTTTCTGAATTCCATGGTACATAGGGAACCCTGTTTTACAGTTTGAATATTTTAATTTTCTTTCCACATTTGATTTCAGAGAGAATCTGTATTAATAAAGGAGCTTGTAAAGATAAAAATACCCAAAAGACGATTTACTTTCTCAACCAGAATTTGGATGCCAAGGAACTACATCATAACAAAAATACATGGCAACAAAAGGGAGAACATCCCTACTGTTATAACCAAAAATGTCGGCTCTCTACAGAAAGGAAAACATGAGGTACAAATATAATTATGAAAAACATATTGACAGATGTTGCTTTTTAAATACACATGCATTATGAAATCTTAAATTGAAGTGTATGGTATTATAATTTTCACATTGAATTATTAAGAAGTTCTAGTTTTGGAATATATATGTAATAACTTTGATGTATCTAGAATGATTGTTTTCTTTGTCATAGTTTATTTCTAATTAGGAAAGATTATATTTCAATTTATTTCTTTGAAATTTGTTTCTTTTTTTCTAAACTCTTTCAAATGTAAAGGCTATTATAGTATACACCACCCTATGTAAATGAACATACTACAAAAATAATGTTAACAATACAGTAAAACTTAAGGCTCAAAATAATATCAGACTGTGATGATGATTTGTTGGTTAAAGTCGATCAAGTTTTCAGAGTGGAAGAAAAACCCTTTTGGGACCAAAACTGATGGTATTTAGTAAAGTCAAGATTCTTTCACTTATATCAAGGTGATCAGTTCTGAGATAATGGAGGAAACTGGGGTACCTGGAGAAAACTACAGACCTTTGCAAGCAAACTAACTAACTTTCTAACACTAGGATCTGTTCCAAGTGGAATTCGAATCAAGGTGGCGAGAGACACTTTGATCTGTAAGCGCCCACTTAGACCACTCAGCCTCTGAGGCCTCACTTATCAAAGGTTTCCTATATCTGCATTTTGGTTTTTCCATTTTATTGAAAACGGTCATATTTATCAGCGTAATATTTTGTAGCATGTTTTGAATCTGTAGATTAGGTTTGCTTTAAGTTTGAACTAAATTGCATTGTAATTCTTGGTAGTAGCCTAATTATTCACCTAATTTATAATTTCAGAACATTAGTTACACAGCCACACGGTACCATCGTAGGATGACGTCTACAAGATACCCATTCTGGAGATGGTTAAATTATCTACACAGAACTTGGTCATGGATGTGGAACTCTATATTCTTTTTTGGGGTAATTTGTTATTTTTGTCATGCAAAACATAGATATTACTTTATTCATGGTGATTGTATCAATACTTAATGATTAAGTTACTGATTCCTACCATATTCTGTTGTCGTGGTTTCGAAAGCAAAGCATATTCTTGTGAATAATGAGTAATGGGGTTTTTCCACTATACCATGTTTGTTGGGCACTTTGGAAAATGTTAACATTGCTAACTTCCAGAATAACATAATTTTTACGGGAAAACATGTTATAATAATTGTTAGGGGTATTATGTAGTATAGTGTTGAACTTTTGACTTTTTAAACAGGAATAGAATTTTTATTTTACTTTATCTAGTCAAGAGTATAATTCTTAACAAAATGTGTTACCAAATGAGATTTGACACTTCCAGAAGCTGCCTGTTCTAAAACTCTGCCACTGGTTAACTCTTATGTAACTCTTCATATATCATCTGTTTAGGTCATTGTTCCATGGTGTAGCCAAGTCAGTTTACGGGCTTTGTTTTACAGTAAGCCTTTCTATCCAGATCTAGAACTGAGTCAGTATGATGTAAGTATTAAACTATTTTATATTGATAGACTAAGTAATTTGAGAATATTTATTACTTATCATAGATATTACAAGCATTCTGAAGAAGATAGTGAATTTTACTAGTGTTGAAATTATTTTATTGTTGAATCTACTTGGCATATGTGTCAGCCAAGGCCAATTGGCATTGTCACTGTAATGGGTTGTGGGTTTAAACCTC
Organism: Anadara kagoshimensis; assembly: GCA_021292105.1. Taxonomy (NCBI): domain Eukaryota; kingdom Metazoa; phylum Mollusca; class Bivalvia; order Arcoida; family Arcidae; genus Anadara; species Anadara kagoshimensis. The sequence continues at coordinate 62,377,120 of CM037861.1, read as the reverse complement.
ACTCAGGACTTGGAAATGTTCATATCCTGCCCACACTGGAGCTTGTCACTAGAGTAGTCTTTCAGATGAGACTCAGAACTGAGGTCAAATCTCTTTATACACTGAAGACACCTTTGTAGAGTATGAAAAAGAGAGAGCCCCCTGTGGCTTTTACAGAGGACACTTACAATTAGAAGTCATTGAAACAGACTGAGCAAGATTCAATAGTAGTTATTTAAATATACAGATACAGATTATGGAAGTCTCCTAAGAGGACCATATTTTCTGTTGCATTGCAATGATAAGTTGTAGGGTGTTGGAAAAGGACATACACACATATTCTGTAATGCATAAAAAGTTTTGAAGTTCCAATCACAGGAAAAAAAGGAGCGAAAAAAACAACAACAAAAAAAACAAAAACAACACCCAAAACATAGTAGAAACTTTGAAAAATGTCAAATTTAGTTAAATATGTTAACCCCCACCAGCAAAGTGAAACTGGTTTCTGCATCTATGTCTAGCTAGTGTGATATCAAAATTGGGAATGAAAATCTGATTTTGACCCATTGCAAGTACTTATATCCAACAATTTAATAAAATAATTTTCTATTTTAATTTTCAGGGAAGTTTGTTTCCAAAAGAATCAGTAGAAATAAAGACCTTTCCATCATTGTTGAGATCACTATGGTCAAATGTATGGAACTCTCGTACCAAGTTTGAAGAAGCTCCTGATAGAGGTATGCCTTACCTGGTTGTTGTGTTGGCTTGGTGGTGACAAAAAATAGATATAACACATACAAGTTACTGTTTGTCACTTGCAAGACTTGCAATGAAAAGTTGGATCATTACAGTGATAGGGGATGGTTAACAGATAGTGACTTCTATCTATATAATATTGATCACTACAAGGGTTCCTAAATTCAGACCTGTAGTATGGCAGAATTAATTACCAGTAGTTTATTGATGTTGTACCATGTTGAATATTAGATGTAATGTTGTTAAAATGATTAACTACCACTATTTACTTGATGTTGTGAAAAGTTTAATACCATTTGTTGAGTTACATTTAATTTTTGAATTTGACTCTTTGGTTTTTCTCCTTTGCTCTTGTTTCCTCCACCATCCCACTGACTTTCTAAATATAAATGAAACAATCTTGACTGGAGTGTAAAACTCCATCACTTCACACTACTGCACTCTTTGATATATAAAAATGTGTTAAATTGTAGGGTTTTTAGCTCACCTGAGCCAAAGGCTCAGATGAGCTATTGCAATCTATCACCGTCCGTCGTCCGTCGTGCGTCGTGTATAAACTTTACATTTTAATCTTCTCCTCCAAAACTACTGGGCCATATTTGATGAAACTTAGTGATTATCATGCCTAGGTAACAGCCTTTCAAAATTGTGTTCGGGGTTTGGCCATGCCCAACAAGATGGCCGCTGTTACTAAAAATAGCAAAAAGACAAAAAAATCTTCTTCTCTGAAACCAAAAGGTGCAGGCAAATTTTGATTGGATATTTGGATTCAGCATACCTGGGAACATTAAAATTGTGTTTTTCATGAAAATTAGACGAAAATAGGTTACGCGTTTTTTGCGTAAAATTACGTAATTTTTAAAATGAGACATTTATTGTTATAACTTCATAACGGCTGAAGATAATTGTATGGAGTTTTCACTGTTGATCTTGTCTTGCAATTTTCTTCCAATTGATGTCAAGGTCGAAGGTCAAGGTCATGTCCCAGTTTTTGACCTTTGATAAAAAATGCAATTGTTTTAACATTTCTTGTGATAATGGCGTAGGATTTTCAGTTATTTGTAGGTATTGACATGACGATCATTTTGATACATAGATCAGGGTCATGGGTTCAAATGTCAAGGTCACAGATGTCCAAGAATACCAAAATAGTTAATTATCTGCAAAACTATGAATTTTTTGTATAGGCATGTATATCAGAATATTGTAGGCAATGGCACAATGGTCATTTTGATATATGAATAAAGGTCATGGGTTCAAAAGTCAAGGTCACAGATGTAAACAAGTACTGAAATGGTTAATTATCTCAAAAACTATAAACTTTTTGTATAGGCATGTATATTGGAATATTGTAGGTATTGGCCTAACGATCATTTTGATATATGAATGAAGGTCATAGGTTCAAAGGTCAAGGTCAAAGACGCGAACGAATACTTAAATGGTTAATTATCTCAAAAACTATAAACTTTTTGTATAGGCATGTATATTGGAATATTGTAGGTATTGGCCTAATGATCATTTTGATATATGAATGAAGGTCATAGGTTCAAAGGCCAAGGTCATAGAATTGAACGAATACTTAAATGGTTAATTATCTCAAAAAAGATAAACTTTTTGTATAGGCATGTATATTGGAATATTGTAGGTATTGGCCTAACGATCATTTTGATATATGAATAAAGGTCATAGGTTCAAAGGTCAAGGTCATAGCTGCGAACGAAAATTTAAATGGTTAATTATCTCAAAAACTATAAACTTTTTGTATTGGCATGTATATTGGAATATTGTAGGTATTGGCCTAATGCACATTTTAATATACAGATGTTTTAGCTGTTTATAAATAATATATTGTAGCTAGACTTTAAATATGTTATATATAGCATACTTATATAATAATTATTATAATTAATTTGCAAAAATACTCGCATATTATTGGCCCTTACTGCTGAAAATTTTAATATTCTCTTTTATTAATGTCATTGACCATTGAACCTCTGCATAAGATATGTACTCTTCCTTAGGTGAGCGTTAAGGCCCATGGGCCTCTTGTATTGTAATACTAACCATATTTTTAGGTAGTTGAAGCATATACCTGTAAAAATTACTGTTAATGGGTTCAATTTTTTGCAGTTTTGTACTTTTCAACCTTTTCGTGAAAAATTGAAAAGGGGTGTAATATTCACAGATTTCTGAAATTGACTGTAAGGTTGAGAATATATATTATTTTATGCGAGGTACAAATTTTCGCGGAAAATATTCAGCCATGAAATAAGCGAAAATTAGTACTTCACTTTCAATAGTTTTTATTTTGCATTCAGTTAAATCAGTTTCTGGCTTAAATGATCAGATTTATCTTTTGTATTTATAGGATTTTTGGGTAAGAGTTTTACCAGACATTTAAACAGATTTTGGAACATTATCCTAAAAGGTGCCATTGGTAGTGTACTGTTGTGTGTGTGTTATCCAGTATTATGTATTCTGGGAACTGGAGCATCTATTCTGGTAGCTGTCACAGCTCCAGCATGGTAAGTCTACTGGTGTGTTTGTTATCCAGTATTATGTGTGCTGGGAACTGGAGCATCTATTCTGGTAGCTGTCACAGCTCCAGCATGGTAAGTCTACTGGTGTGTTTGTTATCCAGTATTATGTGTGCTGGGAACTGGAGCATCTATTCTGGTAGCTGTCACAGCTCCAGCATGGTAAGTGTATTGATGTGTTTGTTATCCAGTATTATGTGTGCTGGGAACTGGAGCATCTATTCTGGTAGCTGTCACAGCTCCAGCATGGTAAGTCTACTGGTGTGTTTGTTATCCAGTATTATGTGTGCTGGGAACTGGAGCATCTATTCTGGTAGCTGTCACAGCTCCAGCATGGTAAGTGTATTGATGTGTTTGTTATCCAGTATTATGTGTGCTGGGAACTGGAGCATCTATTCTGGTAGCTGTCACAGCTCCAGCATGGTAAGTCTACTGGTGTGTTTGTTATCCAGTATTATGTGTGCTGGGAACTGGAGCATCTATTCTGGTAGCTGTCACAGCTCCAGCATGGTAAGTGTATTGATGTGTTTGTTATCCAGTATTATGTGTGCTGGGAACTGGAGCATCTATTCTGGTAGCTGTCACAGCTCCAGCATGGTAAGTCTACTGGTGTGTTTGTTATCCAGTATTATGTGTGCTGGGAACTGGAGCATCTATTCTGGTAGCTGTCACAGCTCCAGCATGGTAAGTGTATTGATGTGTTTGTTATCCAGTATTATGTGTGCTGGGAACTGGAGCATCTATTCTGGTAGCTGTCACAGCTCCAGCATGGTAAGTGTATTGATGTGTTTGTTATCCAGTATTATGTGTGCTGGGAACTGGAGCATCTATTCTGGTAGCTGTCATAGCTCCAGCATGGTAAGTGTATTGATGTGTTTGTTATCCAGTATTATGTGTGCTGGGAACTGGAGCATCTATTCTGGTAGCTGTCACAGCTCCAGCATGGTAAGTCTACTGGTGTGTTTGTTATCCAGTATTATGTGTGCTGGGAACTGGAGCATCTATTCTGGTAGCTGTCACAGCTCCAGCATGGTAAGTGTATTGATGTGTTTGTTATCCAGTATTATGTGTGCTGGGAACTGGAGCATCTATTCTGGTAGCTGTCACAGCTCCAGCATGGTAAGTGTATTGATGTGTTTGTTATCCAGTATTATGTGTGCTGGGAACTGGAGCATCTATTCTGGTAGCTGTCACAGCTCCAGCATGGTAAGTGTATTGATGTGTTTGTTATCCAGTATTATGTGTGCTGGGAACTGGAGCATCTATTCTGGTAGCTGTCACAGCTCCAGCATGGTAAGTGTATTGATGTGTTTGTTATCCAGTATTATGTGTGCTGGGAACTGGAGCATCTATTCTGGTAGCTGTCACAGCTCCAGCATGGTAAGTGTATTGATGTGTTTGTTATCCAGTATTATGTGTGCTGGGAACTGGAGCATCTATTCTGGTAGCTGTCACAGCTCCAGCATGGTAAGTCTACTGGTGTGTTTGTTATCCAGTATTATGTGTGCTGGGAACTGGAGCATCTATTCTGGTAGCTGTCACAGCTCCAGCATGGTAAGTCTACTGATGCTGCTTTGAAACTTATTTTGATATGCAAGTCTACCACAATGAGTTACAGATCTAGTTTAAGGTTTTGTTCTACTCTGCTGATTCTAACAAAAATTACAGCCCTTTATCTTTGATAATTTAATTGAAATAACAGTTATCCATATCTTTTTTTCCTAAATTCTTGCAGCTATTGAATTGATTTTTGGTATGTGAGTCTACAACAATATGTGTTTTGACATTATTAATGTGTTTATTTTACAGGATACCTGTTGTAACACTGATTGTACATTTTGGATTCTTCCTGGTGTTTGATGCTGACTGTCCAGGTATTTAAAAAACTTTTATCTGTAATGAAATTTATTTCATATTTATCTTCCCCATTATAATCACAAAAACATAAAAAGCATTATATAACTGAGGGTTTTCCTTTTCTCTGATTGACCAATTTCATTGGTACATATGGTTATATTCAATGAAAAATGTCTCAACAAGTCCATAAATAGTTGGCCAACCACTTTAACAGTATAAATAGTAACAAAAAGTCGGCCAAACATTTTTCCATAAAAAATAGAACAGGGACTTTCCAGAAATTATAACGTCATTATTAAAAGATGTCAAAATGTAGCACACACTGATGTCAATGATGCGATTTGGCAGTACACAAAAATAAAATGTCAGACGAAGAGCAACTTCAGGGTTGGAGGCGATTTTGACATGAAAAGAGGTCACTAACACAAGAAATTAACAAATTGTGCAGTTAAACTAATAAGAAGTTATTTAAACTAATAAAAAGTTATTTAAAAGAGCTTTTAAAATTCGGCTTTACCTACTTGATGAATATCGTCAGTAATGCCAATTTCAATTGCGATCATTTTGCTGATTAGGGATTACACTAAAACCTGAATTTTTAAATGTCATTTTGAAGTGTCATATAAAAAACAATTACTGTCTTTTAAAGTTTTGATATTGGTGGATCTGATATAGGATTATACTGACCTGACTAAAAATATATTCTCCTCAGCCCATCGACCTTGGTGAATATTATTTTGATTAGCTCAGTATAATCCTATATCCACCTCATCAAAAGACTAATTGTATATTATATAAAGATAGGGGGTATCACAAGGTACAGCTGTGAAACCCATTGTTAGTTAAAGTTTTTTATAGACAAGATGTACAGGGTAGCCACTGTTTTACTGACAGCTCTTACTTTCAAATGTTCAGCTAAGATAATAGTATGTATTAATCGATTCCTATTCATGTATATTATTGATCATTAAATTCTTTTATCAATACATATTTGTTGTTTTTACAGATGATAGCAACAAATTTTTTATCCTGTTTGAGGCCATTGTTTGGAGAATTTTGATATTAGGATGTATTCAGCCAGTAGCCGCTCTGGTATCAAGTTGTATTTGTTGTCCTCTAGGGTCGTTAGCATTATCAGTATGTAAGTATATACAATAGTAGGTATTGCCCTTCCTTCCCCCACCTTCTGCCCTACCCCCATCCTTCCTCCAGTAGTGTCTTTGGTATCTTTTTGCATTTACTGTCTGCTAGTAACACGTTAGTATATCAAACTACTACAACTTTAAAGGGTGACAAAAACGTTATACAGTGTTGTGGCAGGTTACACAGCCCCATGTACCCCGTTAAAGATTTATGTACATTAATTTTTGACAGGGTACATGGGGCGTGTAACCTGCCAAAACACTGTATAACGTTTTTGTCACCCTTCAAAGTTGTACTAGTTTGATCTTCATAACTTCCATTTTGTATTTTTGTGACTTGCGTATGTTGTCGCCATGTTTGTTTACTGTAACTAAACGTCCCTGATGTACAAGTTACTTCCCTTTTAACGCTAACGGTTATGTGTGTTTATGTACCCCAACAGATTTTCGAACATAGTTCTATGTACCTTGGCAAGTTAATCAATCGCTATACGAGAAATTTCTTTGAAGGGTTACAAACTACAAGAAGTGGCCCTTCCTCCTCTCCTTCTCAACCTTGTAGTTGAAGAAAACAACAACATTTTTTTACCCCTAGACTTGTTGCTTTTTTGTTTTTCTTAAATGACAACAGACTATTACTGGTGTCATAAAAAATGGATGCTGATACAAATCTTACAATAGCAAGGAGATATCCCTCAAATATTGATAATTGAAACAATTTTGTAAATAAATGTTACTTACTTTTGAAAATTTTGTTATCATAATCATTGATTTAAAAACATTTTTGCTTGAAATTTTTAAGCGGATAGCATTTTTACATTACTTTAGATTCACATACATGATTAATTCATGATGTCAATAATGTTTCTATATTGTTACATAAAATTCAGCATTTCAGAACTTTTCATTTAAACTCATGGTAATGTTATGTTTGTGTCTAATTAGTTTTTCATATTTTGCTTTAGTTGGACTTGTTCGGCGGATGGGTAGAGGCATTTGGGATTCCATGATGTTTTACATGGTTATTAAAAGTCGTGGAAGAGTGCCATCTAGTGATGGATTTGTAGCTCGCAGAGTATCTGGTCCAGGACTAGCTTCAAACTTTTGTTATCAGGTAAGGATTCAAATTTTGATGCTGAAAAGTTTGTTTATGTTGATTCTGTGGTTCTAGAGTAGCGTCTTTCTCAGTATTACGTAACGGAATGAGTGGTATGGTTGTATTATGACTCTGCGAGCAAGCACCTTAAAGTCACCCTGAGTGCATGCTAGTACAAGGCAAACCATAAAACACACTGGTACATCTCACACATATATGAACTTATTTTTAAATTAATCCCTGCAGAATAATAAACCTGTTCTTGTCACAAATAGATGAAAATTGCTGATGCAACAACAAACAACATTACAACCAACTACAACCAACAACTAGAGTGGTATCTGCATGGACACCAGTGTCCAGTGTGAAGAGTTTTGTTTAAATACTTTTATGGAAATGTTTTCATGTTTTGTTGATTGGGTTGTCATCAGGTTTAATTTGGTTGCTTTTTATAACACAAAAGTAAGTTATAGAACAGCTAAAACCGCCAAATAGAGATTATTTCGATTTGTATCTGTGATATGAAAAACATTCATAAACACTTAAGTGAGTGATTGGATTATCTAATGAATTGACATTGGGCTTGATAGACATTATAAGTTATCATACACAAACATAATGGTTCATGTTCTGTTTACAATGCCAAAAGCAAAGCAAAAACTTTGAAAACTGACAAGATAAGTTAAATATACAAACTTCTGCCAGAGAAGTTAGATTTGGTGCTCCGTAAGGGTAAAACCTCTTGTCTAGCTAGCTACATCCATCACAAGTGAAATTAAAATTGAGAATGAAAGGAACATGCAACTATCCAACATGAAATATAACGATATCCAGGATAATTTTTGATACAGAGACATAATACTTATCATCGACATTACAGCCATAAATGTTAAACAAAACACAAAGGGGATGGTTTAGGTATGCAGATGAAATAAGGACAGGGTGGTCATATTTATGTTTTGATCAAAAAGTTGTGCAGATGAGCTCCCCTGTGTACTGACTGCTCTTTAATGTTTTATATTCCCTTGCCAAAACCTTGTGGATTTCTCAGGGCACTCTGGGTTGCCCAACCATCCCAGAATTGACAGCCAAGATTTAAGTGAAAGAATCTAGTATTGGGCATAACAATGCATAGGTAAACAACTCCACTACAATTAGCTCTTGTTTTATTTTGTCAGATAAATCCAGAACAAGCATTAGCAGCACTTGAAGCAAGAATGGAGAGAGATGAATTAGAGGCCTGGAAATCACACGTAGTTAGTGTTATTAAAAGTCCAGTACAAGCATACAGGTAAGTACAAATTTTACCTGATACTAATAAGATGTTTTGGAACAACTGGAAATACTTCTTGAATGTGTTGTTTAGCAACTGCTAGAGTTATCTCCCTTATGTTATGCTTTAAGACTTTAATACTGGTATATAATAATTAAACATAGAATTGACAATTGTTATTTTCATTTGTTTAGAAATTTATGATTAAGAAAACTGCAATATACATTGTAAAATTGTCATAAAGAACTTAGTTCAAATAATTACAATAACAAAATAAAACACCATATAAAGAAAGCCCTTGTCCAAAAATATTTGCTAAATCTTGATAAGATTGAAATGACATCATTACAGATCCATTTTAGTAAAATCCACCTAAGAATTGCTTTTATTGTGATTCCTTAGATTTTAAATAATTTACATCATCATTTTATTAATTTTAATACATTAGTTATTATAACTATAACATGTATAACCTGGGTAATGTCTTAAATTGTTATATCAATAACAGTCCAATATATACATATGACAAACAACCTTTGACATGTTACACAGGCACATGGGGCTGTTCAACCAACCAAAAACCTGTATAATGTTTTTGTCACCCTTCAAAGGGGCTTGTTAGGCCTTCAAATTTGTATTATGTGTCACTTGAATACCTTGTCCCCATGTTTGTTGACAGTAACTAGACTTCCACAGAGTTACTTCCCTTTTATCGCTACATGTTGCATATTTTTATGTATTCAGGTATTTTATGTATAAGGACATAGTGCCATGTAACCAGCAAGTTATCCAATAACTATGCAAAAAATTTCTTTGAAGTGTTACAAATAATTATAATATTAGTGTTAATGGTAATCATAAATTGATTTTATTTGTTAACCAAATAAAGCTATGGCTAAGTAACAGACATTTACAGTTATCTTCTTCAAATCCAAATATGGAAGATAGGTATTTGAATTGTTGACAAATCTTGTCCAGGAATTGCAAAATTACTGGCACATCCCTAAGTTCAGATGAATATGTCTTGTCAAAAATTGAAGGGAATGTTTATTTAATCACTTAATAAAATTATGAAGTGATTGTCTCAATTTGAACTCACAAACTTTGAATTGTTTAGCCAGTGATACATTGTCTACTAACAGAAAAAAGTATCACTTATGTATGTTTTTAAATCATGCCTAGGCTGTAATACATGGCTGATTTGGAGGATAGTGCTCAATTGAGGTATTTTGATCAGTCTTAGTCTGCCGTCTGCCGCCCATCATGTGTCATGTGTCAACATTTCATTGTTGATAATCTAGAGAGGCTGTCCAATTTTCATCAGACTTGCCCAAAGTGATCTTCTTGACAAAATATAGGTCAACTTCAAAATATGTGGATCATGTTGGTTCTGAAGTACCGGTAGTTCACTAGACCAAATCATAATTTTTTGTCAATCTTCAAAATGGTTAAGAAAAATCTTAACAAAGGGTAATCTAACATGTATATCAATTGTGTTTGATCAATAAGTAGGTCACTAGGCCAAATAATACAAAAATCTTGTTAATATTATAGAAACCAGCTGTTTTAGCCAATCATGCCCAGATTTATTTATTTTTTAATTTTTTTGACATAAGTCAATTTTGCATAAGGGACATATTAGATAAAAAACAAGAATGTCATTGACTGAATCAAACTATGGAAGAACTCTTTACCTTCTATTACTTTCTAGAGGTTACATATTTCAAAATCAATCCCAGGTGAGCACAAATGGTCCTCATATCCCTCTTGACATAAGTTTTACTTTATTGATGTTGTGGGCATCCTCATAGTTTGTATGATGGTTTTTGTTGACTTATAGGGTTAATACCATATTTTACCATCATGCTGAAGATACCAAGACATTAAATCGTGTGTGTGTGTGTGTGTGTGCTGTGTGTGTGTGTGTGTGTGGTGTGTGTGGTGTGTGTGTTGTAACAGTGTTGTCTTTGCAGCAGACTTTTTAGAATTTCTTAAATATCTATGGTAACTCAGAATTCTTATTAAAAAAAAAAAGAATCACACAAGATAGCTTTAGTCCAACAAGGAATTATCTGGTCACATTAGTTAAAAAAATTATATTAATTTATTTGTCCAAAAGGATTTGATTATACTGGTACCTGTATTCTATTTATTAGAAGTCTAGACACAGTTGTGCCTAATGTATTGTATAGTGATGCTAAACAAATATAGTTAGGAGGAGTTGATGAGTTGGTCTTTTACGTAAATTGTCTTGTTCTTCATTGAATGGATTTTGCTGTTTTACTGTCTGTCAAGAAAATTACCAGTACTAGCCTTAAAGGAAGGGATTCTACATTGTACAGACAGACCTGTCCATAAACACCTACAAGATAACCAATAAGCAGGTGTTCTTTATATACAGATTCAAGTTACATGACTACAAAAGACATGGAGACAAAATTTACTTGAGGTTTTATATGGATTTATAAGTTAGTTATATGGATTTATAAGTCAGTTTGATTGTATGTTGCATTTTTGCAGTAATAGCTTCTTTAATGTTTCCTCTAAAATACTTTGTCATAAAATTTATACATTGTATTATCAAGAGGAGCCGAGTAGGCCTAATGGAGTTTTATGCCAAGTCAATATTCTTTCATACCAAATCACAGTCAGTTCAGTGATGGTGGAGTAAACTGGAGTGCCAGGAGTAAGCCATTGACTTGTAGCAAGCAAACAGACAAACTTCCTGACACTAGGATTTATCCAACTAGGATTCAAACCCTAAGCAGTAAGAGGCACTGTGACATGTAAGCATGCACTTTAGACAACTCAGCCAACGAGACCTCCATTTGGATAAGACAGGCATTTTTGAATAAAATATATTATAGTTCAGTAGACAGGTGTTTGGTATACTCAGGGTTGATTTTAGAAAGGTTACAATACAACAGTATAGTACTTTTGACCTAAATAAGTAATGTTCATTGTGAAATAACTGTAGATAGATGAGAGATAAATCTGCATATTTTATTACATTCTAGAGGGTAATGGTGATAATAAAATTGGTGTAAAACTAGCAGAAACTAATCAAATGTGTATACAGATATAATGATTTGAGACATAAGTTGTAAATAAAGCCCCTACAGGATTAACAGTTCTTCCTCTGTCTTTAAATATTTGTCATTGTCTTGTCATGTTAGATACATCAACTTTATCTTCTTTGATGTCAATCTTTGTGTCCATGTAGACTGTATCAGATTGAGACAGTTTTATGGTACTCTGTAATATTTTGTTTTTGTTCCGATTTTCATTTTTTGGGGGATTTTTTTTTGTGTATCAACTCAACTCTACATAGATTAGCTCGTAAATCTGTCATCGTTAAGATTCACTTTTGATGTTTAACCTGACTATATAACAATGGGGCATAGTTCAAAATCTGGACCTAGACTATGGACTCAAGAGTCTTAGAATTGAATTTGAACCTCAGACTTAGGTTTGGTCCAGGAGTACCTATACCACAGGAGTACCTATATTGGTATTTGGCCTCTAGATGTGTTTCACATTTTACGCTTACAAATTTTGTTTTTCTTTACATTAATGTTTTTTATTTTTCATTTTCAAATTTAAATTATTTCAAGGTGTAAATACATAAGTAAGGCTCTCTTCATATATTTATTCTCTCTTTCCTACCACCTTTGATAGCCACTGCTTAGGTTTAATTTCACTTGGAACAGATTCTAGTGAGTTTGCTTAATGAAGGTTGATGGTTTCGTCTGGGTAATCTGATTTACTCTACTATCCCTAAACTTACTGCCTTCAATATAAGTGAAAGAATCTCTACTCCGCTTTGCCATCTAATTTCTCTTGCACTTTTAAAAAATAAAAGTGTGAGAACTAAAGTAAATTACAAACATATTTCAGTTTATGATTTCAGCTATATGTCTATTTTGGTTTTCCAGAGAATCCCAAATCAAGTTCTAAGTTCATAGTTTCGGTAAAATTTAGGTCTTTGTTTTCTGATACACCTTTACAATAATGGGTGGGGGTGTGCGGTTCTGCCTATCATTTAATTTTGTTAAAAAGAGATTTATAACTATTAATGCATTTATGAGAGTAGGAGGAGGGCGTCGCCCGACATTATATAAGATTTTACAGTTTATTTTTTATTGAAAGCTAAGATATACTTTATGGTATTAAATTTTATATAGTTTTTGTAGTAGTTGTCACTGTTGAGAGGTTTCTTTTGATTGTGACTTTAATGACACATGTCACTGACTTTATAAACAGAGTAACGTTTTAACTAAATTGTTTATTTTTTGTTTAAAATTATTTATATGGACTTTATTAAGTGTTGTTACCAATGAAATTAAGATGATATCAGCATATATATCTCGACTTTACAGCCACTAAAGATGCTTAGAGTTTAAGATGATGTTCAATTCAGATTCATGTTCACACAAACTTAAATTCTATGAAAGGCAGTTAGTTGCAATCATATTGATGTGAGATGGATTTCAGAAATTTTTATGTTTCCATACCTGATAGCCAAAATCGCTATAGGCTTTAAAGTTCTGATTGGTTTGGTTAAATGTTGCTTAACTTCACATCAACAATTTTCCAGCTATTCACTTAATCTATGATGAAGTTTGTATATGCATGTGAAGTGTGAGTGTGTTTTATGGTCTTCCTTGTACTAGCACACACTCAGAGCAACTTTAACATGCTAGCTCAGAGTCAATACGCTGTAGACAAGTGTACCATTCTCCCAGTGACATTATACTGATACCAGGTGAACCAGCTTTTAAGTTTCTAGACATTCTTTCAAAAAGTATTTTAGCAAATTTGTATAAAAATATTTAAAAAAAGACTATATTTTCACCAATATGGGAACTTTGGTTGTCAATACTTTTAAATTTCTGGAACCTAGAATTTAATTGATTAAATATATGAAAAGAGAATAACTTTGAACATGAGTTGGTCCACAGTACATACTCCCATAGAATGAGGCCAACGGTTTTGTGTAAATAATAAAAAATAACTAGCCTGACTGATTTCAGATTCAATTAATTGACCCTTGGTCATAGACGAGGATGCTTTGTATTGGACAGGCATTGATAAATTAACAATACTTATCATTATACCTTAATTAATTTCTTGAACTATGATTGTTCATTTTCTAAACACATGTCATATAACTTTGTACGAGTATATTATCTGGTCAAGATTGCTGGTACCAGTATATTATTGCAATACTCTGAGTTAATCAATATGTGGTCAAATTGAGATGGAAGGTGGAAATGCATTGCACATTTGATAGAGTGTTGGGCTTCAGATCCATTGAATGTACAGCGTGTCTGGCAAATGAGCTGACTTACCTTTTTATAATGGATCTGTTTATTGGATATCAACCACTGCTTTTATTGAGCTTGTTTCCAACATTTGACTGGAGTTGGTTCTAGCACAGTGCAACGACATGCACACAATTTGGGTGACTGAAACTAGACCTTAGGTTTCTACATATTTAGTAGCCAAATTGAAATAGGGTACTTTTTAAAAGAATTCCCGAGATTAGTAGGAAATGGCAATTTTGTCTACAAAGAATGGAAACTTACATTTAGCATTATGCAGTCAGACACAGAAAAGCAAGTGTTTGTGTTTATAGAATGTATTTGGGAAAAAATCATGAAAAAAAAAAAAAAAATGTTTTCTACTTGTATAATTTGTATTACTTTTCTCCTTGGTTAGAATATTTCAACAATCCTAACTATTTGAAGTCTAATCAGGATGTCAAACAAATTAAAATCATTTAAAAGCATACATTTCATAAATGTTTATACATCTGCTTTCTAATGTTTCTGAGATGTTAGACCTTAAATCATTAAGACAATTACACCTGACTTAGTATACAGTACAGACCTGTCCAAAGTTTAACACTGAGCTAGCAAATTGGCAACTCAGCTGGGCCCTATCAATTTCTATATCTGACAGTTTTTCGGTAGCTACTTTCCATCTTTCGGCAGGGTTTTTTGTCGTTGTTTGTTTTTGTGGGGTTTTTTCTCTAGTTGTCTGTGCCTTGGCCACTCTGCAGTCAAGCTTTGACTCACTTTTGTTAGCTCAGTGATAAACTTTTGAAAGGTCTGTACTATATATACAATATACAACTCTTCATTTATCATGATTAAGATCAGCTTCTAAAACGTTATCATTGAGTGAGATGTTTTCTCAACTTGACTTGACTTCTGAGGTGAGTGCTGCAGCTACACTGATTTTTTATTTAAATAAATTGCCAATATAGTGTTAAATTTTGGACTGTATAGTTGTGAATGTTAGTGTTATACAGCCATGTGGTGTATAAACACTACTGACAGTAAAAGTTGGTGGTCTGGCTGATATTGGGCTGATATCTCCCTGATTCTGTGTTGTCATGTTAATTAATCAAGAAAGCTGTTTGATCTGATGTCTACAAAAATAATTTAAAAACACATAAAAATTTTTAAGAAATGATAAAAAATAAATAAAATTGAATTTTAAAAAAATTGAAAAAAATGAATATAAAAATAAAAATGAAAAAAGATTTAAAAATAAAAATAATTTTTAAAAAATCTTGCGTGCCAGATGTATAAAATCTATTTAGCCTTTGTGTATATCGGATACCTTTCAAGGTTTGACATTGAGCTGATAATATTTGTTTTGATTGGGGTTCATCAATATACTGTTTGTTATCGGACACTCCTTAACATTTGTGCAGTCCTCAACCAATCTCCATTAGAATGGACAAAAATGTATTCATGTACTTTTTATACAACATTTTCCAGTAAATATGACTTTATTTCAAGTAAGAATTTTCATTACAATTAGAAGAATGATTCTGCACAAGTGCTATAGCATTGCACTGCAGCAATGGTGTTTACACCCCAGTCAAGATTCTTTCACTTACGTCAAGGCTATCAGTTCTAAGATGATGGAGGAAACCAGAGTGCTCAGGAGATAACCAGCAACCTTAAGCAAGTGAAATCACAAAATTTTCACATTAAGATATGCCTGAATGGGAAAATGCATTGTTAGTGGTGAGAGGCACTGTGATCTAAGTGTTTGATTTTGCGTACTCAGCCATCAAGACCCTTAATTTACCCGGTAATGTATTGGGATAAATACATGTACTGGCATTGAAGTTTTCATGCAAATGGGTGTTATACTGATTTTCTTGCAAGTCTTTTTTGATTCCCTCATCTCCATCTCTCACATCTCTATGTTTGGTCTCTGTAATTGCGAGGTCATGGGTTCGAACCCTTCCAGGTCTGACTCAAGACTTGAAAGTGGGAAGAAACAGTTCTTTCGTGAAGTACTCTGCATTAGGAAATGAAAATCACAGTTTTTTCGGATGTGAACAAAAAATAAATGACGTCCTGTGTCACAGAAGACATGGCACGATGAAGAAACCTGCTGTATAATGCCACCAGTGCAACACACAGGCAAAATTTCTGCACCCTCGCCTATAGCTTGTGAGGTCTTGATGTAAGTGAAATATTTTTAACTGGGATGTTAAACACCATTACTCAGCTTAACTCTATGTAAAGAACAATGCAGAAAGTGACACTCTAAGTTGGTTGCCGAAGCATGCAGGAAGTTTATGGTGTATTTGTAGTATATTCCATCTCTGTGATTGGTAAAGTTAACACATAAATTGGCACTCTTAAGTTGGCTGCTTTAGAATGCAGAAAACCTTGTGTACTCTATCATCAGAGGAATGTATGCAGTTTGTTGTACAAAATATGAAAACATATATATAATGTACAAGGATTAAGGGTTGTTTATCAATGGATGTTACTTTCTGCATCTGTAAACATAAATATTTGTCTTGTAAGGTTTTGGTGTTAGATTGTCACTAGCTACAGTTCATTGTTCTATAAAAATGATTGTTTAACAGGTCATCTATAATGACAGCTCACTGGCTGGCTGGATCACTGGCTGGCTTCAGGGCAGTGTCAAACTCATATTTTCATTCACTTACACATTTACTATTTTCTGGTCAAATACATACTTGGGAGTCTGCCAATGAACTTAAATTTCTTATTGCATATCCCCTATTTGTGTTTCTTTTCTTTCTTTTTTTCTTTCTTTGTTTCCTTTTTTCTTTCTTTCATCCCTTTGTTTCATATAATATTATTTCAACCAAAATTGAACATCTATATAAAGACCACCTGTGTACAAAGTCCACATTTCTTAGATTCTTTGTATGGTCTTTTATAGGGTGACCAATTAGTACATCACCTCACATCACCGAAGTTCGTACCCCACTCTGGTTGATCCTGTGTGAGGAAGGTTTTGAGTTTGCTTGCTGATGGTTGGTGATTTTCTTGGGGTACTCTGGTTTTCTCCATCATCCAAGAACTGCCTTGATACAAATGAAAAATCTTGACATGGATGTTAAACACCATTACTCCTCTCCACTACATTTATTGTCAAAATTCCATATTAGAAAAGTTTAAATTTTTTCCATAATTATAACTTCTATTGGGTAGCTTGCATAGATTTTTTTTTAAAAATCTAAAATTTGATAAAAATCAGAACAACTTAATTTGTAAATAAATTAAGTCGTATGTCAAAGCTTTATAATGATCTCATAGTGGAGGAATTTATGTCTTTTTAGAGCACTGAATTCCAATCTATAAATTAATCAGGAGTTTAATGGTTTAAATAAAATTGATAAAGCTGTTTGTGTTTATGGTGACTAATTACATCGCTGTACATTGCCGTTCATGAAACATTCTGGTGTTATATAATTAAAAAGTCACATTGAATGATAAACAGTTTTATGTTCTGTTTTTGAAATAAAATATTAATCAAGTGTGTAACAGGTTTAATCTAAAATGATAAAACGCGGAATGTTTAGCCAGACTAACTGACTTTGCTTGCTATATTTGTTACTTTATTACTTGTCTGTAATCATGGAATTTGTTACGGTAAAATGTCGGTATGGCTTCTGAAAAGGCGTAAATTATGTCACAGATCAATAGCCAATTGGTTGTAACTGATCGCCTATCTGCGGTGTGGTATCAGTGCTGATCAGTAAATAT
The DNA here is from genome assembly GCA_021292105.1 of Anadara kagoshimensis. Taxonomy (NCBI): domain Eukaryota; kingdom Metazoa; phylum Mollusca; class Bivalvia; order Arcoida; family Arcidae; genus Anadara; species Anadara kagoshimensis. The sequence continues at coordinate 62,359,427 of CM037861.1, read as the reverse complement.
AAGTACCAGAGACACACCGTCTGACATTGTCGTAATTTAACACAGAATATCATTCAATTATCAAGAATTAATTATTATTGTTGTAAAACCCTCCAAATGCACTCATTTATCATATTTTGTTCGGTATTCATAAAACAAGTCAAAACCCTATAATATGATATGCACAACTCGATATTAGTTTTACAGAGTCAACTAAATCTATTTTCCCCATAAAGCAAGTCTAATCAAAAATCATAATGTGATATGCAGAACTTAATTTTGTTTTTACACAAATTCAGCAAAAAGACATTTTTCTCGAAACTTCCTCGAGTCTTTTAATGCGTCTCATTTTCATTTTTTGATTAAAATAGAAAAATTATTCCACAATGATGGTAATACAGCCGTGTAAGGATAATAATGTACAATGCTTTAGTTACTGTTGTATCATTAAGCGTTTTCAGGCGGGAGATAAATGAGTTTAATGCTTTTCTGCCATAAATCTTCCTTCTATCATGTTTATGGATAAAGACTTGGTTTTTGATGTCAACATTCAAACAAAAAACTATAAAGTATTACTATTGATTTTATTTACTGTAGTTTTTAATGACATCAGATATTGATTCAGTCATTTGAAGGTAAACTGAATTGAAATTTTACTGAAATCATTTAAAAGCACTCTGTATCACATGCTCTGGACGAGTTACTGCAAAATTGTGTCCAGATAAAGAGGCAAAAAATTGCCATCAGAAATTAGGATATTTGAATAATATTGAAATTTCTAAATTAAAGTGTCCAAAAACTTAGTGGGGCTGAAAACATAAAAGGATTAAGGTAGACAATTAAAGTTAAACTGAATTGAAATTTTACTGAAATCATTTTGCATCCTAATGGTAGATGATTGTTCATTTTAGAAGGGGGCATGGGGCTTTTGGTCCCTTATTTTGCCAAATGATCCCCATTGTCAAGGCCTTAAAATTTGAGTATTCTTCATCTCTTTTTGAAGTAAAGAACATATTTCTTTTGGTTGGCTCTCAGTATAACTGTAAGTGTATGAAATATAGTTCAATCTGTATTTACATTACAATTATAAGTCTAAACTTTTAAATAACTACTAGTAGGTAGTAATTGGTTGATGTAATTCAAATATATGTGTCCTTGGATATTGATTGATTGAATGGAATATTACGTCTCCAGTCAGGAATATTTTACTTATATCGAGACACCACCAGTTATAGGTGAAGTGGCAGAATTTTTTACCTTTGCAGTGCATTTGGGCTATGTGCAGAGAGGGTACTTTAATGTGCCACACCAGTCCAAACTTCAAAGGACCCTGTGACCTTATTTCTGAATGCGGAGTATTTTGCGAAAGAACAGTCACTACCTATTTTCAAGTCTTGGTCAGACCTGGCCGGGCTTCAAACCCATGACTCCCCCATGTGTATCTAGCACTCTGCCAATTGAGTTACCATAGTGGTATAACCTTGAATAGATATGATCAATACTAGTACACATCATTTAGTATTTACTAGTATTATGGATTGGTCTTGGCATCTGTAATTTATATTCATATTTTCCAAAAAAAAAGCTTTTAGGTAAAAAATTTATTTTCTCATGTAAAATTTTAAAACTAAATATATTTTCTAATTACCATGTCACTGTCAAGATTAGGATTGAAATAATTGTTACTAGATTAATTGCTTCATTTACTTTGAATGTGTGTGATCCTGTTCTTGAGTTTGGTATATCTATTACACTGCAGTAATAACCTGATAATTACATTAAGTTTTTTAAAAACTGAACTAGAATGATTCAATTATGATAGTTTTTTACTCTGAAAGACGCTAAAAAGGCATAAGATATCAAATTTGACAGTTATGAAATAATTTGAGACGATCTTTTTTCTGGTTTTATAATTTCAAATTTCTTCTTTTGTTATTTAGAATTGAAATAATTCGAGAAGATCTTTTTTCTGTTTTATAATTTCAAATTTCCTCTTTTGTTATTTTAGAATTGAAGTAATTGAAAATGATTATGGTCTGGTTTTAAAGTTGTCAAACTTGTTGATATGCGGTAATTAAATAATACACAAAATTTAAAATTTTGAAATTAGAGTTATAATTTGATAGCCTCCTTTTATGGGATGTTTAATATGTATGCAGTTTGTTTTTCAATACTAATGAATGGATCTGTGTTATAATTGCAGTACCTTATGACGCCAATATCTTATTGATAAAAATTGATCCTGCGTAAGAGCAACGGCCTTCAGACCGGTTGGAAGCTATTTGATAGGAAGCACATATAATAGCATGTTAAACTGATACCTCAAGTTTAAGGAAATGAACAGCGGCAGTACATGATTTAAAGGAGCTCTTTTCAAAAATTTTAATTGTACAAAAATCAGATATGACAACATAGTCTTTTAGGATAAACAAAAAATAAACATGACGTTCACCAAGTATACAGAACAGACCTGTCAAAAGTTTATCACTGAGCTAACAAAAACGAGTCGAATCTCAGCCACCCAGTGGCCAGAGAAGTCGAAAAGCTACAGAAATAGATAGGTATGGTAGTAGTTGTTTATAGTTAATTAGGGACAAGATAAGATGCCGATTGGGCACTAATATGTAAGCTTAGTGTTGAACTTTCAACAGGCCTATACTGTATGTACTTAAATAACTTTTATGAAGTACATTATGTACTTTTGAAGACTTCCTTTTAAAATTTGAATTTCTGTCCTCATGTAAATTTTATGCTTCATTTTTAAAGTCCCCCTTATGGAACAAAAATTCTATCTGAATATTTCTGAAAATATCTTTATTCTGAATTTTTCGTACACCAAAAATTAAGTGTTTGAATTTTTGGGAATTCTTATGTAATATGTACCAAATTCTGAATTCATTCTGAAATTTTAAAAATATTCAGCATATGCTGATATCCCTCAAACAAAATAAATTCAGAAGTTCTTCAGACAAATTTAGATAACTTTTTTCATGAGTAAAAAATGACTACATTCGTTAAGTTTTTTTTAGATTTTCTGGAAGACCTCATAAAAATTCAATAAAGAGTATCTGCATTCTATGTACAGGTACTGACTATAGTCTTTACCAGATGAGCCACACAGGCCCTTTAAGCCCCTTGTGGTTTCTGTTAGAAGAAAGATGATATTAGCATGTAAATGAGGGTTAGTCTTAATGATTATAATGTATTTAAGTGTAAGAGTTAATATTTTGGGATTTCTGTATTTTGTTAAAATCAATATTATTTATAGGGCAGCGTATAAGCTTAGTATCTCCAGAGGGTTTACTAGAGAAATGTTGAAAAGTAATGCTAACATTAAATAAAAGCTTTGAAAAAAAAAGGTTTCGATGGAACAAAACTACAGTTTCACAGTCATTGTTTAGTTTAGATTTCCTCAACTAAAATTTTATAAGTTTTGGCAAGATTTATTTGGAATTATGAATAAACATTTTTGACAAATGTTATAAGCTTAAAATATCTTTAAAATAACACATAACATTTCCAAATACCTTAAAAATTAACAAAATTACTAGTATTCAGATTTCAAACTTGCCAGAATGTAAGTTAAGGGAAATCTTAGTTTAAGAATCAATTGCGAAACTGGAGTCTGCAATTATAATTTTAACCAAAAAGCCTATCATTTCTGGATTTATTAGAGATTTCAAAATTCGATGAAAGTTCTTGGGTATTAGTTACTAAATGACTCAGCCTCTCAGAAACATGGGCACTTTTGGATTCTATCAATGACAGACTTTCAATAAGGGGTTTCCATTTTTGGTAGCCAGAATCACCATATGCTTCTAATTTCTGGAAAAAAACATTTAGGAGTACCCTATTTTAGCAAATTTGTGAAAAACTATAAAAAAGGAATATATTTTTAACAAATAGTGGAAATTTGGCTACTAATAATTTTTAATGTGTGGAAAGAGTTGAGTGCAGTTATGGTGTTTTACACCCCATGCAAGATTATTTCACTTACATCAACTTCAAGACATTCAATCATTGGATAGTGGAGGAGACCAGAGTGCCCAAGTACCCAGAGAATTGCAAGTCTTGAAAAACTTTCCTACATTAGGATTTACAAAAGTGTAGGATTCTAACACATGTGGTGTGTGATCCTTTAGTCAACATTCTAGACAAGTTGACCACTAAGATCTCTTGCGGACTGTTGGTTTTTTGGTGTTTTTGGGGCACTCTGGTTTCCTCCACCATCCCTAAACTGACTTCCTCAATACAAGTGAAAGAATCTTGATTTGGGGAATAAAACTCCATTGCTCCACTCCACTTAGATCACTTTTTGCCAAGGAGACAGCATTCTATCCTTTACTTTAAAACTTTTTCAAAGTCAAACGTCCCAATCAGATTAGTCAAACCTTCTGTAGTTAGAAGTACATGTATTTAGTATTTAGTAGTGGTTACCAGTAGTACTTTTAAGAGTTAATCTTTTAATAACATAGATATACATCTTTATTAGAAGTAATTATGTTATTTCTACACAGACATTTTCCCTCAAGATATCAGGAGCCATCTCTCTTATAAATAAACTTCAATGTATGTTTGAATGTGCATTACGAGAAATAAAAATTGGTGCAGATCTCTTAAGGCCATATATTAACTAAAAATTTGGTTCTGATAAGGCTTATTTTTATTTATTGTCAAATGTGAGTTAATATTGACACCATGGATTTTTATGGCATTTCCATGTTTGAAATCCTTGAATTTTCTGGGGACATTTACATCTGACCACGGAAATTACACAATCGGGTATTATAACACCACTGAATGTACAGTGGAACAATTCTGAATAGTACACCTTCCTAATCAAAATCTTTGTTCAGTTTAATTATAGACAGATATTCAGTTTACACATGTTGATTTAACAAAATATTAATGATATGTTATTATACCACTACAGTATAAGAACCAGTTGGTAGAGTGCTCACTCCATATGTGTGAGGTCTTGGTTTGAACCCCGGTAGTGAATGGTTTCTGGCCAAGCTCTCAGCTTTAGCAATGAAAGTCACAGGGTTTTTCGGAAGAGACCTTAAAATCCAATGCACCATGTCATGTCAGGAATTGCACGTTAAAAACCATCCCTGCATATTGCCTTAAGTGCACTGCAAAGGTAAAAATTTCTGTAACTTCAGCTATAGCTAGTGATGTCTTGATATAAGTGTAATATTATCGACTGGGACATAAAACCCCATTCATTCAATCAGTAATATGTTCTAAGTAAGTAGTTCAGTTAAGATAGTTTAATCTGGCTAGGTTTAGTTTTCACAGATTCCGTTGTCATAACCTTAGACTTTTCAATATTGAACTCTCAACTTTTGAACTTTCCATGTCAATATTCTATATGATTTGACCTTTGTCTACAGTTTAATCTATGACAATGATGTAGTATTAACTATAAAATAATTTACATAATAGTAGTTAAATTACCTATTTACTACTGAAATTTTGTTTCTAATTTGAATTGAGATGGATAAAATTAAATGCCCATCATTTCTGAAGAAGGAAAAACAGTAAATTATCTAAATTCAGTGTTTCAGTTTTGTTCAGTTTGAGGGTACAAATGACGAAAACAAATGGCAAAGTGTTAAAGACCATGTATGGAATCATGATTCCAAGGTCATTGATCTGAACCCAAGTGAGCCTTTTAGATATGTTTTTGAAGAACTAATTTAATTTGAGAGAACTTCAAAACTTTTGATAAATAACAGAATTGACACTGAGTATGGATGACTTCAATCTGAAGTTGTTTTTCTTTGTCATCTCTTCAAATTTGATAACTTGACTAACACTACATTCTAGTTATCAAATTTTCTTATTAACAATTTTGGAATGGGAACTGCCAACCTCAGATGATGTCAAAACATGTTAATTTGGTATTTATTCAATGCAGAAATGTGCAGATAAAGTAATCAGAAAATAAGACTAATAAATTGCCCACACACTAGGATAACAGTAAAATAATTGGATTTTAGATAAAAATTTTGAAAATTTACAGAAAAAAAATCTCTTATAATCAGCATGTTGCACCAAGTTGTGCAAGATATTGATATGAAAATGTAGAGAGGAATTTAAAGTTAGAAGATAACTCCAAAAATTTTTTTATTTTTAGTATAAAAATTAAATTATCATCAACAACACCGAGATTATTGATTTTCTAAGGCCTCAGTGGTTAAGTAGTCTAAAGTACACAATCACAAATCACATTGCCTATCAATGCCTATGGTAGGTTCGAACCCCAATTGAGACTTATTCTAGTGTGATAAATTATCATCAGCAACACTGAGATTTTCTAGTGGCCTTGGTGGCTAAGTGTTCTTTAGTGCACAAATACAGATCACAGCTATTCTCACTGCCAAGGTTTGAACCCCCAATCAGAACAGATTATTGTGTGAGAAAGTTTGTCAGTTGGCTTGTAGAAAGCTATTTGTTTTCTCCAGATTCTCTGGTTTCCTCAACCATCCCTGAACTGACCGCTTGTATACGTAGACAGATTACTGACTGGGGAGTAATACTCCATTACTCCACTCCACTCAGCTCCACGTCCAGATTTTATAACTACAGTAGACTCAGAGCCTGTCTTTAAACCATCATATTTGTTTAATTTGTCTTGCTGAGAATCTTTCTATTTTCATACACAATCTCGTAGGTATAAATATAAAATTAATAGTAACCAAATTTCCAGAATTTGTGAAAATATAGTCCCTTTTTAAAAAAAATCACAAATTTGGTAAAATAAATTACTTTTTGAAAGAATTTCTCAGAAATTAGTAGCCTTTGGCGAGTTGGAAACCAGGAATGGAAACATAGTATATTGTATTCCACTACAATTCAAAATCTGATTTCACTAAAATTTTAAGTGGGTTTAATTTGAAATGACTAAGTCGATATTTGTATGTTATAGAAACTAAATGAAATCAATAGTAATATTTTACAGTTTTTTGTTTGATTGTTGACATCAAACACTGAGTCTTTATCCATAAACATGATAGAAGGAAGATTTATGGCAGAAAAGCATTAAACTCATTTATCTGCTTAATGAGTAGCAAAAGCTTCGTACATGAATGGAAACATAGCACAATACTAGCTTTTGCAAAAATGTTTTTCATATTTGAGCCAGGGATTTCATATTTGTCACATTTCTTGTTCACAATATTTTACCTTTTTACCTTGACCTTTGACTTACTGTTGCTAGGAAATAATGTTTTACAAACACATCTTATTTCTTGGGGGATGTTTCATACTGGAATCACCATGTCTGCCTGTCTGTTTTAAGACGTTAATTTGTCCGAAGGTTTATTCAGTTATGCATACCCGTAATCCAATTTTTCTGAAATTATACACAGATTTTACTTGTGATTATAACCTTTGCATATACGATTATAAGTTTGATCAGATTTATTTTGCAGAATTACCTGGAATTATTGTGGTTTCCAGACATTTTTGAAGTGACATGTGGGGGTATAAGTCAGCCTCACTTACAGTTCTAGTTTTATCTTCATAACTGAATACTTACCATAATATTTAGAAGAAACTAATATATATTTTTCTTGGCCTAACTAAATGCACTATACATTCAGGACAAATGGCCTTTACACACAGGAGGGATAAGACAGAATTAAGAAGACATGTTTACCAGAAGACATATTGTCTACAAGTTAAGCTTCTATCAGATGTGACTTCATCTTTCATCATCATGTCTGCCAATTAATAATTAATGTACATGTTACTTTATTTATATACAGCACCAGACATACATCATAACATCATACAATACAGCACATAAAAAATGTTAATGTGTATTATCATGCCCCCTCCTGCCCTGATTGTGGTCTAGGTGTATGTCCATCCTTACAGGTGTCAATACATTTTAGTGGAGTAATAGTTTTACATCTCAGTCAAGATTATTTCACTTATATCGAGGCAATCAATTCATAAATAGGAGTGTCCATAGAAAATCTTGACCTTTGGCAAGTGAACTGACAAGCTTGTTCATACTACTGGTAGAAAATGTTCTTAGTGGGATTCGAACTTAGGAGTGGTGCTCCGATTAGTTAATGCTGTCCTAAGACCACATAGCCACTGAAGCCCCAATACATTAGAGAACTTGTGTCTGCTGCTCAAATTTTGAATGGGAAGGGATATCCACCATAGAAACCATGAGTTACATACTGAAAATAGGTCAAGGTCAAGGTCACAGAACGTGGGAGGGTGGCAGAGCGTTTCTGTTGTATTGGCACTTTGGTGTGGCACTGACATAATCAATGGAGGGGAATAATTGTATTTAATATCCCGGTCAAGATTCTTTGACTTATATTGGTGTTCAGTTCAGGAATGGTGGTGGAAATAGGAATGCTTATACTGTTATAGAAAACCACCCACCTTTGGCAAGTGAATTGACAAATTAAGATCTGTCTCGTGTGGGCTTCTAATTTAGGCAATGAGAGATGCAGTGATCCATAAGATTATGCTTTAGTCAGCCACTGAGACCCCTTACACTGGAGGGATAAAGCAGAAATAGAAGGCATCATTACCTCATCTACTATTTACTTAATGGATATATGTCAGGTCTGAGGAAAAGATACTCTGTAACACCAAACAACTGTTAAATGAAAATGTAAACTCTTTAATCACCATTGTTTTAATTATAACATTCATTATTTAGACATTTAATTTAAGTCTAGATTTATGTCTGAAAAATTAGTTGAAAATTATTACTTCCTTGATTTTGTCAATATTATCTATTGAATAATGATAGCTAGTCAGATTGTCTTATCCAGTATGTTTTATAACTTCATAAATATATAGTGTAAACTGCCTAAACTGAAACCTGTGAACCAAGTACTTGTCCAGTACAAAACAAATCTTTAATCCAGGTGTTTGGTGAAGACAGATTTTGCTAAAGTATTTATGATCATAAAAATACCTGTTGGAAAATAGAATGTTAGCTGTCAGACAGCAGCCATGCAGTCTTCAGTGTTGTGGTTAAAAGCTAAGACAATACATTGTTGGTAGTGTTGTTTTAAAGTTTAAATATTCAAGTCGAGTTTTATTACAGTAGTTTTCTATTCTGAAGGGAAATGTTGTGGGATGTTTAAGGATCATGGCACCTAGGTATGAATCTTACTTGAACAGATTCAAATGTAAGAAAGTTGGTCATTTAACTTGCCAAAGATTTGTGGATTTCCCCAGGTACTCTGGTTTCATCCACTATCCATTGAGTGACTGCCTCCATATAAATGAAAGATCCTCGATTGGGGCGTAAAACACTATTACTCCACTACACTAAAAAGGAAATGCATGGAATTCCACAAATTTTCTTCATAACAGTTTATATGTTACGACTGTGTACACCATTGGTCTGACACCCTTATAGTCTGGTAGAGGATTTTGAAAAAACTGCTTATTTTTCGATGTAGGGAGGACAACGTGTTCAAAGGTGGCAAGTTATGTCATAACCTTCTTTAAACTTTACTTTGGTAGAATCGGCTTGTTGCCAAGCAGGATTTCACCCAGGGGCCATTGTGGGGGCAGCTAAAGGTCAATGGGTGTAAAGTTCAAGTGAAAATGCCCATAGTGACCTATACACAAATTCAAGGTGGCTTACAGAAGTTTTTAGCTCACCTGAGCCGAAAGGCTCAGATGAGCTATTGCTATCTATCACCGTCCGTCGTCCGTCGTCCGTCGTGTGTCGTGCGTCGTGCGTAAACTTTACATTTTAATCTTCTCCTCCAAAACTACTGAGCCAAATTTGATGAAACTTTGTGATTATTATGCCTGGGTAATAGGCTTTCAAAATTGTGTTCGGGGTTTGACCACGCCCAACAATATGGCTGCCGTTACTATAAATAGCCAAAAGACAAAAAAATCTTCTTCTCTGAAACCAAAATGTGCAGGCAAATTTTGATTAGATTTTTGGATTCAGGATCCCTAGATACACTTAAATTGTGTTTTTCATGAAAATTTGACGAAAAATAGGTTACGCGTTTTTTGCGTAAAATTATGTAATTTTTAAAATGAGACATTTATTGCTATAACTTCATAATGGCTGAAGATAATTGTATGGAGTTTTCACTGTTGATCTTGTCTTGCTTTTTTCTTCCGATTGATGTCAAGGTCAAAGGTCAAGGTCATGTCCCAGTTTTTGACCTTTGATAAAAAATGCTATTTTTTAAATATTTCTGGTGATAATGATGTAGGATTTTTGGTTAATTGTAGGTATTGACATGAAGATCATTTTGATATATTGAATAAGGTCATGGGTTCAAAGGTCAAGGTCACAGATGTCCAAGAATACCAAAATAGTTAATTATCTGCAAAACTATGAATTTTTTGTATAGGCATGTATATGAGAATATTGTAGGTAATGGCCCAATGGTCATTTTGATATATAAATAAAGGTCATGAGTTCAAAGGTCAAGGTCACAGATGTAAACAAGTACTGAAATGATTATTTATCTCAAAAACTATAGACTTTTTGTATAGGCATGTATATTAGAATATTGTAGGTAATGGCCTAATGGTCATTTTGATATATGAATAAAGGTCATGAGTTCAAAGGTCAAGGTCACAGATGTAAACAAGTACTGAAATGATTATTTATCTCAAAAACTATAGACTTTTTGTATAGGCATGTATAATAGAATATTGTAGGTAATGGCCTAATGGTCATTTTGATATATGAATAAAGGTCATGAGTTCAAAGGTCAAGGTCACAGATGTAAACAAGTACTGAAATGATTATTTATCTCAAAAACTATAGACTTTTTGTATAGGCATGTATATTAGAATATTTTAGGTATTATCCTAACGATCATTTTGATATATGAATGAAGGTCATGAGTTCAAAGGTCAAGGTCACAGATGTAAATAATTACCTGAATGGTTAATTATCTTGAAAACTGTTAACTTTTTGTATATGCATGTATATTAGAATAATGTAGGTATTAGCCTAACAACCAGTTTGATATATGAATGAAGGTTATGGGTTCAAAGGTCAAGGTCACAGATGTGAACAAGTTCTGAAATGATTATTTATCTCAAAAACTATAAACTTTTTGTATAGGCATGTATATTAGAATATTTAGGTATTATCCTAATGATCATTTTGATATATGAATGAAGGTCATGGGTTCAAAGGTCAAGGTCACAGATGCGAATGAATACCTAAATGGTTAATTATCTTGAAAACTATTAACTTTTTGTATAGGCGTGTATATTAGAATATTGTAGGTACTGGCACAGTGATCATTTTGATATATGAATAAAAAGCATGGGTTCAAATGTCAAGATCACAGATACAAACAAGTACTGAGATGATTATTTATCTCAAAAACTATAAACTGTTTGTATAGGGATGTATATTAGAATATTGGCCTAATAATCATTTTGATATTTGAATGAAGCTCATGATTCAAAGGTCACAGGTGAGCGTTAAGGCCCATGGGCCTCTTGTTCTTTATACATTTTGTCTTCTAAATATGTAAGTGGTATCTTCAAATTAATAGAAAGTCATATCCAACTAATTCAGTCACTTATTTTCAAAGTTTTTCATGAAAAATAAGATTAGACGCTTGCACAAATTTGACCTTAACAAATTTGATTAATTGTGGTAAATAAATACTAGTATAAACACATTTGTGCATTTGAAATTGTTTAACAAAACTTTAGACTTCTGTTTAAATAATTTTACTAAATCATATTGCCCGTATTTATATAAGTATCCACTTTAAAAAAAAAAAAAAAGAAATCAAAGTACTGGTGGTACTGAAAGATTTGATTAGCTAATACATTTTTGTACTATCAATTGTGTTCTCTTTTTCTGGTGGAAATATTAGTGAACTGTTGAAACACGAACTATTCCCAGTGTCGCTTATACCTGATACATCAGGACTCTTGTTATCTGCAGCCGACGAGTCAGATCTTCAAAATATCCATGAGGAAGAAGTTTGCATGGAGACATTACTACCAAAATAATTAATGGTTAAACTTTAGTTGTAGCACTGGGAAAACGGAAAGGCATCAATACATTCGGCGAGTTAGGAAACGCACAAGCTGTTTTTATCCACGTGAAAGATAAATGTATTAAAATTGATGTCATTATGATAGATATGACAACTAATCTATAAAAGGTGAAACCATCTAGAGATAAAAGAGGATCAGGTCCCCTTTCTGTTAGAAGAATTATTGATAATTAAAATGTCCCTCTGCCATCAAATTGGTAAGATTTTATCAGTCACCAAGAAAACAAATAAGATCTCGAAGTAATCCAAGACACTTCTTAGCTTAGCTGAGGGTATCAGGGGGTCCAACAGACAGCATGTTTAATTCATACAGAGGAAGGAGTGTAACCGTTTTTAAAGCTTTACACAAGGAAGCCGATACTAGAATTGTTCCCCATGATGTTGATGCTTAAATGCAAGGCTATAAAAGAACAGTTGTTGTCTGTCGTGATACTGATGACCTTATTCTTCTGTTGCTTTTAAATGAGGAAGTATGATTCCAGACCGGGACATCTAAAGTTCGTCCCTGTTCATAGCATTAAATTATCACCTCTGGAGAGGAATAAGCTCCCAGTATTCCATGTAATTACAGACTGTAAGACTGTCAATTAACTTTCTGGACATTCTAAATACAACATTTTGTGTTTCCAGGGAAAACACAGGTCTTCTTCCCACTCTTGCAAGAGGAAACTTTTCTGAACTTGTGAGTGCAGATGCCTTCATTGAATGTACCTAGCGAGGATTTCTTATCTACGATGTAAACTGTTCCTCTCAGGGGAAAAGTACAATTGAAAATTTGCTTCCAACATCATATGCAACCGACCTACATATTCAACGTGCACACTATTAAACTGCTGTTTGGCTGCATTTAGTTATACCTGGTATTTGTTCCGGATCTCCCGTCACCTATAGGACACGGATGGTGCTAGTCTCACTAACTTGCGTACTGTATGCCTTTAACTCCCAGTGGAGGTTAGTCCATCGATAAAATCCCTCAAACTGGCTCTGTTCTGCGCAATTTTACCCCCTCTGTTTCAATTCCAGCAACTTGTCTCAAGGTGTCTTTTATTCTTGTGTGTTCCATTTCAAAGTTTTGTGATGTTGTTGGCAGGTGTCCTGATGGTGTGGTCTATCCATCCCCAATGTCACTTTTGTGTTTGTGTTTCAAAACGACCTTGTTTTGTGATCCACCATAAACTTTTCGTTACTAATTTTGTCTTGTCATCTGGCAACAGGACCACGAACAATACTAGTTTTTATACTTAAATCTGAAGGTTTTTTTTCACCAATTAAACTTATTATTATTATTTTTTTTTTTTGCTTGAATCTTACTTTGAACTTTAACTTTTCTAAGACAATTACAGGTCAAAGGATCATGACCAAAACTTAACTTTTTGGACTTTTTTCCTGATGTTCACGATTATTCTCGGACAGTTAAGTTAGTGCGAGTCTGAATGTGACTCAAAAACAGTTTTAATGAGAAAATTATAAATTGATTGATTACATGGGGTTTTTACAAACTTTTACGTATTTCAATCATATCAAGGCGTCACCAGCTATAGGTGAAGTGGCAGAAATTTTGACCTTTGCAGTGAACTTACGGAAATGTGCAGGAAAAGTTCCTTAACATGTTACACCCGCCTTGGCGCGGGACATCAGTTTTTAATATCTCTCTCAAAGGATCTCGTGACTTTCGTTTCTAAATACCGAGTTTTTGGCAAAAGAACAGTCACTACCTTATTTCAAGTCTTGGTCAGATCCAACTAGGGTTCGAACCCAGGACTCACCACATACGGGGAGTGAACGCTATACCAATTAAGCTACAGTAGGGGTTTTTAAATGAGAAAATAACCTTTACCAAAATCATGTCATGCATTGCTGAAATGTAAATATAAATCATGTTGCACTACAAGATGTACATGTAGGGCATACAATTTAAAGTGGGTGGCTGTATGCACTTGCAACGGGACCGTTGAACCGTTGATTGGTTGAACCCTTTGAATGATAATGCCACAGATAGTGATATTGATCTGTGCCTTGCGGGAATTTCCATATACGGTATCCCAGGTATGTATAAACTCTAATCTGAGTGATTGGGTCTCCCGGAAAGTTACGAAAGCAATGTTTTCATCATGTACAAATGTGCCGATCTGAAATGTATTCATACGTGTATTAGTCCGTAATTGTTTTTGCTGGATATATGTTTTAATTCTTCACTTTTGTATGATAATTTGAAGATAAAAACCATAAAAATCCATTAAGTATACGCCCCTCGGAAAACCCAACAAAAATGACGATCTTGTCAGTTCGCGTCGACGTTCTTCTTTTTGACCTACAGTGCTGTACATGTGGTTGTTTTACAGTCGCCGCCATATTGGATTTTTTTAATTTACGCAAAGTGACATCGATAAATAAACACAAAGTATGCTCATTAAACAGTTTTTAAGTTAAATAACTTTAAACATGGATCACATTTGATGATAAATTATATATATTTTTTAAAAAATTGATTGTCAGTAATATTTCGTGTTTGGGATATCCCGACCTAGTTCATTAATTTTCATCATAACGTCACGAGGATTTTCCCGCTTTCATTGGGTATTAAAATTCATTCCTGTCAGTTTGCCGGTAGCGAAATTATGCATAACAAAAAAGTAGAAATCAAAGATTATTACCAAAAATGTGATACGAAACTGAAAGAAGAAGTTTATTTACAAGTTATTGGCTATGTTGATAAATCGTTTGTGACTCGTGAAGTTGTGTAGGCTATATCGATACCGTAGTTCGTATGCAAATTAGCCATGTGTTTGGGGGCATGCCTGCATTTGACACCCGATGCCCCTGCTCAAATGTATTCACATAGCGTAGTGACTGACCTTTTTAGTCCAGTACACCATTGCCCCTTTTAAAATGATCATGACACCCTGTCCTTTTCAGTTATCAGTTTAATATAAAAACGACATGCCTTAATCTCGAATCTCTGCTACATACTTCCGATCTTCCGCACACACTCCACTTCTCACCATATGTCTCCGAAGACAGACAATTTCATCATCAATGTTCATTTAAATACCTTTTCCAGTTGTTTATTTAAATCAACAAAATAAATCATAAGAAAGAACAACTTGAAATCAAAATCTAAACAAAACTGAAAAAAAACGATGTTTTAAAATTTTCAGATAAAATTTATTTACCGTGTTACAAGTCCTTATTAGATTGTTTTTACAGTGGATATCCGATTAAAGTTGTTGTCAGTAGTTTAATCCATGGTTTTTACAACCTTTAATTTCTTTTCATAAAGCCATATTACTTTATTTCACATAAAATTTGGCCACTGGACATGAAACAAAACAGTCATTGTGCTTTCTTAAGTTCTTCCGATTTCTAGAGCACCGTTGGTGAAGTAGAACAGAAACTAAGGGCGGGGAAAATATGGTACCAATCTTGTGAACTCAACTCCTCTTACAGTTTTCAACCAAAAACCTTGAAACTTCACAGAATGTTTCTATATATATTGATGATGTGACATGACTTTATGGAAATATTTCAAGGTTTTTTCCCCATTTTTCCAGACTTTGAAACTTAGTCACTTTTTAGCAAGTATTTGAATGGGGGTACCTACTTTGTGAACTCAACTCCTCTTACAGATTTCAACCAAAAACCTTGAAACTTCACAGAATGTTAATATATATATTGAGGATGTGACCTGACTTTATGGAAATATTTCAAGATTTTTTCCCCATTTTTCCAGACTTTAAAACTTAGTCACTTTTTAGCAAGTATTTGAATGGGGGTACCTACTTTGTGAACTCAACTCCTCTTACAGTTTTCAACCAAAAGCCTTGAAACTTCACAGAATGTTTATATATATATTGAAGATGTGCACCTGACTTTTCGGAAATATTTCAAGATTTTTTCTCCATTTTTCCAGACTTTGAAACTTAGTCACTTTTTAGCAAGTATTAGAATGGGGGTACCTACTTTGTGAACTCAACTCCTCTTACAGTTTCTCTTAAATTCAAAGTAATTTTATTGTAACATTTTAGTTGTCTAAATAATAATCAATTAATTTTCAATTAATCGTATTCAGAAATATTTCCCCCTTTTGTACACAATTCTTGTCAACAAACTTTTTTTGAAAGAGACAGTTGCCTGGACAACTTCTGTAATTGGAAGGTACAGATTATTAGCTTATTGTGTCTGGATGGTTTATACCAATTCAGGCTTTTGAAGCTCACTTGGACAATTTATATATATTCAACAATAATTTTAAATACATTTAAATATTTTCTAAAACAAAGGTTTAATTTTTATTATTTTTTTTTTTTCAAATTAATTGTGAATTCAATGAATAAAATTAATGACTTCAACAATGGTTAATCTGTCAATTGCAAGTCAAAGGAAATAGCTGGTCATGGTGAAAGTTTTTTTTTTTGATGATGACACTATATCGATGATGATGTGGCATGATGATCTGGTGAAGATGATGACAATAATAATGATGATGATGACATTCAGTTCTGCTGCTGCCAATGATGATGATGATGTCACCATGATGATGATGATATGACATGAGGAGATATAATGATGATGATGATGATGTGACATGAGGAGATATGATGATGATGTCACCATGATGATGATGTGACACGAGGAGATATGATAATGATGTTGATGATGGTGATGACATGAGTTCTGTTGATGCCGATGATGATAATGATTATTGTGATGAAGAAGATGATAGTGATGGTGGTGATGAAAATAAGCTCTGCTGCTATGAATGATGATGGTGATGATGACGATGTGACTTGACGAACTATGATGATGATTCTGATGGTGACATGAGTTCTGTTGCTACCGATGATGATGATGGTGGCAATGATGACATTCAGTACTGCTGAGCACTGCCGATAGTATGATGATGATGATGATGATGAAGATGGTGGTGATGATGATGATGATGGTGGTAATGACATTCAGTTCTGCTGCTGTCGATGATGATAATAATTCACGATGATGATGATGATAACAAAGCCAATGTCTTCATGCTGATGATGTGACATGATGATGATGATGATGATGACATTCAGTGCTGCTGCTGCTGATAATGATGATGATTATGTGACACGAAGAGCTATGATGATGATGTGACCATATTAATGATGTAACATGAGGATTTCTGAAAATGATTAATATAATGGTGGTGGTGATTGTCATGGCATGGGTTCTACTGCTGCTGCTAATGACGAAGATGATAATGATGATGATGATATCTTCATGTTGATGATCAAAATGTGATATGAGGAGTGATAATGATGATGATGGTGGTGATTACAGATCCAGTTTGGGTTTTTTTCCAGTCAACTGCGTTTTAGTGGAGTTAGGCCCCTTTCACTTTGTGAATTTTATCAAAATGATGGTTTCTCTGGACTTTTTTCCGTTACGCTTGAGATATTTCACTCAGATTTGGGGTCGGGTCTTTAGTAGCCTCTCTTGGTTTTTGAAAAATTGAAAATTTATATTTATGCGAATTACTTAGTTTACTCAATTGATTAACATTGCGTGTCATGTCCATTTTGACCATTGTAACATATTTATACATTAGAACCTAACAACTTGCATAAAAAGCAGACTTGTTGTTAGAAGCTTCCCATCACAGTATCTATTATTTGCATGATTTTCATTTGTTACTGATTCATTAGACAAATCTCAGTTTCAAGTGCACATTTTTTTTATCAAATTGCTCAGTTTAGCTGATGCTTCAGTACCTTCAGTACTTTGATTTTTTTCTCTCGTTTTACTGGCTTTATTCATTCTGGTCATATTATTTACAGTAGGTACATTTTCCACTAAGCTGACAGAATTTTCTGCCATTTTTATAATGGTGTACTTTTTTTCATCCACCTCCCTATATTTGAGATGGATGTTTCTAGTAAAAAAAAAAAGAAAGTAGAATTTTGTCAGAATTTCCCACCCTCAGAGACAGATTTTTCATGTCAACTTCATTTCAAATGCAATTCTGTCCCTTGTGTGGGATACTTCTATTTACTACTAATACATATGAAGATTCTATTAATCTAACCCCAGCATTAGATTAAAAGAAATTACTCTTTTTTGGTAAGATGTTGGTATCTCTTTTTCCTATTCTGGATGATAGTCTGACCAAACACACCAATTCACTTATGTTCAGACACACTACCTACTGTGCAATAATTTATTTTCATTGTTTTCAATTTTCATGGTTCTAAGACAAATACCATTTATGGGGTTTTAAATTTGTGGTTTGTTGGTTTCCGTTTAGCATGATTTTATAATAAATGCTATTTTTGTTAAAATGTAAATTTGTAGATCAAGTTATCCACAAAAACAACGAAAATTAGAACACCGCAAAAAATTAATGATTTGAGGTTGAAAATATACTTTTTTAATTGCGGTCATGCAATAATTAACAATGCTGTTTTCAAGTCTTTAAAATTGCAATTTTCTTTTACGATAAAGACAAAAGTGATAATACTTTGATATTGATTTTAACCAATTAACAACAGATCCCCTGCTGTTGCAAACAACATACTGTTATCTCCTAAATATTGCTGATTTGTAATTTTCAGAGAAACAAATCAGTTTTGTATAAAACATATTGATTCCTTTTACCTGTCACTTACATTTCAATTGTGTGTGTCTGTCAGTCCATTTATCTATGTCAGGTGTCAATCATCTATCGATTTCTGCAGTCTGGCTCAGATGTCATCATTAGCTAATTGACTTGATTACATGGTTAATGTGCAGTCAAGTCGAAAAGTCTCCAATATGTAACTTATAATGAGGTTGTCTTAAAATTTACTTCTGTAACAAAATAAATTAAATCCAATGAGGGGTAAAATTTAGTTCATGTATTTTAGTTAAAAACGGGAAATACATACAGAAATGGGAGGAGGATGTTGAACTTTACCGGGTGTAGTTTAGTGAGATTGGGTCAAGAAATGCATAGAGATGGGGAAGTGGGTGGTGCATTTAAGTGATATTGGAGAATGCATTCAGAGATAGGAAGGGGTTTTTAAAATTTAGTTAGTATATTTAAGTGAAAAATAATGTAAGCAAGCCAATTTTCAGAAAAATCAATATGTGTGGTTTACATCCAAGTCAAAATTATTTCATTTATTGTTATATACTACCGGTAGTATGTTCATAAACAATAAGGTAACCAAAATATTATTGATAGCCTTAAAAGGTGAAGCTATGCAGTGTAATTAACTCAATTTCTAACTATGCCTATGTTTATATCCTGAAATTGCAAAGTGGTTTACAACAATGTAAAACCCATTTCTAACTAAAGTCCATTTACGATCCTTTAGTCTCTTGGTTTTTCGTAAAATTCTCTAAAACGAAACTTTTTATTTTAAAAGTAAAATCGTACATTTATTATACAATTCATGCCGTAATCAATTTTTAATATTTCTATTCTTAAACATTTCTCAGTTTTGCTCCATACTCCGTAAATTTTGGTCAATTTTGAGCAAGGGGTATTTTGTCTAAGTCCTACATTTCGGTTGATACCATTTCGGACAGGGAAATGCTGAGCTAATTTGCATAAGAAATACTTATCGACAATATGTTGATACGCAACACTACACATGATTGACAAGGACGGATATTGTTTTCATAAATTTGTTTATAAAATTACTCAAAATTGTTTAAATTTATCAATAGTTATCAATATACATATGGTGTTATAATGCTACACGTACGAGTATGTCATGTACTAAGAATTTTTGTTTACAAGATTTTTGTACGAAATAGCATTCTTGCCACAATTTGCATGCAAATTATTATTTGAGACAACTTTTCTCTCTCTCTCTCTCTCTCTCTCTCTCTCTCTCTCTCTCTCTCTCTCTCTCTCGTTGTACCATAATTCTTACTGAAATTCATTTAAGAAAGGTGATACTTAACCTTGACAAACTTAAAACAATTCACATGCAAATCATTATTTGAGACAATGTTCTCTCTCTCTCTCTCCCTCTCTCTCTCTCTCTCTTTCTCTCTCTTTGTACCATTATATTATTTTTCAATGGTAAATTATGGTAACTAATTAAACTTATAAATTATAAATCGTGTGTACGGATGATTAGAAAGACTGCAAGAACTTTGTCAAATCTACTTGTTGGTTGGCAAGAACTACCGTATTCATGATCAGGTGTACAAGTGTTGTAAAAGTCGGTCAACTTTGCCTTTAGCAATTTGGTAACCGGGTTATAATTAGAGGCGTATGTTACAAATATTTCTGATCGTTGTAGCAGAAAATATGAATTAAATAATAAGGATAATTAAAAACTGTGTAGATTTTTAGAGACATTAACCCCAAAAAAGTTTCAGAAAAACTGGTTGTGATATCAATATATACACGTGGTTGGGGGTGACTATCTTCGTAGAATCGAAGAAGATTGTGTAAATGACCCGTAACAGAAACTGATTAGCATATGAAAAACCCTCACACTCCTGTTTTTGGTATCGCCGCAAAGGTTAGGAAAATGGCGCTAAAACAATTTACATAGCGATATCGAAGGGGATATTAAAAAGTTTTAATATGAAGTAAAGAGAGTAGATTAGACATCGGTTACAACAGGCCACATTACGGCATAGGCTTGTTTTCACAATGCAAAAAGCTATGATTTTTATTCACACGTTAACCCCATGAAAAGGGAGAAAAACCAAGAGACTAATTGGTTGTAAACAGACTTTAATGTGGTTAACCAAGGTAGAACCTGCAGTGAGGCAAGGCCTTTGATTTGAAGGCACTAGAAAACCAGTCTGAGTGGTGAAGGCTTCTGTTTTATGCCATACATGACATTGAGCATTTGATTTGAAGAAACGGAGAACAATCTTGTGTTTCAGAAACTTGTACATGTGTATTATGAATTCAGTAATACAGTTCTCCTTGTTTTGTTTGGTCTGTCTTCTGTATGTATTATATCGTAATTACACTCTGTATCAGGGGAGACATTAAATTCTGATTAATTCTTGTTTAGTTTTATTGCTTTATAGAGAACTAATACCTGAGATTAATACTCTGAATAACTTCTGCAGAATTCTTCTCTAGGGTTATTTTGTTATTGGAAATAATTCCAGAGATTACAACTGGGTCTTATTTCATGTACTTGATGGACAAATTTAAAAAATAAATAATGTGTTTGTATTACAGACAAAATCCATTATATCCCTGATAAGACTAAACATTTGGATGGTTACCATGGCAACCATTTGCTGTATATATAAAAAGAATATATGTAATAAATGGGTATAAAATTGAATGCTGATATTGGAGATATTGTGCAATATCATTTATATATGCAAGTTTTCCATTGTTGATAAAGTACAATGCATTATAGACTTTGCTCTTTGGCTATATGTAATCAGATTTTGTTCTGTTCAGAACTGCTTACAAATAAAATTGTTGACGCAGCGATATTGCAATCCTAGACTTATTAAGGCCCTCAAAAAGTTTTATGGCTATTATTACATTATTGTTGATAAGTTTGATGTCTCTGTATTGTATCTGAAATGGTCCTCGATAATTTTGACATTCTCAATTTTGATAACACATCTGGCAAGCATAGCTAGCTAATCGGGTGCTTATCCTTCCAGAGCATCTGGCCTCACTCCCTCACTGGAAGTTCATGTGTTTAACTTAATTTGCCAGTTTCAAAGTTTTAATTTGCTTTGGGATTGTTATTTGGACATGGATTGGCAGGTTAGTTTTTGATTTAGACTATTTTGAAGCATTGGTACCTTTTTTCTCACCTGGCCCTGTCACCATGAATTTAAACTTGCTGTACAAAGAACAGATAAGCTGATGCTATACACTTGACATGAGCATCAGCCCAAATCACCCCAACAGTCTTGATAAGTGTTTGTTAGGACTTAGTGATTAAGTTTTTTGATGGACCAGACTGGCATTCAGAAGTAGAAGTATTGAGTCTTTCAGATAATACCTTAAAAATAAAAGACTGCTTTTAATAGATTTATTAAAATAATGTCAATAGGACAGGAATTACCATACAATAATTATCCTGATGCTGCTGGATCTTTACTGGCAAAACTAGATGATTTAATAAACCTCCACTTGCAGTCTTTTGATTGTTGAAGTTCTTTCCTATTCTGTATAATTTATTATTTATTTAGAAAGACTACTAATTCCATCCAGATCCAACAACAGACTTTATCACAGATCAGCACAACCAGGGTGTTGGTTCACTTTATTATTGAGTGATCAACATACCAGTAGAAAATCAACATTTATGTTCCACTTGGGAACATATGTACAAGCTTACCTGAAGATGGTCTTACAGTTAACTGACAAATGGAATACATGTAATTGTGTTCTATGCTACAGCCACAGCTCTTTCACTTATATAAAGACAGTCAATTCAAGGGCGGTGGAAACTGGAGTTCCCAGAGAATAACCACTGACCTTCAGCAAACAAACTGACAAAATTTATCACACTAGGATCTGTCCTTAGTGGGGGGTTCAAACCTAAACCTAGGAGGTGAGAGGCACTGTGATCTGCTTTAGACCAATCAGCCCATTGAGTCTCTGGAAAATAATATTGAGACTTGGGCCTAGAATGTACCAGCATCTGCTGTGATCTGTAAGCATGTACTTTAGACCACTTGGCCACTGAGGCCCCTGAGGAATTATATTGAAACCTGGAATGCTTCAGCATCTATTATATAAGGACTAGTAATTTGTGCAAAATTTTTAACACTTTATCTGTAGTGACGGAAACAAAACAAAGATCTTTATAAATATTTTTTATTTGACTTGAACACATTATTTTAATCTCGTCATTTTACTAAAACAAATATTGCCATAGATTTTTTGTTCTCATTAACAATAACGCCTACGATCAAAATACTTTTGTTTCTCAGAACTCTGCAACCTTACTCATAGCGAACATAAACACAAAAAAAAGAATCAGCATTTTATAATATGAATCATAGATAACTAGCAAGGTCCTGCTGACAGCTACTAAACACCTTGTATAGGCAACAACATTGACCTGTCGGCTTGACCTTTCATTAGGAACATTCATATACGATGATCCACCCAATACATAGGTAGTGTAAGATTCAGGGCTAATACATAAACAATGCACAATTTTCTTTTCAAAAAAGTGATTGCCATTATGTAGACAAATTAAATACTTGTATTCCCTTTACATGAATGTGTTCCTTCATAGTAAATATTTAAATTAAAGGTCAAGCAGACAGGTCAGTGTTGTTTGCCTGTAGCTTATTATATGTTGTATATGTGTATATAGATTTTTATTAACAGGTTCTATTCTTCACAGCCAGTTTTGCTAACAAAAATATCAATATTTTATTTTTTCAATTTATAAAAAATTAATTGAACAATTTAAGGATCTACCATTTATAAATATGCTTTACTACAAATCGGGGAAAATTTCTGAGAATCGTCTTTTGAAGATATTTATGTACATTTATTTTTGCATCGTCGAATAATGATCAAATGAAAGTGAATAATATCAAAATTCACAAAGTTTATTTTCTTGTTTTGGTCATCTCTTGAATTTACACTAAAATAATAAACACAAAAATTTCCCAATTTACAGTTGATTTTATAAATTTGATAATAAAGCTGTTTTTGAGCTGATTATAGAATATCAGTATCTCTTCACTTCAGACACTATCAGAACGTTTCACAAATGAGACAGTTTGAAAATTATAATATCGAAGTTCTGAAAAACAAATATATTTATCCAGTTGGCTTTTAAAACACAAATATATGAAGAACAAATTGAGCACTTACAAACATAACAAAAAATTCTGTTCATTAGTTAATCAACAAAGGAACAATTTAACACTGTATAGTGACCACCTCTATATATAAACCACCTGTCTAAAGACTACTGTTATCTTGAAAGATTATCTGACTCATAATTTTGATTTCTGTACCTTCTAATCAAGACCACCACTTTTTAAAGAACAAGATGTTACCGTTCCTTTAGCCAGGTTTCCACAAATTTAAAAGTATTACGGTAGTATCCAGATTTCCAAAATTTTTGAAAATGTAGTCCTTTTTAAAATATTTTTTCACAAAATTAGTATCCATTGCCAATTTTGGCTACCATGAATTAAAACCTAGCTTTACTTTATATTCAAACTAAATCAAACTGTAATAAAAACATTCTGTCTATGAAGTCTAGTTTTTATAAATCCTCTGGTCTTTATATACATTTTTACTGTATTCCATTAAAACAAGTTTTACACAAAGCTATGTGTTTCTGTTTACCCTTTTTCACAGACATCTAAAATGTCTGAGTGTTGTTGATGATGTTTTGTGGAGAGTTAGAATTACGATTAAAGTCTGAACTAACAGGTCTTTGAGGGAAAATTACTGAGACAGTATTTGACTGATTTCCCAATGACCGAGTGTGTGTAGTAATTCCAGAGTTTATACTTGGATGTATGAGATCTGAACTATGTACAGTCACGTTACTGGGTTGTACAATTTCATTAGCAACAAGAGCAGACGTTGGAACAACATTAGGTAAACCACCAAACTCATTAAATGGCAGTGATCCTGGATTCTGAACAATTTCATTAACATAATGGTTTGGACTTTGATAATGAACGGCCTGTAATGGTGGTGGCCGCTCTGGTGTCACCATGCCATTTTGTTGTAAATGTTCATCTGAGTTTGATCGACTAGCAGCAGCACTTGAAGATGTGGAATGATTTCTGAAGTTACGTTTGCGATATTGTACACCTACAAATTCATGTTTAGCTTCGGGTAAATCCTTGAAGCAGTGATAATGTACAGCTTTTTCAACAAGTTCTTGCACTTGCGGAAAGTTTTTAAAGGCTTTGTTTTCTGTAGATGATACAGAACTCGCTATGAAGTAACGGGTATCTTATGTTGACTAATATGTCCTCTATTAAGTTTTTGTCACTCAGATTATTTTTCTTCATCCAGTCTGTGGCGGAGGTTAATATCACATTTTCCTCTGCATGGCAGTCATCACATTTTAAGAGATCACAGACTAGATGCCATGTGCAGTGTGGCCATCTTTCACTACATGCAAGATCTTTGAATTTGGCACATAAAACTCTGTAGGATAACTGTCTTATTTCTTCCGAAAATGTGTTGCACTCGTATAAATCACACACAGTTTCAACCGGGAATCCACGGAGGCTGTCGTTCATTCCCAGCATATTTTGTAAAATTGAGTCACATAGTTATCACAGTGTTGTTCTAATGGCTTTACGTCATACTTCTTAGCCAGTTTGTGTAATCTAGAACATAGTCTCTATGTAACCACACAGCTCCACTATAAATAAAGTATAAGAAACGGCTAAAAACAGGCTGCATTCAGTGGACTCGTGAGATACAGCTGGCTTGTCCTCCATTTCTGAAGGACCAAGTTCGTTTAACATTGAAGCAAGAATGTCACTCTTCATTCCGAGAATCATTTTATGGCCATTAAACATAAACTGGCCATCGTTAACATTGATAATGATGTCACTTAGTGTCTCGTTATCAAACAGCGATTCAAACGACTGTGAAGTTTTAACTTTTTTACTTTCTCCTTGATCAGTTAGATTATTATTGTCCGGTATCCCATCCTCGGGCGGGGGTTTGGATGGGTCAGGATAATGTTGACCGCTTGGACTGAATCTTTTCATTCTTTAAAACCTGCATTTTACCCTTCACATCCACAGACTGTAAGTCATAGGACCATGTTCTGGTAGAATTGTTAATAAATATCCATTTGTTCTTGGCTTTCTTCAGTGAAAAACTTGGTTATAGCAAGTGTCAGTGTGGTGTACAATATCTGAAAAATATAAAGAAGAAAAATACTTTAAAGTAATTGTTATACTAGTATTTATTTGCTCAATATAAAGTATTTTAAAAGTTAAATGTCTGTACCTGCCAGTACGGTATTTCACCACTAAATCAATTGTCCATGGTGAACCTTTTAATGCCTGAAATATTTCACCACTAAATCAACATACCACTTTGTACCATTATGACAAAATAAATACCTAGAGTATTTCACCACTAAATTGATATTTTCTCCTTCTAGTAGATCCTAGTGTGAGAAAACCTGTCAGCATGCTTGTCAAAACGTCAGTAGTTTTTTTCAGGTACTCCAGTTTCCTCCACCATCCCAGAACTGAAGGCTCGATAAAAAAAATCTTAACAGAGGCATAAAACACTATTACTCCACTGCATTAATTTTTATATAGCCTACCAAAAAGTACATCAAATATGTCAAAATGAAACAATCCAAAAACATCAATAAAAGAAAATAATTATAAACATTGAGGGTAATTATTACAAACACATCAATATTGGTAATTACTACAAACATTGGTAATGATAATTATTATTGCTCGCATACTGTTAATCTTACCATATAGTATATACACATCAACATTATGTTATGATGTGCTGCACGTGTGAAATGTCTATTAACACTTCATGTAAGATGTAATGCAGCTTGTATTGTTTTCTTTAGACCTTATTTATTAAGACATCTGTTTATAATTTTACTTATTTTTTCTGTCACTTTTATTTATCTAAATTTCTTTTTCATCATTTTTGTTTTTATATCCTTTGATTCTTTGATACCCAAAAGAACATTTGATCTTCCTTATCTAGTACTGGCTTTTTTTGTTCTGATTTTCAAAACTAGAAAATCAAAATTAAAACATAAGAAATTCTCTTCATCAGTTTGTTCCTTTTTAAAAAAAATAGAAATTAAATTTGCGTTTTTATCTAAAAGGAATATATGTTATGCTATGATTCCGTTCCTGATAGTCATAATCACAATTATAGCAACTAATTTCTGAGAAATTCTTTCAAAAAGTAACCTAATTTAGCAAATTTGTGAAAACATGAACTATTTTTCACAAATTTTGGAAATTTGGCTACTAAAGACTTTGGATTTTTTTAAACCAAGAAGTCATGCACTATTGTTGCTCTAATTCTGACATTTTTGCCCTTAGTCTATCAGCATTTTATCATGATATGAAAATGAAAGTTCTCGCAATGAAGTCTATGTTACGTAGAGTAAAATGTAAAAATAGTTATGTGCAATATTTTTACAACAATTCTGAGATATTTACACAAAAAGTTTACATTTTATCATATTACAAAAATGAAAGTTTCCATAATGAAATCTACATATATAAATATGTATTAATAAATAAAATTATAGGTTCAAAAAGGAAATATGAAAAGTTACCTGCAGTATTGCTTTTTCTCAGATTTTTGCATATGGACATATACAATATATAAATCAGCTTGATCTCTCAGTATTTTATCATAATGTAAAAATAAAAGTCCTATATAGCTTTCTGCTGATTAAATTTATTATCTAATAATAAAACTCTAGAAGTTTTGTCTAATAAAGTAATCAGGAAATTAGACTGTATAGACAGTAGTCTTCTCTGAGGTTATAATGTTTACCTTAAGCATGTCATAATCACTTATCTGTTCCGATCACCTTGTCTGACAGGTATAAGCCAGGTTAATCAGGTCAGATTAGTTTTTATACCCTCGCCAGATTATCATCTTGTACTTTCAATCTTGACACATTTTCCGTGAGTTTTAAGTAAACACCAGGTTCTTATCCAAGCTTACACAATGTGATTAAGCAGCACTTTTCCTTTCAACTAAACATATATTGACATCTGACTATATGCCCATTAGTGCAAACCCCTATATTACTGAGCCATTTCATGACACTGAGGTTATTTGGTCTTTTAGCTACCAGTTAATTATCTTAAATTAGCACCATATTGGAGAAATTGACACAAGGTTGTATATAGTCCTCTTGCATGTTTTCCACTGCTTAATTAAATTTTTAATAGATATTAATTAGCACCATCTAAACTACATTGATTGCCCTGGAGGAATTTTTAACACTGTGTGTAAAAAATGAGCTCTCAAGATTAACTTAATAAAGCCTTAGAAAATTTATCTAGATTTTGTAAAGATACACGAGGAGTTGAAATTAACCACTGCCT
Source organism: Anadara kagoshimensis (assembly GCA_021292105.1). Lineage (NCBI taxonomy): Eukaryota > Metazoa > Mollusca > Bivalvia > Arcoida > Arcidae > Anadara > Anadara kagoshimensis. The sequence continues at coordinate 62,331,366 of CM037861.1, read as the reverse complement.
CGGAGACTTTGGTGTAAAAAAACATGAGCAATTGAGATTACCTAGGGCCTTAAAGAATTTTTACAATGTGTAAAAAACAAGGGAAATTGAATTATCCAATGCCATTGAAATTTTTCTATTACCATTGTGTAAAAAACAAAGCTGAATGAATTACTGCCCCTGTCAGATTTTTACCTGGGGGAATAAAACAATCTGTCCGATTATTTGACCATTTAGCTGTTTTTTGTTTAATTATGTCAGTTTTACATCACAACATATGTGTTGATTTATGGTGATAATTACGTGCCAATCACAACATATTGCTCGTTCTCTGGGGGCATTTTAATACACCATTATTCCCCCCTAATTGTAGTGGTAGATAATTGAATTATCACATGTGATAGGTTAATGAAGAATTCAGAAATTAAATATATCATACCCACATGTTGTTAACCTTGGATATCGAAAGTCAAGGGAGATAATCTAAGATAAACACCTCAAAAGTCGTAAAAAATTGCATTTTATGATCATTACATCAAATTATTTACAATTTGTCTCACATCTCTATGTCAGGGTAACCATTTTATTTACTAATTCATAAAATAAGATTTATGTCGAAGCTGCATTAATTTTTTACACTTTTTAATAATGCCTCTTCATTTACTTATTTCATGTTATGACTTAACGTTATTAATTTTCTCTGGGCACTCCAATTTCCTCCACCATCCCAGAACTGACTGCCTAGATATAAGTGAAATAATCTTGACCCCACTACTACTCGACTGTTTGGATATATGCATTAAAATAACAAACCACAAACTCTTCTTGGTGTTAAACAAAGTGACAAAAACAAAAACAAAAAATGAAACTAGATTATTTTTGATATTTCAATAATTTTTGTATTTCTAGATTCCATAAAAATAGTTTGACTCTTTAAGTTACTCTAGCTGTCAACATGACATTGAGACAAAACCTTCACTGATATGCTAATTTTAAGACTTTTATGTGTCTCTTTCAGTTTGTTTGTTTAACTGGTTTTTACAGATGTTGTGTTCATATTACTCTTCAATATAAATAACAGTTAAAATTTTGTTTTTGATTAAAAAATGAATAAATAAAAATTAAAAAGACCATAGATTGTTAGTTCAATTGTATTTGATAATGACAAGTTGAGTGAGTTTAAATGAAATCATAACTTTTTTAACTTTGAAATAAAAAATCTGGGACCAACTGTTATCTGGTGTATTTTTTTTATGTACTTACTTTTGGCATGTTGTAGTTTATATCTCCTGTGATGTAATGTTTACAATATTTATAATCCCTAGAAATGTCTCTATATATTAAATGAAAAACTTTAAAGTCACCGGTATAGTCCCAGAATAAAACACTGTTCATGTACTAAGCTTTATAAACACTTGACTAAGTCAGTGTATTAACTGCAGGCATAAACCTACCAAAACAATTTAATAACTGCTTTTATATGCAAGTTGAATGCAGAACAAAATGTATATGTCAAAATATGATGGTTTTTGCCTGTGGCTATGATAAGTGGTACGCTCCATTGATCAATGTCGGCCCTGGTTGACTCCAGCATTACGAGTGATGTCTATGTATGTATTCTGGTTTTGTGTGTACAAAGCGTTTGATGTATTTCCGTTTACACGGATTTCATTTTAAATCATGTAGTTAATTATCTGATTATATCAACAACTGCCCCTTAATGTGTATGGTGGTGCTCGTAAAAATAAATATTTAGACCCCTTTTTAAGATGACTTCTCTGGTATTTGATGCATACTAATAAAATCATTTTATATATATTTACAAAACTGTGTGATGTTGTATTAGTGTGTGTGGGTGATTGAAATCACCAGCAGGTGAAAATATATCTACGCTTAATTAGAAGTCTTTAAAATATCAAAGACTCGATGGCATGTTTAGTTTTTCTGAGAGATTTTAAAAAAATATCTTGGGTGTAATTAAGCATATCGGAGCTGAATGTAAAGAAAGTTCTCTCATATTCATTAAGTCAAAAACAAATAAATATCTGGTAGTGTCAGTTATGTGAGAGGAGGGTTCCTAAGAAAAACTTACGAAGAGAAAAGAACTGCATGTGTTTGTATTCATTTTCAAATGCAATCATACAGAACCAAGAATATATATAGTATTACCTGTTAAACAGCCCACACCACAGAGATAAACTTCACTTTCCTAACTAAATCATCAGGGAAAACCTTAAGCCATTAAAATCCTGTCATTTATGTGGATATTTTTCTCTTATATAATATATATATATAAACCTATTTTCCATAATTTCCTCATTTTTAAACTGTAATTTTGCTTGTTAAGATTTTTCACATCAGGTTTTTAACTTACCTTTAAAAATTCATAAATGTCATCCGATAAAACAGTAAGAAAAATATTGCACCATGTCATGCACGAAGGTATATATAATATAGGAAATATGTATTTATATGTTATGTTTAAGAGTGTAGTACTGTGTGAATTGAAGCGTAAAACCAGACTTGTGTCTCCAGTTCCGTGCTTGCAGGCATAGTGAGGATTAGGGCCCTTATTATAGACAATTGCTGTTCTAAACAGGAAGCTATTTGCTTTTAGTGTCACATCTTTTTATAAAAACAATTTGTTTTGAAATAACGTCAAGTCATGGGTAAAAACAGTAATGTCAATATGAAATTTACTAGTCTAAAACAATTACATTTGATGTAAACAATTGACATTTAGATTTGACAGGATGGGACAGGATCGTTTATGTCAATATTTAAAAAAAGAGAAAAACATATTCTCACCTGTCCTCCCGCTAGCCACACCATGTGCCCACCTTCGCTTTTGACCAGGTGGAATTAAGGTTTATGCTCGGCAGATCAATCTGTAATATCGATCCCACACAGTATTTTTAAGTAATTGTAATTGAAATGTAATCTGATAAAAAATAAAATTGAAAAAAAAATCCCGCTTAAAAATTAAAAAAAAATATCCTGCTTTAAAAATGGAAAAAAAACTATCCCGGCTTTAAAAGATATTAAGAAATTTTGTTTTAAGAATTATTTATCTGATTGGGAAGTATTTGTATTGTGGGTTTATTTATCTTGTATGCATGTGCAGTGTGTTGGAATAATTAGTCAGACTTAGGCAGTGCCGACGATACAGGTCTAAACATACCCAGGTATTTTTGTCAACTTTGGACTTTATATCCAGCTACCACAGACAAACAGACTTACACACATAAACAAGCATTGCCGGCACCATAATGAGTTCAAACCCAAGTACTGCTTGAAGTTAAGCTTTCTTGCCACCATTATGAACTCAAACCACAGCACTATTTGGAAATTTTTTGTGGTGATTTACATCTTCAATCTGCAAGAGTGGATTGAAGTGGATGAATGGTGTTTTATGCCCCAGAAGAATATTTCATGTATATCGAGACTGCCAATTCAGGGATGGTAGAGAAAACTGGAGTGCCTATAGAAAACCACCTTCAGAAAGTGACTTGACAAACTTCCTCACAATAGGATATACAGTACCTTAACGGGATTTGAGCCACCAGGACCCTCTCCTACCTACAGGAGTAGGGAGTCCAAAATAAAATATTGACTAAGAAAGGGGATGTAATAAGCAAATAATTTTATTGTATTTATAGAAATGCTTCATGAGCCATTGAAGCAAGTTTAAGGGAATATAATGCCAGGCTGGGGCTAGAACCCATAACCCTTGAATAATTATTAATTTGCTGCCTTAATCTCTCAGCCACATGACTCCCAAACCATGGGTGAAATAAACCAAATCCACAGTAGCCATCTGCTCTTGAGTCAGACAGACAGACAGTCACTAGGCCGGCCATGATCTGATTAACAAAATGTTTTGATACATATCACTACAAGACATCATGTCTTTAACAGAATTTAGATTTTAAATTTTTAAATCTTTCAAATTAAAGCTGATTAAATGAAGGTATTAAAACACTGAGGATTAACTAAAATGATAGGTTATAAAGATAGCTCCTGTTTTGTCAGCTGGCTGGCTGGCTAAAATGTTTTACTTTTCAAAATAAATATCTATTGGAGTCAGACAGGCACACTCCTGTTTATTATTATAAAGGGCACCTGTTCCAGGCTTAATTTCAATTTGTTTGGTCAAACTTAGTGTTAAGATATTTTCTCATCACAAATGAAATGGAATGAATGAATGAATGAAGTTTTACACTCCAGTCCAGAATATTTAACTGATATTGAGACATCACCAGCTTTAGGTGGAGTTGCATCACAAATGACTTAAACCATATTCAGCATTATCTGACATTCAATTTTATGCATATAAAATGGAAAAAAAACTTTAAATTTGACCATAAGAACTAGTGAAATGTATTTAAAACTAGTGATGATCTAATCTGCAACCCTCCCATACACCCTGCTAACCCCCTCTCTCCCCTTCATTTCTATATTCAGCATACTCACATTTACAATGTGCTTCATAGTTATTGCTCTCTTCGGGAAAATAAAGCATTATTTTCTTAAAAAACTCAAAATATTTACATCTTTAATTTTGTGTTTCACTTCTTATATAAAGATACACAATTTTCATGGACTTATGTCAAAGCCAATAAAACTGGATCATGTCAAAACTTTCTAATCTAAGTTCTTGAGAGTACTGGTAATTTTCATGATGAGATGAATATTTAAACGCAGCGAAAATATAATTCCCTCCGACCCATTTATTTTTTATAGCATTTTCCTTCCATGATCAAGTTCTGAATCTCATGGTTATAACTTAATTACATGAAAAATTTATACCAAAAAAAATCAATTTTATATTTATTTTGGTAAACTAGCTCGTAGAAAATTAGATTTATCATAAAGTTTGTGTTCCACTGCGGGTTTTCAGAATTTATATTACTCTACTGGTTCTTTATTAATGAAATGTCTAAATTCTGATGATTATCAGGAAAATGATGTTTTTATCCCCCACCATGTGAATTATACCTGCCCACACGATTATTAATACATTAGTAGATATATACCTGCCAACATGAACTCTATATCAATTTTGAATAAATCTTACCACTGGTGCTTAAAACTAAATTGGTTGGGGGGGGGGGGGTCGAGATTAATTCAGCAATGTGGAGGAAACCAGAGTACCAATGTGTTTTATTTGAATAGGAGGTACGGGTTTGATTCTGGGTCGGGTCAAACTAGTGTTAAGTGGAGTAATGGTGCTTTAACATCTAATCAAGATTTCTTTGACTTATACCAAGATAGTCAGTTCTGAAATCTGCAAGGAAACCATAGTACCCTGATTAAAACCATCTGCCTGAGATTTCAGTGCTGACAATGAAGGCCTGTAGTCCATAAAAAGCCTATGCTTATAGGCTTTTGACAACTGAGGCCCCTAACTTCTGAAATGGAAAGTCGGCTTGATTATTAGGTTGGTCAGACATGAACATGGTTTCTTTTAGATGTTAGAAATGAAAGTCACAGGATCTTTTAAATGAATCCTGTAAACTCATGTTCTAGCTGTGAAATAGTATTAACAGTTTTGTTATTGTAAGGTATTGCAGACTGCAGAGATATGAATTTCTGAAACAGATAGCTGGTGACATCTTGATATAAATGAAATTATCATCTACTCCTTAATAGTAGACACTTGTCATGTAAGAAGAGATTTCATTAGAGACACCTGCCAACATCAACCCAATAAATGTTGAATTAATTCTTTCTCCACCTCTTCAAATGCTATATAACCTAGTAGTTTTTGCTACTGTTATATAATGTTGGGAGTAATGTAGGGTCCTAATCAATTTTTTGTTTAAAACAGGTAGTTTTTATTAGTACATTAATTATAACTGTCTGTGTTTTCCATTTAAGTTTGTTTTCCTTTCTTATACGACCATCAAGTGCAAAATATTAACTTCCTCTCTGCTTATAATGTCAACATGTTTTTTGGTCTGATTTGATATGAAAGTGTTGGTCATTAATGTTAATGAGTAATGTTATAAATACCACAACATGTAGTAACGGTAGTTGTAATAATTATAACATGGAAGAAAATATGCTTTATATCTGTTATATATGACATGCTTTTCTGCTTTTGACATAAACTTATTTTACCTTTAAATATTAAAGTGTATGCCCAGATCAAGATTCTTTTACTCAAATGAAGGTTATGAGTTCAGGGATGGTGGAGGAAACCAGAGTGCCCAGAAAAACCATCCACCTTTGACAAGTGAACTCGCACTAGGATCTGTCTCCAGTGAGTGGTGCTGTGGTCCTCAAGCATGCACTTTAGGCCACACCTTGCCACTGAGCGCCCTCTCCCCCCTCCATGATACAGGACCTGGTTTATTTTAAGTTCCCATCTGAAAGAACCATGACTTTTAATTTGTAATGCTTGGCTAAAGAACATTTATTACCCACTTTCAAGTCTTGGGTCAGACCCGGTCGAGTTCGACCCCACAACCTCCCACTCTACCAACTGAGCTACCGCAGTAGTAGAATGGGTTGAACAGACAGCTTAACTTTCAAATGTGGAGGCAGAGAGAGAGAGAGAGCACAAATAAAAAAAAAACACTCTAAACACACTTTGAATGTTGGAATTAGAAAAAATGTCCACTACTGAAAACTTAACCAAGTTTAAAATGGAGAGAGAGAGAGAGAGAGAGAGACAGAGACAGAGAGAGAGATAGAGAATAAAGAACTACTTTACAAACTCAAAAACTAATCAACCCTTTGAAATACAAATACAGTTTATATTTGGATTCAGTAAACACATTCTATTATTAAGATACCCTGCTGCTTCACAGGGGAAAAATAAAACATAATACCACATTAATTAATAACATTTACCATTCTGAAAATGTAATAACTGCAAGAAATGCAGTTAAATAAACACTAATAGCTTTGAAGTTTATTGGTTCATCTGAAAATATAGAAGGTATGCCATTTCATACACCTAAGAAAACAGTAGTTTGTTAATGACTTACCTGTAAGTGAGAACATTCAGCACCATTATGTTGGTTAATCTGATTACAGACTGGTCATTAGCAGATCCAACAATCATATAGCCATATGTATATACATGTAAATACGATATGTATTTTGAGAAGTTTTTGTCCACACTTGACACTGGTAGTACAGTGATTAAGATAGTATTTCCAGATTTACTACATCAAAAAGCCAAGAGTATAAACTTAAGTCTGTCAATTGTCAATACTATTATCACTTATTGTACCACTTAGACCAGCCATACTGTGATAACACCTACAGTGGTTATACAACTACCAGTACCCACTTAACTTTCTTAAATCTCTCTCTCTCTACCAGTACCCTTAACTTTCTTAAATCTCTCTCGTTGACTTTTCTTCTGATTATATATGGTAAGCAGGGACAAGTGGATTAATGTAAAAACAGATTGATCTTGTGTAATTAAATAAAGAAGAAATAAAAATTGATTTACAAATAAGACTAAGGTACTTAAAATTGGGGTTTTTTGCCAGTGCATTTGTATTTTCATTTTGCCTGACTACTGGGATATAATGAAAAGGAAGAGAAGAGCTAGCAAAAATATAGATTGAAAGGACAGAAATTATTTTCGTTTTTACATTAATTCAATTTGGTAATTAAGGCTTCCTTTTGTAACCCAGTCCCCTCATTTAAATCTATGAAAAATTATTTTCACAGAAAAAATGTTTATAATGACTTGATTCTGTCATTTTTAAACTTTTTTCGGTTAAAATTAAAATTTTAGTGTAGGGTAATAATGGAAGTCTTTCCTTAATTTTCTTGCATAAGTTAAAAAAAAAATAAAGAAAATAAAAAATAATTTTCTTGTGCAAGTTAAAAAAAATCCATGAAAATAGTATACCAATTTTAATTTACATTCAAAGGCTGGGTTTGACCTGTTAAAATACTGGGTAACACCCAGTAAAGCTGAGTGTAAAAGGGGTATAGTTTGTTTGTTCTATTGTATTTACACAGTGCATTACAGATAAACACATACATTATCATATTACCTATATCACACAACTGTTTAAGGACAAAAGCCTTCCTACCCAAGGAGTCTCCACTGTGGCACCAGTCAGCCAAGTGTGGACAACCTAATAACAATTAAATCTACTGATATAGACCTTTTACTGATCTCAGGGCCTAGCTGTCACATACCTTATTTAAAGGTAAAGTATAGTGCTTCAAGTTTGACCTGTCCGCTTGACCTCGTATTAGGAATATTCATATAGAAGGATCCACCCAATACATGGGTTGTATTAGGATTCACAATTTATACATAAACAGTGCATGTTCCACATGATGTAGATGATATAGATACATGTATACCCTAAAAATTAATGTTCTGGTCCTCGATAAATATTTAAGTTAAAGGTCAAGCCGCCAGGTCAAACTTGAAACACTGTAAATGAGGCTCTATATATAATCAACCCCACATAGATAATAAATAAACAAAATTGTGCCGTCATTTCAGGTGATCATAATAAAGTTGTCTACAGGTATAGCCATTTCTAGACAGGGGTTACAACACTGAATGATTTATATTTCTTGTTGTTTGAACATTGATTGTTCAGTGATTGGTAGTTAGCTAATTAATAAACCTGTCGGCAGGTAGTCTTTTATCAGAGATCGAGGGGTACAACATTTATTTTTCTTTTGAACTTACATTGAGTTTTTATATATGACTGTTGGTTGACTAATTCTTATTATATATATATATAGATTAATGTACAGATCTGGAACATTTGATTTATGGCTAGTTAGCAAGGCTGTGACATTATTAGTTTTTCATGTACATGTAATATATTTTTTGCATGTGAACGTGTAATGATACTTTAGGACTTTAAATTAGAAATTATTGAAGATATGGAGCGGAATTACATAATAATAACTTGAGAAAATTAGTCTTTGGTACAGGGTGTAATTTTAGAATTGAGTCTTGGAAATACTGAAAATTATTTTTATAATACCCCACCACACATAAGATATTTTGGGACACCCTCCATTTTCATTTACAGATGAATCTGTTCATATATTTCTTAGTGATTTCTAGAGGATAACTTTGAGAATAATCAAAGGAATTATTTTTAAAATATTAACAACTTGAGAAAATTATTAGTCTTTGGTACAGGTTGTAATTTAAGAAATGAATTTTGGAAAGAGCAGAAAATTGTTTTTACACCCCACCTCACATAATGGCAAGATATAATCTATGTATTAATACCCTCCGATTTTATTGATAGTTGTATGTCTGTCTGTCCATCTGTTATGCGATGGTTTCCAGATGAAATCAAAGAATTTTTTCCAAAAGTTGCACAATTGTTTAGCACTGTAAAATATACAGATCAAGTTTGATTTTCAGCCTCGGTCCTATTTTTAGTTCTTAACTTATCTTTTTTGGAAATTATAAAAACATGTACACCACCAAGTTAAAAAACATGCCATCAAATTAAGAAAAACACCAAGTTAAAATACACAGCATAACGTTAAAAAACAAGCACACCATCAAGTTATATTTACATTTGTGATGTTTTAATGTAATAAACTTTGTTTAAGACCAGATGGCAGTTATAGGAGTATATATAAATGCCATTGCTAATGTGACGTCACTAATCTCTTCCTTGCAGCTATACGTGTGACGTCATTGATTGTCTATTCCAGTGATTGGAAATACATGTCAAACACGACAGTTTTTTGTAGGATTAAAATACTTAAATAAGATTTTCAAAAAATGGGAAATGTAAATGTAACCATGGAACTGTCTAGAAATGGTGTTTATAGTGCTATAACTGCCATTGCCGTGCAAAGCAAACTGAATAATGCACCTTAGTTAAGAAAAACAAGCAAACCATCAAGTTGAAAAACAAGCCATCAAGTTAAAAAAAATGACAATGTTTAACACATGACATCAAGTTAAAAAAGTTACCAAAAACATGGCACCAAGTTAAAAAAAAAATCAACATGCCATCAAGTTAATAAAAACCACCCTGTTAAAGTTAAAAAATGCCACCAATGTAAAAATCTTAATCTGAATCATAAAGATGCATGAGTAAGACATCTTACTTTTGCATATTTAGTGACAGAGATTGAATAATGGAGAGTTATAAGCCGAGTTAGAACTGTGTAACCCATGACAAATGACATATTTATTATATTGAAAATATTAAAATGAATTACAAGATAATGGGGTAAAAACTACGATATTTAATGATATCAGTATAAATTGAATGACTTAATCCCCGATCAAATGAGTCATTACCCACACATTATCACGATTTTATTTATTAATTAATCATTAAGAATTAAAAAGTCATTTTACTGTTTTTGTTAATATGGATTCTCAGGAATTGGTACTTTTTATCCCCGACTGACTCATTTGATTTAAGATTATAAACTCTGAGGATGGGTGACATAATTATCTCCCTTTAATACCAGTGTATTGTCAATTTACTTTGTGCCTGGGAGGCGGATGGGGGTTGGTGCGGGGTGGGAGGTGATGGCAGATTGGGACAATTGGCTACTAATTCCTGAGAAATTCTTTTAAAACTTTTCCTATTTTAGCAAATTTGTGGAAAGGTTTTTCACAAAATTTGGAAATTTGTGACAGTTCGTTTAAAAATTTGTGAAAACCTAGCTTTAACATCATAGTTTGGATGGTAAGACATATACATGTAACTACAAGTTATTCATGTTCTGTTATTATGTACAATATATCTGCAAATATGTCATGAAAAAAAGATAATTTTGGATGTAGGGCTCAACCTTAGTCAAATGATTAATATGACGATATCTCAACTTAAAATGATAAGCTTGTTTTTGATGATTGTAAGGTTTCTGCTTTATCACAGACTTTATTAAGAAGAGGCACATGGCTATAACTAGAATGTATTACAAATGTTAAGATTAGACCAACCTGTGATCCATCATTTATACAGTAATATCTGTATATATGTCTTAAAATATTACCAGTATGTTATATAACAGAAACTCTTAACTTGATAAGTCCGGAAGTCCACACAACCTGTCTGATAACTGCAAAACCTCTGTGTGTAAGTCAGCCAAACCACAGTCTTATAAGACTGCAAAATGTCCGTCTTATAACTCGGGAAGTCCACACAACCTGTCCGATAACTCTACAAAACCTCTGTGTGTAAGTCAGCCGAATCAAAGTCTTATAAATCTGCCAAATGTCCCGTAGTCCGGAAGTCCACACAACCTGTCTGATAACTCTACAAAACCCCTGTGTATAGGTCAGCCAAACCACAAAATTCTAAGTCAGCAGAATGTCTGTCCTATAAGTCTTCACAACCTGTCTGATAACTCTAAGCCTAAAAGTCAGCAAAACCTCTATCTAAAAGAAAATCCTTTGTTTTATGAGTCTAAAAGTCAGCAAATTCTCTATCTGAAAAGTCCAGAATTTCACACAACCTGTTTGACTCTATGTAATAAGTCTGAAAGTCAGCAAAATCTGTATGAAAAGTCTGGAAGTCCACATAACCAGTTTGATAACTCTGCAAAAAATGTTTAGAACTGAATCTCTTGTCTGAAAAATCTAGAAATCCACACAACCTCTCTGACAACTCTGCTAATCTTGTCTTAAAGTCTGAAAGTTGGCAAAACCTCTGTCTGAAATGTCTGAAATCTGAAAAGATTTAAAGTAAAAACAAACCTGTCTGATAACTTTACTAATCCTTGAAAGTAAAAAAAAAAACCCTCTGTCTGCCAAGGCTGGAAGACCTCCTGTCTAAGAACTCTGCAAAACCTTAGCCTAATAAGCCTGGAAACTGGCTAAACCTCTGTCGTATAAGTTAGGAAGATAGCATAACCTCTGCTTATGTTGAGTTTATGACATGTGATAAGCATGTTTGTACTATGTATAGGGGAATCAAAATCTCAGCAAAGGAAAGATCAACATTTATTTATAAGTTGTATTTAGAGGTACTGGTAAGTTGTAATCTGGAAGGAAGGATTGGGACAATATGTATCTTCAGGAAGATTAGTAACGATACATTTTATATGTTATATATGGATGATGGTTACTCAAACTGGATGGAAACCACAGTGACCTTGCCTCCTGACCTGGTTAAAGGAATTGTCATTTGCACTATTCTGTATGGATTTCAAGCTAAGGACAGTCCATTGATGTATTGATAAATCGCCCCATTGCTATAACTTGGGTAACTGTATTTTGATAGCTTGGAAACCAGCCCATCACTTCAGTCTTAATTCTGTCCAATTTTATATCAAAACATAAAAAACTAAATCATTAGGACAAGCAACATTTAATTCATCAAAAGCATGTATGAAGACATAAAACTGTGGTTGTAGAATTTTTACAGTAATTGAAACAGTAACGTTTGATTAAAAAATCAATGCCTTCATCACATAACTGATTAACTTGTAATGTTTTTATAACACTGGTCCTAAACAACACGCAAAGCTAATGTTATTTAGATGCAAACATGTTACATAAAAAACTTGAAGATTTTAGAAGAGATAAAGTTTAATTAAATGAAGTTTGAGGTTTTTACTTCATGCTGATGATTAGGTTTATAATTCAACATGGGTATTGCGTAAAACATGGACTATGTGACAAAAAAAGGAATGAAGTCTTCGCATCAACATTCATAACATTTTACTTTAAAGTTTGAAAGGAGTGGAATGGAGGAGTAATGATGTTTTATGTCCCATTCAAGGTTCTTTCATCTATATACATGTACTTATATTGAGGCAGTCAGTTCTGGGATTGTGGAAGAAACTGGAGTGCCCAGTGAAAACCACTGACCTTCAGCAAGCAAATTGACAAACTTTCTCGCACTAGGATCTGTCCAAGATTGGATTCAAACCTAGACAGTCTACAATTTAGACCACTTGGCCACTGAGGCCCCTAAAGTTTCAGAGGTGTAGATACAATAACATCCTTATTTGACCTTGAAATATGGTATGAAATGAAAATCTAAATGACAGTTGAAATTATGGTTTACACAGAAGCCAATTATATTTACAGTGTACTCATAAAGACTTCATAAATTTTAATATTCATGATAAAATTACATCATTATGTCATAAATAACACAAAAAAGTGCAGTTCATCAATTTATGACATTTTACGGGAATATCTTTATACTTATTCACTATGCAAGGTATGAATCAACATCCAGTTTAATACTTTGTAGAAAGATTCATAATGGTCATATGTGCCATATTGTATAAACAGAGAGTAATTTGTTTCAGAATGAGCTCTATTTTTCATGCCAAAATGTATCAATAAATAACCTTGTAAAATGACACAAACAGTACAAAACAAAATCATTTAATTTCAATTTTAATAAATGTATATTCTATTCTTGCATTATAATGCTCCTGTAAACTAGTTTGAGGGAGTATACAGGAATCACTAAATCTGTCTATCCATCTGTCTTTCTGTCTGTCTATCCATGTAAAATCGTTTCCTGACCATATCTCACAATTGCTTTAGACGACTATCATGAAACAACTTTAAGAGGTGTGTCATATTTGAAAGGTCAAGGTCATGGGAAAACATTAAGCCCTTGTAGATTTTGGTGGTGGGGGTATTTAGCTCTCAAGAGCCAGTTTTAGCTGTAACTGTAAAGTTTATATGTACTGGTATTTTTGCTCATATGACATTAGTACCGGTACTTTTTCAAGCATTTTTGATTATTTATAGCCAGGGAAAATCCATATATTATACTACGCCCTGTGTGTGTCGGGTGTTTATTTTTTGTCTCTGTAATGCCTATCAACATAGTTGTATATAATGTCTGTCAGTACAGGTTCCCTTAACTAATGTGCATCTTTACACAGTAGCACAAATATTAACAGTATTTTATACCTTAATGTAAATCAACCCTGGCTCAGGTCCAGATATGAGGAACAGAGAGAGCAGACAGGATGAATCCACTTCACTTATGTTTAATAAATAATTTCTGTGTAATATCATTATTTGTCCAGTTTTATTAACTTGCAGGCATCTAATAATTTTTGTTTGATTTTGAATTGATGAAGTTAAGTTCTCAATCCATGTAGACATTTTAATTTATAGATACTTTTGTCCTCAAATTTTTATAACACGACAACTCAACTTTGTTATTTCAATCAACTCCATGATATAATGATCTACCACTTCTTATTGTCTTGATTCCTAAGCTTTGTTCCCATTCCTGGTAGCCAGAATCAAAACTGGCCACTAATTTCTGAGAAATTCTTTCAGAAAGTAACCTATTTTAGCAAACTTGTGAGAAAATACTTCAGAACTGATTATATTTTCACAAATTTTAAAAATTAGCTACTTATAATTTAAATTTGTTAAGTAAATAAGTAAAGGGTCTTCATGAAAGATAAATGGTCCAAATTTCAGAAATCTGGACTTGTATTGCACTGATGGCATTCAGATTGTCACTTTAAATGTTGTTTTAGATTTTATAAATAATTTGGATTCCTTTGAAAAGTTATTTTTTTGACCATCTGTTTAAAGAAAAATTTTAAAAAATAATTAAAAGGAAAAACCAAATAGAAATAATATGACTATGCCTTTGTAAAGAAAAAAATGAAAAAAAATAACTAAAAGAAAAACCAAATAATGCACCGTAGATGAATGACATAACAACACTGACAACTATCTGTTTTTCCTGTTACATAGTAAAATATTCAGATTGTACGGATCAGGATGTACCTACATATTACATGACTTGCACATCTCATGATGTCTGTATCTTTAGTCTTTAGACACTATGTTTTCTCTATCACTATCATCAGGATGTAATTGTCTGCGGCCATGTGTACCTGATCGACATTTTAAATCCCCCCAATAGTATATAACTAATTACAGTATCTAATACTACCTATAACCATGTGTAACTAGGGTCATGTCTTTGTTAGTACATATAAAATACATTATATGTCTCGACAGTCTGTCCTCGGCTGGGGTTTTCTGGACATTTGTTCTAATGTAAGTTTGTGTAACATGTACTTCAGTAATAGTCCCTGGTGGCTCGTTAAGAGTAGACTTACATGTAGATCATTTATTAAATAATTCTTTAAGTATACAATTGATAGACTGTACCATCCCTTAGACTTCTATCTGATCATTCCAACATAAATAGCATAACATTTAATTATTATCTTTTACATGTTATGATTGATTGAAAGGGGTTTTATACCCCAGTCAAGAAATTTCACTTATATCGAGATGGTACCATATATAGGTTAAGTGGCAGAAATTTTTACCTTTGCTGTGCACCTAGGGCAATGGTCAGAGAGGGTTCATTAACATGCCACACCTGCTGTGACACAGAGCATCAGTTTTTAAGGTCTCTTCTGAGGGACTCGGCAGTATAGAAATTTCATTTCTAAATGCTGAGTGCAGTCACTACCTATTTCAAGTTTTGGTAGGACCCAAGTCAGGATTCAAACCCAGACCTCTCTCAAATGTATAAGTCGGAATTAATATTTCTTCAGTCAGATTTTAATTTGTAAAAGATGGAGACACATTGCCAAGTGGATAAGACCTCACACTAATGATTCAAAGGCCATGGGTTTGAACCCACCAAATTTTATTGTTGTTTGAGTCTATCCAGCTGCCATTTTAATCAGTATTCCAGAATATCTTGGGGGTTAACCTTAGGATGGACTTGTTTGCCAGCCACAGTGGAGACTTACTCTCAGTCCCTCCACCTCTGTAATGACATCAGTTTAAGGTCTCGCATGCCTTCAGGACCAACTGATTGACTTACCAAATGATTTAGATACCACCAGTAAAAAAAAGAAGTTGCAAAAAGTAATCATCTACATTGAGTTGTTTCTTGTGGATGAATTAGCATGTCTCTTTTTTTACAAGTCATTCGGTATAAAACAATCAGCTAGTTAAATGGAGTGTTACTGCTTATCTCATAAATTTTAAAGATAGTATGTATGTCTTCCTTTCTTTCAATTTTTTTTGTGACTTTACGATTGTTTTAGGTTTATTGTTATATCTTTAACAATCAAAGAACTGGAGAAAAAACCTGTATGTGGCATGCCTTTTATCTATCAGCTGAAAAATTATTTAAATTCAATAAAAACAGAACTCTTGAGATATTGTGATTGATATATTACGAATGTGTGTACACTTTCTATGCTTTCTACAACAAGAATATATCATAGTTGTTTTTCAGCTTCATTCAGTAGTGGAGGCCTGGTGGTCAGAAGCGCATGCTTACAGATCAGAGTGCCTCTGACTGCCTTTGTTTGAATCCCAATTTGGCAAATCTTACTATGAGAAAGTTTGTCTGTTCACTTGTCTAAGGTCAGAGGTTTTCTGTGTGTGCTCTTTGTTTTTCTCCTCCATCCCAAAACTGTCCATCTCCATATAAATGAACGAATCTTGACTAGGGTGTAAAACACTGTTATTCCATTCCACTCAATCAAGTAGAAGTTACAATAACAAAGAGACGGTCTGATTGGTGTCTTTTAATTTATACTGTCAGTAAAACATGAATATAACAAACCTGCTTAAACCAAATACATGGATAGAGTCCCCAGGGCTTCATTATAAACATGTTTTACCCTATACACACTAAACATTGACTTCCACACATTATCTTAAGTTTGATTTGATGGAATTTTATCAAACTTTATACACTGACAAATATTGTTGAAAGGAAGAAGCCTATTAATTTTGAAAAATATAGTTCAAAGGTCAAGGTCACCGTCACTATAAATAACCATAGAGTTAAAATACTGAGTATTTTTATTTCCGAATAAAAGGGGGAGGGGGAAAAAATACTAGTATACTGTATTATCAAATGATAATATTTTTTGAGATTTTTTTTAACGATTAAAAAAAAATCTACCAAAAAATTTAACAGATTATGACAATGTGCTGATTGGCGTCTCTATGATTAATAAGTTAAGTGATGTTTATATATAGACTATATAAATTCATAATTTGTAAACAGATTATAAAGTCTTCTTCCTACTCATAAAGCTAAGTTTGTAACAGCCAAGAAGTATAGGCAAACAACATTGACCTGTCTGCTTGACCTTTAATTTGAATATCTATTTTAGATTAGTACCGTTCATGTACACAGATATGTATTAGCTACAACATGGGAAATCTGTATCATTATCAGTAACTGGAAATCCTAACACTACCTAATATTTGGATCATTATATATGAATATAGTATTCCTAATGAAAGGTCAAGCAGACAGGTCAATGTTGTTTGCCTATACACATGATTGATAATCATTTGTTTGTGATGCTATTAATGTACAGGATGTTTTCATTTATCTTTACCTCAACAAAGTTTGTTTAAATAATCTCTGGCATTATTATGAATACCAAAAAATCTTGTTGGCATGTGCTGAATTATAATAGTCTTATAGATTTTTATAGATTTTGTAAAATTAGGTCATTTGTGTATTTGTGGCAGATTTGGGTTTGATATTAATACTCACTAAAACAAATTGCTGATGTTTTTGTAACTTATTTATCAATCAAGGGAATTTTCAATATTTACGTCCCATTAAAGATTGGAGGCCTTGGTGCCTGAGTGGTCCTAGGTATGCACTTACAGATAACAGTGCCTCTTACTGCCTAGGAAAAAAATCTCACTCAAGACAGATCCTTCCTTGAAAAAGTTAGTTTGTGTGCAGAAGGTCAGTTTTCTTTGGGCACTCCAGTTTTCTCAACCTTCTCTGAACTGACCTCCTATATAAGTGAAAGAATCTTGACATATTAAGCCACTCACTACCATTAAAGATTGTAACAACTGAAAATAGCTTCCTTCAAACTTGAAATTTGTTTGAAACCAGAACAATTGATTAATTTAGATTAATATTTGTGGACAAATTGAATGTTTTATAAGCAAGTATATATTATTTTTCACATTTATCCTAATTCTGGCTTGGTCTAGGGTTTTAACTCTGATGCTTTTGAGAAATTTAATTTGCCCAAACTTAACATAGATTGTTTAAGTAAATGGACTTAAAAATTATTCAGTTATTTGAATGCCAGGTGCTTACAAATTGGCTAATGTACACAAGCATCATGTGTTCAGGATAAGTTTGTTAAAGTATTGTTCATAAAAATACCATTATATGGCATCTGGCCGCTCAGGTGTACCTAGTAACCATAATTACTCACAAAAGTATTCATTATTTCCCCAGACAATACACATAACTTCCTGGTGGAAAAAAGTCCTCTCTCACCCAAAAAAATAGAATTTTGACAATCAAATGTTAAAATCAGGGAAAATGTTTAGTACCGGTACTGGTAATGTCAAAAAACAATTGTTAAACATATATATTTTGACTTAATGTTTAGAGTACTAACTACTTAGAGTAGTCCAGAAAGGGAGTAGAGTGTTGGAGCAATGAAGTTTTACATCTTAGTCAAGAATCTTTCACTTATATTGAGGCAGCCAGATCAGGAATTGTGTAAGAAATGGGAGTACCCAGAGAAAATCGCCTGGCAAGCGGAATGACAAACTTTCTCAAACTAGGATCTGCCCTGATCGGGATTGGAACCTAGGTGATGATAGCCATGTAATCCCTAACCATGTGCCTTAGACCACTTTGCCACCAAGGTCCCCAATGAGAAAAGGGCTGGTGAATCAAGGGTTATGGGTGTAGGTTGACATTGGGCTGCACAATATGTCTCTGATATGAGCAAGAAAAATACTAAAGAACCTTCTTAAAATGAACACAATCCAGACTGAAGATTTTGTTTGGATCAAATATGCTTTTGGTTTAAACAGATTGGATTATCAAGTGCTATTAATGGTATTAGGTGTGTCCTAACATTTAAATTCAGTCAATTCGGACTTGTTTTCAGTTTACTCAGGGTTCAGTTTTCACAAGTTGTGCTGTAATTTCATATTGCCCCTATACACCCAGTTGATGAATGAATAATTAGAAACTAACAGAAATGCTGGATGGGTTATTGTTATGTCTTGAGCTTGCAGTTCCTAACATATCACTGGAAAAGGGGTAAACACATAGTAAATACCTACCAGTAATAAAAACAAGTTAATGTGGATATAGAATTAAAGTATTTTCATGTTCTGTATAAAGTATGCCAACAGTACTGGTAATTATCTGAATTTGAAAATTATTTATTGATACTAGTATAATGTACATTATGTGTATACTCATGCCATGGTATTAAGGATATAAATTGTGTTTTAAAATACTGAGTGATGATGCATGGTGGGTTATGAACTTGAAATACCAGAGTTTTAAGATGTGCCATATTACTATGACAAAAAACAGAGATAAATAATTATAAAAAAATGAAATGAAAGATCAGTTACCTGCTTATTTCATTATGGATGATTTGCCTCTCCTGTCGCCATCCTGTGAGTTTACGTGAACACTTTCTGTATGTCAGGAATGTTGTTTAAATAAGCCGCTGTGAAATTATAATAATGACCTACATACAATGTTTATCTGCAACTTAATCAATTTTCTATTCTTTGTTAGTCTTTAAGTCTATTTAAGTGTAAGATTAACAAAAAAGACATATCTTGGTTATTAAAAGTAAAAAGAAATTAAGTAATTTTAGTAGATTGAATTTCCTTATTAAATAACACTGTAGAACATTACTGTTGGTGTATGTAATAGTTAAACAGGATCAGTGATGGCCTATTTTTTTAGATCGGATTTCAGTAATGTCACCTGATATAACCTTTTGAACCAAAAGTTCATGTATGGTTTACAGAAAATGTCAAAACTATTAAACCATGAGTCATGTTTAAAACTACTGGTAGCATTTATTAGTCCAATTACAGAAATAAAATTGTTTTAAAGCCATTGACATCCTGTTTATAAAATTATATGACCTGATATTGTACAAATTTTCAAAAATAAAAACCATAAATATCTGTATAATATTTGCAACAACCATTTGTTTAGAAAAAAATTATATTTATTTTGACACAAGTTATAGAAAAATTGAGAAAAAAGGTGGAAAGGAATGGAAAATTGAAACTTTTGGAATTGATATGATTAACTAATGTGACAAATTATGGGAAATCATCATAGCAGGGTTTAACTGTACTTTTGTTTATACTTTAAGTTATACAGGTTTTGAGCAGGTTACATGACACTGTGTACCCTGTCAAACTAAATTGAACCATGTACCTTGTCAAAATATTTTCTGCCAAATATCACCCTTTAAAGCCTTTTTAATTTTGAGTGACATTACATCACCATGTTGCTATGTTTGTTAATAGAAATGAGCGGGAAAAGACTACCTCTACCTCTGCAATGCAAGAGTTACTACTGTAGCAGTCTGGGTTGCTCAGTGGTAGAGCACTTGCAGTGATAGAGCACTTGCCTAATATAGTGCAGGTGGTCCCAGGTTTGATCCCTGGTCTGACCCTGCAATTTTTCCCATTCCTGTTACACTACCATTATACAACTAAATATCTTTTATGAACATATAGTTTCATGTATCCTGGTAAGTTAACCCAGGTTGACAATCTATATCTTGATATTTTAGCTATATATATATACTTCACATACATGTAGGTGGCAAAATAAATTTAAAATGTTCTTTTTTTCTGTTGTAGTAAATTTGTACAGATGTGTTTTTCACCATTTTCTGCCATTCTATGTAATGAGGGTGTTTACAAGAAACTGGATACAGAGACATCACAATACCTGAAAGATTTGACATTCAAAGTTCAAAAGTAAGTTAAAAGAAATTTCTTAACTATTTTACAATATTTACAATATGACTGTATCTCTCTTCGATGAAACCTACTGAAGCAATTGTGTTGCAATTCCCGTTGAAAGACAATTGAGGTCATACCCTTGATGCGTATGAATTTTTCTGCAAGATAATGTCATGTTCCCCACAGGATGATGTTATGTGATTGTCTTTGATTATGACGTCACTTAGGTCACAAAGTCATGTGAGATATGCCGATCTCACATGGCAAAAAACCCTATCTCACATGACCAGGTATAAAAAAAAACATTCCCATGAGTTGAAACAAATATGGGTACAAAATATCTATTGAAAGAAAAAATTGTATATGTAAGAAATGACATTCTGTTCATGGTATTTCAGGAGGTAATGCAAGATAGTGTGGTGCATGTCAAATTCAAAATGAAGGGCAAAAAATCACCAGTAAATCGGTCCAACATGTTACCTATAATTTTTATATGAAATTTTGTTTCTCTGTGTTTATGTAGGATAGGCTTTAGAGAATAAAATGTTCGAAATTAAATTTTAAAATGAACCTTAGTTTTGACATTTTATTGATAAAATGATATTATTTTCTTATAAGCAGTACCATGTATAAACACTAAACATCATTTCTAGCAAATGTGGATTTTAACCCTCTTGCTGCCAAATGGACATATGTGTCCACTAACGACAGCCTGCCATACTGACACATATGTCCTTTAAATGGAATTGTCAACTCTTGGTTAAAAGACAAAGAGATACTTGTAATCTTTTCATAAAGTAAACAAAAAAAGCAAAATGCAAATGTTGAAATTGTAATCTACTAATGATGTCATATGACTACAAACGCGTTCGACATCTTATTCTATTGTTGACATCATATCATTTCACATTGTGAACTTCAATTTGGCACTGCTAACATTGTGCTGAAAATTAATTTGGCAGAAATGGGAATAAAAATTTTGCACTGTGTTAGGTAATTTTATCAAACATTACCCCAATTACTCCTCTCTCTCTCTCTCTCTCTCTCCCCCCCCCCCCCCATTTCAAAGTATCCATGTTTACAGTACAAGTTTTCAATTTTGAACATATTAAAACTTTTATATGTTTTGTTTTTGAAAATTGTAGAAGAGAAGAAAAACTGAACACAGGACTTCATCCAGCAGTCCAGCGTAAAATAAAACTTCCAGAAAGAGAACTGAAGGTAAAGTCAAATGATTCTTCCATTGTCATTTTCCGTATTTAGCATCAAGTCCTCAGTATCTTGTTTCATTGCTTCTCACAAGATTGTATTTCAGAAAAGTAAAAAAGGGGTAGATTCTATTAATCTTGAATTCCATAAGGAAAATTAAAACAAGTTGTACTTATCTGCAGATCAAGATAAAGGGAGTTGAGAATGAAAGAATCGGTGTCCTGAGAACAACCATTCATTTTACAATCAACATGTAGATCAATAAAGTGGTTTGGAAAATTCTATTTTCACTCTGGATAATCTGAGTATTTGATCTTAATAGTTTGGTGCTAAATTTAAATTTTATTTCCTGCACACTACAGCCAATCGATGGGATATTTCTTATGCTACATTAAAATGGTTCCATTGATTGGGAGTATTGAAGTTTGTAGCAGTGTCTGACAACCAGAGATTTTTTACGTGATCGTAACTGAGTTTATGATACAAAAATTTAATAGAATGAATGTCAGTTATTTACTTTCAAAAAGTTCTAAAATATTTATTCAGGAGTAAGATATACACATACCCATGTAATCCTATCCTTTCATTGCACTAGAATTAAATAATTAGTTCATACTAGATGTAATGGTTGTGATTTTCTATTTAGCTTACCATTTTACAATCTGCTAAGATGATAGAGGAGTTTTATCCTAAAAGGGTATTTCCAAAAATCAATATCAGTGAAGAAGATTTCTGGGAAAATAATCAGCTAGAATACAGAGACTGGAGAGGTTTGATATAAAGTTTACTTTTATTTATTAATTTCAAAATAATAAAAATATATGCCCAAATACAATCTTTTCACTGCTTTCTCATGTTCAAAGAGGGGTCCTTGGTGGTGGGGTGGTCACCAAGCCTCTCACAGCCTAGATTTAAATCACACTTGGGCAGATACTATTGTTAGAAAGTTTTGTCAGTTTGCTTGCACTCAAGTTTCTTCTACTATGGACTGACTGCCTAGATAAAAGTGAAAAAAAATTTGACTGGGGTGTAAAACACCATTACTCAACTTAACTCATGTTCAAAGAGAGTCCATGTTAGTAACATAAGATTTAAAAATATGAATTTCGTATTTTAACCTGTATATAGAACCATATAAGATTTTTCATGAAAACCCCATACTTAAAATAGGGGACCTTGGTGATCAAGTGGTCTGAAGTGCCCTCTAACAGATCACAGCAACTCTCACTGCCTTGGTTTAAATCTCACTCATATAGGTCCTTTTGTGAGAAAGATTTTCAGTTTGCTTCCCAAAGGTCTCTGTTTTTCTTTGACACTAGTTTCCTCTACCATTCAAGATAAAAGAGAAAAATTTTACTGGGGTGTCGGATTATAAAACACCATTTCATTAGATCTGTTATAAACAAATATTGTCGAATTGTGTTGTAAGGGAGATAACTATAGCGCTCTTTCTTTTACAGGATTGGCATGCAAGAAACTTGTAGAAGTATTTACTTCAAACTTTCTAATTCCGCTAGAAGAAACTGATAATTTATTTGAACTGAAGGTAAATTAATATTGTATCACCTGTAATTACAAATATGGTTCATGTATTATATATTGTTCCATACATTTGTAGTTGTCATATATTTCTACATTTGCATTGTTTTTCATCTGCCATTTGGCAAAGCAAGTACAACTAATGTAAATATTCAGGATTTAAGCAGTGTGATTAAAATTGTCAGGTTTTTGCTCCTATTTGATTCATAATTATATGCAAACAGCATTTACCTGTCTGCTTGACCTTTTATAAGGAACATTCATATAGAAGGATCCACCCATTACATGGACAGTATAAGGACTTGCAGCATATTTCCCATGCCATAGATTAAAATGTGTATTTCCTATACATAAATGCACTAGTCCAAAATACATATTTAAATTAAAGGTCAAGCAGACAGGTCATCTTTTTCTCTTTCATGATACATACATTTTGTATATTGGGGCAAGAATAAGCACCTATGGTATTTAATGATAGTTTAGTAACCTAATCTCATTTGCTTCTTTCTACAGGTGGATCACATTGACCTTGGTAGATATGTTGATATGTTACGAAAAGGAGAGTTCCATGATGACCTTGACCTTGTCACTGAAGTTCACACTCCTGCAGGTAATTTGTTCTCAGCCCTTTAACATGTAACATATTAATCCATTCATTCCAATCCCAATAGAGTTATGCATCAACTGCACTTAATTCAGAAAGGGTATATTATTCAGTAAATGATTTACCTAACAGTTTATATGACATCATAATGAGAAAAGTTCAGTTTAAACATAACCAGTTCCTGATAATAAATTTTACACCGCTTGGTACTATGCCAGGTAATCAGGTATTGTGCATTCGGCACAAAGTAGTTGTAACTTAGCACTATAAAAAGATGTGATTTTGTTGGATGGAATGTTTTATTTTAGCATTACATTTTGACAATTTATAAGAATCAAGGATGATGTCTGACAAATAAATTCCTTGCCACTGTCCTGAGTGTGAATAAATTTCACTTGTCACTGTGGTGTTTCAACTCAGTCAGGACTAGTGGCTGCTGAATGCTGTATCTGAGGCCTGCATTATTTCAAATGTTTGTCAATACCAACTGTTTATATGATTATATGTTCTATACAAAATCCATGTGTACAAAAGTTTGAAGATGTAATGCATGGTCAAAAAGGGATTGTATTTAATATTGCACATGGAATATATTCAGTAGTTATCTCCCTTGGCTTGTAGACATATTTCCATTGGTCGTGCACATGAAAATAAAACTTTCAAATATTTTAAGTTGAAAAACATTTTAACCTGGTTTGTATATGTTTGCCTTAACCAGTGAAATTTGAATTGCATTGTATAAAGGATCAAAAGCAGTTTGATGACATAAAATTTGTATAAGTGCAACTCTTAAGCCTATACTCCCACATGTGTTCATCACGGGTCTTTGACTACCAGGAGTAGCTTGTAATAATTATTCACATGAATATAATTATAATGTATTTATTTATAAATTTGAAATATTATTGAACTGTGATATGTGACACATTTAAAATAAGCTGTTTACTTTTTAAAAATTACTTTACTAACTTTATAATTTTCAAATTTTTCTGTACATATATTTTAGGTGATGAGACAGTCAAGGCTCCACATGTAGATTCTGAAATATTTGATCCAAACCATGTTTATACATCCAGGAACCACACACCATTGTAAGTATTGTAGTGTATGTCTATACATACAATGCCCAGGAACCACACACCATTGTAAGTATTGTAGTGTATGTCAATACATACAATGCCCAGGAACCACACACCATTGTAAGTACTGTAGTGTATGTCTATACATACAATGCCCAGGAACCACACACCATTGTAAGTAGTGTAGTGCATGTCTATACATACAATGCCCAGGAACACACACCATTGTAAGTATTGTAGTGTATGTCTATAAATACAATGCCCAGGAACCACACACCATTGTAAGTATTGTAGTGTATGTCTATACATACAATGCCCAGGAACCACACACCATTGTAAGTATTGTAGTGTATGTCTATACATACAATGCCCAGGAACCACACACCATTGTAAGTATTTTAGTGCATGTCTTTACATACAATGCCCAGGAACCACACACCATTGTAAGTATTGTAGTGCATGTCTTTACATACAATGCCCAGGAACCACACACCATTGTAAGTATTGTAGTGTATGTCTATACATACAATGCCCAGGAACCACACACCATTGTAAATATTGTAGTGTATGTCTATACATACAATGCCCAGGAACCACACACCATTGTAAGTATTGTAGTGTATGTCAATACATACAATGCCCAGGAACCACACACCATTGTAAGTAGTGTAGTGTATGTCTATACATACAATGCCCAGGAACCACACACCATTGTAAGTA
This sequence comes from Anadara kagoshimensis, assembly GCA_021292105.1. Classification (NCBI taxonomy): domain Eukaryota; kingdom Metazoa; phylum Mollusca; class Bivalvia; order Arcoida; family Arcidae; genus Anadara; species Anadara kagoshimensis. The sequence goes on along the minus strand of CM037861.1, from coordinate 62,305,544 downwards.
GTGTAGTGCATGTCTATACATACAATGCCCAGGAACCACACACCATTGTAAGTATTGTAGTGTATGTCTATAAATACAATGCCCAGGAACCACACACCATTGTAAGTATTGTAGTGTATGTCTATACATACAATGCCCAGGAACCACACACCATTGTAAGTACTGTAGTGTATGTCTATACCAGGGCTTCGGAAACTTCGGTCCGGACCGTCGGACATTTTTTGTACAAGCAAAAAAAAAAAAAAAAGGTTGTCGGCACAGGGCTGTCTATGCGTGCATGTTGTGGATATGTCAAACCAACCGATTTTTTTTTTATTATTGAGATTGCCAACTTTAATCCATGTGTGTTATTAGACCACAATGTTTATTGCGTGTGTATTAGGTGAAATCTAAGACGTTTACTGTTTTTCTAAGCTCCCGTGATATGCTGTTATTATCAATATGCGTTACTGTCCACGATGCTTCATATTGCACGTCCGCCATATTGTTTACTAACAATCGTGAATTTTCGTATTCCGATGATACACGAATTCTAATACAATCATCGCGAGGTTCAAATAGGAATTCAGGTATCACGATATAACGGAAACGGCTTGACGAGGTTCCAATATATTTATGTAAATGAAAGATATTAATGCCTAAAATAAAAGTTAATCGCGTTTCTGTATTTATTAATAAAGAAACAGTTACGAAGCGCGTAGTAGGTAATTTTCAACACCCCGCGTGGAACCTCTTTGATAACAAACCGTCACCCTTGACCGACACTCGTTATGGCTTCCGTAATCAACACAGTTCCAACCATGCACTTATTATTAAACAAACACACGTTTAAAGAAAGTTATTACGATTCGGACTGGGAAACAAAAGAAATAGACACGCGGCACGCGACTACTTAAGTCCACAGGTATTTACTGATTAATAAACAATCACCTGATTATTAGATCTTACTGTTGTACATATTAAGTTGTACAGGTAAACACGTTGTAAGGACAATACACTTAGTGAAGTCAGGTAGAGTTTAAAAGACCGACAGACAGACTAGCGGTAGTTTACTTTTGTCGGACTGAAAACTGATTTGTCCGTTTAATATTCCTGTAGTAAAGTTGAAAATGTCCGAAAACAAAAAATGTCCGACTGGTGATTTTTCACGTCGGTCAAAATAAATTTTTGTCGGACATGTCCGGCAAATATGACCGTTTCCGGACCCCTGGTCTATACATACAATGCCCAGGAACCACACACCATTGTAAGTAGTGTAGTGCATGCCTATACATACAATGCCCAGGAACCACACACCATTGTAAGTATTGTAGTGCATGTCTGTACATACAATGCCCAGGAACCACACACCATTGTAAGTATTGTAGTGTATGTCTGTACATACAATGCCCAGGAACCACACACCATTGTAAGCTCTGTAGTGTATGTCTATACATACAATGCCCAGGAACCACACACCATTGTAAGTATTGTAGTGTATGTCTATACATACAATGCCCAGGAACCACACACCATTGTAAATATTGTAGTGTATGTCTATACATACAATGCCCAGGAACCACACACCATTGTAAGTATTGTAGTGTATGTCTATAAATACAATGCCCAGGAACCACACACCATTGTAAGTATTGTAGTGTATGTCTATACATACAATGCCCAGGAACCACACACCATTGTAAGTATTGTAGTGTATGTCTATACATACAATGCCCAGGAACCACACACCATTGTAAGTATTTTAGTGCATGTCTTTACATACAATGCCCAGGAACCACACACCATTGTAAGTATTGTAGTGCATGTCTTTACATACAATGCCCAGGAACCACACACCATTGTAAGTATTGTAGTGTATGTCTATACATACAATGCCCAGGAACCACACACCATTGTAAATATTGTAGTGTATGTCTATACATACAATGCCCAGGAACCACACACCATTGTAAGTATTGTAGTGTATGTCAATACATACAATGCCCAGGAACCACACACCATTGTAAGTAGTGTAGTGTATGTCTATACATACAATGCCCAGGAACCACACACCATTGTAAGTAGTGTAGTGCATGTCTATACATACAATGCCCAGGAACCACACACCATTGTAAGTATTGTAGTGTATGTCTATAAATACAATGCCCAGGAACCACACACCATTGTAAGTATTGTAGTGTATGTCTATACATACAATGCCCAGGAACCACACACCATTGTAAGTACTGTAGTGTATGTCTATACCAGGGCTTCGGAAACTTCGGTCCGGACCGTCGGACATTTTTTGTACAAGCAAAAAAAAAAAAAAAAAGGTCGTCGGCACAGGGCTGTCTATGCGTGCATGTTGTGGATATGTCAAACCAACCGATTTTTTTTTTATTATTGAGATTGCCAACTTTAATCCATGTGCGTTATTAGACCACAATGTTTATTGCGTGTGTATTAGGTGAAATCTAAGACGTTTACTGTTTTTCTAAGCTCCCGTGATATGCTGTTATTATCAATATGCGTTACTGTCCACGATGCTTCATATTGCACGTCCGCCATATTGTTTACTAACAATCGTGAATTTTCGTATTCCGATGATACACGAATTCTAATACAATCATCGCGAGGTTCAAATAGGAATTCAGTTATCACGATATAACGGAAACGGCTTGACGAGGTTCCAATATATTTATGTAAATGAAAGATATTAATGCCTAAAATAAAAGTTAATCGCGTTTCTGTATTTATTAATAAAGAAACAGTTACGAAGCGCGTAGTAGGTAATTTTCAACACCCCGCGTGGAACCTCTTTGATAACAAACCGTCACCCTTGACCGACACTCGTTATGGCTTCCGTAATCAACACAGTTCCAACCATGCACTTATTATTAAACAAACACACGTTTAAAGAAAGTTATTACGATTCGGACTGGGAAACAAAAGAAATAGACACGCGGCACGCGACTACTTAAGTCCACAGGTATTTACTGATTAATAAACAATCACCTGATTATTAGATCTTACTGTTGTACATATTAAGTTGTACAGGTAAACACGTTGTAAGGACAATACACTTAGTGAAGTCAGGTAGAGTTTAAAAGACCGACAGACAGACTAGCGGTAGTTTACTTTTGTCGGACTGAAAACTGATTTGTCCGTTTAATATTCCTGTAGTAAAGTTGAAAATGTCCGAAAACAAAAAATGTCCGACTGGTGATTTTTCACGTCGGTCAAAATAAATTTTTGTCGGACATGTCCGGCAAATATGACCGTTTCCGGACCCTGGTCTATACATACAATGCCCAGGAACCACACACCATTGTAAGTAGTGTAGTGCATGCCTATACATACAATGCCCAGGAACCACACACCATTGTAAGTATTGTAGTGCATGTCTGTACATACAATGCCCAGGAACCACACGCCATTGTAAGTATTGTAGTGTATGTCTGTACATACAATGCCCAGGAACCACACACCATTGTAAGCTCTGTAGTGTATGTCTATACATACAATGCCCAGGAACCACACACCATTGTAAGTATTGTAGTGTATGTCTATACATACAATGCCCAGGAACCACACACCATTGTAAATATTGTAGTGTATGTCTATACATACAATGCCCAGGAACCACACACCATTGTAAGTATTGTAGTGTATGTCTATAAATACAATGCCCAGGAACCACACACCATTGTAAGTATTGTAGTGTATGTCTATACATACAATGCCCAGGAACCACACACCATTGTAAGTATTGTAGTGTATGTCTATACATACAATGCCCAGGAACCACACACCATTGTAAGTATTTTAGTGCATGTCTTTACATACAATGCCCAGGAACCACACACCATTGTAAGTATTGTAGTGCATGTCTTTACATACAATGCCCAGGAACCACACACCATTGTAAGTATTGTAGTGTATGTCTATACATACAATGCCCAGGAACCACACACCATTGTAAATATTGTAGTGTATGTCTATACATACAATGCCCAGGAACCACACACCATTGTAAGTATTGTAGTGTATGTCAATACATACAATGCCCAGGAACCACACACCATTGTAAGTAGTGTAGTGTATGTCTATACATACAATGCCCAGGAACCACACACCATTGTAAGTAGTGTAGTGCATGTCTATACATACAATGCCCAGGAACCACACACCATTGTAAGTATTGTAGTGTATGTCTATAAATACAATGCCCAGGAACCACACACCATTGTAAGTATTGTAGTGTATGTCTATACATACAATGCCCAGGAACCACACACCATTGTAAGTACTGTAGTGTATGTCTATACCAGGGCTTCGGAAACTTCGGTCCGGACCGTCGGACATTTTTTGTACAAGCAAAAAAAAAAAAAAAAGGTCGTCGGCACAGGGCTGTCTATGCGTGCATGTTGTGGATATGTCAAACCAACCGATTTTTTTTTTATTATTGAGATTGCCAACTTTAATCCATGTGCGTTATTAGACCACAATGTTTATTGCGTGTGTATTAGGTGAAATCTAAGACGTTTACTGTTTTTCTAAGCTCCCGTGATATGCTGTTATTATCAATATGCGTTACTGTCCACGATGCTTCATATTGCACGTCCGCCATATTGTTTACTAACAATCGTGAATTTTCGTATTCCGATGATACACGAATTCTAATACAATCATCGCGAGGTTCAAATAGGAATTCAGTTATCACGATATAACGGAAACGGCTTGACGAGGTTCCAATATATTTATGTAAATGAAAGATATTAATGCCTAAAATAAAAGTTAATCGCGTTTCTGTATTTATTAATAAAGAAACAGTTACGAAGCGCGTAGTAGGTAATTTTCAACACCCCGCGTGGAACCTCTTTGATAACAAACCGTCACCCTTGACCGACACTCGTTATGGCTTCCGTAATCAACACAGTTCCAACCATGCACTTATTATTAAACAAACACACGTTTAAAGAAAGTTATTACGATTCGGACTGGGAAACAAAAGAAATAGACACGCGGCACGCGACTACTTAAGTCCACAGGTATTTACTGATTAATAAACAATCACCTGATTATTAGATCTTACTGTTGTACATATTAAGTTGTACAGGTAAACACGTTGTAAGGACAATACACTTAGTGAAGTCAGGTAGAGTTTAAAAGACCGACAGACAGACTAGCGGTAGTTTACTTTTGTCGGACTGAAAACTGATTTGTCCGTTTAATATTCCTGTAGTAAAGTTGAAAATGTCCGAAAACAAAAAATGTCCGACTGGTGATTTTTCACGTCGGTCAAAATAAATTTTTGTCGGACATGTCCGGCAAATATGACCGTTTCCGGACCCCTGGTCTATACATACAATGCCCAGGAACCACACACCATTGTAAGTAGTGTAGTGCATGCCTATACATACAATGCCCAGGAACCACACACCATTGTAAGTATTGTAGTGCATGTCTGTACATACAATGCCCAGGAACCACACGCCATTGTAAGTATTGTAGTGTATGTCTGTACATACAATGCCCAGGAACCACACACCATTGTAAGTAGTGTAGTGCATGTCTATACATACAATGCCCAGGAACCACACACCATTGTAAGTAGTGTAGTGCATGTCTATACATACAATGCCCAGGAACCACACACCATTGTAAGTACTGTAGTGTATGTCTATACATACAATGCCCAGGAACCACACACCATTGTAAGTAGTGTAGTGCATGTCTATACATACAATGCCCAGGAACCACACACTATTGTAAATATTGTAGTGTATGTCTATACATACAATGCCCAGGAACCACACACCATTGTAAGTATTGTAGTGCATGTCTATACATACAATGCCCAGGAACCACACACCATTGTAAGTATTGTAGTGCATGTCTTTACATACAATGCCCAGGAACCACACACCATTGTAAGTATTGTAGTGTATGTCTATACATACAATGCCCAGGAACCACACACCATTGTAAGTATTGTAGTGCATGTCTGTACATACAATGCCCAGGAACCACACACCATTGTAAGTATTGTAGTGTATGTCTATACATACAATGCCCAGGAACCACACACCATTGTAAGTATTGTAGTGTATGTCTATACATACAATGCCCAGGAACCACACACCATTGTAAGTATTGTAGTGTATGTCTATACATACAATGCCCAGGAACCACACACCATTGTAAGTATTGTAGTGTATGTCTATACATACAATGCCCAGGAACCACACACCATTGTAAGTATTTTAGTGCATGTCTTTACATACAATGCCCAGGAACCACACACCATTGTAAGTATTGTAGTGCATGTCTTTACATACAATGCCCAGGAACCACACACCATTGTAAGTATTGTAGTGTATGTCTATACATACAATGCCCAGGAACCACACATCATTGTAAGTATTGTAGTGTATGTCTATACATACAATGCCCAGGAACCACACACCATTGTAAGTATTGTAGTGCAATATATACATGTCTATACATCAGCATCCAACTCTGATGAAATGTTTAGATGAAGGTTTTTGCAAAAAAGTTACTGTAGTTTGTTTTTTTTATTTTTTATTATCTACCGACATTTTGCTAACTGGTATAATGTGGAAATACTAACTACATAACAAAACATTGTAACCTGTGTTCATATGAATGGAAAACAAGATTAATGTTCTAAACCCAATTTATCTACAAAAATGTACCTGTAATAGTGTATTAATTAGGATACTGTAAATCTGGAAAATTTTATCTCGGTTAATTTTTCCAGGAAATGTGGTTTAAATATATTCTTTTGCTTTTATCATGTTTATTTATATTTTGTAGTTTTCTTATGCTCTACCAGTGACCAAAGATTTATAATTTACTCTGTGTTATGTTGTAGGAGAAGATCTAAACCCTGGAAGAGAATGTGGAAGAATCAAGTATTTGACAAGCTCCAAATACCATTACCAATATCACACCCCGCTAGTATAGCAATATCTATATATAATAGGTAGTTTAACAAATAGTTTTTATCTGTACATAAAAAATAATGGTGTGTTGAGATCTAAAATGACCAAAAACTTGCGGTTTAATACTAGATTTTAACTTCTAATTTAAATTATTAGTTAAGTACACACAGTTGTCAGAAATAAAAAGAAACATTTTACAATACAGAGACTAAAATATACATTTTCAATAGAATAAATTATTTATGTACTTTGTACTTGTGTGCTCTTGGTCACTTTTATAACTTGCTTAAATTCACAACATGTTCCAGATGGGGTTTGAGCCCACAACCTTTAAAACTGGAATCTGACATACTACTGAATTGGTATGTAACAATTAATTGTTAAAAAAACACAATTTAGATGGTATATAGGAATCACCCTGTCTGTCTGGCCATCTGGGTGGATTTTGATCAAACTTGGCAGAAATGTAAACATTATGAGTACCAAATTTAGGTGCATAGGTCAAGGGCAAAGTTCATGAAGTAAAAACTTAGTTTTGGGGATGTTAGGGGTATTTGTATCTTGAGAAACGGTTCTAGTTAAGTAAATTTTAATTGAATGTTTGATCTTCTTTTTCAGAGAGCATGATAGCAGTCCTATCAGTGTAGATGATGTGTATTGCCAGAGGATTATACGGGCAACTAAAGAGGTACCTCATATTGTTATGGGGGAATCAGTATCTTCCGAATTCTGTGAAATAGAAATTAGCACACCTGATAATACAATAAACTCCGATATGTGTCACATAGCTGAACAAGAAAGAACGTTTTCCGAGGAAAATATGCCACAGTTACTTAGCTCAAATACTAGACATCAAGTTTCCGTAACCGTTCATGATACGCTAGATCGAAATGATCTTAATGGAGAAGGGAGTATTGTTTATTCAGAAAATGAAAAAGACACTAGTTGTGTTGTTGATGTTTCCGATTCAAATTATCTCTGATGTTTATGGTATTCTTCGCAGCCGGGATTTGCCAATATTTTTTTGTCTTTTAAAATGTTACCAGTATTTTGAATACTTTATTCCTCTTTATTTTTTGTGGAAAAAGTCAGCTGTTTATGATTTTAAACTTAATTTCTATTAATATCTGTATTTTGTACTCCAAATGATCAATCTTTTACAAAATTGCACTAGAAACTTATCTATAAACCAAAAGTAACACTGAGAATGTGATGGTATGCTAAATGTTACCGGTATAAAAAGTTTGAATTATTTAAAATTTTTATTATTTTTAGTACTATAAACAAGCAATGAATGGTATTGAACTCCTTTCTGTGTAATATGAAAAATAAACATTTCCATATATGCAAATCACTCATTGGTGTGCCAAGATCGCAAACCAGCATTGAAAATAAGTCCTGGTATGATAATTACATCATTTTCTATTTTGGTACATAGGACACTTTTAAAAAAGTAACCAGTCCTCCACAAAAGTTACCAGTCTCAGACTGTTGGACTGGCTATTATTTCAACAGTGAACACACCTATGATCTTTAGAGGAACTATCATCATATATACCATGCCTTGACTGACAATGGTTTTGTTACAGCAGTAACATTGGGACCTGTCTTTTATATGGTGGTCTGTAATTAAGAAGCAATGTCCTGAACTGCAAATCAGTTTCTTTGTTGTATTCATTCATTGTAATGATGATATAATAGACTTTAGGGTAGACTGACAAGTTACAATGAATGTTACAATTTCTCTTGATAATAAATTTTAGGGTAGAATTTGACAAATGTGTTACAAACAAATACCGTACTAAAACTCCACTTTCAATTTGTACATTTCCATTCTTACTTGGATGGGTTTTTTTTAATTTACCAGAAAATGTAAAATACACAGCTTTTAGTCATCATATAGCATATCACGTTTTTTTCAGTGTTTCATAAATTATTTTTAATATCTTTTTAATTTTTAAATTCAAAATTTTAAATTTTTAAAGCAAATTGTTTCTACCTTAGTACTAAATACTCATGTACATAGACATCAAAACAAAATATTGTTTTATTTTGAAATCATACTTCCATAGTTAAGCTTGCCATTTTGAAGAATTATAATATACATGTACTGCAGTTTCATATTATGTCTCTTTCATCTGCATGGAAAAAATGAGAGAGAAAGTCATTTAAGTATCCAATGTGTATTGAAAAGATTTTGGCTTATTGTTTGAACTTCTGAATCAATCAGCTCCATGCAATTGACCAATTCAAAATCGTGATTTTCAGATTAGTTACTGGGGTAATTTAAATAAAAATTGTCATTTTATCTCTTCTTGAGGTTCTATGTTGTTATGATTTCCTATGCTAACTTTGCCTTTAATACAATTAATCATTAATGCAATATCTGCCTTAGTTAAAGTACTTAAAGTAAGAGATTGCCACCAACTAAGTTGGTTTCTATTGCCATACAATACGACTGACATAAACCCTTAAATACTTCAAAAGTATTTGTTCTCTGTTTTAACTTCTGCATTACACGATGTGTCACAGCACAGTCACAAGGTTGTATTTTAAATTCCATAGCTTGCCATCTTTTTGCAACCCCCCAAAGCACCTCTTTAAAAATAATTCATTTGCTTAAACATGTTAAAAGGTCAGGAGAATTTTCATCCCATTACTAAAGTACCAGTATGTTTTTTTAATTTATGTAAAGGTAGTTTCCAATCAAATTTTAGACAGTTTTGACTGCATGACGCTTGACCATGAGGAAAATTTTTTTGGCTTTATATCATAGCCCTATAATGCATGTCAGTGGGTTATAACATATTTTATTATTTTATATATATTCATCTTATGAATGACAGGAGGAAAGAATCTCTGTCTCTTTATGTTCCAATATTTTTTTAACTTGAAGAAACTGAAGGGAATTTGTATAATAAAGTCATTTTGTAAACCGTGTAATACTGTTTAGGTGGTTCAACAGCATATAGTACAAATTTTAAGTTTTAACATTTGATTGACAATAAGAGTTGACATATTATATTATCTTTTCTAAAAAATAGAAAAAATGAAAAGAAAAGAAATTTAGAAAAAGAATTAAATTAAAAAATGAAAACAAAACAAAGCAAAAATCAAAACAGAACTAACTTTACCATATTTGAAAACTGCATTTCATGAAATCATCCAAGCATGATAATACATAAAGCATAAAGTAAATCCGTTCTGATGTTAAACACTTATCATCTGATGAATAGTCTGAAATAATGATGACTGTCCAAGTTTAACATTTTCATTTAGCCTGAAATCCTTAGTAAAAGTTCAACGTTTCAAGGTTCATAAATGGAACTTGGGTCACTTGCATGGTGGACCCTATTTTGAAGACCACAGCTATGACAGGCCTTATAAATGTACAATTTAAATGGCTATATTACTCTTATTATATAAAATCCTTTCAGTTTTTTTCAGAATTTATGCTCAACAGTATTTCTTGGTGTGTATGTATATAGGCTGATCAATTTTGTGTATAATTTGATTGTATAAATGTTACCACGGTAACCATGCTGTATATCTGTATATAGGTTTTATGCAGTATGTTGAGTTAAGAATCTATAATAATTTTTGCTGTTAATTTTTTTTCAATTTTTTTTATTTATTTATTTGTTGTTTGTTTGTTTGTTTGTTTATTCTGTGTTTATCTATGCAATTTCAGACAAAGAAAAGAATATGAAGATTGATGTTGTCATGAAAAGACACAAAGTAATGAGATTTTTATGTTTTTTTGCTTCCATATTTTGCCCTCTATAACTCCACAAGCTTAGCTAACTCTCAATTTTCTGTTGATTGTTTTTGGTTGGAACACTTAATGAACATCTTAACGAGCCACCTAATGGGATTGATTTTGATTTTTGTTAATTATTTTTTGGAAATTGCTACCTAGGTAACGGTTTTGTTTGAAATTCTTTTGGGTATGTTTTGTAAAATTTCATTCTCCAAAATTCATTGTAAAACTATTTCTAGACATCTTCTTTATCTGAAATGATATCTCTTTCTTCCAGAAGGGACAACTTTTTCAGCTTGACACATTTCTACAAAACCTTTACACACCTAAGACGGCTCTCTAAATCAGACAAAATATTACTACAGATATCCACGATCTCATGACTATAGCCTTAAGTATAATCTTTGCTTCGACGTTTGTGACTATATCGGTTTATATGTCATTGATGTAATTCACTTTAATGTCTTTCACCCCAGATTGAAAATCAATAGAGAGCAATGGAAGATATCTTCATCTTGCACTCCTTTGTACAAGATAACCTACACTCTCTTATTCCCATCAAGATTTATGAATGAAATCGGAGGTGAACCAATGGTTGAGAACATGTTGAAATGAAGATTTGAAGGGCAAGAAACAGAAATAATCACTGCGGTGCCACATAGAGAAATCTCAGCATTTGTTTTTATATATTTGGTCTACAAGCCCCGTTCTAGACCAAATATATATACCTGTATTAGAACTCAGGTTGAGATTCCACTATCTGGTACCACAAGTAGTGATTGAATTTCTAAGTCTTGTCTATTTATCATTTTAGTAATGGGCAGCAATGTTTTTTCTTTCTATCATTTAATGTCAAATATCAAACTGTATGTGTATACACAAAAACATTCTTTACATATGCTTCATTCAGGCCAGTAGTTGATAAAAATGTTTGTATTCATTATGTACATAGACTTTAAATCAAAATGGCTTTTATCTTTTCTTTATAGATATTGTCTGAACAGAGTCCTATGTTTTATGTTCAAATCAAAATGGCTCTTTCTTTAAACACATTATATCTACTTCTAATACAAATACCCCATATAGAAAACTTTAGAATTTCTCTACAACTTTGCATGTGTAATATATAACTGGTAATTATAAGTCAGACACTCTTTCATAAATACTCTAGCTACTATATGTAGTTATGTTTCTGCACTGCTGACAAAAATTTGCAACACAAAACACATGTTTGTAGATACATGTACATAAACATATGTAGTTGGGTAACGATTGAAGATTTTTCACATTTCAGATGTCTCTTTATCCAAAATAATTCTGAATATGTTTTATGTCCCCTAATTCCATGTTCCTCTCATTCTAAATTTTACATGTGCCAGGTGTAGCTAGCTATACACAAGGTGCTTACCTTTTCAGAGCACCCAGCCTCACTCCCTTGATGGAAGTTTACATGTTTAACATAATTCACTAGCTTCAAAGTTTTTACTTTGCTTTTAGGACTGTGATTTGAAGTTAGACAAGTATGTTTGTGGTGTGTAGGTATATACCATGATGTAATAAATTATAAATTCAGAGTCAAAAAGCACACATACACTGTGGATATGTATCAGTCCCAATTGAATTTTTATCGTGTTAGTTCATGTATGAGATATTTTGTATTTTCATTTTATACATTAAGATTCTTAAATCTTGACCAGCATAAATGTCGCCAACCACATATGCCATGTATACCTAAACATGAACACATGAGTAGATTGACATAAAGACACATGACAGAATGTTTAAGGTTGGGAATTTATGCTTCAAGGGGTGTGGGTTTGAGTCCAAGACAGATTTCATGGTATTCCTTTGTCAGTTTGAGCAAGACGTTTAATTTTACATTGCTCCAGTCCATGTTGAGTTTTACATTGCTCCAGTCCATGCTGAGTTTTTACATTGCTCCAGTCCATGTTGAGTTTTACATTGCTCTAGTCCATGTTGAGTTTTACATTGCTCCAGTCCATGTTGATCATACATTTAAGAGCCAATTTTGACAATTATATATTTGGAGAGATAGCCAAGATAATTTCTTAAAAACAATCATGTAAAATGAACCCCCTTCTCTAATTAAATATTACATGTAAACAATGAGAGTTACATCTGTGAAAATATTTAACATTAATATCTGTTTAAGTGTTCATTTGTTCAGGTTTAGAGTTTTTTTCATGTCATGGATGCTGTTACCAACTTACCAATGTGTTAAATATTTTTCGAGCTAATGAATAACTCATCAAATTTTAAATCAGTAACTCTTAATATCTAGAACTGATACATGATTTAAACCTTTACTTGTCAGTGTTGTATAAACTTATATGCTTGCAGATCCCTTAGTTATAATTGTGTCCGCCAAACAACATGGTGGAACACATATGGTTTTTCCTCTATTTCTTCTACCAAATTTTGTCTGCCACTTTGAGGAACAATCTTTGGGTAGAGTAAATGTGTCATTGGCTGTTATTTAATTTTATTATGCACAGGGTTGGAAACACATGAATTTCCTTGTTGGGGGTACATTTGGGGGAGACTTTTTAAAATGGAATCCCATGTTAGTTATAACTTGTTAATTGTTGATTTTATTAATTTTTTTTGAATTTCACTATTTTCTGACACAACAATTCATTAAACCATTTTATTTTCCCATTAATTTTCTGAATGAATTTTTATAAATTGTTTATCTCATAACATCCCTTAATCAAAACCATTATTTTTTCTGGTCCTCAAAAGTGCAATATATATTTTATTTTTGTCTTTAGTGAGTTGTGCACCATTTTAATTTTCAGTATATATAAATTTAGACTGTAGATTTAGACAAAATTTAATTTTACATATAGGATTGTATCAATTTTGTTGGTTTGTGATTAAGGAACTAAAATAATAGTTATAGAATCTTTAGAAAAGTTATAAATGAGGTTGTGATGTAAATAGATGTACAATTTTGATGAAAAACAGCATTCATGTACTACATGTGCTCTGTATGACTTGTGTGGAAATATAGTTTCTCCCCTGTAGACAGAGTTTACCGTGCCATTCGTGGGATTTCTCTATCTAGGCTAGGATCATTTTTCCCACACTAACGTCACATTTAATACCATTACCTAAACTGATTACTGGTATATCATTTATGAAGACATTAGATGCAAATATTTGTTTACAAATCATGTTTTTATGTTGCTAATGAGTTGAGAAAAAGAATCCTACACCAGTAGAAATGTAAGGCAGAGATATCTCAAACTGGAATGAATAATTTTAATGTCCAGAATTTGCCGTAGGTTGTTCTGGACAGGGAAGTATTCATTCTTGTCCAAGATACTCTATCATGCTGTCATCGATGTAAGATTCTATTATTCTGCTTAGTACAGTAAATGCTATGTCTCACAATTTACAGTTTATTAACAGCCAAGGGAGATAAAAGATACACACAAATAAAAAAAATCATCCTCTAAGATATTAGTACATGTATCCGACACTGTCACTAATGTAGGATTCTGTTATTTTACTTACTATAGTAGATGTTATGTCACAAACTACAGAGAATAAAGGGAGATAATAGTTCTACAAAAATTATATTGAGCATTTGTTGTACATGAATGATTTTAGTTGTGGAATATCATTTAATGTATTTTAATTTATTTCTGGGTTTTACATACATCTGCCAGTTGTCTTTTTGTATATGATGATTTTGTTCCCATGGCTTCTCTAAATACTTTGAGATAGCAGCAATACGCATTTTATATATAGCCCCTCAAGATGGTTACCATGTCTTGCAAAAAATCGATATCAAGGCAATCCAAAATATATATTCCATTTATTTATATACTCAACCAGTTTATTGACCATACAAGAATTACCATTTTAATGCTTGGTATTTTGCCATTATCTCACAAATGAGAAGTTTTAAAATGGACCTCGTATTTCAGTATGCACATTCATATTGGTTACATAGCTAAAACCATTTTGGTTTAGTTGTGTAGGTCAGAGTTGTGACATCTTTCTTTGAACTTTATTTTTTTTACGTAATGAGATCCACTTGTACCTTGTGACACCCCTTAAAAGTTAATGTGGAACTTTCACTTCAAAGTAATGCCCCTTTTATGAATATTAAAGTTCATTGGAAATTTTCGGTCATAGGATATTAAAATTGCTTATAAATTTGAAAAGTTTGTCGTAAACTTCTTTCTTTGCCCTGAAATATGAAAAAATATTGATTTTAGTTGTTGAAGTTTTGTACTGTATTACAGGAATTTCCAAAATACTAAATGTTCTGCAACCAGTTGAAACAACAACTCCATACAAATGAGAGTTGAAAACACATGGTGCACAAATTCCCTCAAGCTCATATAAAACAGCATAATAATATATATACCATACAAAGATAAAATGGTGCAAGGTTTATAAACAAAAGAGAGCCTAAAAATATATATAAGCAATGATATGGCCTATATTGCACAACTTTTATTCGTGTACGATTAATTTTCGAACGTTTTTCGCGATAACGATAATCATCGCAAACTAGTATCTGAAAATGGTTACCATATTATTTATGCAAGTATTCAGTTATAGTCCATATCGCCAAAGTTAATACATCTTGCTAGAAAAAGGTTTTGGTAAGAAAATCTCAGTTAATAGCTGCAAAAAAAAAGTTACCGTACTTATAAGGGTTGTCCGTAATCTGATGACATTTAATACAATGAGTCTATTGTGATATTGGGGCTATTACAACAAAAAATGTGCAAGAAAGTATGATCATATATAATTCTAATATGAACTGCGTTTTCCTTGATATGAAACATGAAGAGAGTCAGCCGTGGTATAACAAACGATATACCCATTGCTGTTCCGTTTTAATGACGTACTCCCTTGCTTATCTTATGACATCTTGCTATGTGTCGCGAACAATGGTAGAGACATAATTTTCATTCATAAAATGATTTATTTCAATGGAGGTAACTTCAACAGCGGAAATTGTTTCAAAGGACCTTTTACAAATGGATAGTAAAATATACTTCCGAAGTAAGACTTCGCAATGGTTATTTCAATCCTTTTTGTCTGAGTCATGTTAGAATTGAAATGATCAACATTTACCCGTGGTTATTGTCAAATAATACACAGGTTGTCGTTAACATGCGGCAAATATATCACAAGGTGCTTAAATGTTGATTATTTCTTAAACGACAACATGGTGTTATTACCTATGTACAAAGACTCTCCTTTGTTTTAAAACTGTACACCAAGTTATCTTTGTCAACCTTTACTTATGTTCTTATTTGATTTTACAGCATAATAATGTGTTTTATACTATGTTTTTAAACTTTGTAGGACTGCATGGCGTGTGTGACAACGTTAGCAACGTTTTGTACAGCGTGGTAATTTTATTTCTTCTATTGACATTAATTGTTTGAGAAGTGTAAAACATATCCTTCTATTTTACAAACTTTATGACCCTAAGTTGATTTGGTTGTGGTACAATATACTAGTATAAAAAGGAACATAATGATGTTTGTTTTGTTAGAGCAATGAAAGCGAGACATCAGAGCTTTTTGGGGGTTTTGTAACCTCAGCAGTGTCAACATTTATTAAGTTTTTTGCAAAAAAATTTAAATTTTTACCTTGCATATAATAACCAACAGGGTGGTGAAGGGTAATGGACAAACATGGTCATGAGTTACTTATATATTTTTGTGTATGTTAAAATGAAGAATGAAGGGACTACTCGGCTGTCCTTATTTATGTTGAAAATAGCAAATATATATTAATTTCACGTATTATATTTACAATGCACCACCCCAGCTATAACCAATATTTATTATTTTGTACCCCGACTCGTATGTAAATGGTATATTACGGTATATATTTTTTACCTAGAAAGCATAGCTTTGCTTAATTAATGGCCTTTATTTTTTCTAGTGATTACTATATTATTCTTGTAATGAAATTCTTATAGATTGATTCATATCTATTTTGAAAAAAATCGTCCAACATAGATACATGTATTTATATACAAGTTCAACGGAATGATCAAGGCATCTTATTCATAACATCTCAAACAACTCCATATTATACATGTATGTACAATAGATTATGTCTAATTGAATTTGTTTTTTATAAGGATATTTAAACAAATAAAATGGGAGAAGTCATCAATACATACATATGACAAATGATAAATTGAAAATGCTGAAACCGCAAAACTAAACAATGTTTATGTCGTAACTTGAACATTTGAGAATATTTATTCTCCCATGACAAGTCATGTACGATACAAATATTCCATTGAAGATACTCATGGGGGATAGTTCTATCCTGTATGGGTCGCACATGCAAATTAGTGCTGGAACTACCTTAGATGGGGTCATAATCAAAAGATAATTGCATGACACCATCATAATGGAAACATGACGTCATTTTACGGTAAAAGGACACTCAAGTCTTCAAAATTTAGAAACTTTGAGTGTGTTTCAAATTATTGAAGTTACGTGTACATGTATTTGGTCCCTGTGAACTTTTTTCTTTAGATTACCGGTACTATAACTTATACACTCAAAAATTTATAAAGTCAAAATTGATTGTTATAACTTTCAATACTCAATAACAATACTTTCGGAATTTTTACAGCAAAAAATTGCTTTCTCCTTCTTACCACAGGTTTATTATAAATGCTTCAAACTTTACTACGATCATAAAATTTTTGTTAAAGCTATGCAATATACAGTGTATGTATTTATTATTTATGTATGTTATATAGCCTCTGTAGGCTTCACCATGTGAATTATTTTATATAATGTGGCATTTAGAAACAAAATATTATCAGTTGGTTGTCTTCCCTTGTATTACATTTTGATTGTAATAGAATTTATAGTGTAAACAAACTTATATTCGTAGGTGATTAATTTTGACATTTCCTAAGGACAAAGTTATTCACATGTGATTAACTTTCATGTTTCCTGGAGAACAAAATAATTGCTGAAGTTAATCTTGCGAACTTGTTTCCTAAAAGTTGTATTATTTATACCAAATATTCAGCTATAGTACATGTTGCCAAAGTTTGTAGTGATGATATGGTTTTGGTAAGAGAATAACAAAAGTTAAAAGCCACAAATAAATTGGTTTATAGTTCATTTAGGTACAGGTCATTTAGTAATTATTATACTTATAAATTTGTAACTGATACACTTACAGTCTGTAGAACCATGTAAAATCCAAAACCAGTATAAACCAAAAGACAGTTTAAACTCAACTACATATTTTTGGACATATCAGTAATATTGTTTGTTAAATCAACCCATTTAAATTGTAAATCTGTGTAATTCAATAACATCTACAATCTGGAAGGTGTTTGGCTAAGACAAGTTATCATATACAGGTTTTACATTAGTGAACTTTTAAAAAGTACCAAGGCTTATTGCCAGTATCCCTTAATGAATTTAAGCTTAATATATAAGGTCCCTGAATATGAACTGCTAGCCTTTGAACTTCATTGCTATTGTAATTGTGTGATGCTTAAATACTTTGAAAGGCTTACGGACTGGATATGTAACTACGAGTACCACAAACATGTATACAATGAGCATTATAGTCTTATCTTTAGTAATGTTATCTACCAATCGAAAATGAAAATCTTTAAAGTCCATGGTAACAGGGTAGATTTTGTCAGGTCTTAAAAGGTATAAAAAATTCTGTATCTTATTTTGAATTTAGACCAGCTCTAGGATATTAGTAGTTATTTAACATACATAGTATAGTCTAAGGGAGACGACTCCATTTTAATGCAGTAAACTAGTAGCCATCAGTCTTTTTATAAGCATGCTTGAACATTTAAGAAATTTAACGTTGCTTTAAATGCTTGACCTTGTTTTGATTTTTTTCACACACAACACATACTGTAGTAGCATTTTAGTTCAATTATAAATACATGTACTATTGTCCCATACATGTGATAATGACAATTCAGGCTCCAGTTTTAATGCCGTCATTCCTAAACTAATATTTCCTTTTATGTGAATCAGTTTGAATCTCTCTCAGGCAGATCCAATTGCAAGAAAGTTTGCTAAATGTAAGTGATTTTCTCTGGACACTCTAAATTCCCCCACCATTACAGAACTGACTACCTTGATGGAGGTGAAACCATGTTGACCCAGGTGTTAGTTAAACACCATTCCAACTAACACACAACCAGATTGATTTTTTTTTCATGTTTTGAGACATATTTAAAATCAGTTGTTTATGAGACATTGAGACATGAACATAAATTGTATCTGGAAAATAAATGAAATTATTTGAATATAAAAAAGTTTAGAAAATCTAGACCCGAAGACCAATTATAAAACTGGGGCCTGATCTAGACTCAAAGACTAATGATAAAACTGGGGTCTGATCTCAACCCGAAGACTGATTATAAAACTGGGGCCTGTATTTATTAAACGTTGCTTATTTAGTATACATTATGGTATGAGATATATATGAATATTTACTCAATATGTATGTAGACTAAACAATGAATTATCTGTATTATATGTTAACAAAGTGACTGTAACAACTCAAGCGTAAAAACCTGTCACATCATGGTATCTACAATGGTGATTGGTATGATTATTTTTGTGCAATTAAATAATGATGATGATGTATTTCAACTGAATAATAAAACCATAAAACCTTGTACTGTGTTCTTAGTTTTATATTTTTTAAAGAAATAAAATTGAGTGGCCTCAGCAACAGTGTGGTCTAAAGTGTGATTTCCTATCACAGCTTAGGTTCAAACCCCACTGGGGACCGATCTTAGTGTGAGAAAATTTTGTCAGTACACCTGCTGAACATCAGTGGTCTTCTCTTGGCACCCCAGTTTCCTCCACCATCCTGAATTACATATATCATGAGGTCCTTTACAGGAGGCCCTAAAAAGTGAAGCCCCTTGTCATAACAGGTATGGTTCATTAAAGAACCCTTGGCCCTAAAAAGTGAAGCCCCTTGTCATAGCAGGTATGGTTCATTAAAGAACCCTCAATGCACATTGCTCTTAGCCAGTTTAAAAGTCAAAATTTCTGCCACTTCGTCTATAGCTCGACTTCAGTGAAAGATTATTGATTGGGACCTAAAACCCCATTTAATCAATCCCTTTGTTGTATGATATAGTATTTGAAGAGTTTTCCCTTGTTTAATATTACCTTATAATATTCAAAGGTCCTTGGTTGGAATTAAAGTACATGTATCTTGTATGCATTTATAATAATACTAACAACATAAAATTTAATTTACTTTTATTTTTTCTTATCTCTCTCTCTCTCCTCTCTCTCTCTCTCTAAAACACACGTACACACACATACACACATCATTTATGAAAATAAAATGATGATGAAACAATGTACATGTACAAACAATCGATGCAATGATAAATGGATACCACACATAACAATATGAAAGACCTACCTGTCGCACACGTCAAATGAAGCTTATTTATTTATAAAACAATATTACATAAAATATGGTTTATTTTAAACATAAAGATACATAAAACACAGATGGCACACATCTATGTTACAACAATACATACAAGAGATGAGAAGGGGTCAACATGTGTAGCACTCAGCTTTCTACAAAAATAAGGGGCTTTTTGACAAAAGGAATGGAGGAAATGCAAAATCATTACTTTTGTCTAGTCAAGGTTCTTTATGTGACGCTTAAAGCAACATTTTAAGAAAATGTTACACAAAATGATTTTAGACTATTGTTTTTAAATAAAAACAACTGCTGCCATGTGTACGACTAAAAACCGACAGTTTTTGTGATCTACTCTAGGAGTCTGTTTATTTAATATATCATTACTATTTAATAAGAAATCAATGTAGTTTTAGTTTTACTGGGTGTCAAAACCCAAAAAATGATAAAGTAATTTGTAAAATGCCAGAGCATCAAATATTAAAATCAAATAAAGGATTACAAATCTATTTTGTTGTTGTAAAAATGAGTAAGTTAGAAAAATCTACTATAGTAAAAATAAAAAAAAAACTAAGTATCAATGAAACATTAGACATGCACATATTGGTGACAAATCACAATGACCTGTGGTACTGGCTTCATAAACAAAAATGAAACATTGTAGAATGAATCATAAATAATGCAGAGTTAGGTAAAACTCTACAAGATATACCTAACAACATAATTATCTAAAATCTGAATACATAACTGTACCAGAGATAACAGCTGAGACATAGGACAGTAGTATAACTATAGGTTGATCACCATCTGATGGCAATTCTATTTTTATATTTGGGTAGTTGTGTCAAAAAAAGTATGAAACTTTATGCACATGCACTTTTTGTACCTATATGTATGTACATGTATGTGGTTCAAACTCATCCATGTATATAAATACTACCATTGACCTACACCTTGTTACTGGACAATGCTTTACAGATTGTTTTGTAAGGTGGTTATTGCAGTTACAACAATTACAAATATAAATAAAATGATCTGAATAACAAAAAGACTTGTTTTCCTTGCGACCAGCTATCAACTTTTTAACCATTAACATGTAGACAAGATAAGAAACACAAAAATCAAACAATATTTCTCGACTCAAACAAAAACGGACCAATGAGGTTCGCTACTGTACAATGTGATCAATTCCTCTTAATGTTTGTGCTACTGTTTGAAAAACGTTAACGTCGGGAATTCCCAGAATAAAAGCATTTTGTTAAAAATCATTAACCGATAAGATCCCATATACAGTGGAAGTAATTGTTCTGCACAAACGTTAGGGGGCATCATGTCGTACAGTGGTGAAGCCCATTTTATTTTTACAATGTCTCGTATTATACAGGATGAAACAAAAACTTGTAAATCAGGAAGTATTTCCTGTTCCGTATACAGTCAAACATGACTATGAAGACCACCTAAGGGAACCACTAACAGTTAGCCTTTATAGACAGGTGGCCCTTATATACGGGTTCAAATAACCTGAATAAAGAGCAATGGGGATATAATTTTATTGGTCCTTTAAAAGCAGGTGGATCTTATAGACAGGTGACCTTTAAGGAAGGTTTGACTGAGTTTTTGTATGGCGTTCACCACAGTGAAAGCGTACATTGCTATCGCTTTCTGCCAAGATTGGACTTCTTTACTATGAAATGGTATGAAATGAGTATACATGGAAATAGTGTGCCTGGTAAATGAACGCGAAAGAAATATATCTGTTTTATTGCGAGATATGTATTCCGAGACGGGTAATGCATTTGGTTACATATACACATTTAGAATAAATTTATGGAATATATTTTGGAATCTAGTAACATATTGCGACGGGATGGATCCAATAATTTGTGCAATCTGGCGAACTGATCTCATAAATACAATAAAAAGTAGTCTGGGAAGTTTCCATCCTACGATGTAAAATCATAACTTTTTACGAAATAAACAGCCATGGCAGGTGAATTTAACTCATTCTTTATGAAATCTACGGTAATTTGAATTTATTTTAAAGGGTATAATAAAGTATTTTGGTGTTGCAGTATTCTGTCACATTTTAAAACTGATTTATCGATTACATTTCACTTCCATGAAAGGGAGATAAATCGTACAGTGCCATGTGCAAACTACAAATGTGGATTTTAAATACTTTACTGATTTGAAAGTAAAATTAACATGAAACGGGAATATTGTGAATAATAATCAGCAGTTTATTAAAAACCAGACTTGACAGCAAATTATCCAGTTACAAAAAAACGCTAGAATGAACCTCCTACAGCAGTGGTCAGGTTTGCAAAAACTCTATTTTCTTTTTATGATCCAAAATGACAAACAACAATCTATCCTGAAGGTACAATTGATAAAACTTTATTAAATTTTAAATAATGATCGGTTTTTTTTTCCATATATTTATGGAATTATTATTTTCTGTTGTTTTTTACTGAGCAATACATGGTTTGGTCCATTTTTTTCTTTTTCAAAAACACATCCGTCTAACTATGCATCGATCAAACCCTTCCCCCCCCCCCCCCCCCCCACCCTGTCATATTCACAGTCCTACTCCAGCACCATTTCCCCAACTACGCCGTACAGCAGCATGGCAGTGCTATGTTTGTATTAATTGCAAGAGTAACAATGACATAGAAACAAAATACTTGGACAATTTCTAACCAATAAATGTCTGCATTATTGAGTTGCACTCGTACTGGCACTGACACGAAAAATAAAACGAAATGCTGTTACTCCTGAAATTTAACAAACATTACAATTTCCTGATTTACAGTAAAACAGTGAAACCTGCAAAACCAAATCTGAGTTATCTGGAAACCTTGTGAGTAAACCTGTCTAAACCGAGCTAATTTTTGAAGATGTTTAGAATTGTTCATTAAATTTACCTGTATAAAACACCTGACAAAAACTTCTATATGTGATAAGTTTAGACAGGGCCCACTGTATACAAAAACAATAAAACATAACAGGGGCGTGTTCAAGACAGTGTTTCCATTTGCCACTAGGCTTGCACTGGTTCCTAAAAATACTGGAATATATGACATATAATTACCAGACAATTCAACTTGAACAAATAATTTTTATGAATTCTATACTTTATTTGCTTCAAATACATTCTAAATATCATTTATACAACTTAAAACAAGGACAGATCTGGCACCAATTCGGTTATTGACAGATCGCCATCTGTGCCCACAATGTATAAACATTGATTTAAACACAAAAAAGAATGAAAACTCGACCTGAATTGTGCCATTTTGTGATGTCACTGACACTGATAAATCATTAGTTGCCATGACGTTGCTTGGTACCGTAATGGCGGCCAGTATCAGAACATATTAGGCATGGTCGGCAATACGTCATTACATGCCTGTCAGATATATTATTTTAGGGACTGGTGCAAGCGTAGTGGTCTTAACAGGCAACAGATGTAATTAACATGTACACTCTAAAACAGTATTGCAGTTGAAATATAACACAAATAACAATCACATGTATTATTACTTATTACATAAAAAATTGGGAGTAAAACAATCATAGGAAAATAAAGACACACAAATTTTATATCAGAAAAGCCTGCTTTCAAAACCATAAAAGACCATAACAATTCTTAAATAAACCTCTACATAGAGGGACCACAGGTCTAAAAATACAGGGCCACGTTCTATAAAACCTTAGTAAAAACTAATGCATGATAAAACTCATTACATCAAACAAGTAAAAGATGATCAATTAGGCTTTGCCTCATTCACATATACAAAAATAATGTATACTATAATATGCAAACAAGAATTCCACAGAATTATATGTCTCGTCTAGCTCCTATAGTCTTTGAAGGAGCCACGTGATTCCCTGTCAAGATTCTATTACTTATATCCACCAGGTGCAGAGAAAAGAAATTATATTAGGCAAGCAAACTGACAAACCTTCTTATACTAAGATGTGTCGATTGGGATTTAAACTTAGGTGACAAGAGGTGTTGTGATCCGTTAACTGACACCTTAGACCACCAAGACCCCTCTCCCAATCAGAAGGTCTTAGGGCATTTACACTGGCATTAATTGAATTGTTTTTGTATTTTCAAATGCAAATAACGATGTCTCAGACAAAAGACAAACTATTCCTTAGTTGTGTTCTATGATGACTATATGATCACTAGGCGAGAAAAACAATCAGTTTACAAAAGCTAATGGGTCAGCTAGGAAATAAAGCCAATCATTTAAGGCTGTTGTGAAAGTTTTTGAAAAAAGTCTAAATTTACCTTGCATTGATATTTGCAACATATCCAATTGTAGTATATAAGAGATTATTGAAAAAGTAACAAGTCCTTCTCAGAAGGTACCAGTCTCAGACTGTAGAAGTGTAGAACTGGCTGTTTTGAATACTGCTATTTGATCATACATGGTCGTTAGGTAAATCATTCAGTGCACGAGATCAGTAATCCCATCTTTTTCTTTTTTTTTGCATAACTGCTTCTTTCTGAAAGTCAGTAGTCAAATTCAATCCAAGAGTTTAAGGCCAACAGCCTCAAAGGTAAAATAAAAAGCCCTGACAATGCATGATGAAATAAAACCAAGTGGTCTGGCCCCAGTTTCACAATCATTCCTCAACTAAGACTTTTCTGTTAATTATTCTGACAAATTTTAACAACATTTTATAGTTCTAAAAATTAAAAAAATCAACAAAATTAGAATCTAAAAGAAATAAGATTAGAATAATCTTCAAAATGGCACATTCAATCAATGAATATCTTGAAACTAACAAAATTATTCTAATTTCAAATATGTCAGATTTAAGTTAAGGAAAATCTTTGTTTAGAAATGATTGTAAAACTGGTGCATGACAATGCATGAATAAATAAAAATGAGGGGGTCTGGAAATAAAAACGAGGGGGGGGGGGGTCTGGCAATTAAATTACCATTAAATACCATCAACTATGATGTGGCAGCATGGAATTAACTACACACTTTTTTATTTGATTTATGTTCATCTTCCTGGGAATCAAATTCCCTTCTAGTCCCGTTTTCGCATTTTATCACCTATATGTATCTGTTGGGGACAAGGCTGTAAAAGCCATCTTATATTGTTTTCCAGGAAGTCATTTAATCCTGGTGGCAAGTTCACAACTTTTAACACATCTAAATGCAAAGGAATGACTTTACGAAGTGTCTGACAGCACAAAACTGCAAGGATGTAGGAAATGAACAACTTCTTATCACTTTCATCCCACTCCTTGCCGCTGTAGAAGATACCATTGGATATAATACTTTCCCATGAAGACCTCTATATGCAATACCTACAAAGAAAACAAGATAACAGTGAATAAATTAAATATTGAATATATTCTTGCTCAGTCTGTTTCAATCACTTCTAATGGTATATGTCTTCTATAGCGGCCACAGGTGGCATTCTCTTTTTCTAACGCTACAGAGGTGTCTATAGTGTGACTTGAGACATGGGACTTTGATTTTGAGTCTCGTCTGAAAGACTACTGCATAACAAGCTTTTTACAGCTCTAGTATGGGCAGGAGATGAAATTCATCTCAGAAAATTTCCAAGTCCCGAGTGTGGTTCAGACCCATAACTTGAAATTGATCCAAGATCTTCAGGTCAAATAACTCAGGATTGTGACATAAAATTGATGTCATTTTTGTTTGTAGTGATCAACAAGGTTTCTTTACATCAAATTATATTAATATTAAACCTTAAATATATGAATAATGCATATTACACATAATAGTTGTACATGCAGAATAAATGATTGGTTTCTGGTATGTCATTTGTCTAATTTTAAATGACTCTGAGGCTCCAAATTCAAAGAGACCTTTCTTTATTTTTAATCTAGGCATTTACAACCTAGAATCCACCAAAATCCAGTCTAAACTGAAAATTTAATTTAAAAGAAACATTGATATTTTTGGTAAATAACCAAGCTAGCTCTATGCACCAAAACGTTTTAAATCAAGCAAAGCCTTCAGTTCTTGAGGCATTTTGTTTAGACAGCTGTTTTGGTTGCATTATAAGCTATTTATTATTCATAATTCTCATAATTCTTACCTAAAGGTCTTCTGTTTTTATAAAATGATAATGTACCATGCCACATGTCTAAATGGACACCAATTATGGATCCCTGTCCGTATTTATCGGAATACGGCTGTTTTATCCTCTTGTTCTGGACTGTACCTGTATACGACAATCCCCAGGACTCGGAATCTAAACCTATCATACTACAGAACATATGTCTGTACTGGTTTAGATCCACATGGGAAGTCCCCACACCCACCATCTGAAATGTAAAAGTAGAATATACAGTCAAATATTTCTCACCCCCGGGGCCTCAGTGACCCAGTGGTCAAAAGTGCCGGCTTACACATCACAGCATGTCTCACCATCTACATTCCACTCTGGACAGATCCTAGTGAGAAAAAGTTTGTCAGTTCACTTGCTGAATATTGGTGGTTTTCTCTAGGCAGATCAGGTTTCTTCCACCATCACAGAACTGACTGTCTTGATATAAGAGAAAGATTATTTTTATGTAATAATAAAAAACCGGCTGCTCCTGGGGGGAGCTTGAGCGGATCACCCAGGACCGGAGACAGTGGTGGGCGGTTGTGGATGGTCTATGCCCCTCCAGGGGTTCAAGGCCTAAGTAAGTAAGTAATAATTAACTTGCTTTACATAAAGTGTCATAAAATAATGTTTAATACCATAGTTTTGGAGAAGATGTGAACTTCAAATATAATGCCCCCTCTTTTTC
Source organism: Anadara kagoshimensis (assembly GCA_021292105.1). Classification (NCBI taxonomy): domain Eukaryota; kingdom Metazoa; phylum Mollusca; class Bivalvia; order Arcoida; family Arcidae; genus Anadara; species Anadara kagoshimensis. The sequence goes on along the minus strand of CM037861.1, from coordinate 62,278,573 downwards.
AAAAGGCGGACAATAAAAATTCCCAAAATAATTTTACCATATCTGTGCCATACACTGGTGTGGTCATTTTTATTTCCCAATAATACTGGTCATTTTTCATCTGACTGGTCCCTCGAACAGCCGCAGTACCACAACTATAGTCTATATGAAACATCACTTCTCTTAGGTCTTCTTTAATAAAACAAGCTGCTGATTTACTCTCTTCATCCCATACCCAATCAAAATCTGTGAGAAAAAAACAAAAACAAGATGTGGTTACCAGTTACAGGTATATACATTAACTTTCTATAGTTAAGTTTTATGCAACTGGGCCAAGTGGGTCAACAATTTTTCGGTTAAGACTTGTCTGTTGCTACAATACTTTTAATCTACTTCATGCTCTATATCACTTGTAATGTGCTTAATCATTTTCTGGGTGGGTATTTACAATGACAAAATGACAGGTGTTTCATGCGACATAGAGTTGATGGAAGACTTGGTAATTTACATATGTGCATAATGGGTATGTAACATTATTGTGTAAATTATTATTCAAGGTCATGTTAAGTAATCTTAATTTAGAAAATTGTTCTAAATTGAGTGATGAATATTTTTTCTGTTATGACTTACTTGATGAACATCTCCAATAAAACTGGTGGACAGGTCTCAATAAATGACTGGGTAGCATACCACTAGTACTGAGAGAGTCTCAGATTCAAGCCCTGGTTTGGCTGCTGTATTTTTACCTTTCCTGCGAGTTCATCAGACCCTGGATAGTGGTAGGCCAACGGGTTGGTTCCATGGTGGAACCTAGTGGTCTCAATTTGAGGTGGTTGAATAAAAAAAGGAGGAATGTGACAGATTATTATCAGCTAATCGGTTACAATGAGCTGACTATGTACATTATCATATGACCAGAACCTCAATCATCGTAAAATCACAAAGTGAAAAAGACATTATGTTTGCAGATCGAAACTGAACTTACAACTATCTTCTTCACCACATCTACAATCTTTCTCTTTTCCTCTTTTATAGCAATCACAGAAGGCGTCAGTCTTGGACTTCAGAGCAGTAACTCTACTGATCGGATTACCGAATTCATATGGAGGGTCAAAATCGTCTGGGGGATCGTCGGAATCTGAATCATCCGAATCACTCTCGACGTCGCTCGTCTGCGAGTCTGTCTGGAAGAAAACTTGACCAGACGTACTTGGCTCGGTATCTTCTTCGTTTTGTTCGTTTGTCTCACCTGGACACTTATCCATTTTCGAACATTTTTTATCTAAAATACAAAGAAAATGTGTATGACTTGAATTCAATTTGTCAACGTCGCCATTTGTCCTTGTCAAGCGCACGGCTGATCAAGATTTGATTTTGTTGGAATTACAATTTAAATGTTACCTCGCCTTTCATGGAACCTTTGAGGGCCTTGGGGTAGGAAGAATGTTGTCGGACGGAAGATAATGTGTCATCTTATTTTCTTTTATATGTATTCCAATTACTATCACACAGATTTTATCGTATTATCACAAAATATTCGTCATGGATATTATCAGAATGTATTTTTCAGATTGCATTTTTCTATTCTAAAATGATACCCGTTGCACTCGAACGCACTTTTAATACCTAAAAAGTAAAAAAAAATGAAGACAGAAATGACAGGTTTCACAATCCGGTTTTATTGGGTTTCGTAGGCGTGAATCGTCTGGTGGAACTATCTAGGGGATCCAGGTCATGTCACGCGTCCCCTGAAAATTTTGACAAAAAGTAACCAAAATCTTGGTCTCAAAAACCAATTCTAAAATGTCACAACTTCAGACAGTGAACATAAATTATATATAGCAGTTTATTTTCTGAACAGACACTGGTGACCTATTTTCGAAACTGGAGAGTTGAAAAAGCCAAATATCACCGCGATCATGGGCTTTTTGGTAAAATCAGAAATTGCATTAAAAATTCTGATTATGCAGATATAAGTAGGATTTGGTTAATTTTTGATGAATTAAGCAAACATAGTTAAAATCATAAGAAAGAAAAAGAAACATGGATGACCGCGGTATTGTGTCCGCAGTTCTGCCCGTGAATCAAACGGGTACTGAATGGGTACATGCGCACTGCAGATTCGCGACAACAAGATAATGTTTCCAATAGATATACATGAAGGATAGTTACAAGAATGCGAACAGCACAAAACATCCACGATGTTTTTGGGTAATATTAAATCGAGGGTCGTCAAACAGTCAAAAGACCCGCCTGCCCTTTAAAGACCAGTCGAAAATGTTATTCCAATATTTCCCTTTTCGTGCTATTTGAACATATGTATATATAAGTCCCACTTCTCCAACATAAAGGTGACTTTTCATTGGTTCCTTTGAGTGTTCTTTATAGACAAGTTTGACTGAATGGTATAATGGACTTCTAAAATCGCTAACATTCATGATCAAGAAGATAGTCAAAATATCAGAAGTTCTGCAATTCCCGTATGCCAGTATGTAGTATGTGAGGAAAATGGAAAAAATAAGAGTCATGCAGTATGGACGCTAGTTCCTACTGTTTTGTATCGTTATAATGATTAATAAATGCACATATTTTACACATTTTGTAATAGACACATTTCCTATAAAAGTGCACGATCGTTGCGATCCTGTCTGTTCATTTGTATTCTTGTCTTTAGGTTAGCCATTCTACATAAAGCGTGTTTGAAACCCTGATTATTTGTTTACTTCCATACACAGGTGATTATCATGTGATCAGTCGTATGAAAGTTCATTCCACACGCATACCGGTAATATTCATTAGGTGAACCTTTTTTTCATAGCAGAGCTGATATGCACCCAATATAAATAAAACAAATGGTAAGACATTTAACATCCTTCATACACACATATCCCAAATATTAAATATATGTATTTTTACAAAATTATTTGATAGCCTTAGATTGCAGATTTTTACATTTATTTTCAATACTTATAAATAAATAGTTTGTTGAGAAATACTTAAGCACTGGGTCTAAATACTGGACGATATCAATTTCTCATTAATGATAAGGTTTTAGATCCACCAACTTCAGTGTTTGCCAGGAATACGGTGACATTCTCCAAATATTACAAGTACATGGAAAAATTCAATTTTTTTCTCATTATTTTACCATGTACAAATATTTCTTTTGTCTAACAAGAGAATATTCTGCACCAGGTCTGGGATCCGCCTGAAACGGGATAAATCGAAATCGCCCGATCGGGGGATAAAGCGTCTAAGCGTTTTTATGACTATAACATCACGCATAGGTATTTCATTTGTTTTCCTAGAAACAGGCTTAAAATCGAGTAAAATTGATGACCTTTTATAAAAACGGCAGCGGGGATTCGTTTCTAAGTAGGGGGACTTAAAATTTTGAACAGTTACAGTAAACTTATATTTCTAAAGATCTGTCGTGCGGAAAAAAAGTTATAAGCTCTTAAAAATGCACTTCTGGTTATAAATGTTCCAGTTAAAAATACATCGTAGTTACGGGTATAGAAATGCTAAAAGGACCATTAGTTCAGATGTGCGATAACCAACTCTTTGACGATATTTTTTTCATTTCCTGTCTGAATTTCGTCTCCTCTCCCATTAAATACCAAAATGGTTTTTTAAAGAATTTTGTCCAATCTACACATTCTTTCATGAAATAACTTGTAATTGTTCAGGATAAAATGTCCAGGTTGTGTCAGAACTTGTATTCTGTTGTAAAGTCAGGTGAAAAGCTTGTAAATATGTAACTAATAATAGTATATATTTCAATTCTCAATCCAATGCCACAATATACTAACTAAGCTTTTAGTGGCAATTTGATTTTTCAGGTTTTGTATATGTAGCTATAAATCGGAATGTCGGGAGTGTAGGGTAAATCTAGATGGTGCTTTTAGTTCCAACATTATTATTCTAAACTGAAGAAGATTTGTCATTTAGCCTCCTGTTCTTTAAAATGTATTTCAAACAAAATAATCATATTTACTAATAATTAAAAAATAATAATAATGAACAAAAGCGGTATTAACTATTGCGATTGATTATATCATCAAATTGGCTTTGTAGTGACTTGCTTAAAATTGCTAACTCAGTTGTATACTATATACAAAAATTCTACTAATTATTCAGCATTTACAACAAAAAATAAAAGGAAGAAAACTGACAAAATGAATGTCGCCCTCTGATCAAAAAACAAGATAAAATAGTGTATTTTTTTTAAATTTAGTAAATTTATAGATTTGAATAAGCAATCAATTTGTGTTTAATTAAAAATCTTCATTCAATTTTTCTTCTTTCATTGCATCTTTCATGCCATCATTGGAAAACACTGCCGATATGTCTGCCATTATTACCTGTTGCCTGTCGGATTTACAAAGCTTTATTGACAACCGCGAGTATCTATGTACGATTTACCGGATGTTTACATAAGGTAGTATTATTCGCAATCATCGGAACTCTTCTGTGTACTTGCGTGTACACCCACAAAAATTATTTCCCTTTGATTGTCCCTGATCGGGCGATCCCCCGTTTCGGGCAGATCCCAGACCTGTGCACAGAACATGTATTACTGACTCATATAAGACAAACTGAGAGAGCTGGTTTTACTTTCTACTACATTACAAATATGCAAGAAAATTAACTTCCCCAATCAGACATACAACACTATAGTAGCTCAGTTGGTACTTGCATCGTGTGTAGGAGCTTCTGGGTTCCAACCCCAGCCAGGGTCTGACCAAAACTTGAAAATAGGCGGTAACTTCTTTCGCCAAGTACCCTGCATTTAGAAATAAAAGTCACAGGGTCCTTATATAATGCATGATTTTATGTAATGGATGACCTTGTTATGCTGGTTTTCTAATATGTGTAATTATATTGTATCATCATCATTTATTCAAATTGATAAATCAGCATAGAAATAAACTGAAATGCCATTTATTTATTTACAATATTTATTTCATTTTCAGCAAAATGCATGTATACAGTGTGTGTAATGGAAAAGATGCAATAAGCATCTGAAAAAAAAAATAAAATTCCAAAAATAAAAATCTTCAAAGTAATCACCAGGAATTATGGGAAGAAGAAATCAGTTCCTGCTTCTACTGTGGAAGAACTACGTCATACAGAAGAGAAAAGTATTTGTGACGATATTGGAAGTAGGATTGCCGACAATTTTCTCCTTGATATTAATCTTCATACGTCTCCGCGTAACTGGAGTATCTGTGTCCGATGGAGTCAAGTGGGATTATTGTGACTCTTTCAAAACTTATCCACCAGTCAATGCAGGTGCCGACTTTCCTAGAAAAATTGTCTATACTCCAGATGTACCAGCTGTTAGATGGGTGATGAAAAGAGTTGATGAAATCATCCCAAACTTGTCTGTTGGTAAGTTAATTGTTTTAATTGTTTTAAAGTTTAGAGGAATCACCGTCTGTCTGCATGTTCATTCCAATACTATGTACTCTCCATATCTTTCATGTCTAAGTATGGATTTTGATCAAACTTGTAACAAATGTAAACCATTTATTAGACAATGTGTGGCATACCAAAAGGTCCATAGGACAAGGGTCATGGTCACAAGGTCAAATCTTAGAAATAACAAATTGAAAATTTTCGGGACAGATGGGGGATATTTGTCTCTCAAGAGATTGCTCTAGTTTGGATTGATCTTTAGTTTTAGATGGTTATAGAATGTTAAAAAACACGCCTTTGCAATCCATGCAGGGCTCTCACTACAGTAGGGTTATTTTTGGGATTAGGTAGGTTTTAACAACTTTAAAATTTTAAGTCCCCAAGTTTTCAAAAATTGTAAAAATATAATCCTTTTTAAAATCTTTTTTCACTAATTTGCTGAAGGTTACTTTTAGAAGAATTTCTCAGAAATTTTAAAATTATTAGCCAATGGTAATGTTGGACCACTTTGTCACCAATTGCAAGACTTCTTGTCTAAATGAAGCAAAATGATGTATATTTGGCCCTGGTTCTAGTCATAAAAGGAACCTGATGGAGTTGATGGAAGTTAAATAAAGATAAATTGTTTCTCATAGTGATAGCAATGTACAACCAACCAATATTTTGTAATTTTTATGAAGGAAAGAAGACTTTCAGTAGTTATACCATGGTTTGTCAATTTGTATCTGTGGTGTACCTACGTAAACAAAATGTTCCCTTTTCTTGCATTCTACTGTTATACTTGCAGACTTGTAGACAGGCACAGGAGCGTGTAATCTTGATTTTATAAATGCATTTCTGTTTTTATGTTTTAATCTTAGAGAGAGGTTTTAGCAATGAGGATAAAATGGTGGAATTCCTAATGGTAGTTAACAAGACCATGAACAATACCAGAGATTATGTAGGTGGTGTTGTATTTACAAAACGGCTGGCAAATGGCGATAAAACCTTCGCCGATTCTATCGAATACAAGATCAGACTAAGTTCTTCACCCCGGAATGCCGGAAATCAGAGAATGTCGATCAATCCATTCAAAACAGATACAAGATGGTCAACCAAGTGGATGTTTCCATTTTTCCAGCGTGTTGGACCCCGGGAATCAAAGAAATCATGTGGTGGAGATCCAGGTACTAGAATGATTTTTTTTAATTTTCTAAAATACTGTATATGAAATAACTCATATCACATGGTACAGAGGCAGTTATCATTATTATTAGTTAAGGTACAATAATCAGTTCATTTAATGTCACACGACCTCTATTGTTCATCACATTGGGTTAAAAATAAAATATCTATTGGTAAATGAAATTTTTTTATTTTTTAGGCTATGTAAGAGAAGGATTTTTAGCGATACAGAATGCTGTCAACTTAGCAATCATTGAAAAACTTGGAAATGGCTCTTTAAAAGGGCATGACAGATTGGGCATGATTGACGAACTAAAGCTCCGCCGGCATCCGTATCCACCATATAATGATGATAACTTTGTACTGGTTATACAACAACAGTTTCCGTTAATCCTCATGCTAAGTTTTGTTCTCATAGCTCTCAATATTGTGAAGGATGTAGTCCATGAAAAAGAAAGGAAACTAAAGGTATTGTAAGCCCTCTATGTTTTGGGATGGATTTTAATACTTGTAATTTCATAATCAAGTATAGAGTAATTTAAAAATAATTTGAAAATTATACATTTGAAAAGTTAGTGGTGTCCAAATATTTAGATATTATAAAAACTCAATTTTGTGCTAATTTAAGACTTGTGGACTATCGATAAGGATCCAGATATTGCTTTTCTTCCATTCCATATCTGCACATTTGAGATAGGATTTGATGCAATGTGAAATACACATAACAATGTGGAGTGGTGTAATGTTGTTTTACTCCCCAGTCAAAAATCTTTCATCATATCAAGGTGGTCATTTCTTAGATGGCGGAGGAAACCAGAGTGCTCAGAGAATACCACTGACCATTGATAAACTTTCTCACACTAGGATCTGTCCCGAGTGGGATTATAATCTAGGCAGTGTGAGACACTGTGATCCATAAGGATGCTTTTTAGACCACTAAGCCACCAAGGCCCTGCATGTGAGATAGGGTTTGAGTTTTTTCACATTATGTTGTAGGAATCCATGAAAATGATGGGATTAAGTAACTGGTTACACTGGGCAGCATGGTTTGTGAAGTACCTGGTGTTTATTATGGTTACCATAGCAATAATCACCCTGTTTGTGTGCATCCATACAGATCATGGGGCTGTGATTGGTAAATCAGATCCGTCAGTTGTTTTCGTATTCCTGTTGTTGTATTCAATATCTACAATCTCATTTTGCTTTGCTGTTAGTGTGTTTTTCTCCAGAGGTAAGTACTAGTATAAAATTTCATGTCAACATTGACTCTTACAAATTTTTGTCATTAAGAAATTATGTATTACTGGTAGATATATTATATGCATTTTTCAATCTAGAAGAAGCCCTTGAGCCATTGGCCCAAAAATAACAATATTGTCCCCAAAAATAGTTTGTGGGCCAACCCTGTCCCATCTTTCTAGCTGAGTTTTGATCTAGATCTTGTTGCAATGTTCAAACTAGTGTTACTTTACTACTTGTCTTCTGCTATTTTACAACCATGTTAACAGCCAAGAGATATATTTAATTGCAAAGTAAAACCTTGTATAATGCTTGATATCTTTGCCATCTCAATTATTACCATAATATTTTAAGGTCCTAGATTTAATTTCTTCTATTTTTCGGGTTGCTGAATTTATTGCCAAAATCCTTTTGTTTCACTGAACAAATTTTGGTGCTAAATTGAGGTTTCACTGTACATGTATTTTGTTATTTGTTATATTCTACAGCAAACTCTGCAGCAGCAGCTGGTGGAATCCTGTTCTTTGTTTCTTACATCCCATACTTTTTCTTACAACCAAGATACAGCACACTTACATGGGGACAGAAAATAGCATCAAGCATTGTGTCTAATGTTGCCATGGCATACGGAGGTCAGGTCATTGGAATGTTTGAAGGTGTAGGTGAGTCTCATGAAGAATTTGATATAGCTCTTGTCTTGACTGAACTTTTGGGCACCAATATTTTACTTATTTGTACAAATCATTAATATCATTTGGAAGATTAGTCAGGATGTTCATTGTTTATTTATTACGGTTCCATTTTCACTTTAACTATTACGTATCTATATCTTATCTTATCTATATTAGACACCTTTTAATAGGCCCTAGGCCTCTCTGGCGTGTTTTAATAATTGTCAGCCAGATCACACTAGCCTACACTGATGTGACCATGACTGGCAGTGTGTATTGTGCGTATGTCTGCTTTGTACTAGTGCGCACTCAGGGCGACTTTTTAGGTGCTAGCTCACCGAGACAACAATTGCAGAGGTTGCAGCCTCACCAGTCCATTATCCTGACACCAGATAAGTCAGCAGCAATGTGAAATGAAGTAACTTGCTTAAGGTTACAACATGCCCTCGACGGGATTCGAACCCACGACCCTTGGATCTGGAGTCCGACGCTCTACCAACTGAGCTACATGAGCATTGTGACAGCGGTGGGATCTAATCTTTACATTAATTTAAAGTCTGTTTATGAAAGCACTTGACATTATAACTTAACTTAATTTCTGTTGAACAGGTTCTGGTGCGCAGTGGAGTAACTTTAACAGTGGTGTGTCTGTTGATGATGACTTCGCTTTGTCACATGTGTGTATCATGTTAGTAATAGATGCCTTATTTTATGGTCTCATCACATGGTATGTTGAAACAGTCTTCCCTGGAGAATTTGGAGTACCACAACCATGGTATTTCTTTGTTACAGTAAGTCTCTCTCTCTCCTCTCTCTCTCTCTCTCTCTCTCTCTCTCTCTCTCTCTCTCTCTCTCTCTCTCTCTCTCTCACACACACACACACACACACACGCACACACATCCTTCTGCCTGTAATACATTGATTTCTGTATTTTGCACAATGAATTAAGTTTGTTTCAAAAGAACTTTTTACATTGATAGAGATTTTTATTGGAAAGTAGTCTACTGATTCCGATGTCAAAGGTCACTGTTACTGTATCTTTACTGGGTTTTTTTTAATAACTTAAGTTTTTATGTCTGTATTTAAATAAATCAATTAATGTAAATGTGTTTAATATCACTGATTCAAATTTTCAGTTTTATTATTTCGGACATTTTGCAGAATGTAATATTCACTGGTTTATTAATCTTACTATAAGATCAAGAATACAATGTATATGATATTATTTTGTTAAACGTGGTACATTTTTTTGTGGAAAATTTTCGACCGCAAAATCAGCAAAAATTAATATACAGTGAATAAAAATACACTGACAGTATTCTTCTAGTTGACTAATTTGTCTTTTGTGATTTTAAGATCTTTGATTTTACTGTAGCATTCTTATTGGTGTGGAACTTCGGCTGTGGATGAAATTCCTGATAATAAGAGAATCAGTATTGGACAGAACCCCGAATACTTTGAACCAGATCCTGTTGGAATTGAAGCAGGGATACAAATAAGAAATTTAGGAAAGGTGAGTTATTTTTCCCAGTCATTTGAAGAACCACACTAGGCTACCCTATGTGACCATGACTGACGGTGTGTATTATATGTATACATCTCTGCTTTGTACTAGCGAGTACTCATGGCAATTTTTAGGTGCTAGATCAAGGAGGACAGTAAATACAGGGGTCTCACTTATCTGGACACTGTCCATTATCTGGACACTGGGTAAGTCAGCAGCAGCAATGTAAAATGAAGTAACTTGCTTAAGCTTCCAACATGTCCCCATTTAATTCAGACCAATGACTTTTAGAATTGGAGTTTGACACTTTACCAACTGAGCTTCATGCATCTACTGTAAAGAGGTGTGTATGAATGACAGATAACTAATGTTTGATTCTCAGTACTACATACTGGAATCTCTTCAGAATATGTTTTGGAATTATAGACTTGGAATTAAAAAAGTTCATTTATTAAATATTCTTTAATTTTGATATTACAGGTGTTTGGGAGAGGAGATTCTAAAAAAGTAGCAGTAGCAGGGATGTCATTAGATATGTATGAAGGGCAGATAACTGCATTACTGGGTCATAATGGGGCAGGAAAAACAACCACAATGTCAATGCTTACAGGTAAATTACAACTGTAAATAAATAACAATATTGTACATGTTTGTTAGTACATCATATTTAACTAAAAATGGTAAATCTGGGACATTAGACAATATTATTTGATAATCTGGGACATTTTCACCAAAGTCGGGAGACATTTTTATCAGAGACAAAATTAGGTATATCAACAATTAACACAACGTTAAGTGAAAATAATAATAAATTTTATAAAAAAAATTAAAAGTTTTAAATATAAGAGAGTTACTTTTAATGTTGTCAAAGACTTTTCATAGAAATGCAAATTTTATATCTGGCAGCCATTATCATAATAATCTGGCCACAAGGTCAGCTGGTCATTAGACTGTTTCAGTTGTCAAGTTGTCTTCATGCCATATTCACAATGTGCTTATGATTGGAATTGAGTAATGGAGTTATACGTACCAGTCAAGACTCTTTCACTTATATCAAGGCAGTAATTTCTAGGATGGTGGATGAAACTGGAGTACCCTATCAGATAAAACTACCAACCTTAAGCAATCAAACTTACAAACTGCCTCACACTAGATTCTTTCCTGATCAGCTTTGGACTGTATTCATTTAGAGGTTCTTTTATCTGTAAATGTGTGCATTAGATGACTCTGCCTTTGACACTCCACAGTGCTTATGAATTGTGGAGTGGAGTTTTATGCCTGGCCCCAGTCAAGATTCTTTCACTTGTATGGAGTCGGTCAGTTCTAGGATGGTAAATGAAAATAAAGTATCCAGAGAGAACCACCAAGATTCAGCAAGTAAATCAGATTTGCCCCAGTGGGATTCAAATCTATTTGGTGACAGGTTCTTTGATCTGTGAATGTATGTTTTAGATCATTCTGACATCGAGGCCCCATTGTGCTTAGGAAATGTATGAATATAATTACTTGTGTTAAACTCTTTATTACTGAATATAAATTATTTGTATTTGTAGGATTTTTTCCTCCTACACACGGAACAGCTTACGTTAACGGATATGACATAAGGAAGGATATCAGTAACGTAAGAGGTAGTCTCGGACTTTGTCCTCAACATGATATACTGTTTGATTCACTTACCGTTGAAGAACATCTTGTTTTCTTTGCCAAGGTACTTAACATTTGCTTTGTAAATATAATTTGACCACCCATTTTCAAAAATGAGCCTTAGGTAAAAATTTGAGATTTTCACTGTTTGTTATATTTTTGAAGCAGCAACATTGGGTTATACAAAAATGGAAATAAAAATGAAACCACCAAATAGTTGTAAAGAAATTGTAAAAAAAAATGCAAATCCATGTTGTATTTGTTGCATTCATAATGTGTTTTCTGCATTATGACTGGATTTTTCTAAGGGCCCTTTTCAATTAAGGAAAGTCCTTTGTTATCTGAAAAGACACATTGGGTATTAATATATCTATATACCAAGAAATAAGTAAAAGTCATTCCAAACTTTTAAAATAATTTTGACATATCCAAAAATTTGAAATATCTATCTGAATTTCAAGAAAATAAAATTCAACTGTGAAGTGGTCAGTAAAAATTCTTCTTCTATGAACCTACAGACATTCTCAAACTGTCCTGAGTGTGATTTTAACCTAGGCAGTGAGAGATGTTAATACTTTTGAGATGTTTACTGTAAAGTAAGATACTGTGAAATCATGAATTTTTGTAATTTTAAGAAAAAATACTATCTTTCAATTTCGGGGTTCTAAATTCATGGTTGGTCATTTTCTATTAAAGTAAGTTTGTAAAATAATATTATTTTGTTGACATTTGAATTCCTGGATCACAATATCTCTGAGAACAATAAAAAAAATTAAGTCACTACAGAAATGAATGATTTCACAGTAACAAAAATAGTTCTGTTTTCTTTACAGTTAAAGGGATGCCCATCACACCAAGTTAATGAAGAAGTGGACAACATGTTAGAATCCATAAATCTACAAAATAAACGACATGGTCAGAGTAAGACACTGTCAGGTGGTATGAAACGTAAATTGTCAGTCGGCATTGCTCTGATTGGTGGTTCTAAGGTATGTTATTATACCCCTGTAAACATAGTTTATGGGTCACCCTGTCTGTCTGTTTATCTGGTTGTTCATCCCAATAGTGTCTCCCCTCCATATCTCCCATGTCTATAGATGGATTTTGATCAAACTTGGCACAAATATAAACCAACATGTATACCAAATTGAGGTGTGTAGGCCAAGGGTCATAACCCAATGACAAAACCTATGCAGGAGTATAAGTTTAAAATTATTTGTGGAAAGTTGTCAGTTATCAAAAACAACTTTATACCTACCTTTTGTAGATAGTAATTTTGGATGAACCTTCATCTGGTATGGACCCTAATGCTAGACGTCAGATATGGACTGTTTTACAGAACCACAGAGCGGGTAGAACTATGGTTTTAACAACACATTTTATGGACGAAGCTGATTTACTTGGAGATAGAATTGCAATCATGGCAGATGGTGTGGTCAAATGTTGTGGAAGTTCTTTATTTCTGAAAAATAAATATGGTAATAGTTTGTTATTTGTTCTTGTATCTCATATTACAACATCAAGGTTAAGGTCATTTAGATCAATACTAAAATAAATAAAAAAATAAATAATAAATGGAGTTTCACATGATAATTATGATATAAATCTATGGCAGATATAAACTTGTATTGTTTATATTATTCATTAATGGCAGTGTGTACATGTATTTGTACTTCAAGAAATACATGTAGATGGGAGTTGTTAATTTGTTGGCTGATGAATTTGAAGTCATTTAGAAATTAGATCACCATTATACAAGCTTTTTGAAATTGAAAGTAATTGTTACAATTTTCTATTGATACATATACAGTGTTCACTTTGTATTTGGAAGGTTGTGGGTTCGAACCAGGCTGGGGTCTGATCAAGGCTTGAAAATAGGTAGTGATTGTTGTTTCGCCAAACACTCAGCATTTTGAAATGTAAGTCACAGGGTCGCTCGGAAGAGACCTCAAAAACTACTGCCCCATGTCACTGCAGGTTTGGCACTTTAAAGGTCACCGGTCACCAAAAACCGAATTTTTTTTAGTACTATTTTCCGAAAGATTACATCATAAAAAGTCGATTTAGCCACAAATAACATTTTTTAATCATTTCTGTCCTTTTCTACAGCATAAATTAGGGTCCTGAAACTGTTGAAACACGGTGTTATCTCCCTTTGGTAGTAAAAGGCCACAAAACCGGAAGTGACCCAGAAGGTGTTATCCCAGCTATTTAGTAAATGAAGCTTGTATAGTGAACTGCATTTAATACCTAGATTTATCGGAAATAACTTCTAGTGTTTTTTATATATTTATTTATTTTTAGCATTGGGTATTTCAGTTTCCTTCAGCAGAAAACAATAAATAAAATATAAAGAAAATAAAAAGAAATAAATAAAGAAAAAAACTATATTTGTGTTTGCTCTAAGTATGATATACTATTTACTAACACTTTTACAAAACATAATTTTAACTTTCTTTTGAAATTTATTTATTTATTTATATTTATTCATTTATTTATTTATTTATTTATATCTATTTATCACAGCAAATAATAAAAGAACCAGATTTAAAATATTGTTCATATTAATTTTCATTAATATTTAATATCATTTTAATTATCTTTACTAGGCATATCTCTGATTAATAAATAAATAAATAAATAAATAAATAATGTATTTATTTATTTATTTATTTATCATAATAAATAATAAAAAGAACCCCAATTTTTGTTTTTTATTTTAAAAAAAATCTTTTCTTCTCTCTAGTACAGCTATATTATGACCTCAAATTGATTTTAATTCATATTTGTTACAGAAATTGTCCCATTTTTAATTCCTTTTCAGATTAAAATCAAAGATGATTTATTATTATTATTATTATTATTATTATTATTTACCCATATAATGAATAAAAAAAACATGTTTTCGGATAGAATCTGGATCCAAGACCTGTAGTTTTTTGTACAACGAAAATATCAAAATAATTTCTTATTGTCTCTCAAATAAAATATTTCACCCCAGTATTACTTAAATATGAAAACAATTTCAATTCGATAGCTTCCTATTCCTTATTTGCAGTAAGTTTAATAATAATAATAGTAATCATCATCATCATCATTACTGTTTCCATGATAAAATAAAAAAAATAATAAAAATGTTCATATAATAACTTTATTACGCTTAATTTCAATGGGATGAAAGGAACGTCATCAAAATGTGATACCAGTGGGATTATGCTCGACTACCTAAAGACTCAAAAACTCGAGTGAAACTTTCTTTCATTTATTCACAATAAATTAATATCGTTTAAAATGTGATTTACACCCCTCACATACTAGTAATTAAGAGATTATCAATATGCTACATTGGGAAACATCCTGTTTAGAAGTAGACATCTACCACCTGTAATCTACAGAGTTTACCTTACAATATGCAACATTAATTGACACGTGCGTATATCTTTCTGATATACCCGGTAAATGTTATTTGTCATTTTTGATGGATTCTGAAAATCGAATAAATTAAAGTTAGATTAGTTAATTTGAACAAGACATACGTCTCTGTTTGTACGTGTGAATGGGTGAACTGATTGAATAACGTATTTAAATTAATTTTGAAAATTAAAAATTAAAATTGTTTGAAATCTATATATTTGACTGATTTCATTCATAATAATTTGAATTGTCTTCAATGATTATACCGCTCTTATTTCCCTGACTTATCGCGTAATGTTTAATCTGAATACATTCAACACAATTAAAAAACTGCATGAAGGACTTGGGTAAATCTGGCTTTAATTTGCTCTGAAATTTGTGGAAAAAACATGTTCATCGGTCATTGTGATTTTATTATATCCAAACTTCACAAAATATATCATTTTGAATTGAAATCAAACTTTAAAACCCTTCAAAACGCCACACAAACCATCATGTAATATATGGATACATATATAGGTAATGTGTCTTTCCTCAGCAGCTTAACACCATGTACGTCATCAATTAGGTCGCCGGAAAGTTACGAGCGGTGTCGGAAACTACCGAGTATTAGCAGTTCGTTCAGGTAAGGTTTTAGTGTATTACAGGTAAATGTAAGGCGCGGGAAACCGTCAGACACATCAATATTGACTATTCTACCCATAGGAATGCAAAATACAAAATTGATAAATTTGGTGACCGGTGACCTTTAAAGAACTCATCTTGAAAATTTCTGCCACTTCACGTTTAGCTGGTGACGTCTTGTTATAAATGAAATATTCTTGATTGGAATGTAAAACCCCATTCAATTAATCTTACTTTGTTTACAGGTGCTGGGTATCATATGGTTATTGTAAAAGATAAGACATGCAGTGTGAATCAACTGATACAGCTTGTACAGAGTTATGTGCCCTTGGCAAAAGTCGAGAGTAATGTCGGAGCTGAGTTGTCATTTGTGCTTCCGCATGAGAGCTCATCAAATTTTGAATCTATGTTTCTTGATTTGGAAGGGAATAAAGAATCTCTTGGCATAGCGAGTTATGGTGCATCTGTGACAACAATGGAAGAAGTTTTTCTGAGGTGAATTAATATTAAATTATTAATAAATTAAATTAGGGTTTATTACTTGTTATAGTAATTAATCAGATTTATCAATTTTTATGCATTTTAACATATAAATTTTTTGATTTAACTCTATAGTAACCTGGCAACATTTAACATATGCCCAGTCATATCAAATTGTCAGTTCTAAGATGGTGGGAAAAAATTGAATGCCTAGAAAAAACCACTGACCATCTGCAGGTGTCAGCAATTTAGACCACCTTGCCACCAAAGCCCCCTCTAAGGCCATGTGAAGACTTTGGTGTGAGTTATGCTGCCAATGAATTCAAACATGAATCAGTTTATTGTAACATTGACCAAATTGCAATAAGGTATCAACATTCTTTAAGAAAATTCTAAAATAAAGATAGATTATGTCAAAATATCTTCACATAGGCTTTTATGCTAGTTATAGTTCCATTTATTATCCAGAGATTATCAAACTTCATCTTAAAATTGGTAAAAACACCAAATTTTTGAGAAAACATTCTCTTTTGTTGCACATATTTCAAAAATTGATTGTGTGCACATCCGTTAACCATCACCATTTTGAAAGTACCGTGTTTATAGATGTTTTATTTAATTTTTACAGGGTAAAAGAAAGTGTTGATAAAAACAGCACTGCAAATCGACTACCTCAGCTTAATGAAGATGATATTTTATCTGATAATGTCTCCTTAGATTTGTCATCTAGTGGCCACACGCATGTACCATTAGGTAAGAGAGTGAGTGAGAGAGAAGAGAGAGAGAGAGAGAGAGGGGAGCCACTCACATGTACCATTAGGTAAGAGAGAGAGAGAGAGAGAGAAGCCACATGCATGTACCATTAGGTAAGAGAGAGAGAGGCCACTAACATGTACCATTAGGTAAGAGAGAGAGGGAGGGGCCACATGTATGTACCATTAGGTTAAGAGAGAGAGAGAGAGTTTTAGCCTGGTACGATGTGCCAAAGCCAATAAATTTTTACTCAGGCCAGTGGAATTTGAATGCCAGCAAGCTAAACTGGCTTCTACCATAATTCAAACAGACTAACAGAAATTGCTAGCCTTGTCTGGGTCTGTAAAACAGCCTCTGTTTATACTGGCCTAAATGACTTGTAACTTTAAAAACTTAATTCTTTGACTGCAGTTTGTTTGATGGTATGTGTCAAAAATATTTATATCATGACATTGACTAAGATGTTTGTTTTACTTATATCTTAATATCATTTTAGTTTTGAAGAGAATTATTAAAAGATATGTTATGAGAAGGGTTAAAGTTAAGTGGTTGTGGGACAGATGTGAATTTTTTCCAATTTTATCAG
This sequence comes from Anadara kagoshimensis, assembly GCA_021292105.1. Taxonomy (NCBI): domain Eukaryota; kingdom Metazoa; phylum Mollusca; class Bivalvia; order Arcoida; family Arcidae; genus Anadara; species Anadara kagoshimensis. The sequence continues at coordinate 62,261,093 of CM037861.1, read as the reverse complement.
GAAGGGTTATAACATTCTATCAGACATTTTTCTCTATAAATATCATTAAGATGTAAGTATATTATTTTTACACAATCAGATTGTAGCGGAAATAGTGTATATGTATAACCATTTAGCTTTATCATGTGTTAGTCCATTTTAAGTTTCATCCAATATATATGTATACCTGTCCAAAATTTCTATGAAGAAGTATACATGTATTGACCATTATTTGCTTGTCTTCTGGGAATCCGTGATAAATTATTTAAATATTAAGTTTTGAATTTCAGATTTTGATCAGGATTTAAAGAAAGAATCTGGAACCTTCTTTTACTACATTCAGCAATTTTACGCCTTGTTTCTTAAACGAGCTCTCCATACTATGAGGAATGCACTGGTTACGATAACTCAACTTGCAGTTCCGTTATTTTTCACCATTATGGCTTTGACAGTTGTGAAGACATTTCCAGGTCCAACAGATTCACCGTCATTAAAATTAATTCCAGATAATTTTGGATCTAATGTCATTGTATATAGCGAGTCAGTGGATGGAGCAGATGATGTCAAACTACTCGGAAAATACTACAGCTCACAATTTCATAGAAAAGATGATGGTGATGACAATATTGTATTGATTAATGATAAACCTGGCTACGAGCGAGATGCAAATATAACGAAATTTTTATTAGAAAAAGGAAAAGAGAGTATTCCTGTATATAACCTCAAATACATGATAGCAGCTGACTTGAGACAGAAACAGAATTCCTCCTTAAATGCTACAGCGTATTTTAATAACCAGGCCTATCACTCGCCAGCTATATCATTTGCTTCTTTATCTAATGCTGTACTACGATATGTTACAAACAGTTCCAGATATGACTTGACAGTTGTGAACCACCCTCTACCTCGCACAGATATGGAAAAACTAAATGATGAAATTCATCAATCGACTACTGGCTTTACTGTCGCTTTCAATGTTGTATTTGGTATGGCTTTTCTCTCCAGTAGCTTTGTTATCTTCTTGATAAAAGAACGAGACACAAAGGCCAAACATATACAGTTTGTAAGCGGTGTACATGCCATTAATTTCTGGGTATCGACATTTTGTTGGGATATGATAAATTTTGTGATACCTTGTATATGTCTGCTGGTGACATTTGTAGCGTTTGACACTCCAGCGTATTCTTCGGGTTTCCAGCACGTATGCCAGTTATTTCTACTGTTTATATTATATGGTTGGTCTATGTTACCGTTAATGTACCTTCTGTCGTTCCTGTTTACTGTACCTTCTTCTGGATTTGTTTGGCTCACCATGTTCAACATCCTAACTGGTAAGTTTTCACTTCTATTATCCTTGAAAATTTATAATTTTAAATACTACAATTACTTGTTAAATCACCAAAAAGTCATGTATATTTTGTTGATACATATATTTCAACATTTTGTCACCCTTCAAAGAAATTTCCTGCATAGCTATTGGTTAACCTACCGTGTACATAGAATTCTGTTAGGAAATCTGCTGGGGTACATAATCATGTGTGGTGTTTAGCATTAAAAGGGACATAACTTGTACATCCCAGAACCGACCTTTAGACTGGGATGTAAAACTCCATTCAAATAATCTTTATATCTGAAAATGATTGGTATCTACCATTTTGTTCTTGGATTGAGAAAAAGTATAACATGAATGTGATTATGTCCGGCATTAAATTTAAAACTTTTACACTGTAAAATCATATTTTTGTGGTGTTAAGAAACAATACATTTTGTTGGGTGGTAAATTTGTTCTTTTTTGGTTATCATTGAAGTCACATTTGTAAAGGTATTATTTCGCTGGGGTATGAAATTGTGAGTGAGGGTACCCATGAAAAAAAAAGAAGAAAATTGGGCACCACAAAAAATTATGATTTTACAGTATTTACATTTTATTATATTTTATCTTAGGTATATAAAATCATTTTTTGTAATTCTTGTATTTTCTATCATATTTTTGTAATTCCCAGAAATACTCAGCAGTAATTTACTTTCTTTCATTTCTAGGTATTGCTACAATACTTGCTGTAGGAATACTATCCATGCCACAGCTTGGTCTTGTTGATTTGTCACATGTGTTAGAGTGGATATTTCTGACATTTCTCCCTAACTACTGCCTAGGACAAGGATTAGAAGACTTTTATTCTAATAAGATTTATCTTGACTTGTGTACACCAGATTTTCAAGCCCTATGCAGATTCAAACATTATGCAAATCCATGTTGTGCAAGTAAGTTATTGTAGCATGTACACAAGATTTAAGTAAAATATTAAATCTCTCTATAAACTCCTTTCATTCCCAACTTTGATTACACACAGGGTGGGTGTAGCTAGCCAAACAGAAGGCATTTACCCTTCTGAAGCACTCAACCTCACTTCCCTCATGGAAGCTCACATATAAAACGTAATTTGCCAACTTCAAAGTTTTTACTTTGTTTTGGGATTTTGGTTTGGATTGATATGTTTGTTTTTTGATGTACTATATGTACAGTTAAGAGACCTTACTTCTGTATATATAGGGTACTTTTAGTCATAAAGATAGAGTGATTACTTTAATACTTTTGAGTTTTGATCACAACACCTCTCACTGCCTAAGTTCAAATCCCTCTCATGACATTTTCTAGTGTGAGAAAGTTGATGGTTTTCTCTGGGCACTCTGGTTTCCTCCATCATTCCAGAACTTACTCCCTTAATATAAGCAAAAATATTTTGACTGGGGCTTCAAACTCCATTATTCCATTTCAATCCACTCCACTCATTTTTGTAATAATCCCCTGCCTTTTGAAGAAAAAGGGATATTAAATTTTAACTTCCCTCCTCTGTACATACAGACACTTCTTGTATTTAGTAATTCTCTAAAACTATGAAACACAATTTTACAAAAGTTGGTGCAAAGCATCAATCTGATAGGAGATGCACATGTTAACCTGAGTTGGTTTGCTTATTTTCCTGGGAGTTATGGCCCATCTGGTAGGGATCCTAGTTCGCTGAATAAATTGCTTGCATGCTTCTACTTTCAGAAATAACGGGAGATTGTGGTTCATATCCATGTGTGTACTTCAATGAAAATTTTATTGGATGGGAAAAGAATGGCATTGGTAGAATGTTGGTGTTTTTAGCTGTACAGGGCATTGCCTATTTCTGCATTTTACTCTTTATTGATTCAGGATTATCTCATAAGCTTATAGTCGCCTTGACAACAAATAAAAATAAATCTTTATCTGTTCAAAATGATTGTAATGTAAACGATAATGAAGCTTCTGAAACAACTCCATTATTAAGGGCACCTTCACCAAAACAGTTACTTCCCATACAAAGTAACTCTTTAGTGCAAGAAGATACAGATGTTGCCACTGAGAGAGCCAGGCTTGCTAATACTCCCTTAGAGGAGTTATTTGAAAATGATTCACTAATTGTTCAGGAGTTAACTAAATATTATTCTTCAAATCTTGCTGTGGATCGTTTGAGCGTTGGGATTAAGCAGGGTGAATGTTTTGGATTGTTGGGTATTAATGGTGCTGGTAAAACAACGACTTTTAAAATGCTAACAGGAGATGAGATTATGACGTCTGGAGAAGCTTATCTTAGTGGATACAGTGTTAAAGATAATCTTGTAGAGGTAAGGATTAGAATTTATGGACTAGTTCATTTTCTATATATACATGAAAATGATAGCTAAATTTTTCTCCACTGAGTGATGTGTTTGCATTGTAAAGCTATTTTCAATGACTAGGCATAAAGCAACAATGTCATTTGTCTCATTAGCTACTGATGTTATGCATGTTAACTTTTAGCTCACAAAAAGGTAATGTCTTACCCGGAGATACATTACTTTGTCTATTGTTTTAAGCTTTTTTTTCAACAGAGTTTTGGGGTCAAATACTTTCTTTTTTTTATTTTGGTCAAAATATTAAGGACTGCTATGCTGTTATTCTTACGGTAAGTTCTTGTTCTTTTCAAAACAGTTAAATTATCATGAGATTAGAGTCAATAACATTTTCATGGGTATAGAGAAGAGTATAAGTGTTCTTTGTGTAAATTACATGTGAACTAGATGATGTCATTACGGTTTTTAAATATGACACATTGTTTTATATAACTATTCATTTAATTTGTCTTTTAACAGTGAAGTTCATACCAGTAGTTCTAATTTTAACAATTATGTTTTTGCATGAAAGAAATTATGTTTTTTACCTATATATAATATACATGTAGGTCAGACAAGAATTAGGGTATTGTCCGCAGTATGATGCTTTAATTGACCAGATGACCGGTAGAGAGACGCTAGTTATGTTTGCTAGACTTAGAGGTGTATATGAGAGTAAAATTAAAGATGTTGTTGACAACTTGCTAGAAGCTTTATTACTTAGTGCACATGCAGATAAGCTAGTAAAAGCATACAGGTATATTTTCTTGCCATATGTCCCTCTTGTTTGTTCTTCGATCATGATTTTGTCTGGAGCACAACTCCAAAACTAAACAAGATATCAATGTGAATCTTCACAGGAAGAGAGATGTAGATGAGGAGAGGTGTTGTGTACAAGAACCATAACTCTTTTATATAATTTAGAAGTTATTTCTCTTTTGTTAATTTTTATACATAAATTTTTGTCTGGAGCATAACTCAAAAACTAAATAGATTATCAACAAGCAAATTCAGAGGTTGATAGATTTTGATAAAGAGAAGTGATTGTACAAGAATCATTATCCCCTTTATTATTTTTCAAATTTTAATTTTTGTTAGAATGCCTTTTTGTTGCCCTGTACTACGATATTTTGTTTTTTATTTAAACACACATATTTGAGAAAAAAACATACAAAATATCCCTTTTCAACAAATGTTTATTCGGGGAGCGTCCATTGGTTTTAACGATTTCTTGTATCAATTTTTCTGGAATGAATACAATTTATGATTTTCAGTGGTGGAAATAAAAGAAAATTAAGTGCAGCTATAGCATTAGTGGGTAATCCTGCTGTTATATTTCTTGATGAGCCAACTACCGGTATGGACCCAGTTGCTAGGCGATATCTATGGGATGCACTAACAAATGTGCGGGATTCGGGAAGGACCCTGGTTCTAACCTCTCACAGGTAAATATATGCAACTTGTTAAAATTTGGTGATACTAGGGACACCTTTTTTGAGAATTAATTTGTGGCTTGGTTTTTTAAATGAGGAAACGAAAAGGAACCTTCGAATGATCCAATAATAATGCAGGAAACAGCAAATACACAATTTACTAAAACATGTCTGGTTTTTCACAATTTCTCCACAACTATTGTGTTGAATTCACATTTAACAATATTTTTTGTGCATAACCCAATGATGGTGCTTTCAAAAATATAAGAAAATGTGAAACTCTAAAAAATTATGATGCAAGGGCCCTTTCTGCATATTGATGGTCAAATAGTTTTTATGTCTAATTACTGAGGCAAGGAAGATTTATGTATTGTGAAAAGGATTAAATTTTGAAGTTTTTTGGTACATGTACATTAAATTACAATTTACTGCTTTATTATTTTTCTGGAACCAAGTTTTGATATATTTGTCCCAGATTGAAGTTTGCAATATAAAATACATGAAATTTGCAGGTTACAGGTCTTTTTTCAATTTGTTATGGTAAAACAAGAACATCAACAAATGACATTTTAATCAAAATTCTTTAATGATGGCATGTGATACAGCACATGTATACCAGCATGTGCAAGATTTTAAATCTAGCGTACATGGAGAAAATGATGGAAAAAAAACCATTTTAATATGTTCTCAACCATCAATACACCTCAGATTTCATTGGTAAATATTAGCAGGAAAAAGAGTGTGTAGGCTATCCTTACACATAGGGATGGAAGATGGAGATATCTTTTAGTGATCTTTTTATGGATTTATTTAATCTGGGGTGCAAGCAAAGTATATCTAGCACAAATCTTTTAAAGATTTTCTTATCTGATGTGCAAGAAGGTAAACTATTTTACATAACATTGTATAAGTTGATAATATATTTTTTAACATTTATTACAGTATGGAAGAGTGTGAGGCATTGTGTAACAGACTGGCTATAATGGTCAATGGTCAATTCCGATGTTTAGGTAGTCCACAACATTTAAAAACAAGATTCGGGGAAGGTTATACCCTTTTAGCAAGGATTACTCCACAGGATGATGGAATGCCTGCCGATATTGAACCCTTGATGAGATTTATTGAACATAAATTCCCAGGTAGTGTTTTAAAGGATATCCATCAAGGGATGGTCCATTACCACATTCTGGATCAAAATATTACATGGGCCGAGTTATTTGGGACCATGGAGAAAGCAAAGGTCCAGTTTAACATTGAGGACTATTCAGTTAGCCAGACCACCTTAGAACAAGTGTTTATCAACTTTGCTCGTTCTCAGATTCCACCACAAGAACAAAGTATGGGATGTTGTGGAAAATGCTGTTTTCCATGTTGTGGTAATGCACAAGATGCAGATGAAGAATAACAAAAAATTATCGCATGCAGTGTAATTTGTCTAAACTAAATTCTGAGTCAACTGAAAACCCATGTAAACTGAGCCCAGAGTAAACTGAAAACCTGTCTAAACTGAACCCAGAGTAAACTGAAAACCTGTCTAAACTGAACCCAGAGTAAACTGACAACCTGTCTAAACTGAACCCTGAGTAAACTGAAAATCTGTCTAAACTGAACCCAGAGTAAACTGAAAACCTGTCTAAACTGAACCCAGAGTAAACTGAAAACCTGTCTAAACTGAACCCAGAGTAAACTGAAAACCTGTCTAAACTGAACCCAGAGTAAACTGACAACCTGTCTAAACTGAACCCAGAGTAAACTGAAAACCTGTCTAAACTGAACCCAGAGTAAACTGACAACCTGTCTAAACTGAACCCAGAGTAAACTGAAAACCTGTGTCGAAACTGAACCCAGAGTAAACTGACAACCTGTCTAAACTGAACCCAGAGTAAACTGACAACCTGTCTAAACTGAATCCTGTTTTTGTGAATATCCTGACCAACGAATTTACATGTCAGCAAATAGCTGAAATGTTTATTACAAACCCACCTTCAATAGACACCACAATCAACATATCCCCCCACCCCACACACATATACACAAACTGTTATTTTTTCTAAGAACCATAAAAGTTCGACAACACAAAAATAAATAAGTCACAATACAGTAAAACACGAATATAACGAACACGAATATAATGAACACGCTTAAAACGAATACATGGATAGAACGAAGTCAATTATTTGGCCTGACCATTTCTCTACATAAGTCTATATATAACAATATAATGAAGTCGCTATATAACGAAGTTAAACATAGAGTCCCTAGGGCTTCATTATAAACATATTTTACTCTACATGTATTATAAGTAGTATCAAAGTGTATTGAAATTATAAAAAACATTTTCTTATGTTGCTTTCAATGAAATGATTAAGTGGATATTGTTTTTAGTCTGTCTAATGTTAGTATGCATTTCTTTACTCTTAGCAAATTTAAACAAACGTTTTCATATTAAACACACATTTCCTTCAGCGGCATTGGACATTTGAACAAAGCATAGGACAAAAGAGTCACATTAAACAGACGTTTGAGCGACATTTTTCTTGTCCCCTTCTCACAATTGGGGATGTGGATGTAGGATTTTGAGCAGGGAAAAAGTTTTTGAAAAGCACCAAATTTAAATTTATAAAATCCATTAACAGACTAGCACTACATGTCATAAAACTGTTAAAACTTGGTAAGATTTACAGGATAAAGATTAAGGTAAAATAACATATCTATCCTTACCCGATATTTAAATTCCAGGGTACATGTAAATCTGTTGCTATCGACTTCACTATTTGCATATTTCTGATAAAATTCTCGCAAATATTCAGCTTTTTCTCTCTCTTCTCTTCATATTGGATCAGAAAGTAGATTTAAACTGTCGCTCAAATGTCCACTATGAGTTTTTCAATTTTTAATCAAATGTCCTGCGCCCTCCTTTAGTGGCACTTTTTCACCTTTTTGAAAACTTTGACCTTTGAACCTACTTTCCAAAAGTAGATAATGGGAGAACTGCGTTTCAAAAACACACATTTTGTTTATGCATGTAATGATTATAAAACTATAAGCACTTGTGAACAAATATTTTCGTTTTTATGTGGTGCCATGTAAACATTTCAGTTACATTTATATTTTTAGTTACTTAATGTCACAAAACTAGAAATATATTTAAAGCACTTTGCTGATTTACAACATAGCCTAGATCAAATTCTATGTTTCCATTTCTGAAAGCCAAAATTGCCTTTGGCAACTAATTTCTGAGAAATTCTTTCAAAAAGTAACATATTTTACCCAAATTTATGAAAAATGCTTGAAAAAGGACTATATATTCACAAATTTCAAAATTTGGTACTAATGATTTCAATTTTTTGTGGAAACCATAGATATTTATAGTAAAAAAGTTTAACTATTGAGAACTAAAGTCATGTTAAAATATTTATGTCTGATAAAATTTCATACCTCTTCGAAGCTTAGTGCAATTTCATATTTTTATCTACCTTTATAATAAAGTATTAACATAACAATGCATTAAACATTCCATATAAATAGATGTATATTTATAATTACCATGAAACCTTAATAACTCAGAGTAAGTTGTACTTATTATAGAGGTGCTTTTAGAAATGTAACATTTTCACATATTACAGTAAGGTGTAGTACATTCATCGCTAATATTTTGTCCTGCACCTCCAACACTGTTGAAGATATTTGACTATACTTAGTATATATTGTGTATATTTCCTACATATTTTTGTTTCATTGTCGATTTATTTGTATAATTATGAACATGTGTTTTTTTAATGTTAGTATTTATTGTTATATGGATAATTTTACAATGTGATTTTACTAGTTTCATAATATATTAAACAATTTCTCACTGTTTTTAAACCATTTCTCACTGTTTACATACCATATCTCAATATTTTTGTACCCTGTATAAAATTGTCATGGTCATCATTATGATTTGACACACACTTTCCTGTCATCAAATATCAATCATTGTACAGCCTTGTGATTAAGGCCAGCAACTCATCATTCAAGGATCATGAGGCTTGGTCTAGTCAAGTTCAAGATGTATGGTATATCATTCAGATTTTTCCAGAAGGGAGCCAATTTAAAAAATGTCATTTGAAAACACCATAACATCAATATTTTGTATTCATGTGATGTTAAATATGGCCCATTAAGGGTTTAACAATGGAGTCATTTGGCAAAATTTGTATTAATGGCCCAACCCAACCCCCCCCCCCCCTTCTAGAATAAACACTGATTGAGTAAAGTAAAATAATTTCACATCACTCCTTCCTATACATCTGATTCATGATTGAGTATTGACATTAAACTGGGGGGGGGGGGAGGGTAGCCGGCTTCCCTTCATGGTGATATTTTCTAGAAAGTGTATATGTATACAGTAAAGATCTGTGGAAAGTTTAACACTAAGCTGACAAATTAGTGTCAAAACAGCTCATCTCAACCCCGTGTTAGCTATATACATTGACAGCTTTTTGAAGCTGCTATCTTTCTGTCAACAGTTTTCCAGTCACTACCTAAGTATACCTAGGCCACTTCGTAGCAGAACTGTCTTAATTTGGTGTTAAACTTTAGACAGGTCTGTACTGTATGTGTCCAAATGTTCCTTTATTAGTCCCAGAATCTTCATTCCAGCAGGTGTTTCGTTGTGACCCTAGGGGCCAGAATCACAATAATTATTTTTTTAAAAATGGCCATGATATATGAATACAAGTACCATTGGTAATTTTTAAAAACTTTATAACGAATCAGCCCCCTGTTGTTATGACAAGGTACTGTGTATTTATTGGTACTATTTGTGTCATTTTTTGTTACTAAATTATTAATTTTATTATAATTTAAACATCTGTGATTTATATTTTTACTTTTTATAATATTTAATCAGAATTGTTACAATGCATAACATTACTGTTCTTGTTTATTGTTTTATGTATACTTCCGGGTACAAAATTATCAGGCCTCTTACTAGAGAAGTTCAGGCATTGATGTGACTTGTGATAAGATTGTTATCATCATTTACATATATCTTAAGTTTTCATATTCCACCTATACCTCATAATAATGGCCAGGACCATGGAACTTCCTCATGAAAAACATCTAAATTTTGTCTGAAAAGTTCTGAATTTAGAACCTTTTTATGAATTAAGATTTTTCAGACAAAATTCAGAATACAGGTAAAGAGAAAAATTCAGACTGGACATTAGACAATTTTGAACATGTTGAATGAACAGAATTATTGCAATATAGATCATGTTTTTGTGCTTATGTTATAAAAACACCTGTTTATGTATGGCCACTTAAAGTTACCATGCCCCACAGTCAAGATATTTTCACTTGTATTGAGGCAGTCAATTTAGTATTGGTTGGGAAAACCAGATTGCCTGGAGAAAACCACTAACCTTTAGCAAGTGGACAGACACTAGATACAATCAAAATACGTTATACTATGTAGAAACCCTCTATGTTACATTATTCCAAAATCAGAATAAAAAGCAATCTGATTTAAAAGGTTATATAAAGAGTTATGCATTTTTAGCATTACTGGACTTTTTAACTATCCATACCTTATCAAAATGGTGTCAACACTGTGGCATATAGTTAATGAAATACTTTGTGATATATAGACTTTAAATACACCAAAGTTGTGTCCAAATTCATGTCAAAAAACCTTGTTATTACTATTCTTAGTCTAAACATGTCAGCAATGCTATTTCTAGTTGTTGTAAATCGTTTCTATTAAAAATTGTAATTATTAAATTTTATTTTTTGAATAAAATATTTGTCAAACTTCTTCCATTATGTTATTGTTTATTGTGAACATCAATTATCAACATTAGCTCGAGAAAAATTAAATTGTGTCTATGTGCCAAGAAAAAGATAATCTTCATTTCTAGAGCATTAATCAAAGTAACTCCAAACACTTCTAAGTCCAATATTGAAAAGAATGTGTGGATTCATTGAATTGGTAAAACTAACAGCAATATTACTGCTGTCATGTGCTACTTTTGAATGTATTATTTCATAAAAATTCAAAAGGAGCACACGACACTGCAACCATTAGCGACAAGATAAAGAATATCATAATCACCTAATATATAACCTGCTTGTCTTTTGTGGTTTTTCGAGTAACGTCCATCAAAAAGAAGTTTTGTAATCATGTTTGTGGTTTTATTTGTTTTTATGTGGCATGTTCTTTGTAACTCTGGCTACTACAAAGTGCAAATCTGTTTGGTTTATTGGTACAAAAAAAGACATAAAATGCCTCTGGTACCATGAATCATTTCAATATCACCATTTGTAACTTGTCATAAATTCTCGGATCAAGTTTTACAATCAGTGGCAAGTTATTTCTCATTTCCTTCTTAATCTGTCTCATTTTGGTGGTTGTATTGTAAAATATATTTACTTGCAGCGCTCGTGCCCAATGCCAATGTAAGCATCAGTGCAAGTGAGCATAAACACTTATGTCCAATATTGGTGTGAGCATCAGCGCCGATGCATAATATCGTCGTAAGCATCAGCGTCAAAGCCATTGTAAGCATTGTTGCAACTCCTAATGGGTCTGGACTGCATTAGGCGTTAGACGTCATAAGGACCCCGTGCCAATATCCAATGTCAGTTTGAGCATCGGTGTCAGTGTTGGCATTAGCTCAGATTTTGCAACGTCACAGTTTTTAAGTTATTAAAGACTTTTAATGGACAAATATGTAGGTGTTTAAGCTTTAACAGTTTTCGTTAATTTGGACTAGATGTCGCTATTCATCTGACATTCTAGACTTTAATTGAAAAGTCCCAGTGCCCCATATTGGCTGTCTATCTTTACACAAAAAACGTTAAGTTAAAATGTATTTAAAGTATGTTTTATATAAATTTAAAATAGTAATAAAACATTATTTACATATGTACAAAATTATGTACAGTATTGCACGAGTATTTTAACCAAATATGGCCTCTCCAGCATGTCTTAGTGGAATCAGCACGTGGTCGATCACGTGGACAACTCCATTAGCGGCTTTAGTATCGGCTTTGATGACTCTAGCGTTGTTAACGTAAATATGAGAACCTAAAACACAAGAAAAGACATTGAAGTACAAGACGATGCATTAGGAAAAATATTAGAATAAACGCTAGGGAAAAAACCTGATAAAATACTTCACTGTAAACCGAAAATTTCGCGTGCGTTTTATTATCGCTAAAAACTTGCGACGGTAATAAAGCGGAAATCTTTTGCAAATACTAGTATTTAACTTTTATTCAACTGAGTTGCAATTGCAATGATTGGCATCCGAACATGCGAAAAAAAAATATGCGAATTACTTAACTATGATTACTGTTACTCGCGAAAATTTCAATTAGGTCTATTTTGCAAATGTTTTTATACTTTTACAAGCAAGTTTTACAACACCAGTATGTTTAATGTGATGATGTTTACATCTTTCAGGAAAACTGTTAGCTCGATATGCCTTACCATCACTGGTTAACATACGGTCACCAGGATAACGTGGTCAACAAAACGGAAAGGCGAGAAGTATAAGAGTCGAAAAATAAATATAATGTGTATAAACCTTGTATATAAATTGGAGTCTAGTTATAAAACGATGCTAAAATAAAATTCGTTCACTTTTTAACTAGGTGATGTTAAATATATTGTACATTAGTCAGTATTGGGGAAGACCAAAATCTATTGTAATAAATAAAAATCTTACCAATTTCATGGATGGTAAGTGTATCGTGGTGGGCGTCTAGTGTTCTAAGATGTTCTCTGTTATAAAGATCAGCAGCGTATGCCACATGTGGTGTGACGTGGTACAACAAGATGTCTGAAAAATACATTAAAATTTTACATATACACTGATATTCGCTAACATACAACTGTAAAAAAAACCTGTTGAATCAGAAGCATCTCAGACGCAAGGGAACCTTTAGATTGGATCAGAAATTTAAAGAGAGCTTCGTTAACACCAAACCGCTACAGGACGTTGCGAAAGTTTTTTCTTTCAGTACTTTGCTATGAAACTTAAAAAAAGGTCTCTTGTTGCTTATATTTCGATAGTTTTTGGACAGCAGCTATGTGTCCCTCAACAACTTTCCGTCCGTCTTAACCTATTGTTTGCTTGGTCAGTCGACAGTCTGACTTCGACTCCTTTTTTAGACAAGTCTGTACTGTAGTTTTCTGATTATATGTTTATTCTTTGGGTATATTTCTTATTTCAAGCGTTTTGTATCTTTTTTTCTTGGTTACGCGTCAGCTACTGCTATGCATATGTTTTTGATATTTTTATTGGCTTTCTACAAAGTGAATGGTGAAGATTGCATACAAAATAACTAAAGTTACAGGCCCAAGTTTCACAATCATTTCAGAGATATTTTCAAAATGGCATCTTACACCCTCAATATTTTTACAATCAACAAAATTAAAACACTATCAAATTTGCCAGATTTAAATTAAGGAAAATCTTAGTTGTTAAGTTGGGGCCGGACACCAGGCCCCGGTTTCACAATCATTTCTTAACTAAAGATTTCCTTAACTTAAATTGAGCAAATTGTGCAATTTCATTTTGGAACTGCAAATAATCATTTTTTTATCAAAGCTAAAAACAGAAGTCATACAGATAAGCTTGAAATCCTAAATTCTTGAATACCTTAACAATTAACAAAAGTATCCATGTCTCAAATTTGTCATAATCCTCGGTTAAGGGGTGATTGTTAAACTAGAGTCGGTTGTACGGCTTACAATGGAGCTCCGAGCAAGTTGTTTACTTACCTTTAAGTAGAGATGGATTGTTGTTAAGATGACTGAGAACATGTGATCCAAGTCTTGCAAAAGCGTCATTGCTTGGAGCAAATAATGTTATGCCGTTACCTGTAATTATAATGGATACATCTCAAAATTTTATCTTCTTCTTCAGGTGAAATGGTAAAAATACATTTGTGTTACATGGAATGTTATAAGTGAAATGGTTTGAACGAACAACCAGATAAGGTCATTTTGAAGAAAAATAAAGTGATTTGGTTATCATTTTGTGAAGAAAGTAAATAAATTAATATTGTGGTATAACAACCCATTGGTAGCAACAATGTTAACATTTACTAGTATTAGGAAGAGAATAAGCAGTACCACAACATCAGTAGAAGGTGCTGATGTCATATGAAGTCAAACCTGTCTATAAAGGTCGCCCAAGGGAACCAGTAAAAGCGGTCTTTATAGGCAGGTTTAATTGATATGAATAAAGAACGATTGGGATACAATTCTACTGGCCTTTATAAGCAGATGATCCTCGTATAGAGGTGACGTTTAAAGCAGGTTGGACTGTAGCTGATATCCGATTGTGACATTTTCTTCGGATTTCATTTAATTTTACATCATTTAATTTATCGTTCAAACTTTGTAACAAAGCAAGTCTACAACGATGTTAAACTCAAAGAAAATGCATTGCCAAAATTTGGAAAAAAGTACTTAAATGAATAAAAACGTTACTTACTTGAGAGCAAAGTATTAGCCAATCCTGCTTTTTGTACCAATGATATTAATGTTGTTTGTCCTCCATCTTGTAAGACTTGTACCAAATCTGCTGCAAAGGCACAACTGACCAAAATTGAAACAAGGATAACCCTAAACATTTTGTCAAAACTGGTAATTAAGTGTTCAGAGAGGCGGCTAGTGAAAACTGGTGCCGATTGTTGTAATGGTCAGATTATTTATACTAGAAAATGCTTATGCAATTTTCACGAAATTACCTAGGTATGTCTGTGTTCACGTGTAATTGCCATTTTCAAACAAACCCAGATATGTTTATTTGCACGTGTAAGAACATTTAAGTTTGTCTACATGAGATGTTACACGTGATTTTTCATTTCATTTCTATTAGATAACTTGTACCTGCTTATCACTTTGAACTTAAGTAACACCTGACCAAATGCTAACGTTAGAAACATAAACCCTTATGACTTTAACTTTAAAATCATGTGAAGCCACATTTCTAAATTTGTGCAAAATATAATCCTTTTAATGCCTTTTTCACAAAATTTGGTAAAATAGGTTACTTTATGAATGAGATGTGGCGATTTTGGCTACCAGGAATGGAATTAGAGGACCGTCAATGCAAAGCAGTTGATCATATTTATCATTTACAATGACCAGATATTACAGATCTGACATGAAGTTTGTCTGAATGTGGCATTCTGCTTGATTACTATCATCCTAATTCAAAATGGCGGCGATTTCAGAGGACATTATAAGGTAAAAGGGCGTGTGTTTCATCTGAATGTATGTAGCTATTGTTCTTAGTAGCATTTATCATATCTATATACAGAATACTACATTGTCTGTCAAAAGGATAGCATTATGAACTTATCCACACAAACAATAAAAATATGATGTACAATTTAGCAGCACTACAAAGGCACATTTGTGTAAATCGTAGTTGTTTAACTCAGCATGGGGTTCAGTATCAGCTGTTTCATAACCTGTTTTTGATACTGATGCATACGATTCCCTCGTATCATGACATTCTACAACTTGCAAAGTCTGTATCCACAATCCGAAAGGAAATGCTACAAAATCTACATCTTTCAATAGACTAGACAGAGTTAGTTATTAAAAATCAGTCTTAAGTTCTTCTAGAATTGGTTGGCATGTTGGTAAATATATGTTGGTCCAATCTCAGTTTGATAATTTTGCAATGGATTCTGATTTGGCTTTTGTTCATCTTCTCCAGTACAACTGCCGCAAACAGACAAGACAAGGCAGCTTAAAGGCTCATGAAACACCTTTCGCTATCTATGTGGCTCTGCTTATATACACAAAAACAAGAAGGCGGAAATTATTGACATATTACACCGTTTTATATGACACAGTTCTAAAAAGTTCGTGTCTAATGGGCGAATCAGTTGTATCACAGTATGTAGAAGATGGTATAGTTTGTCCACTTGTTCTTCAAAAAGGATTTTTTACTACTGATGCTGGGGATTACATATAATATAATCCTTCATCTACCATCGATAAATCATTGTTTCATGGAAAAGGATCCTATAAAATTTACGCCAGATTCTAGGACGATCCTTCCACTTTCTGAAACATGTCAAATTAGACAATGTGATTTCAATGAATTGACCATGCATGGGAACCAAGCAAATCCACTGTCGCTTTTCCTCAATGGAATAATAAGGACCGGTTTCAAATCCCAGTTAATTAGTGGAAAAGCGCATTACTAGACAAGATGGTGAATCTCAGGCTGACGTTATGATTATTGATGGATTAGCTTAAATAAATGAAAGATCTCCTGGAGGTTCTAAGACATTTGATGAATATGCATCTGATGTGATTATACCTTCAATTACTAGTGAATCTTTTGCACAGAAATATTTGAGAAGTGAAATAATCTTTGATGTTTATGTGGATGACAGTCTGAAAGCTCAAAGCTTAGAGGTACAAAAATTCGACGAAGAGTGTTGGGTACTGGCAGAGTACCAAGCAGTTGGAATAGTTTTCTCATGATTGACGAAAAGAAAACTGAGCTTCTTAACCTTTCTTGCACAAAAAATAGTTTCTAAGTCAGAAGAAAAAAATCAAGTTTTTCAAACATGTAATCGTGATGTTTGTAGCAACCATCACGTGGACTTGACCAACGTTGCTCCTTGTTCAGAAAAAGAAACTGGCACACGGATATTCCTTCACATAAAACATGCTGCTGAAAGTAAGTTCAAGAATGTTATGATACAGATGTTGCTATAGGAGTCGCAGGGTTGGGTTCACTTACACTTGACACACTTTGGATTGCATTTGGAAGAGGCAAAAACAAAATCTATGAACTTCCATATATTCTTCCATGCATTTACAGGCTGCGACATAGCATCTGCCTTTCATACAAAAGGGAAAAAATCAGCATGGCAGGCTTGGGATGTTTTTAATGCATTGGCAGACCAACTTGTATAAGCTATGATAATTTATCAGTAATTGTCTTGAGGCATTTACAGTAGTTTATAAGACAGGCAGGTTCAGACAGAGAAGGTGAATGAAGCACGTTTTAGTATGTTTGCCAGGAAGCAGAAAACATATGATATCATTCGACCAACCCAAGCAGCACTAGTGTAGCATATAAAGCGGAGTGCCTTTCAGTCCGTTCATGTTTGGGGTCAAGCGCTTAAATGTCCACAAGAATTGCCATCTCTATTTTAATGGGGTTGGTAAAAGATGGTTATCACTGGGTATCATACTGGACTTCCCTTCAAGCGGTTGCTTTTGTTGGCAAGAACTAGTGAGATGTGGCTGCAAGAAAGGTTCTGTTTAGAGAACTGAAAATGATATAGATCAAGTCTGCCATGTACAGGACTATGCAGCTGCAACTGTGACTTGAACTGGGCTATTTCACAGGAAATTCACAATCCCTTAACTATTTGCTTTAATAAGCTTACAGTCAGTATTGCAAGCAATGCATGTCCCCTGCCGTTAAAAATTGGAAATTAAAAAAAAACAAACATGTAAATAATGTTCGCTCTTGGGTATGCCGGTCTGTCAAATAAAAGTGTGAACATGATATAGGGCCAAACATTCTTTAATATATCCTAAGTCAAGTTATTAGAGTGCATATGTATATCACGCAAATAAGTTTAATGCAGGGTGTGTGTTCTGAACAAACAAACTGAAATTGAAAGTTAGCTTAATCTAATATATTGATATTCAAGAGAAAGCTAGCATTAACAAAATAATAATGTAATTTGTTTTGACAGTACTGTATATGGATACTGTATTTTAAGTTAAAGTCATTATTAGGCCAAAATTAAAATATCTTTGATTATTTACAAATCTCATCACGTGACAAACCAATGGCAACCATCTTTGAATAGGCAACACAGTACTATATACTATTCATTTCAGCTTAGTTTCAATCAAATCCATTCAGTAGTTTAGAAAGAGTTGCGGATACAAGGTCTTTGAACAGTCAGACAGAAAGACAGACAAACAGATGGACAGACGGACGAGAAACACAGAAAATTATGATGTCTCCTAAAACATTCCACTTGTATATGCTAACTTTCAAACTTTTAGCTTTAAAACTTGCTTTTTATTCAACATTTTTATCTCGACCAATCAGAATGCATAATCTGGCCACATGACCAATCAACGGCAACCATCTTTAAATAAGGACCCCTTGTCAATATCAATGTCAGTTTGAGCATCAGTGCCAATGTTGCAATATAAGTGTGGGCATTAGCTCAGATTTTGCAACGTCAGTTTTCAGATTATTAAAGACTTTTGATGGACAAATGTAGGTGTCTAGATGTCGCTATTCTTCTGACATTCTAGACTTTAAATTGTAGTCCCCCAGTACCCTATATTGGTTGTAAATCTACACAAAAATAACGTTAAGATAAAATGTATTTCAAGTATTTATTATATAAATATTAAATATTAACATTATTTACATATGTACAAAATTATGTACAATATTGCACGAGTATTTTAACCAAATATGGCCTCTCCAGCATGTCTTAGTGGAATCAGCACGTGGTCGATCACGTGGACAACTCCATTAGCGGCTTTAGTATCGGCTTTGATGACTCTGGCGTTGTTAACGTAAACATGAGAACCTAAAAAACACAAGAAAATACATTGAAGTACAAGGTGATACATCAGGAAAAATATTAAGAAAAACGCTAGGGGAAAAAACCTGACAAATACTTTACTGTAAACCGGAAAATTTCGCGTGCGTTTAATTTTTATTCAACTGAGTTGCAAATGCAATGATTGGCATCCGAACATGCGAAAAAAAGATATATGCGAATTACTTACTCGCGAAAATTTCAAATAGGTCTATTTCCCAAATGTGTTTTGTGCTTTTACGAGCAAAGTTTTACAACACCAGTATGTGTACAAGTATGTGTGACATGATGTTAATAAAAAAAAAAACAAACATACTACATGTATATATATCTAATCAATGTCCGAATCACAATCCAGAGCAAAGTAAATACTTTGGAACTGGTAAGTCAAGTAAGACACGTGAACTTTCCAAAGGGAAGCCGGGTGCTCCGGAAGGGTAAGCACCAGATGTTAGTTCGTTCTGTTTTGCCTTACCATCTCTGGTTAACATACGGTTACCAGGATACCGTGGTCAACTAAACGGAAAGGCAGAGAAGTATTGGAGTCGAAAAAGTAAATGTAACATGTATAAACCTTGTATATAGTTATAAAACGGTGCTAAAACAAAACCCGTTCATTTTTTAACTACTCAGTGTAGGGCCCACACTGTGACGGTGAAATACTCTAATCAAATAAATTTGAATAAAGATTGATATTTTTTCACTAACTTGTACCTAGTCGTACACACGAAATCTGTATGCGCATCCGCGATTGTCATTAAGTATGTCTGTAGAAAGGAAAACGTTGGCGTTACGGGGGTTTTACATGGCAAAAATGGCGATATTTACACCGGTAGTGATGTCCTTGGTGACGTTTTACGTCATACGCGCGACAGAATCCGCCATTTGCCTGGTTTTTCAACATGTTAAATTCCCATAGCGCCGACGTTTTATGTTTTTCTATGAATATAAAGAATATTTCACGGTCACAAACAGAGTGCTTCCTACAGTAGGTGATGTTAAATATAAGTTGGTACTGGGGAAAATTACAATCTAAGTATTATAGATCCAAATCTTACCAAATTCATGGATGGTAAGTGTATCGTGGTGGGCGTCAAGTGTCCTAAGATGTTCTCTGTTATAAAGATCAGCGGCATATGCTACATGTGGTGTCACGTGGTATAACAAAATGTCTGAAAAATACATTAAAATTTGACTTATACATTGACATCCGCTCACATACGAGTGTAAAAAAAACTGTTGAATCGGAAAGCAACTCGGACGCAAGGAAAACTTTGGATTGGATCAAAAAGCAAGCTTCATCATCATGAAAGCGCTACATGACGTTGTGAAAGTTTTTTCCTCAAGTACTATGCTATGAAACTTTAAAAAATAAATGTAAAACCAGAAGATTGTTTAGCGAAGTAGAATTCAATTTGCCAAACTTCAAACCTATGTAGGTATCCTATATATCTAAATTTGAAATCCTTAAAGTTAGTTTTTCGATTATATTTTTATTTCCAGTTTCACAATCATTCCTTAACTAAGGATTTCTTTAACTTAAATTGAGCAAATTGTGCAATTCCATTTTGGAACTGCAAATAATTAATTTAATCAAAGCTAAAAACAGAAGTCATGAAGATAAGCTTGAAATGTTTAAAACGACACCTAACTTCTAAAATATCTTAACAATTAACAAAAGTATTCATGTCTCATATGTGTCACATTTCTTGGTTAAGGGGTGGTTGTTAAACTAGATCGGTTGTACGGCTTACAATGGAGCCAGTTGTTTTACTTACCTTTAAGTAGAGATGGATTGTTGTTAAGGTGACTGAGAACACGTGATCCAAGTCTAGCAAAAGCGTCATTGCTTGGAGCAAATAATGTTATGTCGTTACCTGTAATTATAATGTATATAATCTCTTTTTTAATTTCTTCTTTAGTTGAAATGTGGGATGTCATAGGTGAAATGGTTGATAAGCTTATTTTGAAGAAAAAAGTGATTTGCACTTGTTTACGATTAGCGTTCTGTAACAACGCATTTGTGGGATGTGCTGATATGTCATATTGTTGATATCTGATGAAAAATTTCAATTATGACATTTTCATCGGATTTCATTTAAATTTACATCATTTACTTCATCGTTGAATCTTTGTAGTAGAGCAAGTCAACAGCTAATAATGTTAATAATGTGAATGTTCTAACAATCAAAATCAAGTGTAGATGTGAAACAAAAGGAAAATCATTGCCAAAAAATTGGAAAAAGTACTGAAATAAATTAATAAAAGCATTACTTACTTGAGAGTAAAGTATTAGCCAATCCTGCTTTTTGTACCAATGATATTAATGTTGTTTGTCCCCCATCTTGTAAGACTTGTACCAAATCTGCTGCAAAGGCACAACTCACCAAAGCGGAAACGAGGATAACCTTAAACATTATGTCTAAACAGGTAGATCAGTATTTAGAGAGACGGCTAGTGAAAACTGGTACCGATTGTTGTAATGGTCAGATTATTTATACTAGAAAATGCTTATGCAATTTTCACAAACTTACCTAGGTTAGTCTGTGTTCACGTGTAATTGCCATTTTCACACAAACATAGATATGTCTGTTTTCACGTGTAAGAACATTTAAAATTTGTCTACATATGATATAACACGTGATTTTTCATTTTAAATTGACCACTACCTAACCATTAGATAACTTGTACCTGCTTATCACTTTGAACTTAAGTAACCCCTGACCAAATGCTAAGGTTAGAAAAATATACTATGATGCCTTTCACTAGATTTTCATAAATTCAAAATAAGTAGCCACATTTCTAAATTTGTGCAAAATATACTGTATTCCTTTTTAATGTATTTTCCCCAAATTTGGTAATATAGGCTACTTTATGAAAGAGGATTTCAGAAAAAAGTTGCCAATTTGGCGATTTTGGCTACCAGGATTGGAATTAGAGGACCATCGATATTATTTCCTTGATATGGTTACACTTTACTTTTTAAGGTTTTTACTTGAACTATCCAAGGATTGAACATAGACTATTGAACATCTCTAATAACACTAGATGTTGTAAGCCATCAATTGTTATTCTGGTCCACCAAAAATTTAAAAAAAACTTCATTTTGAAAAACATTTTTAAAAATGCGTTGTAAATAGTTGCATTGTTTAAAGATTTCTAATTCGAGTACTGGACGGGACAAAAGTAGAGCAATAGGGTTTTTCGTCCCGGTCAAGATCCATTCACTTATATCGATGGGGTCAATTCAGAAATGGTGGAGTAAACTTGAGTTTAAAGGGATAACCACCGACCTTCGGCAAGAGAACTTACAACTTTCTGACACTTTGGTCTGCCCCAAGTTTAAACCTAGGTGTTTAGAGACGCTGTAATCAGTAAGCCGGCGCTTTAAACCACTAGGTCACCGATTCACCAATCTTAGAAGGAACCCTGTGATATCGGCTTACAGTTCATAGTTTCTAACAATTGCATTGCTTAATATGGTCTGAGTTTATTATGTATTATACCAGTGTTAATTTTACAGCACTAGACGGCCGTTTCGGAATACAATTCCTCATCAGTAGTGCTTGGACCAAATAAAAACATTTTTAAACACGTTTCTAACTATTCAATAAATTGTTTCGAACTTAAATGTATTCAATTTCATTGAAGAACAGATGTAGCTACTTAAGACAACCTTGAGGTGTCTACGTACCAGTAGTCACGTTGGTCATTTAAATCGTGTTTGGTTTTGATTATATAAAGTTTTGAAATATCATGAAATTAAACTGCGAACACGTGCACATATTCACCATATCAAAGTCATTTAACTGTAAAAGGGTCGAATCATTTAATAACATCTTAACCTTTTGAGCATAAAGTCAAATTTTGCAGAATTAAATGAATAATAAGATTGACTTAATGTGTTGGTTTTATCATTTTTTTAAAAAAATAACATGTTAAAAATAACTTGATCCGGTTTCGAGATTGCCCTGGATATATTTGCATGTTCCATTCGTTCAATTTTTATTACGCGCGTATTGGATGTAGCTGGCTAAACAGAAGGTATTCACCCTTCCGGGGCACCCGGCCTCACTTCCCTGTTTAACTTTATTTGTCGGTTTTTAAGTTTTTACTTTGCTTTCGGATTGTGATTTGGACATGGGTTAGTATGTTTGTTTTTACTTTGCTTTCGGATTGTGATTTGAACATGGGTAAGTATGTTTGTTTTTACTTTGCTTTCGGATTGTGATTTGGACATGGGTTAGTATGTTTGTTTTTTGCTTTCGGATTGTGATTTGGACATGGGTTAGTATGTTTGTTTTTTATTAACTATGATATTCCCCAGCTTAAATCTAACAACTGCGTCACGATACCTTATTCATTTTAAATATAAGTTTTTAAGCTATTCGGGAATTTAAGGTGACATTTTAAAGATTTTTTCCATTATATTACATCTGTATTTGATTTTGTAAAAAATGTGTATTCTTAGTTCCAAAAAGTTAGCTAAAATTGAGTTAAGGAAAATCTTAGCTAAGTAACGACTGTAACAAGTTACTTGAAGCCTGTTACATTAGGATTGAGGTTTTCTTTGGGGGAAAAACGTAGGTATTATTATTATCATCACCAGACACATAGTATGCCTAAATCAGTTATCTTGGACTCTCGACAAACGTGTCTTTCTTTTACTGACACGTGCCACCACTTACATACTCTGATATTTACATATTCTCACGTGTTTTACAAACAAAACGTGTTTTGTATAAAAAAAATCACTCTAGGCTCATTTTTGTTCTTTTTCGTTTTAATTAGATGAATGTGGTTTCTTTATACCCGTAATTATAAATTTTGATCATTTGTATTACAGTAAAATAACGATTTATTTATTTATTTATTTATTTATTTATTTATTTATTTATTTATTTATTAAAACTTCCTACTTTTGGCGGACACTAAAAGCCTAAAGAAAGGGGCAAAATGACGTAAACCATTTAGACGCTCTAGATTCTTTTGATATTTGGAAAGAATCTCCTGTGGGACAATCCATTATGACTTATGACATCAGGATGAGTTGTGACGTCATAATAGAAAGCACGCCTAGTAACAATTTAGTTTACGGAGTTCCATAACGTGAAGATGGCGGAATACACGCCTATGATTAGAAAACTACATGATTCAGTTACATTGAAGAAGAAAGGAGATCTTTGGAAGCCCAACCAAATGACACGTGGCACCATTGAATCATGTGGCTACATCGTTGGAGAGTTAATAGACGAAGGAGAGGGGTCGAAAATTAGGAAAGCATATTCTCATAGAATGAACAAAACGGTCGCTATCAAGATAATTAAAAAACAGAAATTGTCAGAGTGTACTTTGAATAAATGTGTGCCTAGAGAAATAACCTTACTACAGCGTCTCAACCACCCTGCATTGGTAAGTTGAATGAAAGAAAAAGAAATGTTTTGTCAGTTTAATCATTCAAATAAAATTGAATGACCATAGGGAAATTTTCGAAAATCGTCTTTTTGTTAGCGGTAGAGGTACTTTGCGAAAAGTGCCCTATTTGAGTTGAAGGACGCAATTTGACAAATGTAACCAATGAATTAAAATTGTGGTTTTTACCCTTTTACAGTATTGTTTAACCATTTTGTGAAAAATAGTATCAATAACATAATTATGATGTTGGAAAATGAATGAATATTTTGTACGTGCACTCCTTACATGATAATATCGCTAAGACCACATATCAAAGCCTTTGAACCTAGCTTATTTTTTCTTAATTAATGATTATTTCAAAACAGAAAAGAAATTTTTTAAAAATGCATGTATCATTCGTATTGTTTGATTATATTACCTTTAAAAATAGCGCGACTGGCAAAACTTTTCAAAAGGCTTGACGTTTTATTTGGTGAATTATTTATTTAATAAAACCACTGTGGTAGCTCAGTTGGTAGTGCTCGCTCCGTAAGTAGGAAGTCGTGGGTTCAATCCCAACCGGGTCTGACCAAAGACTTCTAAGTGGGTAGTGACTAGTTTTTCTCAGCATTACGAAATGAAAGTCACGGTTCTTTCGGATGGGAAATTAAGAACCCTGCTGTATAATGTCATCAACGCAAAGGCAAAATTTATGGTCTATAGCTGGCGACGTCTCGGTATAAGTGAAATATTCTTGTCTGGGACATTAAACGCCAATACATGTACACAACTCTTTTTAATTAAGAAAAATGTACTTTGAAGCGACGGGGTTATTAAAAGATTGTTCGAATAGCGAAAACTCTAGGGGAAATGACATGCCTAATAATATCGAATGTCTATTAAGTTATTAATTCTCTATTTCAGCCCGACTTGTATGAAGTTTGTGAAACTGATAAATGTATATACATGGTTATGGAGTACATACCTAATGGAACATTGTTAGATTTCATCAACAAGATGGGTAACCTTGGTGAAATTGACGCCAGGAGAATCTTCCATCAGCTGCTTGATGTTGTTGATTTCCTGCACAATGGTAGCATTGTCCATCGTGATATCAAATGTGATAACATAATGCTGGATGACCACTTCAATATCAAACTAATAGGTGAGTTTTTACATAAAATTAAGGGTCTAAAATATTCAAGGGTTGTATAAATCAAAAGTAGTGGAGTGGCGTAATGTTGTTTACTTCTTAGTCAAGATACTTTCACAATGATGAAGTAATGGCGTTTTTTAATCTCCACTCAAGATTTTTTTTTCATTTCTATCGAGATGGCCAGTTTTGGGATGTTGGAGAAAACCGGAGTACCCAGAGAAAACCATCAAGCATTGGCAAGCCAAGTGACAAACTTCTTGACACTAAATCCTGTCCCAAGTGAGATTCGAAGATCCCGTAATCGGAGAGAGGCGCTGTACACCGTAAGCATGCTCTCCGGGGCAATTTCAAGAGAAAGTATTCGCCAACACTAAATACAAATGTACATAAGACCAAGTGATATTTATACAATTTGATGGGATGAATATAACAATATATTTTTGATGAAATTGTTAGATCATCAATAGATATTTATTCTTAGTTCCTCTGTTTCGTAATAATTGCATGCATGTTCTTTACCATTATTTTAATGACAGTAACAGCTTTTATGAAATTGGATTCGTTCAGACTCTTATGGTAATTTTTTTAAAGTGCACCAGCAAGTAATGTTTGCAAGGTGCATTTTAAGCAATAAAGCAACATCTCAGGACATACCTAAAGACCATGCTTTAGAACAGTCAAATCTATTTTCAATTAGGGAAAGCTGTGTATGGGAAGTAGTCTGGAAGCAAGTTGGCTCTGTTAAATTATAAGCCCATTGTTCTACACTTACTTACTTATCCCCTTAATACCCACTAGAACATAAGGCATCTTCCATGTCTCCCTGTCCTTTCCCATGTGTTGTGCCTGCCCCAGGTGTTCTACTATGATTTTTTTAACCTTACATTTTTTTCAGATTTTGGATTTTCGCGCTTTATGCCACAGGATCAGATTTTGGAGACAGCCTGTGGATCCTATGTTTATGCTGCTCCTGAGGTTCTAGTCGGAGACCAATATGACGGCGTTCAGGCTGATATCTGGAGTATTGGTATGTACATTTCAGAAATAAATAATGTTATTGTTGTTCATAGGACTATTAACGATAGTATGAACGGCAAAAATCACTTTGTCGATGTTCTACTTTGAGTTGCCTTAGATTTTACCCCACATTTGATAAAATATTGTAATCGTTTCTTTCTTTAACGTTTGAAAAGTATATGTTGGTAGTGGAAGTGTAGGTGTAGATTCAGACATGTCATGCTGATAAGACATTGGTGAAGCCCAGACATTTTAATAAACAAAATGATTGAATAGCAACATGGTACATCCTGGAGATCAAAACCCTTAGACACTTCTGTCTCACACTGACAGATCAGTACATTGTAAGTTTAAAAGAACTCTCTAATGAATTAGCTGTGTTTGGTTATGAACTTAGGTATTATTTTCGCGCCATCTATTTTCGCGAATTTACGCGACAATAAAACTAACGATTTACAATATTAATTAAGATAAAGTTCAATAAAACGGACCCGATTCTTTACAGCGGTTATGGTCAAACTTTGATAACGAGATCATAATTTTCTCGATTACCATGGATAACTAAAATTAATTCAGTATTTTATGCTAAAAATTGTTGTTGTTCCAAATTCGAAAACTCGAATGCTGATAAACAAAGTTCTGTGCACTTAAATTTATTGAAGTTTCACTGTTGTATATTGCAGGTATATGTTTGTATTCGATGCTGTGTGGAAAGCTGCCGTTCCGTGATGATGATATCGATATCCTCCGGTACTCCATGAAAGAGAAGCTGCATTTTTATAAATATGTATCAAAAGGTAGAGAGAAATTATATATTAATCCGTTAATAGAGTTTAGGACAAAATATCTTAGAAAACTGATGTTCACTGTTCTTCCTTTGACGCAAGATTTCAGAAATACCAATACATATGAAATGCACATCCGTGCAACTGAAATAAAACAACTCGAATACTTTGTCTTACGCCTTCAGATTTTGACTACCAAAGCGAGGGTCATTACTTTTATAGATCTCAATATGAACAGTTCGATCCTTCTGGCTATTTTTAGTAGAGGCGACCATCTTGTGTTGGAGTGGCTAAACCCCGAACAAAATTTTGAAAGTCTTTTACCCAGGCATGACAATCATCATGTTTTTATGAAATTTGTCTCAGTAGTTTTTGAGAAGATTAAAATATAAAGTTTACACACGACGGACGGTGATAGATTGCAATAGCTCAACTGAGCCTTTGGGACAGCATGAAAATAACTGATTTCACAGTACTTGAGAATATTGGTAACCTGAATTTCATATTTTACTTAATCAGACTGTCGGGGATTATTACGCCAGATGTTGAGTGTGAATCCAGAGATGCGGCCATCAATATTGGAGATAAGGAAGAGCAACTGGATGTGCAAACCATTGAAGTCTGCAGGAGAATCTTCCATGTCATCTATGTCTGTAGCTAAAGGTTTGTAATGCACAAGTTAATTCAGACAACATTCTATTGTACCTTGATACCTTTGTTTTAATGACTTCTAACATTGGCAGTTGGATGAGAGTGTGCTGTTTAACTTTCAGCAGTAACATACATGTACAGTGCAAACAAGTCAAAAGTTAAATTAAGAAATTAGTGCCCAATTGACACCCCATTTCAGTCCCTATTTTGCCATATGTCAGGAGCTGTTTAGCCACTACCTATACATATCTC
Organism: Anadara kagoshimensis; assembly: GCA_021292105.1. Lineage (NCBI taxonomy): Eukaryota > Metazoa > Mollusca > Bivalvia > Arcoida > Arcidae > Anadara > Anadara kagoshimensis. Next base: position 62,233,137 of record CM037861.1, on the reverse strand, counting down.
AGCCACTCAGTAACTTCCTTTTTGTTTGTTAGCTCAATGTTAAACTTTCAGCAGCTCCTGTTTAGCTAGCTACACCTGCCATGTGTGAAATTAAAATTGGGAATGAAAGTGACATGGAACTATGGCAAGTCAAATATAGTCAGGATTATTTTAGATACAGAGGTACCATACTTTTTAACAATATTGAGATGACGACCGTAAAACTTTTTAGTTAGGGCCTTGCTAAGCCTACACTTGGAAGACCAAAGAGTCAAAAATTTATTTGTTAGCAGCTTGGTTTTATGAGGTTCAACTTGTAGTAATACTTTGTGTATAAAGCATAGAGAAACATTTGTTTTGAAAAAATGATGTCTTTGTTTAATAAAAAGATATACGAGTACCAAACAATTTGGATCCAAATTTTCTCAACTAATGTTTGTTGGTTAACTTATAACCTAGCAGTGATTGTGTAATTTTTTAAAAAATAATTTTTATTTCAAAGTGATGTCAGAAAACAAACTGCCTGAGAATTTTGATCCGAGCACAGAGCATGGCTTTACTTGTGAGCAGGCAGATAAACCCTTTAAAACTAACCGTGTTACAGATGTTTTGAGATCTGTCGCTGAAAATCATAGGTGAGTTATCTTCTCTTAGTTATCCTATGATGTTTATTTTATTTTTGTAGAAAGGACATTTCTCATGTATCAAATTGAGGCCTCAGTGGATAGGGGGTCCAAAGGGCATAGTTAAAGATCATAGAGCCTCTAACTGCTTAGGGTTGAATCCCACTTGGGACAGACCCTAGTGTGAGAAAGTTTGTCAGTTCACTTGCTGAAGGTTTTGGGTTTTTTATCAGACCACTTTGGTTTCCTCCATCATCCATGAACTGACCACCTCAATATAAATGAAAGAGCATTGACTGGGACATAAAACACCATTACTCCACTTAACTTGTGTAACAAGTTGACTTGAACTTAATTGTCATTGTCCACTGTCTTTAATCATATGATCAAATTGAAACTAAGGGTCAGATACACTCTTTTGCACCTACAAAATAATATTGGGCTCATCAATGTCTTACAGTAATGTTAACCTGTTTATAGATTTAATTAAGTTATGTAAGGAATCTTAACATATGTTTTGGGATATGATTTATGGTAAATTGCTTAAATATTTGTTAAGTAGTTTTTTGTTCAATCAAAATTCAGGACCAGTTCAATTTTCTTTCCATTATTATTCTGGTTTTTTTTTTTTGGTTGTTGTTGTTGTTGTTGTTGTTGTTGTTTTTAATCAAGGAGATGGGAGTAAATAAATCTTTTCAAGTCCCAAATGGGGATGCTCAATTTAAAAAGTGAGCTTTAATAGTGAAATTCGGTGCCACATTATGTTCTCAAATAATTAGCAACGCGCGCGCGTGTGTGTGTGAGCTAGAGAGAGAGAGAGAGTTCAAAATATAAAATTGCTTAATCTATTTTTATTAACATTATGATTTTCAGTACTGGTCAAAGTTCAGTGAAAATTACAGAAATGCCAGAACTAGCTGCTAAAACATCAGCCACAGCCATGATGACCGGAGTTAGTGGGCCTGTAGGACGTAAGATAAGTCAACAGCTAGGACTTGATGCAGGTTTGTAATTATCTCCCTTTATCAAAGAATCTTTCAACTTTTAGGTCTTCAAGCAAGTTAAATATATTCATGGTCTATATATCAATTTTTTACCTGGTTCATAAATGCAAATTTGTCTATAGCAGTTTTTTATTCAGACAAATTTGAGGACAAGTTCTATCTTATTAAGGAGGCAGCCTCAGTGGCCAAGTAGTCTATAATGTGCTTATGGATCAAAAAGGCTCTCATTGCTTTGGTTTGAATCCCGCTTAGGACCGAGTGTTTGTCAGTTTGCTTGACAAAGATTGATGGATTTCTCTTGTTTCCTCCACCATCCTACATATAGACTGCCTCAATATATGTGAAAGAATCTTGACATGGCTGTAACCCACCATAACTCCACTTAACTCACCTATTTAGAAACCCATTGTTTGAAGGGCAAAACTACAAAGACTGAGAGATTATCAACATTAATGCTATAAAGTTTGATCTATACACATTCTTTCAGACTTTGTTTATATTATTTCAGCTGGAGAAGGAGAAACCAAAGGTACAGGTTTAGGATGGGGTTCCAAAAATGCCGGAGGTGCAGGTAAAGGAAAAGAAGCCTTTGGAAAGGCCTTTAAAGCTCTCAGAAAGTTTAAAGTAGTGGCTAAAACTGTAACAGCAACAAGGAGGTTCAGAAGGGGTCCACTTACAACCATCCTTAAAATATCTCAGGAAGAGGCCATGGAGAAAACTTTACAGAAACGAGCTGAAGACAACCAGCATGATAAAAAACACCTTCATTACACAAAGTCCGGTAAAGTTCTTGCTTGTTGTGTACAAGAAAAAGTTCAAAATATCGAGAAGAAAATAAAAGAATCTGAGGTCGAAGAATATCCTCATCTGGCTAAAAAGGAAAATAGAAAAGAGTTAAAGAGCACAGTTGACCATCTCTTGCCTAAAGGTTACAGATAGACTAAATCTTTATTTCACTTTTAATGCTTGTGATACTGATGAAAAAACATTTATATTTTTACCAACATTTTTTGTTTTTATTTACATAATTAATTTTTACTGTTTGTATATTTTATTTTTTCTGTATTACCATGCAGTTAGGAAAAAACCCAATAAAAATAATAAAATACAATCTTGATCACTTATCGTCTTTATGTGTAAAGTTGCATTTAGTCAATAACTATTTATTCACACAGAACAATAAAATTTTCTTAATGAGTTATCTCCCTTCAAATAAGTGTTCAGACTTAGAAAAGTAAATGGGTGTAAAATCAAGACAAAGTACTTCATGATTGTTCATAGTAACAGAAGTGACAATGTAAGCATGCTGCCAATTTGGAAAAGTTGACTTTCTATTTCATCTGCTAAAATATTGAATACAATCCCTGATAACATATACTGTATAAACAGAGTGGATTTGAGAAGAGTAATAGTGTTTAATGACAAAGTCAGGATTCTTTCACTTATATTGAGGTGGTCAGTTCTGTTATTGGGGAGGATGGTGGGATTTGAACCTAAGCATTTATGTTGAAAAATAAGTCAGGCAACAGGAGTCGATGTCCGGCAGATTTGAAATTGGTATCTGCGATATGGGAACTCATACTGAACTCGAATATAAAATTTCAAGTGTTTGTGTTTAGTAGTCACTGAGAAAATTGTTATGAATATCTTTGTTTCGGTCAGATAGGTGAATCGATAGGCGGAAAAACAGAGGTAAACCAGCTCTTCTTCAAAGCAGGGGGTACAAAAACAAATCATGAAGGTAAATGAAAATTACTGAACATTACTGGTAAAAACTAGGAATAGTTTATTAGACAAAATATTATAGATCTATATAAAACATAGAAATGACACTGCATATAACACCTGACACATGTACATGTATTATAAATAAGGCATATCAAATTGTTTTAAAGCATTCCAAATCATAAATTTAAAAAAAAAAATATATATATAAATAGAATTTCATAATTAGAAACATATTTATATTAAATTATTAACATCAGCTGCCATTAACAATAAGATAATAACACTTAGTAAATTAAGCACTTGTTTACAGGTATTTGATGGTAGATGAATCTGATTGTATCCTGAAATCACTCATTTCTGTTATATAGAGTAAACCAGATTTCAATTACGACTTTTATTAAAAAAAAAAATTAAAAACTTTGCAACAAATTATGATCTTTCGTGAGTCAGACTAAAAAAGCCCCCCCCCAAAAAAATTTTTATATTAAAACATGTTTGTGATGTTTAACAGTACTTCTGGGATTCTACTTCTTTGCAAAATATATCAAAATTAATAAACGTCATTATTCAGCAGTTTACTAAATTGTAAAAAATGTTTTCAATGTTTTACGTCTGGGATTCTTCATGATTAAAAGTTGGTACACTAATTTTAATCCAAATACCCTGTGTAACATTCTTGCTTTGTATCCCTTATGTACTGATGTCAAAGTAAATCAAGTAAAACCCTTTAGTCAGAATTCCACACTTTTTTCAAGTCCTGCCATTAGTTACTGGTACTATGTAGTCCTGTCACTAGCTACAGTCCATTTGTTCACCAGTTTCACTAGCTCTATTCTGCTGAGCTTTATCACAGTATTCAATTATTTCTAAAAATAAAATAATTAAACGTTCATTATATGTATAGGCAATACAAATTAAGATACTAATTAAAAAGTGTTTTTTAACATTTAAAGCATTTAACAATTAATTTTTCTGCAATATCTTTATTTGCCATCAGTACATGGTAAAGTTAAACTTTTTGCATCTTTCAACTGCTTTTGAAATCTTGATATAAGTGAAATATTTTTCTGACTACCGCTATTATTAAAACTACTGATTGTAACGCAATCCTATTAACTGTGCCAACAAAATTGGATGCATCTTTGTGACAAATTCTTTAGAATAGACCTTAAAAAGCAATGCCTCATGTCAAATTAGGCATAGCAACATAAAGAACGCTCATTGCACATTTCCGTGAGCTCACTGGAAAGGTAAAAATTTCTGGCATTTCACCTTCAGCTGGTGACATCTTGATATAAGTAAAATAATATTGTAAAACCCTATCTAATCAATAACACCACTTAATCTCCACTTTTTTTAAATGTAACAGGAAAGGGAAAATGTACCTTCCAAACTAGGTCTGCAACCTTTGATCTTTCCATTACTAGCCCACCCATTGAGCCTTGTTTGCCAAAGCAATGTTCTCTAGCACTCTTCATACTGTAAACATACTTATTTTTGTGGTGTAATAAATTTAGCTTATTTTGTGGGCATTTGTTATCCACGGAAATTAGTACAAGCGGAAATTATAATAATGCTTATTGTGTTATAGTGCATATTTTTTTAAAAAGTGAACATTTGACTAGGTGTATATCTATAAATTCATATGCCTCAAAAATAAATACACACAAAATGAAATACATTTACAGTAGTAATGACACCAAACAATAAACAATATAAGATTATCCTTACTTTGTATAATTTGTATATAAGACTGAGTAGCTGGTGAATCTGGTGCTTCTGTTAAGTAAGATTTACCTTCATCACAACATTGACCTATAAAACGAATAAATCATTGTGATTACACCATACACAAGAATAATGGGAGTTTGCCAGTTAACCATGTGATTGCTCTCTAATGTTTGTGAGGAACAATCAGTTCCATTGGATATGCAATTATATAATTTCACATTTTTCTGTAAAAGAATGTTATTTAGGAAAATCACATTGTAAACTTATTCTAAACATCCTGCACAAACATGTGGGTGTTGATCATGTGTTACACAGCGGCAAACCCCATTCTTCACAACAGTTACCTACATATCATTTTAACAATGGTGTTAACACTATACACATGAGAAATTCAACTACATCTTAACCTCAACTCCAGATATGTCCATTTACAGACACAAAATGATAGTTTGAAAAAAAATGCAGCAGTTGTAGTTTTGCCATAATGATGAAAAAATTTATTTATCAAGAAAAGACAATAAAATATTAAAATTTCCATGATTAATTGTGATATGAATTATATGATATAAAATGTCATACTGCAATAAGACCTTGAAGGATATTTTTCATTTTCAGTACATGTCACACAGACTGTCAGCCTTGATTTTATCTATACAAATGCTGCTATAAGCAACAACTCACCTATTTTGGGATCCAGAGGTACTTTACCAAGAAAATTAACATTCATATCTTGAGCCATTTTTTCCCCTCCTCCAGTTGTTGGTGGAAATATTTGAGACTCTTTCTACAATAAACAAGAACAAAGTTTTAATTAAAGCAACAAGTATTTAACAAACAATCAGATCTTTGGATTCAAAAATGTAAATACAGACTGTTCAACAGAAAAAAACCTTGTTAAAATAACCCTCAATAACTTTGCCAGCTGGCTTATCCCACAATATGTTCTTTAAAAGCCTCTTTCGATTTACAGCCAAATCTCTTAATAATGCCAAATTTTGACAAAACAAATAATGGTGATGAATCAAGGTTTTAATATATATACCACTGTTCTTGAAGCAATTTTATGTGCAAACAACAAATTGAAATTGAAAAGTGTAAACTCTTTGTTCAAACGATTATATAACAGACTGATGATCAACAGTTAGGTTAATGCATGTCAAAATCAGATTTGGGTTATCTCCCTTTAATGACTGGTACAATAACCACTATCAAAATAAGTAAGAGATGACAAAAATATTGAAAAAAAACAACAAAAAAAAACCATTTAATGTAAATGACTTTGCTTCAAATTTCTTTTTAATCCTTTTTCTAAGCCTCCTACAGGTTTCAATAGGAGTGGACTAATAATTTATGGTGGTCCCCTACGATTTCCCCATTTTGGGCACCCACAACCAACATTTTTATAAACTGAATACAGGTACCACTACACATTTGGCACATCTAAATTATCTGAGAAGCAAAGGTACATTAACTGTTTATGAGTTTCCCTATTTTGGGCCCAAAACATACTTTCATTTCATTTCCATCTAAAATATCTATGGTCTATCTATGGTGCATTAGCCATTTTTGATTTTTAAAATAATTCATATGGCTCCTCTACAATTTCCCATTTGAGGGAACAAGAGAACAGGCAGTGAACATCTCAATAGCATTATACATGGCATATAACTGGCAATGAACAAGAAGTAATCACAATTGCTCATTGAAGTCAATGGCTTAGGTAAGCTAATAACCATCGTAGTGGGTAATCACATCATGTTTGAGACCATCATATTCAATCCAATGTTGACAATTCTTTGTGATACATATCTAAAGCTATAATATACTAAATAACATTCTACTTCTATGTGGATATTACCTTACAGTGAGGACAGACAAATCCACTCATATTCTCTACCACACCAATTATTGGTAGATTTACTTTTCTACACAATCATCATCTCGTTGTGTATTACCTTACAGTGAGGACAGACAAATCCACTCATATTCTCTACTACACCAATTATTGGTAGATTTACTTTTCTACACAATCATCATCTCGTTGTGTATTACCTTACAGTGAGGACAGACAAATCCACTCATATTTCTACCACACCAATTATTGGTAGATTTACTTTTCTACACAATCATCATCTCATTGTGTATTACCTTACAGTGAGGACAGACAAATCCACTCATATTCTCTACTACACCAATTATTGGTAGATTTACTTTTCTACACAATCATCATCTTGTGTGTATTACCTTACAGTGAGGACAGACAAATCCACTCATATTCTCTACTACACCAATTATTGGTAGATTTACTTTTCTACACAATCATCATCTCGTTGTGTATTACCTTACAGTGAGGACAGACAAATCCACTCATATTCTCTACCACACCAATTATTGGTAGATTTACTTTTCTACACAATCATCATCTCGTTGTGTATTACCTTACAGTGAGGACAGACAAATCCACTCATATTCTCTACTACACCAATTATTGGTAGATTTACTTTTCTACACAATCATCATCTCGTTGTGTATTACCTTACAGTAAGGACAGACAAATCCACTCATATTCTCTACCACACCAATTATTGGTAGATTTACTTTTCTACACAATCATCATCTCGTTGTGTATTACCTTACAGTGAGGACAGACAAATCCACTCATATTCTCTACCACACCAATTATTGGTAGATTTACTTTTCTACACAATCATCATCTTGTGTGTATTACCTTACAGTGAGGACAGACAAATCCACTCATATTCTCTACCACACCAATTATTGGTAGATTTACTTTTCTACACAATCATCATCTTGTGTGTATTACCTTACAGTGAGGACAGACAAATCCACTCATATTTTCTACTACACCAATTATTGGTAGATTTACTTTTCTACACAATCATCATCTCGTTGTGTATTACCTTACAGTGAGGACAGACAAATCCACTCATATTCTCTACTACACCAATTATTGGTAGATTTACTTTTCTACACAATCATCATCTCATTGTGTATTACCTTACAGTGAGGACAGACAAATCCACTCATATTCTCTACACACCAATTATTGGTAGATTTACTTTTCTACACAATCATCATCTCGTTGTGTATTACCTTACAGTGAGGACAGACAAATCCACTCATATTCTCTACTACACCAATTATTGGTAGATTTACTTTTCTACACAATCATCATCTCGTTGTGTATTACCTTACAGTAAGGACAGACAAATCCACTCATATTTTCTACTACACCAATTATTGGTAGATTTACTTTTCTACACAATCATCATCTCGTTGTGTATTACCTTACAGTGAGGACAGACAAATCCACTCATATTTTCTACTACACCAATTATTGGTAGATTTACTTTTCTACACAATCATCATCTCGTTGTGTATTACCTTACAGTGAGGACAGACAAATCCACTCATATTTTCTACCACACCAATTATTGGTAGATTTACTTTTCTACACAATCATCATCTCGTTGTGTATTACCTTACAGTGAGGACAGACAAATCCACTCATATTTTCTACTACACCAATTATTGGTAGATTTACTTTTCTACACAATCATCATCTCGTTGTGTATTACCTTACAGTGAGGACAGACAAATCCACTCATATTTTCTACCACACCAATTATTGGTAGATTTACTTTTCTACACAATCATCATCTCATTGTGTATTACCTTACAGTAAGGACAGACAAATCCACTCATATTCTCTACTACACCAATTATTGGTAGATTTACTTTTCTACACAATCATCATCTTGTGTGTATTACCTTACAGTGAGGACAGACAAATCCACTCATATTCTCTACTACACCAATTATTGGTAGATTTACTTTTCTACACAATCATCATCTCGTTGTGTATTACCTTACAGTGAGGACAGACAAATCCACTCATATTCTCTACACACCAATTATTGGTAGATTTACTTTTCTACACAATCATCATCTCGTTGTGTATTACCTTACAGTGAGGACAGACAAATCCACTCATATTCTCTACTACACCAATTATTGGTAGATTTACTTTTCTACACAATCATCATCTCGTTGTGTATTACCTTACAGTAAGGACAGACAAATCCACTCATATTCTCTACCACACCAATTATTGCTAGATTTACTTTTCTACACAATCATCATCTCGTTATGTATTACCTTACAGTGAGGACAGACAAATCCACTCATATTCTCTACCACACCAATTATAGGTAGATTTACTTTTCTACACAATCATCATCTGTGTGTATTACCTTACAGTGAGGACAGACAAATCCACTCATATTCTCTACCACACCAATTATTGGTAGATTTACTTTTCTACACAATCATCATCTTGTGTGTATTACCTTACAGTGAGGACAGACAAATCCACTCATATTTTCTACTACACCAATTATTGGTAGATTTACTTTTCTACACAATCATCATCTCGTTGTGTATTACCTTACAGTGAGGACAGACAAATCCACTCATATTCTCTACTACACCAATTATTGGTAGATTTACTTTTCTATACAATCATCATCTCATTGTGTATTACCTTACAGTGAGGACAGACAAATCCACTCATATTCTCTACTACACCAATTATTGGTAGATTTACTTTTCTACACAATCATCATCTCGTTGTGTATTACCTTACAGTGAGGACAGACAAATCCACTCATATTCTCTACTACACCAATTATTGGTAGATTTACTTTTCTACACAATCATCATCTCGTTGTGTATTACCTTACAGTGAGGACAGACAAATCCACTCATATTCTCTACACACCAATTATTGGTAGATTTACTTTTCTACACAATCATCATCTCGTTGTGTATTACCTTACAGTGAGGACAGACAAATCCACTCATATTCTCTACTACACCAATTATTGGTAGATTTACTTTTCTACACAATCATCATCTCGTTGTGTATTACCTTACAGTAAGGACAGACAAATCCACTCATATTCTCTACACACCAATTATTGCTAGATTTACTTTTCTACACAATCATCATCTCGTTGTATTACCTTACAGTGAGGACAGACAAATCCACTCATATTCTCTACACACCAATTATTGGTAGATTTACTTTTCTACACAATCATCATCTTGTGTGTATTACCTTACAGTGAGGACAGACAAATCCACTCATATTCTCTACCACACCAATTATTGGTAGATTTACTTTTCTACACAATCATCATCTTGTGTGTATTACCTTACAGTGAGGACAGACAAATCCACTCATATTTCTACTACACCAATTATTGGTAGATTTACTTTTCTACACAATCATCATCTCGTTGTGTATTACCTTACAGTGAGGACAGACAAATCCACTCATATTCTCTACTACACCAATTATTGGTAGATTTACTTTTCTACACAATCATCATCTCATTGTGTATTACCTTACAGTGAGGACAGACAAATCCACTCATATTCTCTACCACACCAATTATTGGTAGATTTACTTTTCTACACAATCATCATCTCTTGTGTATTACCTTACAGTGAGGACAGACAAATCCACTCATATTCTCTACCACACCAATTATTGGTAGATTTACTTTTCTACAATCATCATCATTGTGTATTACCTTACAGTGAGGACAGACAAATCCACTCATATTCTCTACTACACCAATTATTGGTAGATTTACTTTTCTACACAATCATCATCTGTGTGTATTACCTTACAGTGAGGACAGACAAATCCACTCATATTCTCTACTACACCAATTATTGGTAGATTTACTTTTCTACACAATCATCATCTCGTTGTGTATTACCTTACAGTGAGGACAGACAAATCCACTCATATTCTCTACCACACCAATTATTGGTAGATTTACTTTTCTACACAATCATCATCTCTTGTGTATTACCTTACAGTGAGGACAGACAAATCCACTCATATTCTCTACACACCAATTATTGGTAGATTTACTTTTCTACACAATCATCATCTCGTTGTGTATTACCTTACAGTAAGGACAGACAAATCCACTCATATTCTCTACCACACCAATTATTGCTAGATTTACTTTTCTACACAATCATCATCTCGTTATGTATTACCTTACAGTGAGGACAGACAAATCCACTCATATTCTCTACCACACCAATTATTGGTAGATTTACTTTTCTACACAATCATCATCTTGTGTGTATTACCTTACAGTGAGGACAGACAAATCCACTCATATTCTCTACCACACCAATTATTGGTAGATTTACTTTTCTACACAATCATCATCTTGTGTGTATTACCTTACAGTGAGGACAGACAAATCCACTCATATTTTCTACTACACCAATTATTGGTAGATTTACTTTTCTACACAATCATCATCTTGTGTGTATTACCTTACAGTGAGGACAGACAAATCCACTCATATTTCTACACACCAATTATTGGTAGATTTACTTTTCTACACAATCATCATCTGTTGTGTATTACCTTACAGTGAGGACAGACAAATCCACTCATATTCTACTACACCAATTATTGGTAGATTTACTTTTCTACACAATCATCATCTCATTGTGTGTATTACCTTACAGTGAGGACAGACAAATCCACTCATATTCTCTACACACCAATTATTGGTAGATTTACTTTTCTACACAATCATCATCTCATTGTGTATTACCTTACAGTGAGGACAGACAAATCCACTCATATTCTCTACCACACCAATTATTGGTAGATTTACTTTTCTACACAATCATCATCTCGTTGTGTATTACCTTACAGTGAGGACAGACAAATCCACTCATATTCTCTACACACCAATTATTGGTAGATTTACTTTTCTACACAATCATCATCTCGTTGTGTATTACCTTACAGTAAGGACAGACAATTCCACTCATATTTCTACACACCAATTATTGGTAGATTTACTTTTCTACACAATCATCATCTCGTTGTGTATTACCTTACAGTGAGGAAGACAATCCACTCATATTCTTACTACACCAATTATTGGTAGATTTACTTTTCTACACAATCATCATCTCGTTGTGTATTACCTTACAGTGAGGACAGACAAATCCACTCATATTCTCTACTACACCAATTATTGGTAGATTTACTTTTCTACACAATCATCATCTCGTTGTGTATTACCTTACAGTGAGGACAGACAAATCCACTCATATTCTCTACCACACCAATTATTGGTAGACTGACTTTTCTACAAAATGTTATTTCTTTTCTTACATCTAGAAGTGCAACTTCCTGCAAATAAAATTAAAACAAGATGCATAGTAGCTCTTTATTATATCTAATATTCCTTAAAATAACTGTAATATATGGTATATGCGAAAGCTTAAACACAGACTTGGTTCTCAGTTATGTCAAAGGATCTGTGATGTCAAATGACAAACTTTGTAATCATGACTTGTTCTTGTACCCTAAAATTCGGATTAAACACTGGTTACAGGATAACATTTTTTGGGTTTTTTTATTATTTAAAATTTTAACAAATGAAAACACTGTTGCTTTATCGGAAATACTGATACAAACATTGATAGTACTAAAGACAAAGCAGCAAGTATTGTTATAAAATAAACAAATTATAACTGAAATGGGATGCCATTTCAAGTGTCCCCCAAATAAACCCAAACTGGGCCATCCATCTTTTCCAGGCCATGTGCATGGTCAAAATAGGAATAGCCAATAGCACACCCATTTCACACAAAGACTGATCCTGTGAAGTTTCATAAAAATTTGCAAAAGATCTGTTAAATTGTTTTCAAGAAAAAAGGTAGACAAAATTTTGGCAGAATAAATGTAGTTATATATGTTTATAACCTCCCACCACTTCATTTGGGGGAAGGGGGTTGGAATTATAATTATATCTAATAAATCCTGTAAATGTTGAAGTAAAACGTTACTTAGTAACAATATACTAACTGATGGACAATAGGGTTCATTCCATCTTTGTATCAAGCTCTACAACAAAGTATGTGTTAAACTATCATTTGCACTGGATATAGAATCACAATTTGGCTTTAGAAATTTTATTCTATTAAATTTGCAGGGAACTATTTAAGAAAGTTAACACAAATTTCCATTCATATTATCCCAAATAAACAAAGTCATTCGTTACCTGTGGTGTTGTTATAATAACAGCGCCATCTACTGATGATTCTTGTAGATAGTTAGCAATGGACAGATGTTCATCTGAGGTACCAGGAGGGGTATCTATAACTAAATAATCTATGTCACCCCAATTAACATCTCGTAAAAACTGCTTGATTAAACCTGAAAGTTTGAAAAGTAATTCAACAGAGAGCAAATAATTACATCATGAATACAAAATATTTACTTCCAGTTTGTTAAACAAATTTAAGGAGACCTCAGTGGCTGAGTGGTCTAAAGCACGCCCTTACGGATCACAGTGCTTCTCAACTTCTAACCTCCTAGTTTCAAATCCCACTTGGCACCGATCATATTGTTCATCTTTCATGTTTAGAGACAGTCGTTTTCATAAATCACTTTTATACTCTTTTTAAAATTTTGAAACCTAATATTGATATTTTATTTTGAAAACAAAAAGCGCATCTAAAAATATTTTAGTTTTTTTTTTACTTTTTCCGTCATTCTCCTACATAGAGAAAATTTTACATTTTTTATTAAAAAGCAGCTGTAATATGTTCCCTTGGTGACCCCATATACATATATTAAATGGTTCAACAATGCAAATCACTTATATATTACACTTGTTATTGGAATCGGTTTTCACAAAAAATCTATTTTAGATGACGTGAATTATGTAATTTGAAGTTTTGAAGTGTTTTATTTTGTAAAAAAGCATTAGGATCACATTATTTGAAAGTGGACAAACTGATTTAAGTCTATGACACAGGCGTGATTCAGGCGTGAATATCAATGTTTTAGAACATGGGGTCCAAAACGGGTGTCTCAGTTCTTAGTCTAATCACGATATTTGTAAATCTGCTGATTTTTCTCTATATACAGAAATAAATGTCATTATTTCAATTTTTCATGTATTTTTCCTTGTTAGTATTTTTGTTTTTAAACACAAATATTGTGGTTATTTAATGAGACACCAAATGATAACATAGCAATTTTAGTTACGGACTGTCTCTAAGTATAAAAGACGAACAATAGTGCGAGATAATAAGTCCATTTGCTTGTCAGTGGTTTTCTCGGGTAATCTAGTTTTTCTCCACTATCTATGAATTGACCGTCACAATAAATTGATAATTTGTCACTTTTCTTGTCAGTAGTTTTCTCGGGTAATCTTGTTTTTCCACTATCTATGAACTGACCATCACAATAAATTGAAAATTTGTCACTTTGTTTAATTTGTCAGTGGTTTTCCTGGGCACTCTATCTTTCTCCATTATCCATGAACTGACCGTCACAATAAACTGAAAAAATCTTGACTTGAGCATAAAAAACCAATTGATAAGACCACAAATGGTAACCTATAAAGTGCCCTTGATGAGCAAAAATAAAACAAATAAATCTATGAAAATAAATACTTGAAATAACAACTACAGAAGAGTTATTGATTAAATGAATAGGGTCGGCATCAAGTAAAAAAGCACTTGAATTTCCACCACAGAAGTGAGGCTGGGTGTTCCGGAAGGGTAGGCCACCTTCTGTTAGTAATTGATAAATACCGTTTTTCTTTGGTCCTCTCCATATAACCGCATCATCTGGACTAGCTAGTAGAAATCCTATTGACATTACAGCTAGATTGTCATCTACATACTAAAACACATAGAATAATATCATGATAAATAAAGTTCTCACAAAATACAAAAAAATATGATTCATAAGATGGTGACAAACTGTTATACCTCAAACATGAACACCAATAATTTGATTAACACAATCACATGGTCAAAATATAAATATCATATCTCCGGCATGTACTCCACTGTAACATACTCCCATATTCTGAACACACCATAATGTCACAATGATAGAGAATCTGACTCAAGGCGCTATCGTTTGCCTCTAACAATTTTGTGAAACCATGACCTTCATGTTAATATCAATATGACCATTGTATCAATACATACAATATTCCAATATACATGCCTATACAAAAATTTTATACTTTTCTAGATAATTAACCATTTCAGTATTCTTTTGCATCTGTGACCTTGACTTTTGAAATCTGTCAAGTAGTTTTAGAGAAGAAGTCGAAAATAGGCGTTAACGACAAAACATGCATGAACACACAACATACACACGTTGTGCTATGCCATATGCTCACATGGCCTTTGCTCAGGTGAGCTAATAAAGAATTGTAGCCAACAAGGTGGCAAAGTTATCAAGCGGCATTACAACAAGGTTTTAATTGTATATTAGGGGTGTCAATGAATAATTGGTTATTCTGAGTCTATGCAAATGATATGTTCTTTAGATCATTGAATTTTGTTGTACATAGATATCCTTGAAATTGTTACATCAAAAATATCTGAAAAAATGCTGATTCAACATAAAACGGTATGCAACCAACCTCAAACCTAAGACGCAAATGCTCTAATTATAAACATTAATGGATATTAGACAGGTAAGTTATTTAACTCTCATTAATGACTTAACTAGACATTAATACTTTGTTACCATGTAAACAAGATGAAATACATTGTATATTACGGCAACTGGAGTGGCTTAATTACTCCACATTACATTTTGATCAACAGGATAAAATTTAATGGGATTTTCTTCCAAGAAAATAATTGAGTTATAAAAATTTATGACGTAGTCATTAAAGATATAGAAATAACTTTTGTGTTTCGTCGTGATGATAAAAATTTTACCGTGGCGATAATGAAGAACCGTTCATAATATATTCAAACTTAATGGTATTTGATTAGAATCAATATCCATGTATCAGAATTTGATTAGCATCCATGCTTTTAATGGGGACATGAATTCCCGGCAGGAATATAATTACTCTTAACGATATTAATCATTTAACACGGAAAATCAATCAGCCGGAGATGATCAATAAATTACCTGTATTGGTAAACGCTGAATGATTCAGTCGTAACATTATAAAATTACAATCATAATATTGTACCATTAAGGCCTTTAAAAAAAAATAAGTGTGTTTCTGCTAACCTGACTGACCCTACATTTTTATCCCTACCCTAAAGTTTTTATGACACTATTTTGATAAGCACTGTTAAAGTTGACATCCTTGCCCCATATGCTCCATGTAATTTTTTTTTAAATTGCCTATCTACCAACCCTAGTTTTTTCTAAGAGAATTTAGAGAAACACATATTTTTTTCTTTTGGCTTAATATAAAATTCTATTTGTTAACATTACAAAGTGCAAAAACAGATCCTGTTTAAGTTTGCATCCTTGCCCTATATGGTCAATGTAAAAAAAAAAATTAGAATACCAACCAACCCAAAGGG
This sequence comes from Anadara kagoshimensis, assembly GCA_021292105.1. NCBI lineage: Eukaryota > Metazoa > Mollusca > Bivalvia > Arcoida > Arcidae > Anadara > Anadara kagoshimensis. The sequence continues at coordinate 62,216,633 of CM037861.1, read as the reverse complement.
TGTTAGAAGAAACTCATATTTTTTCTTTTGGCCTAATATAAAATTCTATTTGTTTATGCTACAAAAAACTGCAATCCTGTCAAAGTTGTTATCCTTGCCCCATATGACCAATGTAAAGTAAAAAAATTTAAATTGCCTACCTACAGACCCTATTCATTAATTGAAACACACATTTTTTTCTTTTGGCCTAATATAAAAATCTATTTGTTAATGCTACAAAAAAGTGCAAAACCGATCCTAGGTATTTAAATAAATATATATACATCATATATACACAAAGTTAAATATTTACATAGCGGGAGCAGAATTGATGTGAAATGTTGTAATATAATTTTCTATATTTCATAAAAGACAAATCAATACCACTCAGGATTTCAGCTAGAGCATAACTACTGGGTACAGATAATCACTCTTAGTTATGTCAATATTTTCTTACCTGTTCCATTTTGTAAAAACTAATGGAAAAGTAACATAGTCTTTTCTGATAAAATAGGTTTTTCAATTAAAAAAAAAAAGGTTTCTTTTCAAAATATATTTAAAATTTTTTACATGTTTCGTTTTGTAAATTCTATTGAAATAGTAACATATTCTTTTCCTGATAAAACAGGGTTTTCTTTCTTTTTATTTATTATTTTTAATAAGTTTTTTTTTTCAAAATCTATTTTAAGTTTTTTACAGATTCCATTTTGTAATTCTATTGAAAAAGTAAACATATTCCTTTCCTGATGAAATAGGTTTTTTCTTTTTTTCTTTTTTAAATTATTTGTTTTTTTCAAAACTTATTTTAATTTTTTTTACTTACTGGTATTTCATTTGTAAATTCTATTGATACAGTAACATACCTTTCCCAATAATATAGGGTTTTTAATTATTTATTTTTAAAATACAACTGACTATTTTTCAAAAATTTATTTTGATATAAACAAGGTTTCTTTTTTTTGAAATAAAATTCTCTGATAATAAAGTATTCCAAGCAAAAAAATAATTACTGGTATAATTTAAAATCCTATTTTTAACTCTTTTCTATTTATTTTGATTGACTTTTCCTGAATATGCTTTACACTTTAAAACTGTTAATTTACCAACAATATCATTTTTTTATCTAAATAATTTCACTATTTATATTAATTTATTGCGTATGATTTTCACATTTTATCAATGGTGTTTCCATAGTGACCAAACAGCTACAAAACACCAAAGTTATATTAAAAGAATTTAGAACTGAAATTTGTATTAGAATTCTTCTTGCACATTTGTAAGGATGACAGCAAAGACCAATTACATCTGAGAAACATCAGGGTCCAAAATGTCAGTACAGTAAACCTTGCTATAACTCCACTCAATAACTTTGCCACCTAACTAACCACTACACTATTTTGAAGTCCTGAAATCCATTTCTTCTGAGATGTTCTTTATTAACTTCCCTGGTTTAATTGTTGAACCCCTTTATAACACCAAAATTTAACTGAACAAATGGTGGTGATGAATGAAGATTTTACTGTATATTAAATACATACCACAGGTGACCATCCTGACCCACTTTGATGTACCTAAAATAAAATATTAAAATTTAAAAATAACATGATTTTTTGAAATACTAATAAAATTCTGGTATTTGCTGTTGTACCTTAAAGATGGATCCTTGGATACAGGTAGTCCAATATGGATTACATAAGGTTAGAAAATGGTAATGGACACCAACATCTTCAATTCACTTTTTATTGCCGAGTTATGTTGACTATGTTGTCAAGCTTTCCACCAGGAGGTGGGTCTTATCAGAACCTCCAGGTGGAAAGCATAACAGCACAGTCAACATATTTCAGCAATAAAAAGTGAACTGAAGATGTTTTGGTTATGCTATTCACCAAAAAATGTCGTTAGTTACAAAGCGTTTAAATTGTCTTGTATTACAATTGGAACTAGAAAAACTGTGAGCCACAAACTCACAAAAAATCCCCCCCCCCCCCCCCCACATAAAAAAAAATCCATCGGATCAAATTTTTAAATAGGAGGTGCACATCTACATTATATCACAAAGATTGTTTGAAAGTATCATGAAAATCCATTGAAGGGTTTAGGAGGACTTGCAGATAAGAGATAGGTACCCTAGGTGTAACGGAAGGACGAACGGACACACAGACGGACGCCCCTATCACTATATACCCCCCACTTTTTAAGCGGGGGGTATAATGATTTAATAAACAAGCAAATTCAGTGAATTAGGATCCCCCGTCAGCAGGTTCTTTTTTTGTGATTTACGCTTACCAAAACATCAGACACTTCTAAATATAGGACACCCCCATTTTTCTAAGTGTATAATTTTCATATTTCCTCTAAGTTCCCGGACACTTGAAAATGAAATTGTTAAAATGTGTCCGAATACATAGAAGGATTATGGTATGTTCAAAGGGAAATAGCCCCAGGTAAATGAGCAAACCGACTCAGGATAACAATATGCGCATCTCCTATCAATGTTGATGCTTTGCAAGTTTCCCTAAATAGTGCATCATAGTTTCGGAGTATTTGTGCAGACAAGAATTTCGGACAGACGGACAGAAACTAGAATTTAATATGGGATGAAAATACAGAAAGAATTATTTTATTAAGCTGTTATGATTTTGTCTTTAGTTTCAGCAATGGTAACAATTGGTAAGTCCTGTCTAACACCTACAAACCACAAGCTATAAGCAAGGATAAAGGAACTTTTATCTGTGTGATGAGCTATTAAAGGTGTCAAACCATTCACAAGGGACCTCAGTTTCTTAATGAAAATTGCTTGATGATATAATAGTCACTTTTCATTTTCAAGTACATGTATTTGGTCAGACCTCTATCCGAAGATCAAGCCTGTGACCTTTTCTTACAGGAAACTGGAGATCTCAGGGTAAAAAACCACCAACCTTTGGCAAGCAAACTGACAAATTTTTTCACATTAGATCTGTCCCAGATAGGATTCTAACCTATATGGCCAGAGGCACTGAGAGAAATTACTTTCAAACAGAGTGGCTGAACTCTTAGATATTACCCATGACAGTACATTACAAATTCATAACCAAAATGGTAAAACAAATTTAAAATACAAAACTTACTTGTTCACCTTCCACACCTAGTATTCTGGGTATTGATGGACCACAAATATCAACATCTAATACAGCAATCTGAAATAAAAATATCAAATATAAAGCTTATTTAATATACTGTATATTGCTTTATTTTCACAGTGTAAAATTTTCGCGGTTTTAAGATGACTAGTGTATTTGCGGTGTCATATTTACGCGTCTTATCTGATTCAAGGAAAATGACTCTAGCAAGATTAATGGGCTGGTAATACCAGTGTCTATTCACGGTGGTTTAATTTTGGTGGGAATACACTTGACCGCGAATATAGCGAAAATAAAACCACAGTGAAATATAACCATTATACAGTAGAAATCTGCAAATATGGAGCGTTTGAAAGCCCGAGTTGCAGTACTTCAGCATTTTGAGTTGGCATAACAAGAATTAATCACTACTTATAGTGAAGTAGGTACTCTCATTGCGAAATGTTTTGCCTAGAACTTAGAAAGCCTTGTTCTAACCAAAGCAACCACTGCAGTAGCTCAGTTGGTAGAGTGCTCGCTCCGTAAGCAAGAGGTCCTGGATTCAAAACCCCACTAGGTTTGACCCAAGACTAGAAAGTAGGTAGTGACTATTCTGTCCCCAAACACTGCAGTAGCTCAGTTGGTAGAGTGCTCGCTCCGTAAGCAAGAGGTCCTGGATTCAAAACCCCACTAGGTTTGACCCAAGACTAGAAAGTAGGTAGTGACTATTCTGTCCCCAAACACTCTGCATTATGAAATTAGTCACAGTCCTTTCAGACAGGAACTTAAAATAAATGAGAACCCTTGTCATGGTAAGTGTGGCATGATAAAGAACCCTGCTGTATAATGCCATCAGCACAATGCTGCACTTTTGCCTATAGCAGGCGACATCTCAATATCAGTGAAATATTCTTGACTGGGACGTTAAACACCCTTACTCAACTCAACTCTAATCAAATCTACATTAGTACCTGGAATATTATTTCTCTATAGATCTGCATAGATAGTTATAAAGTTATAGTCTATTAATATGGATCTTGAGGTCAAAATGTCTTTATTTTTGTTTTTCTTTGATTGCTTAAAAATGTCAAGATTTTTTAGATTCTTGCTTAAGAAAATGAAACAAAATCAAAAAATTAAAATGATCTACTATAATTGGTATAGAAACAAAAATCCAATTTAAAATATTAAAATGCTTAAGAACAAAAGAATTATGGTTTTTCTATGTCCCAGTCAAGATTCTTAAAATAGTTATATAATAAAACATGTTTATAGCGAAGTCCTGGGGTCTATATTTTTAACTTTGTTATATAAATGTATTGTTATTTATAAACATGAGCGGTCAGGCCCAATATTTGACTTTGTACTATCCATGTATTTGGTTTAAGGGTGTTTGTTATATTCGTGATTTACTGTATTAAGGTGGTCAGCTGTGGAATTGTGGTAGAAGAAACCATGGTGCCTATAGAAAACCACCCACATTCTTTAAGAAAACTGGCAAACCTTCTCACACTAGGATCTGCCTAAGTAGAACTAAACCTAGGGGTAGAGATGATGTCACTCATGGGCTAGTGCTTTAGACTTGTTGGCTACCAAGGCCCCAAAATGTTCCAAAGACTGAAATGGAGGACTGATCTGTTGTGCCCCAGTAAAGATTTTTCACTTATATCATGTTCTGGGGTAGTTGAAGAAACCGGAGTGCCTGGAGAAAACCATTAACCTTTTGCAAGTGAACTGACAAATGCTGGCTGTTTTTCTGGGCACTCTGGTTTCGAAAGAGAACCCAGACTTACTTATAAAAGTCTTCAAACAATTATATGAAATTTGTCCCCCTTGGTAATTCACAGGTAGTTGCTAAGGACGGGTGTTAAACACGCTACAGGTGCAATATGGTATGACATCATAGTATATATACATAAATAATCAAATTGTAGTGAATAACGCCTGAACAGATAATATTTAACACTATAAATTTTACACAGTTCCGTTTCATATAAACTTTCTTGGTCATATTTCAAATTTCATATCAGTCTTACGTCGTCCGACTTCATACACGTCTGATGACAGATTTTTTCTGAATAGCTAGTCAAATAAATGTATATTTAAAACATATATATACAGCGTAATTATGTACTTAAGTCTCAAGATCATGCCAAATATTTATTCTACAATTCTGTATTTTACTATTTACACTAAAAAAACAAATTGATTTAAGCATATCATGAATTGTGTGAATAGGTTTTTTTTTGTTTTTTTTTGAAAATTCTTAGCTTCACGTAGCTAAATTAATTTTTTTTCAGATTGTGTCGCCTTTTTTTCTGACTATATTGACCTGTCTGCTTGAATTTTAATTTTAAAATTTATTATGGACCAGCATATTTATTTTAGGATACACAAGTGTTTATTTGTTTATTTACATCAAAGGAAACATGATTTTTTTGTCCACAATGCTAATCCTAACACTACCCATGTTTTAGGTGGCCCATTATATAATGAACATTCCTAATAAAAGGTCAGACAAGTCAATGTTGTTTGACTACAGGGTATATATTTTAACAGTGGGTTACCAATAACATGGATTAAGTAAGTTATAAGAATTTCTAATAATTTAAAGCTAAAGATTAAACATAGAAGTTTTCATCAATTTAACTGTGTATTGGACCAACAACTACGTATGTAATGTGACTATTGATCCATATATAGACTTGTCAATCATCATACATTTCTGGATATATTTATATAGCTTTATGACTTGTTAATATATTTATGAATTTGTTATGTCATAGAATTACCAACAAACAAATCAATGAATGACTTAACTATTTACACAGGGCTACACTATATATATGTATTTACTTTATATCTACTTGTAAATCTGAATTTACAAGTCCCAAATGGCATTAAAAGATAGCGTGTATTATTTACAGAGTAACAGTTTTGAAGATTTTAATTGATAATTGAACATTCAATTTTATGAGGTTCAACATTTTAGTGATGAACATTTTACAGGTATGAGTGGAGTGGAGTAATGGAGTTTTACACACCCAGTCAAGATTTCTTTCACTTATATTGAGGCAGCCAGTTCAGGGATTGTGGAGAAAATGGAGTGTCCAAAGAAAACTGCAGACTTTCGGCAAGTGAAATGACAAATTTTCTCACACTAGGCAGGATTCAAACCTTTGTGGTGAGAGGCACTGTGACCCATAGAGGCTTTGTACCTTGAAAGAGGCAAGCTGAAAGATTGTTCTAGTGTTGGAAATTAGTGGTTTAAAATGAAGAAAAAGGCAGTGCATATTCAGAGAATCTGTAAACAAAAAATCTGTCTTATTTATGAAATAAATCATTCATAAATAAAATTTAATTATATTTCAACGAGTGTGAATCTGTGCGATATACAATGAAATTAGGCCCAGTATTTTTTTCACGACCTAAACTAAAGGTTAGGTTTATACGTTTAACTAATCAATCAAACACTACTTAAATAAAAGGATTACTGATCACATTTACTTACTAAATAGTATAATCATTAAAGATTTACATACCATATAAAAGTTTCTACACAATTTAAACCCAAACAATACCACTAAAACCTAACACAATATTTCCCATTTATCACTTACTTTTGTCTGCCAATCAAGCGGAACAAATTCTGATAAGAGTAATAACTTATTTAAGTTTTAATAAATAAAGATAATACCTTTTATTTTCTCTTTTTTTATTTTGTTAAGAAAAAAGAATCGGTGATCCCCTACTGAGTTGTACCATAAATCTTATTATGTTTAGTGTAGATATGCTTAGTAAAATAAGCCCTTAAACCACCCTTAAAATTGAGGAACAAATTTTTTCTGATAATTTTATTAATCTATTAGGTATCATTTCCTTCAATGTCAAGCAAGTTACAATGATTTATGACTTCATGCATTGTGCGGAAAAAATTGTTTTTTGTTTTAAATTTTCCTAATCAAAAGAAATAGTACCAAAAATAACCTTGGTACATACATGTACCTATATTGTACTATAACATGAAAGTATCCATTCATATACCCAGGTATGGTATCAGTAATATCCAAAGTACTGACCCCAGTTTACAATTATTCCTTAACTAAAATTTTCCTTTTTTCAATTTGGCTTTGAAAGTCAGTGTTCTGAAGAGCATATTTACAGATCACAGCACCTCTTGGTTCAAATCCCTCTCATAAGAATTTTTTAACATTGTCAATTGGTTTGTCAAAAGTTGGTGGTGGTTTTTTTTCAGCATTCTAGTTTTCTTCACCATTAACTGACTGTCTTGATATTTGTGAAAGAATCTTGACTGGGGTGAAAACTCCATCATTCCACTTCTTAACTTAAATTGAGCAAATTTTAACAAGCTTTTTGGAACTAGAAATAATTATTTTTGTCAAAACAAAACACAGAAGTCATAAGCTTGATAAAATCTTTAATAAATTGACACCTTTAATTCCTGATATCTTGAAAACTAACAAAATTGTTACAATTTATTTTTGTCAGTTCACTTGCCGAAGGACGGTGGTTTTCTCTACACACTTTGGCTTACTTCATCATCCATGAACGAACAAGTTCAACTGATCGCCTCGATATAAGTAAAAGAATATTGACTAGGGCATAAAATTTCATTACACCACTCCCATTACCGAGTTAGATTCCATGTTAAATACTAATATATAAGGAACATTGATTTTTCTATTTCATTACCAGTTCCTACAATACAGACCTGTCAAAAGTTTGATACTTAGTACAACATTGGCAGCTTATCTCAGCTCCTCGTTAGCTATACAACTCGGCAGTTGCTATCTATCTCTATTGCATTTCGACCACTGGCTGTCCATATTGTGGACACTGGAGTTAAGAATTGAATCCTTTTAGTTAGCTTGATGTTAAATGTTCGAAAGTTTAATACTTAGTGACACATTGGCAGCTTATCTCAGCTCCTCGTTACATACAACTCAGCAGTTGCAACCTATATCTTACTTGCATTGTGACCACTGGCTATCCATATTCTGGACACTCGGGAGCTAAGCATTGAAACCGTTTTTGTTACCTCAAGAAATGAAACATAGGTGTAGCTGTAAAATTGTTTTATTTGATTTTAACTTTGTAATAAAAATCTTTCACAGTGTAAAGGTTTTATGAAATGTAGCTTTTAGTAGTAGAGTCCAACCTGCCTTAAAGGCCACCTCTATATAAGGGTCACCTGCTTATAAAGGCCAGTAGAATTGTATCCCAATTTCTCTGTTCATATGATTTGAACCTGTATATAAAGGCCACCTACCCATTAAGGCCACTTTTACCGGCTCCCTTGTATGGCCTTTGTAGACAAGGTTGACTGCACATTCTTTGTGACAGTTCTATGTGTGTGTGTGTGTGTGTGTGTGTGTGTGTGTGTGTGTGTGTGTGTGTTGAGGTAGGGGAATTTTGAGATAAATGTTACATTTTTGACAGATCTGTACTGTATACCCCATTAGACAAGAAAATTTGTAGTCATGGTAGTACATAAGTAATTCATAAGTATAGATCTCTATCTAACACACTAAACAATATCAGCACATAGATCAGGTATCACACTTTTATCATGTTTCTGTATCTTGTTTGTGGAAATACAGTTTTTAAGAGAGCGAGATAACCTGTATCAAATCTTTGATAAGATTTTTATTAGTCCTGCCCTCGTATTAAACAAGGGGTCAATAGTTGAAATAATGCTGATACTGCTAAAAAAATAATTCACTCTGATTCCAAATACACTACAAGCTTACAGAGCACAGTGTGGTTGTTTTTAAAATGTTTGAAGCTTTTATTGGTATACATTTTGTGGTAACTGTGAGGTGGTGTATTTGTAGGGGTGCTTGAATATGGAGATAGAGTTTGTTTGAATTTATTGATCTTCCACCGACTATCAATCAAGTAGAAATATCCTAAATTAAATAAGTTATTACTGAAATGGGATGCCATGTCTAACATTTGAAAAAGTGTCCCCTAAACAAACACCAATTGGAAACTCTCATACCCTGAGCATGTTCAAAATATGAATAGGAAATATCACATCTTATCCACCAAAGATTGTTCCTGTGTAAGTATTATAAAGATCTGTTAAATGGTTTTCAAGAATAAATGTGGACAAAATATTGGCAGAAGATATACAGTAAGCACTAAATGCTACCCCCACATCATCCACCTCCACACACAATTTGTTTAAGGGAACACAATTAAATATATGTATATCATTGGATACAATTGTGTCATGATATCCAGTACCTATCAACTACTACCATAGCTCAGTTGGTATAGTGCCTGTTTAGTATGTGGGAGGTCATGGTTTCGAACCCTGTTTTAGTTATGACCTACCGGTAGACTTAAAAATTGGTAGTGACTGTTCTTTGGCGTAGCACTCTTCAATTAGAAATGAAAGTCACAGGGTCCTTTGGAAGAGACCTTAAAAACCTATGACCTGTGTCATAGCAGGCATCACAAGTTAAATACCCCTCCCTGCACATTGCCCTGGGTGCACTGCAAAGGTACCGTATAACTTTCTGCCACTTCACCTATAGCAGGTGACATCTCAATATAAGTGAACTATTATTGACTGGGACATAAAACCCCATTCAATCAATCAACCAGTGCCTATCAAAGGTCAGGAGTATAATCTGAAGTATATCTTATCTTGTGCCTTGCTTTCTAATTCATGGTTAGATTATTTCAGAGTGCATGTCTTATCAGTTGCAACTTTCATGTTTCAAGTGGAATGCTGGAACCCCTATTATGATGAAATGTGGAATGCTGGAACCCCCATTATGATAAAATGTGGAATGCTGGAACCCCGATTATGATGAAATGTGGAATGCTGGGACCCCCATTATGATGAAATGTGGAATGCTGGAACCCCCATTATGATGAAATGTGGAATGCTGGAACCCCAATTATGATGAAATGTGGAATGCTGGAACCCCCATTATGATGAAATGTGGAATGCTGGAACCCCAATTATGATCAAATGTGGAATGCTGGAACCCCCATTATGATGAAATGTGAAATGCTGGAACCCCCATTATGATCAAATGTGGAATGCTGGAACCCCCATTTTGATGAAATGTTCAAACCTAAAACAAACCTCTCTAAATTATATTGAAATTTATTACAATATTTAATGATCAGAAAATATCCAAAACATACATGTATCACTATAACATTAATGAACATTAATAGTCACTACGGAATCCAGCAAATTTAATCCATATATTGTGTAAGAAATAAATAAAAGGAGAAATGCATTTACATTTATTGATATTCCACATGGTAATTATCCAATTTATAGTAAAAACTGACACACAATTTATCACATCCCCAAAGACAGATTAACAAATTATAAAAAATTCATACAACTTGGTTTCAATGTGCATATTTTCTGCTACCTTTATAAAATGCATAGCATGGATATATAATATATAAACGTACACTGCATTACTAATATTTATACAAAATATTGATGGAAATATACTGATAAAAGTTGGAAGTATTTCTTTAACAAGGCACGCCAGACCAGGTATGAAAAATTAAAGGTAAGACCAGTTATAATATTGTTAACAGTTACACAAGGTAGTAGTATAGAGAAATAATATCTGCCTTTTATATGTAGATTTAGTAGGTAGGTTGTCTCTACTCAAGTGATTTAAATGCTAATCAGAACAAGGGCCTTATGGGTAAACGGCAAATGTGGTTGTCATGACCACACTTGGTTTTGTTGATAGGGACTACCGGACATTGCACAGAAGATATACACTTACATGTCTATAGTGTAACTTCATTACAGAAAGGCCTTTAAAACTTTTTGGTGAGTGTTTTTACTTTAAAAAAATCTTTTTATAAATATTCTAGACTTTCTAGTTTAATCTGGTCTACTGGTCAAGGTATTTGGGGGTATTTTAAAAACTTTTGACAGTTTAAATAGCCAATGTATTTGATATAATGGACATTTAATAGACAGGTTGTTACAAATGACTTATCATTACTTGAAATGTAATTGCTTTCTGTGATTGATACTTTTAAAAAATTATCATAAATTCTCCAACTCTATCAGTCTTGACCAACACATAATTTTAAATGTTGACACTATGTATAATACAAAAATAAACAGATAAATATTTACTGGGATTTATTTGTATGTTTTCCCAGATAAGTCAGCTTATTACCCCCCAGATATAAAGTTGTCAAATCCATGAAAAATTTATGTGTGGATTGGACACTTACAAATAAAAGTTTACCAAACAATAATTTTGCATATTTTATCTTATATTTTTTATAAATCTTTTTTCAATTAAAAATTTTTTTTTTAAATTCGCATAAAATTTATACACACAAATAAATGAAATTGCTCAATAAAATTTAAATTTATTCCTCTACACTTTTTACAAATGACCTTAGTTAGTCTTATATAGCTGTAAAGTTCATATGGTCCATGTGATGCTGGTGATATGTAATAGCATAATTAAGACCCCACCCCCATCCCCATTCTCCAATACAACTCTATCCCTTCAACAATTCAAAATCAATTGGTCCATTTAAAACCCTATTTTTGTACAAGCTGTATAAGTATTCATTATACCTTCAGAACCCAACCCCAAAATGATTCCTTTCATGAGGGACCTATAACTCATTAAATATTAATGATATGAGATCCAAAAAATTGAAAGATCTCTCTCTTTCTTTCTCTTTCTCTCTTGTGGTAGGAATTTGATAAAAATATTGAAAGATGACTCTCTCTCTATCTCTTAGTATGTATGCAGTTCAAAAATTGAAAGACCTTTCTCCCCCTCTCTCTAACTGGTATGTATGTAATTGTAAAAAAAATTGAAAGACCTGTCTCTTTCTTTCTCTCTTATCAGAAGGATTATCATTTCTCCTACTGAGAATACAGATTAAACAGATTAATCTAGATAATCAACTACACAATACAAGTATTACAAACAGATTAATTATTAACTACAGTTTCTGTCTCATAAGAGAGAATGGCTAATGTTATAAGTAAAGTTTTGCTTCATAAGGGAAAATGGCTAATGACATAATCATCCAGGTATCACAAATACATTACACAACCATTGTGTTGGAGAAATGGTACTGTCACATAGCTATGATCATAATCAATATCTATATATGTGTGTTATATAATATTATAACTAACTGCCACGACAGACAGATTATAACTGTTATAATATTGATAATCCACGACTTAATGACACAGGTTTGTATACCTGCTATATAACACTTGTCAATCATTAAATACATGTGTATAACTATGCAGTGTGTGTACTGAAAGAGGAGTTTGAGAGGAAAAATTGAGTTTTATGAACCAGTCAAGATTTTTCACTTATACTGAGATAGTCAATGTTTTTGGGTGGTTGGGGAAACCCTGAGTGTCAAGAAAAAATCACCAACCTACGGCAAGCAAAATGACAAACTATCTCACATTAGGATCTGTCCCAAACAGGATTCAAACCCAGCCAGAGAGAAAGGGGCTATGATCCATAAGCATATACTTTAGAGTACTTGTCCACCAAGGCTTCTTCCTGAAAGGGGGAGGGTTTATGTTACTATACTATATGTAGCTGTATCTACTATCTATTCCCTTCTTAAATACCTTTCTAATGAAACTTTTGACTTATTTCAAACCACTGGCAAAAAAATCTAGTTAATCTTAACCAACAAAACATTATTTTTCATTTTTTTTTTATTATAAATCTATACTCAAATGCATCACATACATTAAGCTGGAAAATTGATTTGTAATGAATTAAATTTCTGCAAGCTAGACACATCCTGTAACTACTTCATCAATGAAAGTATGGTAAATCAATGATGGCCATTTATTTCTCAATATTTATCAACAAATTAATAATACATGAATAAATTTTATCGGTAGTTTACATTTAAGGTGTTTATAGGACTGTAAAAATCGTGTAAATATCCGTTTGTATTAACTAGTATATAAATGTTCTACAAACATTGATAAGATCATGATCATCATCGCAGACATATCTACATAAAAGTTAATTATTGTCGTTCTTTAATAAAACTTTTATTGAAGCTACAAAGTTCCTCTGATGTGTCCTAACTGATAACAATGGTATAACTATTTAATGTAGAGAGTCAATAAATTGTGATCAATAAACAGTCAACTTTGAATTTATAGATCTATATCATAAATATGGCCATTTCTGTATATCATTAAAAACGTGCATCTATATCATAAACAACCATTTCTGTATATCATTAAAAACATGCATCAATCAATACTCAGTCAGGTGTTTAATTTTCATCTAAAAGAAACACATTTTGAAAAGGGTACTCACAGAATTATAACATAAATTAGATCTCAACATTAGCAACTCATGGGTGTTATTTTATGTGAGAAGTTACTTACAGATTTAGAAGTTTTTTATGATTTAAAATTTAGAAATTTTTTTTTCTGATTGAAAAATTTGCCACTTTACCTAACTGGCAATATCTTGATATAAGTAAAATATTCTTGACTGGGACAACAAAAACCTTCAAACACTGCAGATTTAATAAATTTAAATGTATGGTGTGCTTGTTAAAATATGAGAACATACAAAATCAAAATTTAGTTCAATATCTGTAAGAATATCATATGAAGTTAGAAACATTGTATCAATCAGCTAGATAGTAGATAACAGTGATCATGACACCAAATAAACATTTTTTGTACTTTATCATTTCTAACTAGGGCTGAATATATTGCTGAGCATGTCAATACATTTTAATTTTTTTAAGTACATTATCCTTTGTAAAGAAATTTCAAAATTTTATATTAGAAACATCTGAAGCGTAAGTAACACTTTTATCTATGTACACTATAAAACCAAATGAACTGGATAAAATAAATGGCATAAATAGCCATCACCTGAATACAGTATTACTTAAGATGGTGATAAAAACAGGGAAATTTACGACCCATTACTGAAGTGGTGAAATCCACGAGCAGTTAGATACCTTGATGATTTAGTTAAACAAGAAAAAATGTCAGTTAACTTCCATAAAATTAGTATTACTGTTAAGAAGAAACGTTAGCGGCAGGAAACTTTTGCAGTTACGATCTTCTAAAATATTTTTGAGTAAGAAATTTTCACAGTTCCGACTGTAGGGAAAGTATACCAATGAAAATGAGAAATTTTTGCTGAAAAGATATATTCACTATCATGTTTTATCTTATACAGTAACCATTACTGGGGTATATTAGATTTTTTGCTTCTATACATTATCAGTTCATGTGTAAGGTGAGCTGTTTTTGTGGTGATTTTTTTCCCTATCCTTGTGTTTTAAGACTTACGGCACCTCTTTGCTATTGTGTGTATTGGGGGGCTCAGTGGCTAAATTGTCTGAAGCATGTACTTACGGATCACAGAGCCTCTCACTGCCTAGGTTCAAATTCAGCTCTGAACAGATTCTAGTGTGAGAAAGTTTAGAAGTCAGTTTGTCAAAGGTCAGTGGTCTTCTTCAGGCAATCTGGTTTCCTCCATGCATCAACTGCCCAACTCAACATAAGTGAAAGAATCGTGACTGGGGTATAAAACTCCATTACCCCACTCTTTACTATTGCTATAAATGTGTCAATTTCCCATACAGTCAAACCTCAATTTATTGCCATAGTTTGTACAGTCAAATTACATAAAGGGGTTTGGCAATAAAATGAGGTAAGACTATAAATAAAAACAGAGAAGAAATATATATTATTAGGACTTCAAAATAGTGGGACAATAAGCAAAATGACAGAGTTATCAAAGGGCATGATAATGAGGTTTTACTGTATTTGTGTTATAAGACTTACCTCTTTGCTATTATCTGATGCTAGTCCATGTGCCAGATGAGCTGTAAATGTACTTTTTCCTACTCCACCTTTCCCAGACAAAACTATAATTTTGTGTTTTACATTAGATAATCTTTCTTTTATTTCTGTGACAGCTGTAAATAAATTTTAATTTTAATTACAGTGTAATTTATTTTTTCAAATAGAATTTAATGTTGATTACTGTTTTTTATTTTTCCAAAATAATTTTACGGCACTCATTATTTCATTAAGCAAAACAGCAAATGTGTAATTAAAAAAAAAAAAGCCTGGATACAGTGTGCA